>BSYO01000023.1:636826-1236826 GCA_033239525.1 Nepenthes gracilis
ACTCAAAGTCAAAGACCTGCATCTTCAAAGCCCCATCCCAATCTGAATGGAAGAGACGATGCAAGAACAAACCCTAGGCGCGAACCGAGGAGAAGATGAAACAAACTAAAGAGAGATGCGAGGACTCAGAAGGTGAGCGCCGACGCACTCTCAGAGGCCTAGGATCTCAGCAACGCAATCTGCAACAGATGAAGAGCCTTCGCCCCAATCTGAAAGCGAGAAAAGAAGGATTAAACTCGCCGGCCGCATTGAAAGCTTTGAGGACGCCGTGAGCGACAAATCCAGTGCAGGGATACGGAAGGGTGGAGACGGATAGCCAGAGGAGGGGGGGCCTAGGCAATCAACCGGGAGGCCGGTCATGGCCGTCGCCGGTGCCACCCGGCACCTAAAGTGGAATCATTGAGGACGACGCCGCCGAACAATTCAAAATTCAAACACGAAATTTGAAAATAAAACTGTGTTAAGGGTAAGCTTTTTATAGTGACTGGCCCCACCGCACTCGCGGCCCCATAACCCAGAAACCCCTTGCGGGATTTTTTGGGAGGCACAGTACCACTTTGGTGCTTCCGCTGGGGATCGAACCTGGGTGGGAGGCACACTTCCGTGTGTTTAACCACAAGGCCAATTCCGCTTCGGCGCAACAACACGATCAAGCTTTCTGTAGATGCGAAGGGAAGAGTCGCGCCCATCATTCCAGGTATAGTGCATGCCTTCATGACACACATCGTTAAGATCGCAGTCTCTAAGACAATTTTCAAGGTCGATCGAGCTTTTGTTATGCCAAATCCCACCCAGGGCCTCGGAAGGGGACCGGATAGCATTGAAATCCCCGAGGGCTGCCCAAGGGAGATCGCCCGGATGGTTAGGCACCGCGTGAAGGCTATCCCATAGGAGCCTACGGGAAATTTCTGAATTTGCACCATAAATAAATGACAGAATGCAACGAATATTCTCCTCGAGGAGCAGGACCTCAAGATGAACGACCTGGTCCTCCGAGGAAAGAATGGTGCACGAAATCAGATTGGGGTCCCAGCCAACCCAAATCCGACCACTAGAACACGAAGAGTAATTCATAAACCAAGACCAGTTAGGTCTGATTCTAGTGGAGATAGCCACAGAGTTTCTCTCTGCAACCTTGGTTTCCACCAAGCCAACAATACTACACCTATGGGAGCAAATGAGGTTGCAAACTTCATGGGCTTTTACAATCCCATTAAGTCCCCTCACATTCCAACAGGCAATGTTAGTCATGGGTTAAGGTTGGGGGGGAAGGATTGCTAACCCCCCGAGATTTTTTATTTCTACGAGAAGAGACACGGACCCCATTGTTGGTTGATGGGCCACCAGCTGTCAAACAACCAGAAGGGCCCGACAATGAAGCACAATGGTTGGTGACAATCGGTGGGTCTGGGGTGAAAGAAGTACAATGATTAAAAGCTTCAATCAAACCTGGATCAGAGGAAGCCCTTTCAAGCCTCATAGGGAGCGAACCGGGAGGCTCCAAGTAACGGTTTGGACTACCAAGCTCGGGGGGAGGTGAGTTGGGTAGATGACATGATGAGCCGACACCGTCAAGGGCATTTAGCAGAGCCGGATCGGCCAGGGCCATGACGTGCACTGCATCAGGGGCAGGATCATCATGACTAGGAGGAGGATCTAGATCACAACCAAAGGGCAGTGCAGAAGAACTCAGAACGGGGCATTCTGACGAGTCATTTGTATTAGCCTCTTGTAAGACCATAAACGAGTTAGAGGTCGTTATGGCCTTAGGGATGATATCTATGGACGCGGTTGCAGCCGCGGCAGGAGTTTTTAAGCGGGGAGACAGCCTAGGAGGAACAAAGGAGGTTGAATTATCCCGAGGAAGGACTCCCTGCTTGGGGACCCAAGAAGGTTTGATTTGGTGATTCTTAATCCTGCGCGTATCAAGAACGTCCCTGCGCATCGGCCTATGAAGGTACTCAATTTTGATTTCACAGAGATGATCATTTAGTTCTCCGGGGCATCCTCTGGTCCGAATCTTCACAGAATTCGGTCTAGGGGCATTGACCCCCAATTCGACACATACCCTAGCGAATCCCAACCGCTCAAGCTTTTCTGTGACCGGATCTAAAAAGAGAGGTTTGCCAACCGCACTCGCAATCCAGCTTAAACCCAGTGGGGTCCAATATTCAACCGGGATCCCAGAAATTGTGATCCTGGTAGGAAAAGATTTGTGTTCCTCATGGGATAGAATCATACTAGGCCACCAATGTTTAAGGAAAAAAGGATGACCAGCGATCGTCCACGGGCCATTAGCCAAACATTTCTCAAGCATGGAACTTGATGAAAATCGAAAGAAAAAAAACCCCGATTCGTTACCAGCCGCATGTTGTCGCTCAAATCTCTTCCAAATTTTCTTGGTGATATAGTTCACCACATTAAAATGAACAGGGTTGCTGACAAAATATCCAACAAGGGTTGGACCCCACATGTCCTCTCCCTGTTTGGTGACCTCAGGAGGGGGGATAAAATGATATTATCCGAATCAGAAATATTCGGAGGAAAAAATTTAAGGGAACACTTACCTCCAATAGCCCTTTTCTAGACAACGGAGGCCCATGAGGAGCCTGACGGGCAGGAGACAGGAGCATCAGCAGTGCAGGATGATTCGGCTTTGGGCAAGACAAGGTCACCAGGCTTCTAAGGAAGTGCCTCAATCAAACCGGCAGAAGCAGGTTTATGAAAAGCAGAGTCCTGCTTGCTCGAAGAGGGCAACAGCGGAGAAACCGGAATAGCTGCTGTCATCATGCCTCCTGACCCGAACAGTAACCCAGCAGGGGAGCCAGGGGAGCTAGATGAAGGACCGACAGGACAGGGGATGTGATTTGAGAGGCTTACAACCCCTACCCCATCAGATATGGGCGGCAGAAGACAGGGGAGCTCAGCAACAGGAAAGGAAGCGGCGCGACACAAAGGGGCAGACGACGGATTCGGCCCACCCGAAGCAGCAGAGACTACGGCCGTGGCGCAAGAGTCCAACGGGGGGGACGACGAGGGGGAGCCGGGGTGCTGGACACCCAATTTTTGGAAAACGGGGGGAGAGGGAGGGGAAGGGGGTGGAGGAGAGGGATCAACAGATGCCAAAGGGGCATCAAAAGGGGAAGAGGACCATGAAAGGTGCCTTGAACGACGTCGACGAGAGGCGGCGGACAGGGGAGGGAAGTTAAGGTCGGACGACTGGGTGGTGGGAGGGGAAGAGGAAGGAGGATTTGAAGTGGCGTGAGGCCACGGGGTGGCTGGGCGAGAGTGGAAGGGAGGCGAAGGAGACGAAGAGGGGTGAGGAAGGAGGACAGGGGAGAGAGGAACGACGGTAGCCGAGAGTGGAGAAGGTGAAGAGGCGACCGGCGCCATGGGCACCGGCAGGAGAGGGTGAAGGCGGGCAAAGGGAAGTTCAAAATCGGCTACAGCAGCGAGAGGACGGAGCAGCAGAAATCTTCCTTCCTTCTCCCCTAGCTCTCTCAGCAGTTATCGTCTTTTCATCATATGATACTCTATCATCTTTTCACTGTATACGATTCATTATCATCTTTTCACTGTACCATATATTTTCATCTTTTATTGTGACATATCTTAACAATTTCAGATCCTGCCAGTGTACCCTACTAGCTGAGGGGGCGAATAATAGAGGATAGATTGTGTTCAGTCTACACAATCCAAAGCCTATCATGTCATATATATCCCATCCCAAGGGAAATCTGTACTGTGTGCCACCCGAAGGTTGGCCTATGTTCCTCCTGGCTTAATGCCCTTGAGGACAGGGCGGACCATGAATCGCTCCATGGACAGAGCTATCCTCGATTACCACCGAAAAGTCCTAAGGCATGCCGGAGAACCTATTCGGACTGTAGTCAGTCCCGGGTCCAGAAATACTTCCTTCTTGAAAGCCATTTTCAGTAAAGCCGTTTTCAGTAAAGCCGCAGTTCATTCTTGATACGATGTCAGAATTCATTTTAACAGAAACCGGAGTTCTCTTTTAACAAAAGTCAAAGTTCATTTTCGATACGGAGTCGGAGTTCATTTAAACAGAAACCGGAGTTCTCTTTTAACAAAACCCGGAGTTCATTTTCGATACGGAGTCAGAGTTCATTAAATAGAAACCGGAGTTCTCTTTTAACAAAACCCGAAGTTCATTTTCGATATTAAGGCCGGAACTCATTTTCTCAAAAGCTGGAGTTCATTTTCAATATAAAGCCGGAGTTCATTTTACATTGAGGCCGAAGTTCATTTTACATTGAGGCCGGAGTTCATTTTAAAAGAGGCCGGAGTGCTTTTTAACAAAAAGGACGCCCTACTTTTTACTCAAAGGACGGAGTACTTTTAAAGGTCGAAGCTCATAAATCCGGAGTACTTTTTACTGAAGGACGGAGTACTTTTAAAAGTCGAAGCTCATAAAGCCGGAGTACTTTTTACTGAAGGGGACAGAGTTCCTTTTCTCGAAGGACGGAGCTCATTTTCTCAAAGGACGGAGCTCATTTTCTCAAAGGCCGAGTACTTTTGGAAGGAGTGCTTTTTCGGACGGAGTACTTTTCACTCAAAGGACGGAGTACTTTTCAGACGGACTGCTTTTTACCCAAAGGACGGAGTGCTTAGAAAGCCGGAGTTCATTTTAAAGCCAGAGTTCTTTTTCCAACAAAAGACGGAGTTCTTTTTTGACAAAAGGCAGAGTTCAAAGGCCGGAGTTCATTTTTCTTTAAAGCCGGAGTTCAATTCACATCAAGCGACGGAGCTCATTTCCTTATGCAAAGCCGGAGCTCATTCTTATATTAAGGCGGGAGTTCATTTTAAGGCCAAAATTCTTTTAGAGTACTTTTTTATTAAAAAGGACAGAGTTTTTTTTCTTAAACGGACGGAGTACTCTCTTCAAAAACATGTAATTACTAGAGTTCGTATAATTTGGCAGATAATCCTACTTCAAGCAGAATAAAATCTAACATCCTGAGTGTCAATGTTTTCTTTTAAGCGTGCGATCAACATAACTGCATAAGAATATCAGATATACTTGCTTCGAGAACATGCATAATCTCAAAAACAGTGGTGAGTACTTTTGAACTTAAAAACAGAGAGTGCATCCGCAAACATTCTTAAATCCAAACTTAAAGAGAGTGGCGTCCGAGGTATACTTGCAATATTCTTAAAACATGAATCTAAAAGCAGCATCCGAAGTACACTTGCCTGAGGGTTGATCGCCTAAATTTTACCGTCTTGAAGCTTTCTCCTCTTTGCTCCCTTCCTTTCACTTGCTTGTGCATCAACCCGCGCTAGGTTTATATAGAGGAGGGATTTGGTGGAGTAAGTGGGGTAAGTTACTTACCCTTGTACTTCATTTCAGAGGGTAGGTAGAGTAACTAGGTTAGTTTACTTACTTCATTAGGTCGCCGTCTAGTTGGATTCTAACTCGACAATAAAGTGTACTTTTTTGTTACCATTAATTTAATTCAAGCCAATTGTTCCAGTTTCATGCCTGCGGCCCACTCTTTGCCGGTCAACCTTTTTGGGCGGATTGTGTATTTCACTAAACGGGCCGATTTTGGAGAAGGTCGGTCCATTTTTCATCAAGAAGGGCCGAATTTTGAATCACAACCGGCCTTGATTATAGGGCCGGAGTGACCAAGGCCGGAGTGCTTAAGGCCGGAATGGATTTTCGTGGGAGGAGACCCTATTAATTTTTGGATCTCACAACCAATAGACCCTACTAGGGGAGGGGACGAATAATCGAGGATAAATTATTTTGACTCCACACAATCAAGGCTAGAAATAGAAACAGAAGTATCCCATCTCGTGGGATCAGTATAGAAATACTGGCCATTAACAGTACTACCATCTAGGTTAGCGCTTTTAGGAAGGGCGGACCACATATCACTCAATGAACAGAATTATCTTTGATTACCACCATAACGTTCTAAGGAATGTCGGAGAACCTAACTTGACTGCATATCAATCCCGAGTCCTAAGTAACCGTATCAGAAATATTTTTCTATATCATTTCTTAACTGAAAATCCTTTTCAGTTTCAGAAGTCAGTCAAAACGTCATAATAACTCTTTAGATTTATTTTCAGAATAAGCAGTAACAGTTTATAATCCTTCAGAAATTTAGCAGTATAAATCATTGTAGATTTTTCAGACAGAAATTACATACTGGACATTATCGCGTGACAAATTAACTTTTATATAATAGAAATCTTGGATTAAAATAATTAAATTTCCTCATTTTTGCACTTAGGGTTTCAAAAAACCTTCGAGACGACAAACAAACACGAACACATGTATTTATATGAAATTAGAGGCATAAATATCAGCATATACTAGAAAACACGAAATCTGTCCGATTAATTAGGAGAAACAGACATAATTTATAGTAAACATGTAGAACCATGGATTTAAAGCATAAATACCATGTTTGAGATGTTAAAACACTATAAAAATAGTAAATAATGTTCGAAGTATACTTGCCTGAGCTCGATCTACTGTTATCTTTACCCGGAGTGGATCGAAACGGTCGATTTCTCCTTCCCTCTTCTCTTTCTCCCTCCTTTTCCCCGTGCTGCTGCTGTTCTGCCCTTCTCCCCCTCTCTCGTTTCCTTTATAACAAAAATAAAATCAGAATGTGGGGGGTCAAAATCACGCCCGCGCTCCAGCGTGTGGCGAGCACAGGGTTGCTGCCAGGTGCTCCCTCAAGTGTGCCTGCGCCAGGCGAGCAGGTGGGTTTTGGTTTTGTGCTCGCTGCCGTGCCTCGGGTGCATTGTAGGCACCACCCAGCTGTTTGCTAAACTTTGGTAATTTTTTCACTTTTTACTTCCAATCCTCATTCTTTCATGCATATTTAACCTCATCTTGATTATTATCATTTTTATTAATCCCAAATTATCATGTTTCGAGTCCAAAACCTCATACTCTCCCCCAATTAAAGAAATTTCGTCCTCAAAATTGAACGGATTTACATACCTCAAGAAAACAAGTGGGGATACTTTTTTTGGATCTCCTCTTCGCGCTCCCAAGTGGCCTCCTCCAGTGAATGATTCCTCCAAAGCACTTTCACCAGGGGAATAGTCTTTGTGCGCAACTTTTGCTCCTTTCAATTCAATATCTGTATCGCCTCCTCAACATAGGATAAGTCCTTGTCGACAGTCAAGGGCTCAAACTCAATTGCATGCGTTGGATCATGGACATACTTCCGTGGTATCGATACATTGAATACATCGTGTAAATCTACTAAATTGGGTGGTAGTGTCAACCTGTAAGCCACCTCCCCAATCCTCTCCAGAATCTCAAAAGGCCCAATGAAATGCGGCTTTATCTTTCTTTTCACTCCGAACTTGAATATTCCCTTGGATGGTGAAACTTTCAGGAAGACAAAATCTCTTGCTTTAAATTTCAGTTTTGACCTCCTCCGATCTGTATAACTCTTTTGCCTACTTTGTGTAACTTTTAGGTTCTCGTGAGTCAGCCTAATTTCCTCCGCCGTCTCCTTTACAATCTCAGGGCTCAAAATCCTTTTATATCCAATCTCCTCTCAGTGAATTGTCGATTTGCACTTTTTACCATACAATGCCTCAAAAGGTGCCACACCAATGCTTGCTTGATAGCTGTTGTTGTATGCAAATTTTTTCAAAGCCAGATAACTATCCCAAGTCCATTTTATTTCTAACACTGAGGCCCTCAACATATCCTCAATGATCGAAATGATATGCTCTAACTAGCCATCAGTTTGGGGATGATACGCAGTACTGAATTTTAACTCCGTCTCCAACTCCTTATGTAAGCTCTCCAAAAACCTCGATACAAAACGTGGATCTCTATTGGATCTATAAGAAGCCAAACATGCATTGAAAAAATGAGGGTTGGAAGTAAAAAATTAAAAATTGCCCAAGTTCAGCAAAGAATAAGGCTGCGCCTGCCGCACGCTCAAAGCGCAGCAGTGAGCACAAAATCAAGTACATAACCGCTCGGCGTGCGCCAGGTGCGCTCGAGCAAGTGCCTTGCAGAAACCCTGCGCTTGCCGCACGCTTGAGAGTAGGCTTGACTTTTATCCCGCGTCCTGATTTTATTTTTGTTATAAAATGAAGCGGGAAAGGAAGAAAGGCAGAGCATTAGCAGCACGAAGGAAAAGGAGGGAGAGAAGAAGAGAAAAAAGGGAAAATCACTCATTCCAATCTAATCCAAGTAAGAAAAACAGTCGCTCGGGCTAAGGCAAGTGTACCTCAGACGCTATTTTTCATTTTTATTGCTTTTTCGTGCTCTAAAAATGGTAAAATTGCTCTAAAGTTTTATTGGTCCACGTTTAAAGAAAATGAAGCATGTTTCCCTCGATTGTTCAGTTAAATTTCATGTTTACTCATGTGTATTGTAATATTTTCTTCGATTTCATGAAAAAGCATGCAATTAGTGCTCGATTTGGTTCCGAAAGCATGATGTGAAACCCTAACTCGAAAATATTGGGGATTTTTTGTTAAAATGCATGATTTAGTATATGTATTTGGATTTATGGCATCGATTTCATGAATAAACACATGTTTAGTGTTCGATTTGAGTCCAGAAGCTTTGGCGAAGCTCTAAGTACGAAATTGAAGGGATTTAAGCATTTTAATCCAAATTTCGTTCCATGTAACAGTTAATTAGTAATGTGGTGATACCTGACATGTGATTTATAACCAAAAAGTTTATACCGATTTACACTGTTGGAATTTCCAAGGAATATGAACCGTTTATTGTATATTCTGAAGCTATTGAAGAGTTGTTGAGAAACTATAACTAACTTCTGAGATTGAAAAAGGGTTTTCTGTTAAGAAATAAAAAGAAAAATATTTCTAATACTGTCATTTAGGACCCAGGACTGATATATAGTTAGGTTAGATTCTCCGGCATGTTTTAGAATGTTTTGGTTGTAATCGAGGATAACTCCATCCATGAAATTATACGTGGTCCGCTCTTCCTCACGACATTAAACTAGACGGCGGTTACTATTTTTGGTCAGCGTTTCCGTAGTGATTCGTCGACATTTCTGTATTGATCCCCTCAAAGGGGATAATATTACTTCTATTTCTTACATTAGATTGTGTAGAGTGAACGCAATCTATCCTTGATTATTTACCCCATTCGATAGTAGGGTCTATAGGTAGGGTCCCTTACTGTTAGAAAAGGAAATTTTTATAAGTTATAGAGTTAAGACCGATTTCAACTTTCTGGAGCCTATTTTACTGATTCATTATTAACGAAGTATGACTACACTTATTTCTGATTTTTGAAGCTTGATTGTTTCTATTCCCTGACAATTTTGTATACTTCTACATTATGTTTCTGCTATAGTTTAGGTAAACCACTGCTTCATAGCATTTATATTTTACGTGTAACTGTATTCATTTTACTGTATTCTGTTCTGCATAAAAGTTTTACTGCATGCTTGCATGCACCTTGTTGGCTCTCGGCTCACTGTTTTACTATTTTTTTTCCTCTAGATGAGACTGTAGAGTTGGTACTTGACGAGAAAGAGTGACCTAGAGCTTAACCTGATGACTTCCAAGGATCTGAAGTATTTTAGAGTCGTTGAAAAGAAATAGTTGGAAGTAAAGACCTGATTTTGGCATATGGTTTTATATATGGATTTCATGTCTATGGATATACATGTATATATAGGTTTTGTAATGAAATGTATGTGATGCATGTGATGAACAGGAAACTATACTTTTGCAGATTAATAGTTCTGCTTCCGCTATATGCTTTCTGGATGTTCTGTACAGGTCCTAGATGGCATCTCACTCGTGAACTGTTAATATAATAGAAGGAATGTTGGATTAATGCCATGGTGGCATCTGTGGTCCTGTGAACGCGTGTTGTAGAAAAAGTATGGTATAAATAAATAGTTGTGTGCATGTACTGGTTTGCTATACAGGTTTTGTACAAGTTTATCTTTCTGATTAGCTAATTTTTAGGAAACATTTTGCCCGTTTTTCCCATAACTTGAGGGAGACTTGGACTTCTGTTGATGTTCTGAAATGACGGAATTAATTGAGAAAAAAAATTCATTCCGTCACAATTGGTATTAGAGAAAAGAGATGTCATAGATTTGATTTGAATCATATGCGGAAGCCTAGGATATATTAAGATTTATCAAATAAATAGATATAAGCGTAGGACAAATTTAGACCAGATAGTCTTAGTTGTGACAGACCGGCCTTATTCCACCGCATAAAGCCACCGTCAAGACTAAATCCTTGCATCAACTAGGTGGACAATAAAAAAATTCTTTTCTTCATATGAATAAACCTTTCTTTTATACACAAGATTACTTGAAACCGAACTTCATGAGCTAGCCTTCCGGTTTTAATTTCATACTTGGCCGGCCAACACTAAGGTTAGTTGGACATGAATGCCTTGATATGACCTGAGATGCTACTAGAAATATGGATTTTATTTATCAATAAAGTAATCACGGAAACATGCTAACATCCATAAATTCTTATACAGCATAACAGTTCTACAAGTCCTTCTCAAAACATCAAAAGAAATAAAATCAAGTTCTTCATTGATCAGCTCCGGCCAGCTATGCCATCTAGTTACTTCATATGGTTCTACTCAACCTCCTCCTCCATAAGCCTTTCGTCATCTGAAAATTGGCAAGAGTGAGCTACAAAGCCCAGCAAGATACTCACATGCAGAAAACATAAACATACATATAATCAGATCAAAGTAACGATTTATATCATAACTTTAACATATAAAATTACTATATAAGTTCTTCTTTAGTTCAGAATTTTCTTGTTCTCATTCTTATTATCTTGTCTTCAGAAAATTTATAAAAACCATTCGAAATTCTTATCATCTTTAGGGACCAAACGGGAGTTGACAACATCGAGGAAGGGTTGTGTGTTACCCCACAACCTAAAGCTGTATTCTCTCATTATGTTTCCCGAGGCGGGAGGTAATGCGTTTAACTCAGCATACGGGACCGTAGTCCAAAAGTCTTATGTCACCAAAAGTCTCCCCCCGTGGCCCAGGAGGCAGTCCTCGAGTGTCACTCCAATATCCTTTATCTATCTTTAACAGCAAGTTTAATAGAAACTCGGTTCTTAGTTCATGTCTTTTCATGACCATCCGTCATAGTTCAAAAGTCGAAAGTCGTAGAGTTTCACTTGCTGTCCGGATTACATACATTTTCCTTATTCTTATAAAAGGCCGGAGTTCTTTTTCTAAAAAAAAGGCCGGAGTTCTTTTCTAAAAAAAGCCAGAGTTCTTTTCTAAAAAATCGGAGCTCTTTTCTCAAGAAGGCGGAGTTCTTTTCTCAAAAGGCCGAAATTCTTTTCTCAAAAGCCGGAGTTCTTTTTCTGAAAGCCGGAGTTCTTTTTACTGAAAGTCAGAGTTCTTTTTACTGAACACCAGAGTTGTTTCTAACTGAAAGCCAGAGTTCTTTTCTAAAAAGGCTAGAGTTCTTTTCTAAAAAGGCCGAAGGGTCGGAAGTCTTTTCTTTAAACATGCAGTTATCGAAGTTCATATAGATCGACAAATAATCATACTTCAAGCAGAACAAAAATCGAACATCATGAATAACAGGGCTTCTTTTTAAACATGCGATTAAGAACGATTCTTCCTTACATCATATGAACAGAACAAACATCATATATACTGAAACATAAGTTCATAAAAATATCAGATATACTAGTGTTGTAAAGATGCATAATCATGAACTTAAAACAGGGGTGAGTACTCTTGCCTGGATTTCTTTTACTTTGCCTTGAACTTTTGGTCTCCCTTTACTAGAAAACTCTATTGCGTGCTTCTTTCTCACGCCCTCTAGTTCTTATTGATAGGCCTTGGGTCTGGCGGTCGTCGTTAAGGTTTGGCCACACTAGGGGGATATTTCGGAGTATGTTATTTATGGCTTTACATTTCCGAAGAGTTTCCTCATTAAATTTCTAGGTTATTTATGGTCCACACTAGGGAGAATGTTTCGGAGTATGTTATTTATGGCTTTACATTCCCAAAGAGTTTCCTTATTAAATTTCTAGTCAACTGACCCTTGACCGAGTCATGTTTCTCATTTAAATACATTCCAGTCAACTAAGTAGCATTGACCGGATTACTTTCCACTTTCCCATCCTTTCTTCCATTCACATTTTTCGGTCAACATTTTTCGTTGACCGGATTACTCCTTCGTCACGCCTTCCGGTCAACACTTGTTGACCGGATTACCCTTCTTCACGCCTTCCCGGTCAACACTCATTGACAGGATTACTATCATTAACTTGTTTTTCCTTGGTAATTTTAACTTGACATCGGGAATTTTTATATTCTAGGATCTTGGACCATTACATTAGTTATTTTGATTAGCTAGCTTAGGCCCAAATTAAGTCGAAAATGGAGGATGAGTTTAGCTATCTAGTTCCTGTGCCCTAGATAGTGCTTTAAGAACGGTTTAGCTATGACTTTGCTTTCAGATAGGATATCAATAACCGTTATGGTCCTTAGGTGAAGGCCCATTTCTGGCAGTAGTCAGCTGTGAGGTCGAGAGAGTCGTAAGGAGGCACGTTGATGTTCCAAATTTATTAGTGTCGATTTGGTGCTTGAGCTGATTGGCTTTGATTCGAGGTCCAAGGTAATCGATTTTGGTTTGATGTTTAGGCTTGATCATTTTTGGGTTGAGGTCCTAAATGGGATACTTGATCAATCTAGCCAGTATGGCGGATCAGTGGAATTGATGGCTTGAGGTCTATGTGACTTGGAGTCGATTTTGGGATAATAAATTTAAGGATACCGATTTAGGATCAATTCGTAGTGATCAAGTGCATGAATTTTTGGGTAATACAAATCCATCGGAATTAAAAAAGGTGTTCGTGGATGTTGATGTAAAAAGGTATTGATAGGATATTATACCTTTCAATCGGGTCATGAATTTTGAATAAGAGGCAACGCTAATCGAACCGAGAATAGGTGTTAAGTTCAATTAGTAATGAGACCACCCCTTTGAGTTAGTTGGTGGACATTAAGAAATCTAGCTACAAAAGGTTTTAAGGATATACATATTCAAAAGAAAAGATCAAGCCGACTTATTTTAATGGATGATTTAGAGTCGGTTGAAATCAACA
Organism: Nepenthes gracilis; assembly: GCA_033239525.1. NCBI lineage: Eukaryota > Viridiplantae > Streptophyta > Magnoliopsida > Caryophyllales > Nepenthaceae > Nepenthes > Nepenthes gracilis. The sequence continues at coordinate 649,946 of BSYO01000023.1, forward strand.
TTAGCCTCTGAGGATTTTGTATGGAATTAAAGGAGCATTGGCTAGGTACTATTGCGGATACCTTAAAATCTCTAGGAAGTAGGATAAACTGTTGAGATTGTTATGGTTGGTTGAGTAATTGTTTACTCGGAGGATTAATCAATCGATAAGTGGGCACAATAAATGAATATGTGATTTCTAACATCGATCCGTATCCATAACATGTTGATTATGGATAATTAAAAAATTTTGCTGCGGCAGCATTTGGATAAAAGTATGGTTGCTACAAAGTTCAGGAGTGCCATTTGGAATTTGAATTTTTGTGGGTGTCCATGAATTTTATGGGATGGATCTTTCAGCCATATTCGGGTCCATATTGAGATGACCTCATTGATGGGTCCAAAGGAACATAGGAAATATGTACTCCATTGGAAATTGTGTCATGGATTGAGAGCGGTTGTTAACCGAAGACCTAATCGAGGAAGGAACATGAGTTTAATCAAAGAAAATGCCCCATTGAGTATATGGCATCTTTGATAGCACAATTTTGAATCCGTAGGACCTTAAGTGGTGACTAAATAGGGAAGACCGATTAATGATGAGAAGAGGTACGGTTTTCTTGGGATTAACAGAAATCGATGAGCAATCTGGCAAGTGTCCCTTGAGGATTGTAGTGTCCGTGAGCCGCTTAGCCTGAGAAAGATTTGTAATCGTTATGATGAGATGAAAAATACAATTTCGACAAGTAGAAAGGGTCAATTGACTTCCATATCATTTGGGATGACCCTTAATGGGTCTAGTGAGTTAGCATAGTGGGTAATATTTTGAGGAAGTTAGAATTTTTCTATCCTGGTGTTGTGATAGGTGACTATCCACATATAAGTGGGGGAAAGGTTCATTGTTAGAGTTACTCCGCCAGTAGGTCGAAATTAATTGTTAGAGTCTTCGCTTTGGGAACTTATGGATGTTACCTTAGAGGTAGCTAATACCGGATAATTTCAAGGGTTATAATAGTTGTGTCATAAATAAAGAAATAATCTTACGATATTGCGAAAGGATGGACCCATTTAAGGATTGTTGGGATGAGCATTAGCGTCTTTAAGGAAATTGGCCTTAATGCTGATAATCGACGTTAAAGGTCTTTAGACTCAGTATGCTTTCGGTGTTTTGCAAGAGTTATAAAAAAATTGTGAGTACATTAAAATTCTTGGATAATAGGGAGTCGTTTTCTTAAATTGGGAGATAGAAACCTATTCAAAGTATTAGAGCCATGAAATTTTAAAACGAGAAATCCCTTTGGTTTTGTTTCAAAACGATTTACTTATTCTAATTATGGAGAATGCGTTCAGACTAAATTAGGTAGTCCATCGATATGCCAACGAGATTATGAGGTTTCTAAGTATTTGGGTTTAGAGATATTGGGTAATGACCTAAAGCTATAATGAATCTTCAAGTGATAATTATAATGGTAGTTTCTAAGCTGGTTATAATTTGAGGAATTGTAGGGATTGTCTGCATGATATGACTATCTTGGGATTGCTTTAATTATGGCTGCCATATAATCTAAGTGTTTCGCATGGATTGTATATGTTAGAAAAATGTCGGTTTGATGACATATTGACGAAATAGTGAGGTTATAAAGTATTTCGAACTTGAGGTTATTTGCGATTTAAAGTTTGTTCCAAAACCTTAACTGAAACTTGATTAGGGAGTTTTGGGTGTTAAGTTAAATTTGATATAGCAGCGAATTGTAACCGGATGACCCGTAGTCTGATAAATAATTTGAGTAGCGTAGCGGAAATACAGCAAACCCACATATATTGAGGTTCAATCTGAGGCTCAAAAGGAATATTTCCCTTCTAGGCTTTGGGTAGGTTCAAGTAAGAACTTTCAGTCGTTTGAGGTTTCGAGTTAAGTAAAAAAAGTAGTTAATGAATTTGGTGTGTCTTTAAATTCGGTAGAATTAGATTTTGATAGAACGCGTTGGGTAATAAAAAAATGGGATAATTCAACGCTCAAGGTTCTTTGGGATAACCGTTTAATCAATGAGGTGATATGGAAATGCTAGAAGAATTTAGAAGGTTACCATCGATTATGGGAATTTAAGGTTCGGAGAGAATGCTTATTATTGAGACTTAGCATAAATTAAAGTAAGAATTTTCAGCCAATTGAGTATTTAAGCTAAGTAACAGGGAATTAATAGATTTAGGTTGCCCTCAACTTGGTAGGTTAGTGTGAAAGTTTTTCCTAGGTATCGTAAATGTGGAAGAAAATAAGTGATTGTGATGAATTGTTTTGGAAAATTTAGAGCTTATCCCCATAAGGAGGTTTCAATTTAGCTTTTGATAGAATGAATCAGGTGATGAGGATCAGACCAATTCAATGCTTGAAGTTTTCTGGGATAATCATTTAACCGAGGAGGTGATTTGGAAATGCTTGGGAGATTGCCTCTGACTCTAGGATTTCGAGATTTGTCAAATTTTGAGGACGAAATTTCTATAAATGGAGGAGAATATGAGGTCTCGGACCCAAAACGTGACAATTTGGGAGTAGTTAAAATAATGATAATTTATAAGAAGCCAAACATGCATTGAAAAATGAGGATTGGAAGTAAAAAATTAAAAATTATGTGAGTTTAGCAAACAGCAGGGCTGCGCTTGCCACATGCTTGAGGCTCGGCAGCGATCACAAAATCAAGTACATAGTCACTTGCCGTGGGCTAGGCGCGCTCGAACGAGCGCCTGGCAGAAACCTTGCGATCGAGCGCGCGGCAGGCGCATGGCGAGCCTATGCGCGACTTTTACTCTGCGTCCTGATTTCATTTTTGTTATAAAATGAAGGGGAAAAGGGAGAAAGGTAAAGCAGCAATTGTGACAGAACGAATTTTTTTTCCAGAAGCTTCCATCAAGACAGAAATAGAATTTAAAATCATACTTCAAAGAATATAAATTTTATAGGAATTTCAACAGAGTCTCCTCTATAAGTAGATAAAATCCAAAAATATAACCTGTACCAATCAACCTGAAATAAGCACATAATTAAACAGATATCACTATTTTATCCTACAACACACATACACAGGATCTAAGACTACCATATCATCTATGGCTCAATTATGATTCTATCAACTAATTCAGAAACATATGAGAGATGCCATCTAGGTTGTATAGCAAAATCCAGAAAAGAAACACATAGCGGAAGTATAACTATAAAAGTGCAGAAGCATAAATCTCTATTTGTATTATACATTTCTTACAAAAATCTATACACATAAATCCATATACAAAAAGTCAGGCAATTATGTCCAAACACTTCCTTCCAAGATCCCCAAAGGCTTCAAGACTTCAAATGTTTCAGACTAAGTTTTGGCTATTCCATCTCGTCTGGTACAAATTCTACTGTCTCATCTGAAGGGAAAAAATAGTAAAATAATGAGTTGAAATCCAACAAAGTACATGCATACATGCAGTAAATCAGTTATGTAGAATAGTTATGCTGATATATCATAGCATGAAACTATTCAAGGGCAAAACAGTGCATGAAAAACGGAAAAAGCATAATTAACATTAATTAAGCTTCAAAAATCAGGAATCAGTGCGATCATACTTTATAAAGCAGAAGTCGGTCTCAACTCTATATATTATAGAAAATTCCTTTTCTATTAGTAGAGGACCCTACCAGTAGACCCTACTAGCGGAGGGGGCGAATAATCGAGGATAGATTGTATTCACTCCATACAATCTAAGGCAAGAAAAAGAAGCAGTATTATCTCCTTCGTGGGGATCAATGCAGAAATGTTGGTCTCCATCAACCATGGCCGACCACCTCGAGCCCCTCTCGGGCCTCCCTCCGGGCTCCCCTTCCCCTGTTCCCACATCATCTCCTAAGGCTCCGACGCCTTCGGCACCTTCTCCTTCCCTCCCCGAAGGTCAGATTTCGGGTGACAAGAAAACTAAGGGTTTCGTTTTCATCTCCAATGGCCCTGTCAACAGCTCCTCTAGCTGGGCTGAAATCGTGCGCAAAGATAGCCGTGAGGAGCGAATGGAGCTGAAATTCTTCCCTTCGGTGGCCGAAGGGGGTGTTCCATCCATAATCTCTCCTCCGCCAGAAGTCATCGACCAAGGCCAGTCTTTCTGGCGCTTCTCCTTGGTTGGATATTTCTGTGACTCTCCCCCTTACTTTTCGGCGGTCAAAGCCATAGCAAACAAAATTTGGGCCAGGTTCGGTCTCACTCACACTGCTAGCAACGAAAACGGTTACTTCTTCTTCCGATTCTCATCGCAGGAGATGTTGAAAAAATGTCTTCTTGCTGGCCCTTGGACCATGGCTGGGAAGGCAATCTTCCTCAAATGCTGGAAGCCGGGGATGCCTCTAAACAAGGATGAACATAAATGCTTTCCCATTTGGATCAAGCTACTCAATCTGCCGATTGAGTATTGGACCCCAGCCGGCCTCAGTTGGGCGGCTAGTGCGGTAGGCATTCCTCTCCAGCTCGACCCTCGAACTGCTCGTATGGAGAACATCTCCTTCGCAAGAGTCTGTGTGGAAGTGGGTGTCGATGGGCCTTTTCCCAAAAGCTTCACCATTAAAGCCAGTCACGATTCGGCTCCCATTGTGGTAAAGGTGGAGTATAGCTGGCGGCCTATCAGGTGCAGTCGATGCCCTCTGTTGGGGCATGATGAAGATCATTGTCGTCCCAAGGATGCTAAGCCTCCATGTGGTATTTCCCGTTCCAAATTTTCCATTTCTGCTCCTATGGTAAATGTCCCTTTGGCCTCTACGCCTTGCCCTGGGATCGAGGGTGCTGAATGTGCCCCTCCTTCTGTGGTTCATGAAATTCAGTAGTCTTCTCCCCCACACCCAATTGATGCCCCGAAGGTTGCTGAGGGCCGAAGTGGTTGTTGTGGGAGTAGGGCCACCATTGTGGACGTGCTGGACTCTCAAAACTCCAGGGGTATACCGGTTTCCCCGAAACCAGTTCCCTCTACCATGAGTCTGGTATCCCAGGCTCTCATGAAGTCTTCTGCCTGTACCCCTGTATCTGGCCCCCCTCTCTGTGATTCCCCTGCTCTGGCATCAAAGGATTATCCAGATTGTTTGGATGGTTTTCCTAGTGGGCAGATAAATGAGTTGGCTATAGATTCTGGCTCCGCAGTGATCCAACACCCAATTCAATTTCTCGAATTATAAAAAAGCATGGCTTGGTGTCTTCTAAGAATGGTGGAACTGCCCCTGACTCTGAAATTTGTACCGGCAGGGCTGTGGACTATTCTAAAGAAAAATTTTTAAATGTCAACGGGGCATTGGCTATGGAGTGCGATTCTTAGAAGCCTTCTCGTTCTCGAAAAAAGAACAAATCAAAAAAATCCAAGGCATCACCCAGATCTTAGGGGTCATGCTTGCGGTTTCAGCGGATTTTGTTTGGATACATTAAATTCAACTTTTGTTTTAGATTGATTATCTTGGTTTCTGGTTCTGGTAATGCTGTTGGTTAGATCCTCCATGCGGATTCGGGGGTATTGTGCTGTTTTTTGTTGTGATGACTTGGGGGTCTTGATCTCTCCCCTGTTTTAACCCCTGTTTGTTTGATAATGAATACTTTCCTATTTGGCTGCTTCCTTGTGCCGTTGGAGGTTTGTTAGATGCTAATCGGACATCAACTGATCCTGATAATTTTTGAGTCTAAGCTGAGGGTGTTGGCTGCGTGGCCTATGGCCTTTTTTGACTCTTAGATCACACGTGTTCTCTGGTTTGTAGCTACTCCTTGGAAATATGATGATGTGGTTGCTCTGAGAATGCACCGAATGTTGGGTCTAATTTTGCCTGACTGTGATTTATAAGATTGGGTGATGCTGAATTTAGGCCCCTGAGTGGTTACAGTTCTTGGTGTCTTTGTTTTCTTTTCTAATCTGCAGGGTTGCAGTGCAACGCGTTTTCCCATTGTATCACTGTCTTTTGGATCTGAGGCTGGTGTTAAATGCTGTACTTGGATTGGTATGGAGAGGGGGCTCCATTCAGTTGGTATATTGGATGTATATGCACTGCTCGTGAAGATCTGCTGAGGGTTGGCTACAACATGTGCCCAGTTCTTCGGTGGGTCTGATCCTGTACTCCTGGGATCCTCATCTACTTCCAGTCTTGTGAGGGACCGGTTCTCTGATTGGTGTAGTATGAGTTTTTTCGTGGAGCTGCTGGTACTTTCATATGAATTACATCTTGATTTATGGATGATCTTTTATTGCTGGAGTTGTGCTGAATCTACTGGTGGAGGTAGTGATTTGATACCTATCCGGTTGATTCTTCCTATGGCTGAGTGAAAGAATTGCTGGGCCTGTTTTGATGAATGGAGTGATGTTGCTGATGCAAGGGGGCCGTTGGGTCCTGTATGGTGCTGTTGATTAGCTGCTCCTGATGGATTTGGTCCCTGGTTTAGTTGGCCGAGTGATACGGCTAAGGCCTTTATTCAATTTGTGATTCAACAAATTCTTTGATCATATGTGTTCTTGGGGTGCTCTGATCCTTGGCACTGGGATGATGTGGTTGCTCTGTGTATGTACAGTACGAAGCTGATCTGCTGTTTGAGCGTGATGGTTTCCTGCTGATGAGGGATTCAGCATTTGTCGTTTGCTGTTTGTGTTAATGTTGAAGCTCTGATTGCTGCTGGGGTTTGTCCGCTGAATTCTCCTTTGGTTGGGCGTCTTTGGTGCTTTGCCCATTTTCCTATTGGTTGCTGGTGCTGATGTTCTGTTGCCAAGAAATGGTGCTGCTACAATTTTTGTTTCTTGCTCCTGCTGCTTGTCGCCCATTGGCTGTTGCTATAGGCCCTGGGAGAATGAACATTGGGTCTGTTTCTACGCTTTTGGTGTTGAGGGCGAAATGGGTATTGACAGGCATTTGCCTGTGCAGTGCCCCATCTTATACACCGCTGAAATGCTGAATTATGCTAGGATTCTGGTTTCCTGGTTATCTTTTACTTATTCCCTGTGTTGGTGTATCAGTTTTTTCCTGCTGATATTGAGCTGGGCTAGTTGCTGAACCCATAATGTGCTCTCTGTTTAATTACTACTTCGTTAGATGCAGCCGGTGATGGTATGGTCTTTGTGATGTTGGCTGATGCCTTGGATACTATGCCTCTGCTGTTATGGGATCGGCAGGCTGATGAAGTGGTTGGCTGGTGATGGTGGATGATTATTCACATTGACTGAAACGGCGGTATATGTGGTGCGGGTAGCTGTCTAATGTGCTAGCTTGAACAACTCATGGTGATCCCCATGATGGAAGGCTGCAGGTGCCTACTGCTTCATGCTGTGGAAAACTAGGGCTGCCTCTTAGTTGTTGACAGCATTGTTTGCTGTTGTATGTTGCCGCGGGGCGATCGGATGTGTTGATCCAAACGTCGCGGGAGTAACTGATTTCGAATGACTATGTTCATTTTCTATTCTGTTAGATCGTTACTATTAGGGGTTTTTTGTGGTATTCTATGATGTACTAGTTGCTCGGGGTATGCCCTAGCATTTTATGTTCTAACTCCAGTCAAAAAACTTGGAGTTACTACATAATTTTTGTAATTTTTTTCCCGTAAATCTAAAATATACACTTACCAAAAAAAATGCAGAAATGTTGGTGAATCACTACGGAAACGCCGACCAGAAACAGTAACTGCCTCTAGTTTAACGTTCTGAGGAAGGGCGAACCACGTATAATTCCATAGACAGAGTTATTCTTGATTACCATCATGACGTTCTAAGGCATATCGGAGAACCTAACCTGACTGTATATTTGTCCTGAGTCCTAAATAACAGTATTAAAAACATTTCCTTCTTATTTCTTAACTGAAAACGTTTTTCAGTTTTAGAAGTCGGTCAGAGTTTCACAATAACTCTTCAGTAGCTTTAGGATATACAGTAAACAATTAAAAACTCTTCAGATTTGTTCTAGAACATACAGTAAATAATTTATAATCCTTCAGAAATTTAACAGTATAAATCAGTATAAATTTTTCAGATATAAATCACATACTGAACATTATCACATTACAATTAACTTTTACATAACAGAAATTTTGGATTAAAATAGTTAAATCCATTCATTTTCGTACTCAGGGTTTCGCCAAAATTTTCGGACAATAAACGAACACCAAACACATGTATTTGCACGAAATTAGAGGCATATATAGCAGTACGTACCAGTAAATATGAAATCTATCTGATTAATCAAGAGAGATTTGTTTTATTTACAGTAAACATGGAGAAACATGGATTTAAAGTAAAAATACCATTTTTGAGATATTAAAACGCTGTAAAAACAGTAAATAGTATCCGAATTACACTTGCCTATCCTCGATTTATCGTTATTTTTACCCAGATTGGATCGAAACGGGCGATTTCTCCCCTTTTCCATCCCTTTTCTCTCCCTCCCCTCTCTTCCTCATCGTGCTTACTGTTGTGCCTCAGCTTCCTCTCTCTCTGGAAGGAGCAGATTAACTTAAAGAGCTTCCAAATACAAATTCCTTTGAAATTGAGCATGCTGAAACTTTCAAATTGAATAATTCAACATACACAAATACATATCACTTAATCGGCATTTAAAGACAAAATTATTACACAAAATATCGTCTGAAGTTCTCGGGTGAACAGTACCTGTGAACAGTGCACGTGAACAGTGCACATATACACAAATCGATTAATTCTCAAAATTTCAGACATCCAACGGGTAATTTATCAAACCCAAGGCATGGGTAACTATAATCCCAAGTCAATTTGCACATTAAACCCCAAATTGAAGCTCAAACAGTGTCTGGGCGTGGGTCAAGAGCCACATGAATAAATTTCCACCAAATTCCACAATTTTGGATACCCAATCGGTAAATCAACTAACCCAAGTCATGCATAATCATAATCTAGTCCCAAATAAATCAAAAGCCCAAAAAATCGAAGCCCGAAACCACCCAGGTGCGGGGTTAGGGTTTCGCAAACATGGGTGGGGTTTTCGTGCAAAATTCGGTATAATTCCTCAAATTTGAACATGCAATTCATATATATGCATGCTAGAGTAATGGGTTTTACAAATAAATGCATGGGGTTGGGTATCAGGATAAAAATACCCGAAGAGGATCGAACAAAAATCAAAGAAACAGAAGAAAAATGGTATAGATGTATTTGCCTCGACATGCTTTACGATTTTTCCAACTAGCTGGAAGCCGAATCAGACTCCATGACCTCGATCTCCTCCTTTCTCTCTCTTATTTGTTGCCCTCTCTCTCTCTAAAGGGGTTTGGTTGCGTGGGAAAATGAAAATCGTGAAACAGCACGAGGCTTTAAAATGGCCTTGCCCTCAAACGCGTGGTGAGCGAGCGATGAGCGTAGCCTCACTGCCTGGGCCGCTCTCGAGCGCACGGCGAGCAAGCGGCAAGCACAGCTAATCTGGATTTTGCGCTTGTCGTGGGTGCAAGCCCATGGAGGGTGCGGGTCAGGCCTGCAGCATGCCTGCAACAAGCCTACTTCGTGTTTTTGCCATTCGGGACTCGTTTTGACAATTCTTGCCCAATCTTTTACATCCTCGGACCCCACTTTTGATTAATAATCTCAATAAGTCATGATTATCACAATTTAAAACTCAAAATTTTATTTACGAATTAACATTTTATGGCTTACAATCTCGGTTCCCGATTTACCAATTCTTATTCTTTGAGTTTTTCAATTCGATTCCTCCCGTACCTTTTGACCACAATTTACCTATTTTAACTCAATCACCGTCCAATTATCATATTCCGGAACTTGGGTCATCACATTCTCCCTCACTTATACAAATTTTATCCTCGAAATATGACGAATCTCAAAATCCCCGAATCAGAGGCAATCTCCCGGGCATTCCCAATCACCTCTTCGATTAAACGATTTTCCCAGAAAACTTCAAGTATTGAATTGAATAGATCCTTATTATCTAATTCATTCTATCAAAACCTAAATTGAAACCTCTTTATGGCGATAACCTCTAAATTTCCCAAGACAATTCATCACAATCACTTATTTACTTCAACATTTACGAAACCTCAGAAAAACTTCACACTAATCTACCAAATTTGAGGGCAACTTAAATCTATTAATTCCCTCTAACTTAGCTCAAATACTTAATCGACTGAAAATTCTTACTTTAATTTATGTTAAGTCTTGATAATGAGCATTCTCCCCTAACCTTAAACTCCCATAATCAGTGGTAACCTTCTAAATTCTTATAGCATTTCCAAATCACCTCATTGATTAAATTGTTATCTCAAAGAACCTTGAGCGTTGAATTATCCCAGTTTTTATTACTCAATGCGTTCTTTCAAAATCTAATTCTACCGAGTTCGAAGACACACCAAATTCATTAACTGCTTTTCCGACTTAACTCGAAACCTCAAACGACTAAAAGTTCTTGCTTTAACCTACCCTCAGCTTAGAAGGGAAATATTCCTTCGAGCCTCCAGATTAAACCTTAACATATGTGGGTTTGCATCATTTTTGCTGTGCTACACTAATTATTTATCTGACTACGAGTTATCCGATTACAATTAGCTGCTATATCAAATTTAACTTAACACCCAAAACTCCTTGATCAAGTTTCAGTTAAGGTTTTGGCACAAACTTCAAATCGCAAACAACTTCAAGATCGAAATACTTTATATCCTCACTATGTTGTCGAATGTCATCAAACCGACATTTTTCTAAATTACACAATCCATGCGAAACACTTAGATTATACAACAACCATAATTAGAGCAAATCCTAAGATAGCCATATCATGAAGATAATCCCTACAAATCCTCCAATTATAACCAGATTAGAAACTACAATTATAATTATCACCCAAAGATTCACTGCAGCTTTAGGTCGTTACTCGAAATCTCAAAACCCAAATACATAGAAACCTCAGAATCTTAATGGCATACCGATGGGCTACCTAATTTAATCCGAACATATTCTTCATAATTATAATATAAGTGAATCGTCCTGAAATAAAACCATAGAGATTTCTCATTCCAAAATTTCATAGCTCTAATACTTTGAATACGTTTCTATCTCTTAATTTAAGAAAATGACCCCCTATTATCCAAGAATTTAAACGTACTCGCAATTTTTCCTTTCACATCTCCTACAAAACACTGAAAGTACACAGAGTCTAAGGACTCTTAATGTCAATTATCAGCGTTAAGACCAAATTCCTTAAAGACGCTATGGTTTATTATAACCAATGGGTCTGTTCATTCGCAATATCATAAGATTATTTCTTTATTTATGACACAATTATTATAACCAATGTAATTATCCAGTATTAGCTACCTCCAAGGTAACATCCCTAAGTTTCCAAAGCGGAAACTCCAACTATTAATTTCGACCTACTGGCAGAGTAACTTTAACTATGAACCTCTCCCCCACTTATATGGGGATAGTCACTTATCACAACACCTGGACAGAAAAATTCTAGCTTCCTCAAAAACATTACCTGTTATGTTAACTTACTAGACCCATCAAGGGTCATCCTCAATAACATGGAAATCAATTGACCCTTTCTATTCCTTGAAATTACCTTTTGTATCTCATCATAACAATCACAAATCTTTCTCAAGCTAAACGACTCATGGACACTACAATCCTCGAGGGATGCTTGCCAAATTGCTCATCAAATTCAGTTAACCCCAAGAAAACCATACCCCTTCTCAACATTAATTAGTCTTCCCTATTTAGTCACCGCTTAAGGTCCTATGGATTCAAAATCGTGCTATCAAATATACCATACACTCACGTTCCTTCCTCGATCAAATCTTTGGTTAACAACTACTCTCAATCCATGACACAATTTCCAATGGAGTACATATTTCCTACGTTCCTTTGGATCCATCAATGAGGTCATCTCAATATGGACCCGAATATGGTTGAAAAATCCATCCCATAAAATTCGTGGACACCCACAAAAATTCAAAACCCATATGGAAATCTAACTTCGTAGCAACCATACCTTTTTTTGAATGCTACCGCAGCAAAATTTTTCGATCATCCATAATCGACATGTTATGGATACGGATTGATTAATCCTCCGAGTAACCAAATACTCAACCAACCATAACAATCTCATCAGTTTATCTTACTTCCCAGAGGTTTCAAGGTATCCGCAATAGTACCTAGCAAATGCTCCTTTAATTCCATACAAAATCCTCAGAGGCTAATGTTAATTTCAACCCGACTCCAAATCATCCATTAAAATAAGTCGACTTGATCTTTTCTTCTAAATATATATATCCTTAAAACTTTTCATACCTAGATTTTTAACGTCCACCAATTGACTCAAAGGGGTGGGTCTCGTTACTAATTGGACTTAACACCTATTCTCGATTCGATTAGCTCTGCCTCTTATTTTGAATTCACAACCTGATTAAAAGGTATAATATCCTATTAATAACTTTCACATCAACATCTACGTACACCTTTTTCAATTATGATGGATTCACATTACCCAAAAATTCATGCATTTGATCACTACGAATTGATCCTAAATCAGTATCCTTACGTTTACTATCCCAAAATCAACTCCAAGTCACATAGACCTCAAGCCATCAATTCTACTTATCCACCATACTGACAAGATTGACCCACTATCCTTTTTAGGACCTTAACCCAGAATGATCAAGCCTAAACTTTGAACCAAAACTGATTACCCTAGACCTCGAATCAATGCCAATTACCTCAAGCACTAAATCGGCACCAATCAATTTGGGACGTCAAGGTGCCTCCTCACGGCTCTCTCGACCTCACGGCCGACTACTACCACAAATGTGTCTTCACCTAAGGACCGTAACGGTTTTTGATATCTTGTCTGAAGGCAAAGTCGCAACTAAACTGTTCTTTAAGCACTATGTAGGGCGCAGGAACTAGATAGCTAAACTCATCCTCTACTTCTGGCTTAATTCGCGCCGAAGCTAGCCAATCGAAATAGCCAGGACTATCAGTCTAGATTTATCCTAAGCGTACATCTATTTATCCGATCAATCTTAATATATCCTAAACTTTCACATACAATTCAAATCAAACCTAAGGCACCCCTTTTCTTTGATACTAATTGTGACGAACTGATTTTTTTTTCTCAGAAGCTTTTGTTAAGACAGAATTAGAATTTAAAAATATAATTCAAAGCATATAAATTCTGCAGGAATTTCGATGGAATCTCCTCTGTCACTGGATAAAACCTAAAAATATAACATGTACCAATTAACCTGAAACAAGCACACAACTAAACAAATATCATCATTTTATCCTACAACACACATACACAGGATCTCAGACTATCATATCATCCATGGCTCAATTATGATTCTATCCATTAAGTCAGAAATATATGAGAAATGCCATCTATTTCCTGTAACAAAATCCAAAAAAGAAATGCATAGCGGAAGCAGAACTATAAACCTGTGAAAATATAAATCTCTGTCTGTATTATATATTTCTTATAAAAATATATACGCATAAATCCATATACAAAAAGTTTGGCAATTATGGCCAAACACTTGCTTCCAAGATCCCCAAACGCTTCAAGACTTCAAATGTCTTTAGACTAAGCTTTGGCTATTCCTTCTCATCTGGTACAAACTTTACTGTTTCATCTAGAGAGAAAAAATAATAAAATAGTGAGTCGGAACCCAACAAGGTACATGCATACATGCAACAAATCAATTATGCAGATATATCATAGTATAAAATTATTTAAGGGCAGAATAGTGCATGGAAAATGGAAAAAGCATAATTAACATTAATTAAGCTTCGAAATCAAGAATTCAGTGCGATCATACTTTAGAAAGAAGAAGTTGGTCTCAACTTCAAATTTGTTCTAGAACATATAATAACCAGTTTATAATCCCTTAGAAATTTAACAGTATAAATTAGTGTAAATTTTTTAGACATAAATCACATGCTAAACATTATCACATTACAAACTAACTTTTACATAAATCCCTTCATTTTCGTACTCAGGGTTTCACCAAAATTTTCAGACAAAAAACGAACTCCAAACACATGTATTTCCACGAAATCAGAGGCATATATAACAGTACGTACCAGTAAATATGAAATTTGTCCGATTAATCAGGAGAGATATGCTTTATTTACAGTAAACATGGAGAAACATGGATTTAAAGCATAAATACAATTTTTGAGATATTAAAACACTGTAAAAACAGTAAATAACATCCGAAATATACTTGCCTGAGCTCGATCTATCATTATTTTTACCAAAATCGGATCGGAACGGGTGATTTCTCCCCTTTTCCGTCCCTTTTTTCTCCCTCCCCTCTCTTCCTCATCATGCCAACTATCGTGCCTCAGCTTTCTCTCTCTCTGGAAGGAGCAGATTAACTTGAAAAGCTTTCGAATACGAATTCCTTTGAAATTGAGCATGCTGAAACTTTTAAAATGAATAATTCAACTTACACAAATACATATCACTTAATCGGCATTTAAACACAGAAACATTACACAAAATATCGTTTGAAGTTCTCGAGTAAACAGTACCCATGAACAATACATATGAACAGTGTACACGTGCACAAATCAATTAATTCTCAAAATTTCGAACATCCAACGGATAATTTATCGAACTCAAGGCATGGGTAACTATAATTCCAAGTCAATTTACACATTAAACCCCAAATTGAAGCTCAAACAGTTTTTGGACGTGGGTCAAGGGCTTTACCAACTAATTTCCACCAAATTTTATAATTTCGGATACCGAATCGGTAAATCAACTTACCCAAGTCATGCATAATCATAATCTAGTCCCAAGTCATGCATACCCAAGCCCAAAACCACCCAGGCACGGGGTTAGGGTTTCACGAACGTGGGTGGCATTTTCGTGCAAAATCTGGCATAATTCCACAAATGTTGACATGCAATTCATATATATGTATGCTAGAGTTATGGGTTTTATAAATACATGAATGGGGTCAGGTATCGGGACAAAAATATCCAAAGTGGATCGAACAAAAATCAAAGAAATGGAAGAAAAAAGATATAGATGTGATTACCTCGACGTGCTCTACGATTTCTCAAACTAGCCCGAAGCCGGATTCGGACAGCACGGCCTCGATCTCCTCCTTTCTCTCTCTTGTTCGTGACCCTCTCTCTCTAAAAGGGTTTGGTTGCATGGGAAAATGAAAATCGTAAAATAGCACGGGGTTTTAAAACGGCCTAGTGTTTGAGCGTGGGGCAAGCGCAGCCTCACTGCCCGGGCCCCGCTCGAGCACACGGCGAGCACATGGCGAGCGCAGCTAATCTTGATTTTGCGCTTGTCATGGCTCGAGCCCACAGAGGGCCGGGGTCAGGCTTGCAGCAAGCTTACTTCACGTTTTCGGCGTTTGAGACCCGTTTTTACTATTCTAACCCAATCTTTTACATTCTCAGACCCTACTTTTGATTATATATTCTCATAAGTCATGATTATCACAATTTAAAATCTAAAATCTTATTTACAATTTAACATTTCATGGCTTACAATCTTGATTCCCGATTTATCAATTCTGATTTTTTGAGCTTTTCAATCCGATTCCTCCCATACCTTTCAAGCACAATTTACCTATTTTAACTCAATCACTTTCCAATTATCATATTTCAGAACTCAGGTCGTCACAGCAGCAGCACTAAGGAAAAGGAGGGAGAATAAAAGAGGAAAAAGGGGAAATCACATGTTCCGATCCGATCTAAGTAAAAAAAATGGTCGCCCGGGCTAAGGCAAGTGTACCTTAGACGCTATTTTTCATTTTTACCGCTTTTTCATGCTCTAAAAATGGTAAAATTGCTCTAAAGTTTTATTGCTCCAAGTTTAAAGCAAACAAAGCATGTTTCTCTCGATTGTTCGGTTAGATTTCATATTTACTCATGTGTATTGCAATATTTGGCTTCGATTTCATGAAAAAGCATGCAATTAGTGTTTGATTTGGTTTCGAGAACTTGATGCAAAACCCTAACTCAAAAATATTGGGAGTTTTTGGTTGAAATGCATGATTTAGTATATGTCTTCGGATTTATGGCACCGATTTCATGAATAAACACATGTTTGGTATTCAATTTGAATTCGAAAGTTTTGGCGAAGCTCTAAGTACGAAATTGAAGGGATTTAACCATTTTAATCGAAATTTCTTGCCAAGTAAAATTAATTAGTAATGTGGTGATACCTAACATGTGATTTATAACCAAAAAGTTTACACTGATTTATACTGTTAAATTTCTGAAGGAATATGAACCATTTACTGTATATTCTAAAGCTACTACAAAGTTGTTCAGAAACTCTAATTGACTTCTGAGACTGAAAAAGGATTTTCAATTAAGAAATAAGAAGGAAAATATTTCTAATACTGTCATTTAGGACCCAGGATTGATATACAGTCAAGTTAGGTTCTCCGGCATACTTTAGAACGTTATAATGGTAATCGAGGATAACTCCGTCCATTGAATTATACATGGTCTGCCCTTCCTCAAGGTGTTAAACTAGATGGCAGTTACTATTTTTGGTTGGTGTTTCCATAGTGATTCGCCGACATTTCTATAGTGATCCCCACGAAGGGGATAATACTGCTTTTATTTCTGTCCTTAGATTGTGTGGAGTGAATACAATCTATTCTTGATTATTCACCCCCTCCGCTAGTTGGGTCTACTGGTAGGGTCCCTTACTATTAGAAAAGGAAATTTTTATAAGTTATAAAGTTAAGACCAATTTCTACTTTCTGGAGCCAGTTTTACCGATTCATTATTAATGAAGTATGATTACACTTATTTCTAATTTTTGAAGCTTGATTGTTTCTATTTCCTGATAGTTTTGTATACTTTTGCATTATTTTTTGCTATAATTTTGCTAAACCACTGCTTTATTACATTTATATTTTCACGTGCAACTATATTCATTTTACTATTTTCTGTTCTACATAAAACTTTTATTGCATGCCTGCATTTACCTTATTGGGCCTCGGCACACCGTTTTACTATTTTTTTTCCTCCAAATGAGACTGTAGAGCTAGTACCTGACGAGAAAGTCTGACCTAGAGCTTAACCTGAAGACCTTCGAGGATCTGAAGTATTTTGGAGTCGTCGAAGAGAAATAGTTGGATGTAGACACCTGATTTTGGCATATGGTTTTGTATATGGACTTCATGCCTATGGATATACATGTATATATGGGTTTTGTATAGAAATGTATGTGATGCATATGATGAATAAGAAACTATACTTCTGCAGGTTAATAGTTCTGATTCTGCTATATGCTTTCTGGATATTTTGTACAAATCCTAGATGGCATCTCACTCATGAACTATTAATATAATAGATGGATTATTGAATTAATGCCATGGATGTCATCTATGATCTTGTGAACGCGTATTGCAGGAGAAATTGCGGTATAAATAGATAGTTATGTGCATGTACTGATTTGTTTTACAGGTTTTGTACAGGTTTATCTTTCTATTTTGCCCAATTTTAGGAGAAACTCTACCCGTTTTTTCCAAGAACCTGAGTGAGACTTGGGCTTCTGTTCCTGTTCTGAAATGACGGAATTAACTGAGGAAAAAAAATCTGTTTTGTCACACCATGAAGCCTCACAACCTCATTTACATACAATTGGGGCAGTCTGTCACAAGAATGTTTTCCTAATTGCCACGAAATGGGCTGATTTTGTCAGGTGATCAACTATAACCCAAATGACATCATGATTCCTGGGAGTACTCGGCAAACCCGAAACAAAATCCATAGTAATATCTTCCCTTTCTAACTCGGGATCGGCATTGGCTATAATAGTCCAGAAGGTTTCCTCCTTTCAGTTTCCAGTTGCTGGCATACCAAGCATTTCTCCACGTAAACCATAATATCTCTCCACATGTTCCCCAACCAAAAATTCGTCTTCAAATCCTGATACATTTTACTTGCTCCGAGGTGGATTGTATACCGAGACATATGGGTTTCTTCAATATTCTCTCCTTCAATTCCTTATCATTCAGTACACATAATCGATCTCTAAACCTCAATACTCCATCTATTTGGATGTTAAAATCAGCTCAAGAGTCTTTATTCAGATCATTTACAATATCCACAATAAATGGGTCACTTACTGGTTTCTCTTTAGCTTCATTAATCACCTTCGGTTGGATCTGAAGATAAGATAGAAGCATCCTATCACCCCAAACATATCGTTTGATATAACACTGCTTCAAATAATCCAACATCTCTATCTGCTTGATTTGCAACTTAGCCACATAACCTGATCGACGGCTCAAAGTATCCTCAAATACATTAGCCTTTCCTGGCTTATACTGTATCTCGCAATCATAGTCTTTCAAGAAATCAAGCCATCTCCTTTACCTCATATTAAGCTCCTTCTACGAGAACAGATACTTCAGGCTCTTGTGATCGGAATAAACACGAAATTTCTCACCATACAAGTAATGTCTCCAAATTTTCAAAGCAAACACAATAGCAGCTAATTCTAGATCAAAAGTTGGGTAGTTCTTTTCATGCATCTTCAGCTATCTAGACCCATAGGCTACAACCTTACCATACTGCATCAATACACAACCCAAGCCCGTCTTAGAGGTGTCACAGCATACATCAAAACCACCTAAACCCTTCAGAATAATCAGTACAGGGGTTGTAGTCAAGCGGTCTTTAACTCCTAAAAACTCTTATCACATTCCTTGGTCCATTCAAACTTGGTCTCCTTTCTCGTCAGTCGGGTCAGAGACATAGCCTGCCATGCTGAGAAAACTCCTAACCTTTGTCGCAGATATTGGCCTATTATAATTTGTAACAGCCTCTACCTTCTTTGGATCTACAGAAATACCACTGCTAGAAATCACATGCCCTAAAAAATCTCTTTTCTAGACAGAACTCACACTTACTCAGCTTAGCATACAGCTTTTCCTCAAGTGAGTTTCGTGCTCCTCATAATCATTTGATTATGTTAGGATGTCATTAATAAACACCACCACAAATTTATCCAGATATGGCCTGAGCACCCTGTTCATCAAATCCATAAATGCAACGGAGACATTCGTAAGGCCAAATGGCATAACGAGGAACTCATAGTGGCCGTATCTCATCCAGAAAGCAGTTTTGGGCACATCCTCTAGCTTGATCCTCAACTGGTGATAACCAGACCTCAAATCAATCTTCGAGAACTCCCAAGATCCCTGCAATTAATCAAACAAGTCATCGATAAGCGGCAACGGATACTTATTCTTAATCGTGATTTTATTTAATTCCCAATTATCAACACATAACCGCAAAGACCCATCTATTTTACTCACAGATAATACCGATGCACCTCAAGGAGATACACTCAGTCTGATAAAATCCTTATCTAATAATTTCTGTAACTATAATTTTAAATCTTTTAATCAACGGGGCCATACGATACAGGGTTTTAGAAATTAGACTAACACCTGGAATAATGTCAATCTCAAACTCAATTTTCCAGTGCGGTGGTAGTCCAGGCAACTCCTCCGAAAAAACATCCTCAAAATCATTAACAACGAGGATATCCTTAGCTGGCACACTATGACTCCCAGTGGTGCAAGCATATGCCAGATAAACTTTACACCCACTTTTCATCAAGTGTTTGGCCTGCAAGCACCTCCTTCCTTCTAATGCCTTGAAAGAAAAAGGGCTCCCTCCCAGGGAGATCAAAACAAACCCTTTTTAGAAAATAATCAATACTGGCATTATATTTAGCTAGCCAGTCCATTCCAAAATGACGTTAAAATCACTCATGTTTAACAATATCAAATCCACGATCAAATATTTTCCATTCACCTCAACCACACATTTAGGATACATAATATCAGCAACTACAGGGGATCCAGTGGGAGTTGATACCGCTAATGCATAATCCAAAACACTTTTTTTTTTGGTAAGTAAGAAATTTTATAAATGAAAAGAAAGTATACAAAATCAATGTTCTTTCTCCAAGTGTTATTCCGACTTGGATTAAGAACAGAGACGCAAGCTTATACGCCGAGCAACGTGGTCCAAAAAAACAGACCCAAGATAAGATAAATAAAAGACAACGTAATCAGAATTACCACCTACGATGCCGTAAAAAAAAAAACTATATGCTAGGGCATCCCCAAAGCACAAGATACAAAGCAAGCAAAATAACAAAGAGAAAAGCCGAAGATAAAAATCCATATTTAAAAGCAGCTCCCGAAAATTTTGCATGAACCACCTACCAGCTCAATAAACATGGAGAGCACGCCCTCCATCAAACCGAGCCAAATCAACTACGTCAACAGCTCAACAACACCACAGGGCCATTACCTGTTAACAAAGCAAATGACATCTTCCCCGACAGCATCCCTGCGCACGAGGGCAAGAACGACACAAAACAAGCTGCAATAGCTGCGCAATCTAACTGCAACCGCGACTCCACCCATGATGGCAACTGCATACCCGCCAGATGGCATTGCCGGCTACAGCGGATTGCTAGGCAACAGCAGCAGGGCCCCAGTTGCAGCATCATCAAGGGTAACCCGCTACATCTGCACATCGAGAAACCATCCAGGCAAAGCAACACACATAACACCCATAGTCAAATTGGACCGCAGGCAAACATTCTACAGGCAGCAATTCAGAATCAAGCATGCTCAGAATCGGCCTCAAATCTCAGCTTAATAATCAGCAGTACTGTTGAAAGTTTTTCAGCTACCAAATTAAAAAATGCACCAAATATAGCTTCAGCATTTTGATTTACAGTAAACCAGGCAGCTGAATCAACATCACTCAAAATTAGGACAGAAAATCAGCTCCTGGCTTCCACATCCATCGACCCATAAACTGCATCAGCTTCCAGTACCACATTCAAAACCACCAGTCACCGTCTGCATTAGTAATTCATCAGTTGGCCAGCAAAGATAACCTGTCTACTTATAATCAAGTGTTCTTCGAACTACCACCAGTAATCAACAGCTACATCCAAATCCATTACTAATTCCTGTAGTGGCTGCATCAAAAGAAAAACCAACCAGTTCAAGACACGCCAACCAGGTAGTTGCATCATCTGTCAGCAAGTCGGCTAGTATCAACCCAACGCCCCATGGAATATCAAGCATCAATTACAGAGAACAACATTCCAGATGTCAATATAACTTCATCACGCCAGGAGCCCCTTGTTGATAGATTCAACATAGCCCAGCATGGATTCGGCTATCATCAGAACATGGTACATCAAAAGTCCAGTGCTCATGACGTAAGATTGTGAACCGATCCAGAGCACCGTATAGCACACACAAACCAGCCAACATCAAGCTACACAGCAACGGTTCCACCTTCAGCTACACGTACCACCAGCTCAATGACAAAATGCATCAGCAACTTCGAGTGAAACAGCTTCAGCTACTCCAGGGACAGACCAAAATAGTATTATACTGACAAGTCAGTATATAGTCACCTCCACTTTTACAGCAATGGAGGATCCGCAGCAGGACTAAAAACCCCCACCAGAAAGAATCACACCGAGCCCCAACAGAAAAGAGGGGTACAAAATTTATTTATTTTTCTTTTTTTCTTTATATATATATATATATATATTTTTTTTTTTCCAGATGAGGGAAGGTGGAAAAAGCCCAAGGATATGATATAATATACACAACAGCAAGCCAAAACGAGATAACAGAGACCAAGGAACCATCGGAAAGGCACCTTATAAGCATTCCCTTTTTTTTTTTTTTTGGAGCCAGACCTCCAGAGGAGGCAAAATCGAAAGAAGCAATGACGATGAAACAATATACACAATAGTGATACAAAACGAGATAACGGATCCCAAGGAAAAAAAATTAGAATCCCGGGAGGAAAAAACACCTAATCAGGTTCCCTTTTTTTTACTTTTTTTTATATATGTTCCAACGCCTGACAAGCGAAAGGTTAGGGCATCCGACAATAGGCAAGGAGGCCTTCAATTTGTCCCGAACAACATTTGTAATTTGAGAGCAAATCTGGGATATATCTTGTGGGGAGGATTTCTCGAAGATCCGATTATTTTGTTCTCTCCATATAAAATAAACTGTGGCTGCAAGAGAAAGACGTTTGGATAGGGCAGATAGGTTCTTTCCTTTCCATTGTTTGGCAGCCCAGTTAATGTTTTCGGACCATTCGTGATAAGGCCATTGAATGCCAGCTTTCCTTTGGATAGTGGTCCATAAGGAATTGGAGAAGGTACATGAGAAGAAAAGATGTTCATGATTTTCATCATCCGAGCCGTAGAGAATGCAAGTATTGGATAGGTTTGGGACACTGTGAATTCGATCATTGGTGTTAAGCCTGCCTTTGATAGCCAACCAAAAAGTAAAGGCGTGGGCAGGAATATGGAAGGTGCCCCAGACTAAGTTTGTCCAGCTCTGTTTGGGCTTGGGAAGGTGAAAAAAAAGGTAGGCAATCTTAGTCGAGAAAATACCATTCGGGCTCCCGTTCCATCTCAAGGAATCTTTACGCTCGATGTTAGGGAGATAATGGGGCATGTTTTCAGCAAGACTAGAGACTTCCTGATCATAAGGATTAGGCCAAGCGCAGTGATCATCTCTGATTATTTGAGATACCTTTGCGTCCCAAGATAAACCCGTGACCAGACGAATTCGATCCGTGCTAACATTGCTGAGCGAGCCCATAGGGTGCCAGTGGTCATGCCAGATAAAAGTATCAGCGCCGTCACTGATATTCATAATAGAATGAGAGCACATGAAGGAACGAAGTTTCATGATCTTTCTCCAGCTCCATGGAGCTGAATTAGGAACTTTGAGAGTCCAGATACATCGGTCCTTGATTCTAGTCTTGTGGATCCATGAAGACCAAGCCGATTCAGGATCCTTTGACATGATACGCCATAAGAGTTTGCAGATGAGGGCTTTATTTTGTGCCTGCAAGTTCTTGAGCCCCTACCCACCTTCACTCTTTGGGTAGCAGATGTCAGCCCAGGCTACTTTTGCATTAGCCTTCCCATCAAAAGATCCATTCCAAAGGAACCGCCTCATCATGGAGTCGATCTGATTAAGGATGAATTTGGGCAGAATGAAAATTGAGGCCCAATAGAGGTGGACGGACGAGAGGATGGAGGCAACAAGTTGCAATCGCCCCTGAAGGAAAGCCACCTGTTCTTCCATGATTTTATCTGATGAGTAATTTCTCAGTGAGAGCATTGCGATCCCGAATCGAAAGCCTGGTGGTTATCAGAGGGACACCCAGGTATCTAATGGGGAGAGAGCCCACTTTGAACCCCAAAATGTCGGCAATTTTCTGAAAAAGTGAGGGGTCTTTAGAGCACATGAAAATTTTGCTCTTATTCACGTTCGCGGAGAGGCCAGAGAGCCAATGAAATTCTTCAAGGCAATCCTTAAGAATTCGAATTGACTTGACATCTGCATGAGAGAAGAGGAGAAGGTCGTCTACAAAGGCAAGCATGACAGTATGAGTCGCCTTACATTTCCAATGAAATTTAAATTTTTCATTCCTACAAGTCTTGAATTCAATAATCCCATTCAACACCTCCATAACCAGGACAAAAAGGTAAGGAGAAATGGGATCGCCTTGACGTAGACTTTTTCCCCCTTTGAAAAACCCAACCGCTTCCCCATTAATATTGACAGTGTACGAGGGGGTGGTTATGCATTGCCTAATCCAGTCAATCATTTTAGGCGGGAATTTCATAATGGTCAGGATAGAGATTATGAAGTCCCAATGTACAGAGTAGTATGCTTTCATGAGGTCAATTTTCATAGTACATCTAGGTGGGTCATGACTCAGGTGATACTTATGGAGGAGCTCTTGGGCCAGGAGGATGTTGTCACTGATATGATGACTAGCCACAAAGGTCGTTTGGCACTTATCTACAAGAGAGGGTAATGTCATATTTAACCGATTAGCAATAATCTTAGAGATTACTTTGTTGATGACATTACAGCATGATATGGGACGGTAGTCAGATACCAAATGAGGGGATTGGACCTTTGGGATCAGGCTAATGATCATAGTTCAGGATGAAAAGTTCTCTCTCCCTCTAGAGAGAGAAGTTCTCGCTTCTCTCTTCGTATTCAAACTTCGAATTCAAATTTCGACTTTAATTTGGCCACGTCTTCTGCGACGCTTCTCATCTGGCCGAGCGGCGTCGGAGCCGGCCAAGGCCGGTCTCCTGGTTGCCTAGCCCGGCTGTCTCCCGTTTCTCCTCCTCTTCCCCTCCCGAGGCGGCACTGAGACCTCTTAGGTTTTCGGTGTCGTCCTTGCGGCTCTGGCCATGAATCTCCTCGATTCATTCTTTGGCAGTGCGATTCCTAAGGCTCTGGCTACTTCCTCCGGTTCATCCGTCTCGGTGTGGTTTGGATTTCCTACCCTGTTTTCTGGCGCTGAACGCCCCTGTTCTTGGGCTCCGTTCGTATGCCCATTTCTGCTTACTGGCTGGAAGTGTTCAGTCCTTTTGCCCTCCTGATTGGTTTTGGGAGGTGCTGTCTGACGCTATTGTCGTCATTGTGCTCCTCGAAGAATCTAGCGCTGACAAAGGTATGTTCTTCTGCTGGCTTCTAAGGTTCATTCCCAGTGTTTCCATCCTGTCGGACGGGTTGGGGGATGCCGTCTTTGTTCGTGCTTGGATCTACCGGATGTGGTTACTCAAGAGCCGGGCTGAGAACGCTTGATGCAAGAGATCCTTCGGGTGCGATGGATTTCCATCTGCTCGCAGCCCGCCGGCCGGATGTTGGCTTCTCACCGGCTCTCTTTGTCGGTGACGACGGTGCCGTTTCTCATGATGCTGGTTATGCAGCTATTTGCCTCATCTGGTTTTTATTGTTTCCATTGCTGTCCAGAATGGGCCTGCGGGACTGTGGATTAATCTTCTATCTCGATCTCTCTTCTGCATTTTTGTTTACTGATTTTGCGAAAGCTGGTGCTGTCCATGCCCTGAGAAAGGATGTCGCTGTGCTGCAGTATGAAGTTGCCTCTGCTGCCGACCAACGGATGTTGAAGGCTGCTTCCTGGTGGCTGAAATATGTCCTTCTGTGTTGGTGGTGGCCTTCTGCTTGTTGCCTTTTGTGCAGCAGTCTCTTGGATTACTGTTGTCTGGTTTGCTACCAGTTAGTTGCTGTTGCTATTTGTGCTGATAGTGGCCTGTGAAGCTGCTGTGTTGCTTCGTGCTGCTTGCTAACTGCAGTAGTGCAGTAAATGATGTATCTGCTGGAGCTGAAGTGGCAAAGCCTTGCTGGAGCTGCTGGAATGCTATTCTGGCTGCTGTGGCGTGGATTTGTAGGATTTTAGCTGCTAGTCGGCTATCCTCCGTTGGATGATGATGTGCTGCTGGCCTTGTACGAAGGGGACACGGATGCCGTTGCTCTCGGGTTTTGAAGTTGAATGGTGTTGGTTTGCAGATGGTTGCTGGCAACATCAAGCTCCCCTGCTGAAGCTTCCGGGTTGCTGCTTGCAGTTGAGCATCTAGTATCAGCTGTTGATGTTGGCACATCTCTTGGATTCTTGGAGTTGTAGTTCTGCTGCTCCAGACTGGTTTTTGGCTGCTCTGACCAAATTGAGAATTGTGTAACCGGTGGAGCTTGGGTCGGGTTGCTGTCTGCAAACCTATTGGTATGCTGCGGTCCGAGGGCTGCCATTAGAGTGATTCAGCCTTACGTTCCTGGCGAGGTCCCATGGTTGAACTTGCTGGAATCCTGGATGATTGACCTCTGCTGCTGGAGCCTTGCTGGTCGTGGTTCTACTGATGGGTTTGGCTGAGAGTTAATCCTGTCTTTGTGCTTCCCTTGGCTTGGATTATGTTGCTTGAAAATAGATCATATGCTACTGATGTGGTTCAACCTACTCGGATTGCTGATCATATGTCTGCTTTTGTATAACATTAGACAGATTTTATATTTTGTTAGTTTTGTTAAACTTTGTTATCATGGAGGACCCCTATGTTGGGTGTTTTTTTGATGTACGAACTGCTCGGGGAATGCCCTAGCATTTTATGCATTATCTCCAAGTCAAATTACTTGGTTTTAATGTATAGGTTGTGTAATTTTTTTCTCCCATAAATCCAAAATACTTACTTACCAAAAAAAAAAGCTAATGATCATAGTGTTCATTTGTTTGAGAAGCTTTCCATGATTAAAAAAGTCACGAATAGCTTCACAGATAGATGAACTCACAATATCCCATGATTCCTTAAAAAATTTAGAGCTAAAACCATCAGGACCCGGGGCATGATAGTCACCGATAGAAAAGATCACCTTTCGAATCTCTTCATTGCTAACCGGACCAATAAGTGGGCCCATTAGCGATTCAGGCACTGTGTGTTGGATGAAAGGACGTAGCCGATCAGCGTCAGCCGATCCATACGTACGCCCAGGCCCTAGAGCCTTACTGAAATGATTCACAATCAGATTATGGATATTCTCGACTCCAGTGGTAGAATTCCCTGCATCATCAAGGAGGGTAATAATCTGATTCTTATTGTTGTTACCATTAATGGTCTTGAAGAAGAATTTATTGCATTGATCTCCCTCTTTGAGCCACTTTATCTTAGCTTTTTGCATGACAAGGTCGGCTTCCTTAGCTAGCGCAGTGCGGTAAGCTTCCCTACAGCTACGCTTCTCGTGATAACACTCAAAGTTGGATGGAAATTGGCCTTGGATAACCTCGAGATTGTTCCTCGAACGAATAACTTCCTCATGGACATCGCCCTCGTGAACATTTAGCTTTTTCAGAGACATTTTCATCTTCTTGGGTCTAGTCACCAGCCGGAACATTGGAGTGCCAGTGGTGACATCCTTCCAAGCGTCTGCAACCAAATGGTGGAATTGAGGGGATTTGGTGAAGAAATTATTGAACCGGAACATCCCGTGTTTTCTAGGTGAGTCGCCAGAATGGAGGAGAATACAGGGTGAGTGGTCGAAAGTCTTGGTAGGGAAAAAAAGGCTTGGCCCTGCGAAAACTGGTCGATCCAATTCCCATTGGCAACAACTTTATCAAGCTTTCTGTAAATGCGAAGGGATGAGTCCCGGCCATCATTCCAGGTATAGTGTATACCTTCATGGCAAACGTCCTCAAGATTGCAGTCTCTAAGGTAGTTATCAAGGTCAAGCGAGCTTTTGTTGTGCCAGATACCACCCAGGGCCTCGGATGGGGATCTAACAGCATTGAAGTCTACAAGTGCGGCCCAGTGGAGATCGCCCGGGTGATTAGACATCGACCGAAGGCTCTCCCAAAGAAGTCTTCGGAGACTTTCGGAATTTGCGCCGTAGATAAAGGACAGGAGGCATCGGATATTCTCCTCCCGGAATAGGACATCGGTATGAATGACCTGATCCTCCAAGGAGAGGATGTTAATCGAAGCCAATTGGGGGTCCCAGCCCACCCAAATCTGACCACTTGAAGACGCGGAGTAATTCATAATCCAAGACCAGTTTGGTCTGATGCTAACCTCGAGGAGAAATAATACAACATGCAAATCGGAGAGAAATAAAGGAGTGAGTATACCCCGAATCAAATAATATAAAAACAGAAACTCCACAAATAGAAATGGTACCTTCCACAACGTTCGAAGATGCCTCCAAATCCTGAACAGTCACTGCAAAAGCCTCAACTGCGTCAGTAGGCTTCTTTCCTTCTAACCTCGGTGGCAATAGATAGTCTTTCACCACGTGACCCTGCTATTCACATCTAAAGCATGCTCCTAAAGCCTTGCGACACGCTTGCTCTGGATTCTTCCTCCCATAGAAAGCACAATCAGCAGCTAATACTCTAGAGCCAGTATCTGACTAAGCTGGAATGATACTCTTCCCTTTATCGGCTGTCCTTGTCTTTTTGGATGGTCCAGAAGATCCCATATTCGATCCAGTACTAAAACCCGTCTGACTAGCTATCGTCTTTGCATAAAACCTTTCCGTCTCCGCTTCCATTTCATAAATCATTTCCCTATCCAGGATAACAGCATAGGTCTGGAGCTTTAGGATCGACAGTGACTTCCTAATATCATCCCACAACCCTTGCTGAAATTTCTTTACTTTCCTTAACTCATCCTCCATATAAAAAGGTGCAAAACGGGACAACTCAATAAACTTCGCGTCATACTCCGTCACCGACATATTCTCCTATCTCAACCTCATGAACTCTTGCTCCTTTTTGTTTTAGAGGCTAGATGAAAAACATTTTTTCATAAATGCGTCCTCAAACATCTCCCATGTAATCTCGTCATCAGGCACTTCTAACGCCCTCTTCTTCATACTCCACCAACTATCGACTTCGCCTTCCAGCCTATATATTGCAAAAGTGACCTTTTTCTTATCAGTGTACCAAATCACAGCAAAAAACTTCTTCATCCTTTTTAACCAAACGTCCACCTCAACTGGATCCGACTTTCCAAAAAAGCCTGATGCTCGTTCCGCTGTGAATCGATCATACGTGGTCGGAGCTGCAATTGTCAAAGCTGGTTCGGGTGCAGCAACTAGGGCCATAAAATGATGCTCCACTGACTCAACCACATTAGTCATTCTCTCCAATAAGTCCACATATGCTGCCTCCCGATCGTGGGGAGTCCTAGCACCGCCATGATTGTTTCTTCTTCCTCACCTACTAGCCATCTTATATCCTATAACCAAAACTAAATATAGTATTATAATCCTCAAGAAATCAATTTAAGGGAAAGGGGTCATCAACAGTTTAATAAAACTCAAATCCAGTCTAGTGATCAACTTCCTAAACATCCAAATTAATTTAACTACCCCGACCTATCCCTACAGAAACTGAAGCTTATGCTTCCGCTTGTAGATCAATCAACCCTAAAGCATCTCATCTCTCTGATATCAACTGTGATGGAATGGATTT
This sequence comes from Nepenthes gracilis, assembly GCA_033239525.1. Classification (NCBI taxonomy): domain Eukaryota; kingdom Viridiplantae; phylum Streptophyta; class Magnoliopsida; order Caryophyllales; family Nepenthaceae; genus Nepenthes; species Nepenthes gracilis. The sequence goes on from BSYO01000023.1 coordinate 678,781, forward strand.
TTTTTCCTCGGAAACTTTCGTCAAGATAGGAATAGAAATTAAAGCCATAATTCAAAACATATAAATACTATAGAATTTTTGACAAAGTTTCCTTTATAATTGGATGGAAATTAAAAGTACAACCTGTATCAAATAAATTAAATCAAGCATACAACTATGCAGATATCATCATTTCATCCTACAGCACACATTCACAGGATCACAGACTGCCATCTCATCGATACCTCGAATATAGTCCTATCCATTAGGTCAGAAACATAAAAGAGATGTCATTTAGGATCTGTACAGAAATCCAAAAACATATAGCAAAAGCAACTATATATCTGTGAAAGCATAAATTCATGTTTCATCACATACATACTATATACAATAAATCCATATACATAAATCCATATACAAAATTCAGTATTTACATTCAAATTATAATCTTCCAAGATCTCCAAAAAAGACTTCAGGTCTCCAAAAATTAGTAGGCTAATCTTTAGCTACTCCTTCTCGTCTAGTATCAACTCTACCATCTCATTTGGAGGGAAAAAACAGTAAACAGAGAGCTGAAACTCAATAAGATACATGTATACATACAGTAAATCCTATTATATAGAACATTTATGCAGATGTGAAAATATTCAGAAGCAGAAACGGACATAAAAAACAGAGAAGGCATAATTTGACAATAATTAAACTTTAGAAATTAGAAATTGGTACAATCATGTTTCAGAAAGCAGAATTAGTCTCAACTTTATAATTTATAGAAAATTTATTATTTTATTAGTAAAGGACCCTACCAGTAGCCCTACTAGTAGAGGGGATGAATAATCGATGATAGATTATGTTGACTCCGCACAATCAAATGCCAAAAACAGAAAATGAAGTATCCTATCTTGTGAGATCAGTACAGAAATGTCGGCCGATAACAGTAACTACCCTCTAAGTTAACGCCTTGAGGAAGGGCGGACCACGTATAACTCTATAGATGGGTTATCATCGATTATCATCATAACATTCTAAAGCATGTCGGAGAACTTAACCTGATTATATATTAGTCTTGGGTCCTAAGTAACAGTATCAGAAATATTTTTCCTTATTATTATTTCTTTACTGAAAACCGCTTTTAGTTTCAGAAGTTAGTCAGAAATTCACATTAACTCTTCAAATTTATTTTCAGAACAAGTAGTAACAGTTTATAATCCTTCAGAAATTTAGCAGTCTAAATTTGTGCAGATTTTTCAAAAAGAAATCACATACTAGACATTATCACGTGACAAATTATATTTTGTATAACATAAATCTTAGATTAAAATAATTAAATTCCCTCATTTTCGCACTTAGGGTTTCACCAAACCTTCCAAACGACAAACAAACACCGAACACATGTATTCACACGAAATCAGAGGCATATATATCAGTATATACTAGTAAACAAGAAATCTATTCAATTAATCAGGAGAAACATGCATTATTTACTGTAAATATGCAGAACCATAGATTTAAAGCATAAATATCATGTTTGAGATGTTAAAACACTATAAAAATAGTAAAGAACGTTCGAAGTACACATGTCTGAGCTCGATCTATCATTATTTTTACCTAAAACGGATCAGAAAGGGCAATTTCTCCTTCCTTCTTCTTTTTTCCTCTCCTTTTCCCTCGTGCTGCTGCTGTTCTACCCTTCTCCACCTCTCTCATTTCCTTTATAACAAAAACGAAATCAGAACGCAGGGGGGAAATCATCCCTGTGCTCGAGTGCATGGCAAGCAGGTGGGATCTAGATTTTGCGCTCGCTGCCGCACCACGGGCGCACGGCAAGCGCCATCCTACTGTTTGCTATACTTTGATAATTTTTTCACATTTTACTTACAATCCTCATTCTTTCACGCATATTTAACATTAACTTGGTTATTATCATTTCTGTTAATCTCAAATTATCATGTTTCAAGTCCAAAATCTCACAAACCTTTTCTTCAAACTATCTCTAGCAGCCATGCCTTACTTTAATTGGAGAAATAGTAATACTTGTATCTTTGATGCACCCTTTTACTTTGATAAGAACAAAACTATTAGGTTTGTTAAAAATTTTGCATCTTGCAAGAATGTTTTCTAGGATTACATTTTCCCTTTTTTTCTCTTGTGCGGCAGCATATTTGAGTGGTGATGATTTTGGATGTTGTCTTTTTGTTTACATTTTAATTCCTTTGGGTAACTTTTGGTATTATTTGGATCTTTGCTTTTTGAGACTTGATATGTCATGCGTTATGTTATTATTAACTCTTTTGGCAATCCCTTTAGATATTTTAGAGTCTTTGCTTTTAATATTTTAAAAAGAATATATTGTCATACTTACTTGTGAAAAGAAATAATATTAAAATAACAACCTGCTTACACTCAGTAGTCTCCACATAATGTTTAATTTATACTTTAGAAAACCTAAAAATAGATTAAAAAGGCAGGTACTTGTATCCTAATATTTTTTTTGTAATATTTAATTTTCATACCATAGAAAATTGCTATAGAGTTTGCCACCGAAAGACGTTATCAAGTATAAGATAGAGATTGCTACATTGGTTTGAGTAATTCAGCGCCAAATCGAAGAATTCTATATATTGGGCGGTGGTTGATCTTTAATAATTGACCCTATGTAATTATTATTAACTAGTAAACAAAATTAAATTATTTCATTGGTTAAAGTTGACTTTACAAAATAATGTTAATTGTTAGTATATAGAAAATCTCAAATCAATCACTTTTTTTTTTGGTAAGTAATTAAATGTATTAAAATTTGAATAAAATGTACAAGCAGTTATGTTCTTTACCAAGTGTTTTGCCGACTTGGCAAAAGAAATATAGAAACAGGGAGTCCCCTAAATCATGACTAAAGTCAATAAAAAAACAAGATTACAATATCGGAATCAGCACTCCGACCCTTGTGCTCCGGAATCAACACTACACTCCGGTCTTCCGCCTAACGAATTCCGGATTCATCCAATACACTCCGTCCAAAGCACTCCGGAAGAAAAGAGTAAATGCACTCCGGCCTTCAGATAAAGCAAAGTCCAACAAAACCACTCTGTCCAAATCCACTCCGTCCAAAGATTCTCCGAACAGGTCACTCCGTCCAAAGTCACTCTGTCCAAATTCCCTCCGTCCCACGACACAATGACCAAAACACTCCGTCCAACAGCACTCCGGAAGAATGAAGAGAAGCGCTCCGTCCAAAAGGAGGAGATATACTCCGGCTAATCCACACCATCCAAGGATTCACACCGGGTGATAGGGGGACGTGCACAATTGGAAGCACGAGCCAACAAATACTACGTCCACATTGTTAAAGCACTACGTCCAGAGTGAGCAAATCACTCCGTCCAAGAAGACAAGGAGAGTAATCTGGAAAGGAAAAAGCACTCCGGAAACATTAACAAAGAGGCTCCGTCCAAACCATAAAATAGACCAGCCATCTCACAAATTTTTTTTTTCTCTGAAGCACTCCGGATAAATACACAATAGAAGCAAGAAACCAAGGAGCTCCACCAAATAGGGGAAACCTCACTCCGGCAAATCCACTCCGTCCAAAGTAGGGAACATATGCACTCCGGAAAGAGTGAAAAATCTCTATGACTAGGCAGAGAAAAGCACTCTGCCCAAAATGAAAAGCCACTCCAGCCAATAAACACAGCGTTTTTTTTTTAAAACCACCGGAAAGGGACCAAGGCCACTCCAACCAAAGAGAGAGAGCACTCCGCTCAAAGAGGGCAAAAAAGAAAAAGGCACTCCAGAAGGCTGCACACTTGCACTCCGTCCGAAAAGATCATGAAACAATCCGGCCATTTAGAATCTGACCTTCCATGAAGGCTCCGTCCATTTCACACTCCGGAAAAGAAAGGCGAAAAGACAGTTCGTCATTAAGGCAAAGGCACTCCAGCCTTTAGGGATCAGGAAAATATATATATATTTTTTTAATTTTTTTTCCCGTAGAAGACACCGGCAAGGGAACAAAGCCACTCCATCCTAAGAGAGAGAGCACTCCGTCCAAAGAGGGCAAGAAAAAGGCACTCCGAAAAGCTGCACACTTTCACTCCGTCCAAAAAGATCATGAAAGAAACCGCCCAGTTAGAATCCGACCTTCAATGAAGGCTCCGTCCTTTTCGCACTCCAGAAAAGAAAGGCAAAAAGTCAATCCGTCATTAAGGCCAAAGGCTGTCCAGCCTTCAGGGATAAGAATTTTATTTTATTATTATTATTATTTTTATAAAGGGCTCCGGAAAAGAGGGCCAGGCAACACCGTCCAATGAAAAGACGGGAGAGCACTCCGGAAAAGGAGCACCAGAAAAAGGAAAAGGAGCCACTCCGTCCAAGGAAACCAGAGTACTCCGTCCAAAAGAAACGCATCAACCAGCAAAAGCTAAACCGATTTTTTTTTTTTTTGAAACGCGAGATCACCATCAAAGGAAATCACACTGGCCTCAACACATCTTCAGCCGCTCAAGGACCAAAAGAGAGACACACCAGCACACCCTCCAAATGTCAGCCGGAAATCTAGTCCTCCGAATGAGAATTTGAGCTATGAATGTTCCACCTTTCCAAAATCTGCCTGTCCTGTACAGTGACGGCCCAGTGGGAAGCCTCAATCTTCCCCCGGACTGCCGCAGAAATCTGGGTAACCATTTGGGTTACATCAAGATTCCTCGAACCCTTAAACATACGATAATTTCTTTCCTTCCAGATAAAATAGACGGAAGCAGCAAGGGTGAGACGGAATGAAAATACTTTGAGAATTTTGCCCTTCCATCGTTTGGCAGCCCACAGGATGTTTGAATTCCAATTAGGGTGGGGCCATCAACACCCCGCTTTGTGGCGCATTTGCCACCAGACGGACGAGGAAAAAGGGCAATTGAAGAAATGGTGGTCATGACACTCCCTTCCAGAGGAACAGAGTATACATAACGCAGGAATGTGAAGGTAATTGCCAATCCTATCGAGAGTGCTAAGTCTCTGGCGGATCGCCAACCAGAGAATAAATGTGTGAGCCGGGATTGACATAGGGCCCTAGACAATGTTAGACTACTCCACCACACCTTTCGGAGTACGGAAAAGCTCATAGGCGGATTTTGAAGAGAAGATCCCACTGGAATCGGCAGTCCAAACTACCACATCGTTGCGAGCAGGATCAGGGAGATATGAAGGCATGTTATTTAAAATCCTATCTACCTCCATATCAAAAGGGTTAGGCCAGTTCCATGTTTCGCTCCTAATGATATCCTTGACCTTAGCATCCAAAGGCAAGCCAGTGATACATCTGATTCTCTCATTAAATCTTTCATGAAGCGGACCAAGTGAATGCCAAGAATCAAGCCAGAAAAAGGTGTCGCCATCGTTTCCAATATGATGCCGGATCTTATTGCGCAGGGTAACACGGAGTTTCAATAACTTTTTCCAGTTCCACGGGCCAGAATCTGGAACTTTGATGGTCCAAATGTAGCGGTCTTTATACGATGGGCGTGACACCAAGCGACCCAAATGGAGTTCGGGTCCTTAGTGACAATCCTCTAGAAATGACGAGCCAGCAGAGCCTTATTAGACGCGCTCAAGTTTTTTATTCCTAAGCCGCCTTCCTCTTTAGGGGAGCACACATCAGTCCAGACAACCTTTGCGGAAGAGAGACAACAATCCGTGCCATAGAAATGAGCGGATGGATTTTTCAATGCGCTTCAAAAAGGCTTTTGGAAGGATGAAAAGGGAGGCCCAATAGTGATGGATGGTGGAAAGAATGGAGGAAATCAATTGGAGCCTACCCACAAAGGAGAGCCAACGATTTTTCCAAGAAGAAATTCGTTGATCGACTCTATCAAGGAGTGGTTTACAGTCAGAGGCTGACAGCTTCGTGCTTATGAGGGGGACTCCGAGATATTTGACAGGGAGATTACCCAGTCTGAATCCAAGAATGCTGAGAATGCCCCTCCTAGTGGTCTCGCTTGTAGAACAATAAAAGACCGCACTCTTATCTGGGTTGGGAGTAAGCCCAGATAGAGAACTGAACATTTTAAGACAATCATGAAGTGCCTGGATGGACTTACAATCAGCTTTAGAAAAGAGAAGAATGTCATCCGCAAAGCCAAGCATCACGGTTCTTGTAGCCGCACATTTCCAGTGAAAATGGAACTCCGGATTTGATTGAGTCATTCTTTCAAGAATGCCATTAAGGACTTCCATCCCTAAGAAGAACAGATAGGGTGATAGCGGGTCCCCCTGTCTTAGTCCTTTGGCACCGCGGAAGAAACCCACCGACTCACCATTGAGGCTTATAGAAAAAGATGTTGTGGAGATGCATTGACTAATCCATTTGATCAAAAAAGGGGGAAAATTCATCAGCTCAAGAACCGCTAAGATGAAATCCCAATGAATGGAGTCATAAGCCTTCATCAAATCCACTTTAATAGCGCAACGGGGGACACCCTTATTCAGGTGATATTTATGGAGAAGTTCCTGCGCAATAAGAGTGTTATCTCCAATGCATCTGCCAGGAACAAAGGCAGTTTGCCCCTTTGCTACCAGGAAAGGAAGAGAGGGTTTAATGCGGTTGACAATGACCTTGGAGATAATCTTATATAAAACGTTGCAACAGGCGATGGGACGGAAATCAGTGACCTTTGAAGGGGATTTGATTTTCGGGATTAAACATAGCAAGGTCGTGTTGATTTGTTTTAACATCTTCCCATGCTGAAACAAGTCAATGATGGCTTCAGTTATGGAGGGGCCAATTACGTTCCAGGAATCTTTGAAGAATTTGGCCGAAAATCTGTCCGGCCCAGGGGCTTTGTTATCATCAATGGAGAAGAGCGCCAGCCGGACCTCTTCATCAGTGAAGGGCTTACAGAGCTCCTGGCGAATGCCAGCAGGGAAGGAGTGAAGGATAAAAGGGCGGAGACGCTCGTTAGGGAACGACCCACTACAGCCGGAGCCTAAAAGATGTGAGAAGTGATTGATGCATAGTTGCTGAACTTCCTCCAAGCTACTTGTAGACGATCCATCATCTTTGGTTAGGGATAGTATCCGATTTTTATTGCGATTGGCAGTGATTGATTGGAAAAAGTATTTCGTGCATTGATCACCGTTCCTGATCCATCGGATTTTCGCCTTCTGTTGAAGGAGATCAAGCTCAAGTCTCAACACTCTACGATAATCAGCAATAAGGGTATCCTCAACATTAGTCCCGAATTGAGGGACATTAGACGGACCATTCTTCTGGAAGTCTTCGAGGTCCTGTCGTGTACGAGAGACACCTTCTGAGACATTTTCCATGCTGCGATTGATCTCTCTAAGCCTTTCTTTTAAGAGTCTCAGCTTAGAGACAATTCAGAACATGGGGACCCCTTGGATATTGCTAGTCCAACATTGTTGAACTATGGAGGTGAACCTAGGATGCTGGGTGAGGAAGTTGTTGAACCGAAAACAGCCCAGCTTTTTGGGCCGCGAGGAAATGGGGTTCAGTAAACATGGGGAGTGATCCGAAAGACAAGGTGGGGGGAAAGAGGTAGAGTAGTGGAGCTCTGCCAGCCAAGGACCATTTACAACAACTCTATCTAACTTGCGGAAGATGCGGGTTCCAAGATCAGGGCCATCATTCCATGTGAAGAAAGCACCATCAAAGCACAGGTCTTGAAGACCACAATCAATGAGGCAATTATTAAGGTCCTTAGCACTATTTCCATGCCAGCAACCACCCAGGTTCTCGGAAGGCGCTCTAATGGCATTAAAGTCTCCCAACACAGCCCAAGGGTCACTAGATGAGCGGTGATGGATGGCGCGCAGATTGTCCCAGAGAGTTCTCCGAGAAATCTCAGAGTTGGAGGCGTAAATGAAGGAAGAGAGAAAGGATTAGTTGTTGATTCTATTGATAATCTTACAATGAATGAATTGGTCAGATTTAGATAAAATGCTTAAGTCAACATTGTTATCATCCCAGCCAATCCAAATACGGCCAGAAGGGCATTCAGAGTAATTATCACCCACTTCCAGGATGGCATCAGCATGTTTAAAATGTAAGATGCCTTATTCTCCTTGTGACGACCAAACTTTTATTACCATCAAAAGCCGTCGTCAAAACTAAATCATATAATTTAATCAAAGCATAAATAGATGAACATAAAAAATTTTTCTTTTCTTTATTCCAAACCTGAGATGCATTCTAAAGATTAATAATTTCATAAATTCTAAAATGTCACGGAAACATTCTAACATTCATAAGCAGCGGAATCAATATTACAAGTTTCCTCAAACAAAATAAACAAAACTCCAAAAATTTGCTCCAGCCAGCTTAAACATTCAGCTACACCATAGGACTCTACTCAACTTCGTCCTCCAAGAACTTGTCATCTGAAAATTTGCAAGAGTGAGCTTACAAAGCCCAGCAGGATACTCACATGCAGAAAACACAAGCATACATATAATCAAATTATAGATCATAATATAGCATAATAAAAATCATCATATCGTTTCTTCTTGGTTCATATTCTTTTCATCTTGTCTTCATCAAAATCATTCGGAATTCATATAATCTTTAGGGACCGGACGGGAGCAGACAACATTGAGGACGGGTTGTGTGCTACCCCACAACCTAAAGCCGTATCCCCTCATTATGCTCCCCAGGGCGGGAGGTAATGCCTTTAACCCGGCATACGAGGCCATAGTCCATAGTTCTTATGCCACCAAAAGGTCCCCTCCCATGGCGCAGGAGGCATCCTCGAGTGTCACTCCAATATCCTTCATCCATCTTTAACAGCAAGCTTAATGAAAACTCGGTTCTCGGTTCGTGTTCTTTATTGGCCATTCATCATAGATCAAAAGTCGGAAGAGTTCCACTTGCTGTCCATAGTTCATGCATTTTCCTTGTTCTTATAGTTTTTGTTCTTTAACTTCAACATTTGAAGTTCATATTTCCTTTCTCATCATCTTTCAAAATTCAAAGTTCAATATCCGAAGTTCATTGAGGACGAAGTACTTTTCATAAAATTTCCGGAGTTCTTTTTCAATTAGTAGGCCGTAGTTTCAAAAGCCGAAGTCCTTTTATCAAAGCCGCAGTTCAAATCCGAAGTTCATAAGAAAAACCGGAGTTCTTTATTCTTAAAGACGGACGGTGCGCCTTTCTTATCAAAACCGAAGTGCTTTTCATTTCAAAAGGGACGGAGCGCATTTCTTAAAATGGACGGAGCATCATTTCTTAAAACGGACGGAGCTTTCTTCTTTAAAACGGACGGAGCTTTCTTCTTTAAAACAGACGGAGTACCTTTTCTTAAGACGGAGCTCTTTTCTTTTAAACGGACGGAGCACCTTTTCTTAAAATGGACGGAGCATCTTTTAAACAGACGGAGCTCTTTTCTTTTAAACGGACGGAGTTCTTTGAGTAAGGCATGTTTTAAAGCCGGAGCACTTTCTTCAATGAAAGCCATAATTCAAAATTCGGAGTTCTTTTAAATCCGAAGAGGTTTTTCTTCATGCCAAAGTTCTTTTCAAAATAAAAGGACAGAGTGATTTCTTTTTCAAAGAACGGAGCGCTTTTCTTTTTAAAGTCCGATCTACTTAATTCCGAAGTTCATTTTCTTATAAAATCCGAAGCTCTAAATCCAGAGTTCAAAAGCCGGAGTTCATTTTAAAACAAAAGACGGAGTGCCTATAAAGGCCGGAGTTCTTTAAACTGAAAACCGGAGTTCTTTTTGCTAAAAGGGACGGAGCTCTTTTTCGGAGTACATTTTTAAAGACGTAAAGGCCGAAGTTCCTTTTCTTCCAAAACCGAAGACTTGTTTGAAAGCGGACGGAGTACATTATTCATAAAATGGCCGGAGTTCTTTTGGACGGAGTTCTTTATTCAAACTGGACGGAGTACTATTTCCTAAATTGCCGGAGTTCTAAATCGTTTTTTGTAAAATGCCGGAGGTCTTTTATTTTAAATTCAGAGTTCTTTTGACAGAACAGAATTCAATAGCAGGAATTTCTTATTTCATCTTAAGGCCTAAAATTCCTTTCCGTAAACGTGAAATCATCAAAATTCATAATAATTGACAATTAATCATAAACAGAATAGTCTAACATCATGCATAACAGAATTTCCTTTAAACATGCATTTCAGAACAATAAAATATAAGACATCAAAAGGATACTTCATATCATATAGCAATATACGTAAACATGAGTTTTAGAAATCGGGTGAGTATCTTGCCTGAATTCTTTTCTTACGTTGCCTTAGCCTTTGGTCTCTTTCTCTACCAGGAGCTTCTAGTGGTACCTTTTTCTGCTGATCTTAAGCCTTTATTTATAGGCCCTGGGTTAGGTGGCCTTTATTTATGACTTCACATTTTTTCAAGTTTGTTATTTATGGCTTTGTATTTCCAAAACCTTGGAATTAGCTAGATTATTTATGATTTACATTTTCGAACAAGTTTCGGGAATAGCTAAATCATTCATTGTCGTATCTTCCCAATGTCTCAAGTCATCACTCCGGCTCCTTCACTTTCTTGAACAACCTTTGATTTCCCAACTGCTTCAGGGGCGGACTGACTTTTTATGGGAATCCGGAGTGCATTTTAGTGACAATTGCCGGAGTTCTTAATTTCGAAAGAATCCGGACTTGTTTTCTTCAATGTAATCCGGACTTCCATTCAACACGGAAATTCCGGAGTTCTTTTTACTAAGGAACATCCGAACTTCTTTTTACTTTAGAAATCCGGAGTTCTTAAGAAAATCCGGACTTCTTTTACTAGGAAATTCCGAAGTTGTTATTACTAATAAAATCCGGACATCTTTTCCCCAAGGTAATCCGGACTTGTTTTACCAAGCAAATCCGAACTTCATTCAAACAAATCTGAACTTCTTTTCAAGGGAAATCCGGACTGTTTTTCACCAAGGGAAATCCGAACTTCATTTTACCAATGAAATTCGGAGTCCTTTTCTTCAACCTAATCTGAACTTCTTTTCTTCAAGGAAATCCGGACTTCTTTTTCATCCAGAAATCCGGACTAGAATTTCATCAATGAAATCCGGACTTCTTCTTATCCCGGAAATCCGGACTTCTTAAGGCCTAACTTGATTCCATCTTAAGCCGATTTTCCTTTCTTGTTACATTTTCCGGTCAACGGGGTTGACCGGATTCTAAGACTGAAATATTTCTTTATTTTAAATTTTGGGTTGTTACAAAGGGAAGCCGGACTTCCATGTGAAGAAAGCACCATCAAAGCACAGGTCTTGAAGACCACAATCAATGAGGCAATTATTAAGGTCCTTAGCACTATTTCCATGCCAGCAACCACCCAGGTTCTCGGAAGGCGCTCTAATGGCATTAAAGTCTCCCAACACAGCCCAAGGGTCACTAGATGAGCGGTGATGGATGGCGCGCAGATTGTCCCAGAGAGTTCTCCGAGAAATCTCAGAGTTGGAGGCGTAAATGAAGGAAGAGAGAAAGGATGAGTTGTTGATTCTATTGATAATCTTACAATGAATGAATTGGTCAGATTTAGATAAAATGCTTAAGTCAACATTGTTATCATCCCAGCCAATCCAAATACGGCCAGAAGGGCATTCAGAGTAATTCATCACCCACTTCCAGGATGGCATCAGCATGTTTGAAATGTAAGATGCCTTATTCTCCTTGTGACGACCAAACTTTTATTACCATCAAAAGCCGTCGTCAAAACTAAATCATATAATTTAATCAAAGCATAAATAGATGAACATAAAAAATTTTTCTTTTCTTTATTCCAAACCTGAGATGCATTCTAAAGATTAATAATTTCATAAATCCCAAAATGTCACGGAAACATTCTAACATTCATAAGCAGCGGAATCAATATTACAAGTTTCCTCCAACAAAATAAACAAAACTCCAAAAATCTGCTCCAGCCAGCTTAAACATTCAGCTACACCATAGGACACTACTCAACTTCGTCCTCCAAGAACTTGTCATCTGCAAATTTGCAAGAGTAAGCTTACAAAGCCCAGCAGGATACTCACATGCAGTAAACACAAGCATACATATAATCAAATTATAAATCATAATATATAGCATAGTAAAAATCATCATATCGTTTCTTCTTGGCTCATATTCTTTTCATCTTGTCTTCATCAAAATCATTCGGAATTCATATAATCTTTAGGGACCGGACGGGAGCAGACAACATCGAGGACGGGTTGTGTGCTACCCCACAACCTAAAGCCGTATCCCCTCATTATGCTCCCCAGGGCGAGAGGTAATGCCTTTAACCCGGCATACGAGGCCATAGTCCATAGTTCTTATGCCACCAAAAGGTCCCTTCCCGTGGCGCAGGAGGCATCCTCGAGTGTCACTCCAATATCCTTCATCCATCTTTAACAACAAGCTTAATGGAAACTCGGTTCTCGGTTCGTGTTCTTTATTAGCCATTCATCATAGATCAAAAGTCGGAAGAGTTCCACTTGCTGTCCATAGTTCATGCATTTTCCTTGTTCTTATAGTCTTTGTTCTTTAACTTCAACATTTGAAGTCCATATTTCCTTTCTCATCATCTTTCAAATTTCAAAGTTCAATATCCGAAGTTCATTGAGGACGGAGTACTTTTCATAAAATTTTTGGAGTTCTTTTTCAATTAGTAGGCCGTAGTTTCAAAAGCTGAAGTCCTTTTATCAAAGCCGCAGTTCAAATCCGAAGTTCATAAGAAAAACCGGAGTTCTTTATTCTTAAAGACGGACGGTGTGCCTTTCTTATCAAAACCGAAGTGCTTTTCATTTCAAAAGGGACGGAGCGCATTTCTTAAAATGGACGGAGCATCATTTCTTAAAACGGATGGAGCTTTCTTCTTTAAAACGGACGGAGCTTTCTTCTTTAAAACAGACGGAGTACCTTTTCTTAAAATGGACGGAGCATCTTTTAAACAGACGGAGCTCTTTTCTTTTAAACGGACGGAGTTCTTTGAGTAAGGCATGTTTTAAAGCCGGAGCTCTTTCTTCAATGAAAGCCATAATTCAAAATTTGGAGTTCTTTTAAATCCGAAGAGGTTTTTCTTCATGCCGAAGTTCTTTTCAAAATAAAAGGACGGAGTGATTTCTTTTTCAAAGAACGGAGCGCTTTTCTTTTTAAAGTCCGATCTACTTAATTCCGAAGTTCATTTTCTTATAAAATCCGAAGCTCTAAATCCAGAGTTCAAAAGCCGGAGTTCATTTCAATACAAAAGACGGAGTGCCTATAAAGGCCGGAGTTCTTTAAACTGAAAACCGGAGTTCTTTTTGCTAAAAGGGACGGAGCTCTTTTTCGGAGTACATTTTTAAAGACGTAAAGGCCGAAGTTCCTTTTCTTCCAAAACCGAAGTACTGTTTGAAAGCGGACGGAGTACATTATTCATAAAATGGCCGGAGTTCTTTTGGACGGAGTTCTTTATTCAAACTGGACGGAGTACTATTTCCTAAATTGCCGGAGTTCTAAATCGTTTTTTGTAAAATGCCGGAGGTCTTTTATTTTAAATTCAGAGTTCTTTTGACGAAACGAAATTCAATAGCAAGAATTTCTTATTTCATCTTAAGGCCTAAAATTCCTTTCCGTAAACGTGAAATCATCAAAATTCATAATAATTGACAATTAATCATAAACAGAATAGTCTAACATCATGCATAACAGAATTTCCTTTAAACATGCATTTCAGAACAATAAAATATAAGACATCAAAAGCATACTTCATATCATATAGCAATATACGTAAACATGAGTTTTAGAAATCGGGTGAGTATCTTGCCTGAATTCTTTTCTTACGTTGCCTTAGCCTTTGGTCTCTTTCTCTACCAGGAGCTTCTAGTGGTGCCTTTTTCTGCTGATATTAAGCCTTTATTTATAGGCCCTGGGTTAGGTGGCCTTTATTTATGACTTCACATTTTTTCAAGTTTGTTATTTATGGCTTTGTATTTCCAAAACCTTGGAATTAGCTAGATTATTTATGATTTACATTTTCCAACAAGTTTCGGGAATAGCTAAATCATTCATTGTCGTATCTTCCCAATGTCTCAAGTCATCACTCCGGCTCCTTCACTTTCTTGAACAACCTTTGATTTCACTTTTTATGGAAATCCGGAGTGCATTTTAGTGACGATTGCCGGAGTTCTTAATTTCGAAAGAATCCGGACTTCTTTTCTTCAATGTAATCCGGACTTCCATTCAACACGGAAATTCCGGAGTTCTTTTTACTAAGGAACATCCGAACTTCTTTTTACTTCAGAAATCCGGAGTTCTTAAGAAAATCCGGACTTCTTTTACTAGGAAATTCCGGAGTTGTTATTACTAATAAAATCTGGACCTCTTTTCCCCAAGGTAATCCGAACTTCATTCAAACAAATCTGAACTTCTTTTCAGGGGAAATCCGGACTGTTTTTCACCAAGGAAAATCCGAACTTCATTTTACCAATGAAATCCGGAGTCCTTTTCTTCAACGTAATCTGAACTTCTTTTCTTCAAGGAAATCCGAACTTCTTTTTCATCCAGAAAATCGGACTAGAATTTCATCAATGAAATCCGGACTTCTTCTTATCCCGGAAATCCGGACTTCTTAAGGCCTAACTTGATTCCATCTTAAGCCGATTTTCCTTTCTTGTTACATTTTTCGGTCAATGGGGTTGACCGGATTCTAAGACTGAAATATTTCTTTATTTTAAATTTTGGGTTGTTACAAAGGGAAGCCGGACTTCTTTTTCCTCACATAAAGGGCGGAGTGCCTTGGATGGAATTCTTATCTTAAGCCAACTTATTACATTTTCCGGTCAACTAGCGTTGACCGGACCCGATGACTAATTTTCTAGGTTTTGAAATTTGGGTCATTACACTCCTTGACCCAAGTCTCAACAAGGCCAAAAATAGAGCAGCGGGAAGACCTAATGACGTTTTTGACTTCATGGGTTTTGAGCGCCCCATTAAGTCCACGGATATTCCAACACGCGATACTAATCATGGGAAAGGGGGGGAGTTTTTTCTCCTTTTGGGCCCCTTTACTTTTTTTGATGATAGATTCATCGAGGGAGGCTCAATCTCCTTTTCAACCTGGGTGTGGGGAAGATTTACAGGGTGGCTGGGCGAATCGACCAGCACCCGTCTAGCCATGCGAGAACTTCTAGGGGCTGCAGAAACGCTAGATAAGGAGGGACCAAGGGGGACCTCATCCAGGTTGGCGACTTTAGGCAAGGGAGGCTCACAAGAAGATGATCCCTGGATTCTACTCCCCCCTGCAAGTCCAGCAGTTTCAATATCTAAAGGAAATTCATCCAGAGGCTCTACCTCTTTATCAGGAAGGGGCAAGCAGTCCGGATCAGAATTGCTTTTAGAGTTCCTAGGACTTTTTCCTCCCTGGTCGTTGACCACAGGTGTTTTAGAGATAAAGCGCCCAGATGGTTTATATTGTGGGGCTTTCTTGTTTAGGCTCTTTGGGGCCCTCCCTTCTTACTGGGAACACTCTGGCCAGGTTTCCATGGATATTCAACCACAACATCAACTCCCAAGGAATCCCCCAATTGACTCCAAAGGTTAATCCTAATTCTCTCAGGTAGATCAGAAGTGGCCTTCACTTCAATGCATAGACGCGCAACCCGAAGTCGGTCCCTTTTGGCTATGGCAGCATCCAT
Organism: Nepenthes gracilis; assembly: GCA_033239525.1. Lineage (NCBI taxonomy): Eukaryota > Viridiplantae > Streptophyta > Magnoliopsida > Caryophyllales > Nepenthaceae > Nepenthes > Nepenthes gracilis. Next base: position 694,396 of record BSYO01000023.1, read on the forward strand.
ATGAAGGGGTGTGCCAATGGCACTGGCAATCCAGCTTAGTCTCAGAGGGGTCCAAAATTGTACCGGAACACCCTTTAAGTGAACCCAAATAGGGAAGGTTTTGTGCTTCTCCTTGGAGGGAGCCTGGTCCGGATTCCATTCCTTCAAGAAGAACGGTCGTCCAGCTAAGGTCCAAGGGCCATGATTCAGGCAATCACGCATCTGATGTTCGTTAGAGAAGCAAAAAAGAAAGAACCCATTTTCCATCTCGGCTACATGAGAGATTCCATACTTAGCCCAGATCTTCCGAGTAATATAATTAACCAGATAGAAATTTAGGGGAGAATCAAAGAAGAATCCCACAAGGGAGTTACCCCAGGTGGTTTTACCCTGCTGAATAACTTCAGCAGGGGGAGAGAGTTTAGAAACAGTACCATTCAGGGGAGGGGGAGGAAAAAATTTAAGCTAAGTACCTGCAATCATAGAATCCTAGCAGACGATAGAGGCCCACGACGGAGAAGGCAACGCAGCAGACTTCGAGGCCTCATCCAGCGAAAGAGGGATGATGTTCGACTTAGGGATAGAATCACCACGAGACTCAGCCGGGAGAGTCTCGACACCAGAAACAGAGGGGCACGGTGCACAACCGGAAATGCCAACATCAACAGACCCAGAGTCCACACAAGACACACTTGAAGCCGTAGCGGGATAGGGAAGAGGGGGGAAGGGTTGTGCAAGAGAAGATTGGAGAAGAGGGGGGGAAGGAGAGGCAGGGGCAACGATTGGAGGCGGAAGGGAGGACGGGATGGAATCTGATGGAGGAGGATCGGCGCACGGACGGAGGACCGGCGCCATGGGCGCCGGTGAGGAGAAAAGCGGCGGGACGCGACGAAAAATCAGCAAGTTTGAGAAGAACATGCTCAAATCAATCACATGGCAAATAGATTGTAGGAAAAGTTCCACAAATTGGAATTGTCCACTCAATGTGTTAGTAAAGACTTGTCATTTCCAAAAATTAGCAAATAACATTAAATATTTGAAAAATGTTAATAGCTTAGCTAGAAAAAGCAACCTATCAGGAAATCAAATGGCTAATGGATTGTAGGAAATATTCTTCAAATTGGAATTGTCCGCTCAATTTGTTGGCTGCAATAATATTTTTTAATCATTTCACTAATAAAATTTTATTATTGTTAAATATATAGTATATCTATTAATGACCATAAAATAATTCTCGCTAAAAGCTTTTAACCATCAGATTAACTCATTTAATGATAACTATTTTTATCATTAAAAAAAACATTTAAAATTTCTTTTGTGTCTTGTTTATTGTTTACTTACCAAAAAAAAAAAAAGTTTTGTTTATTGTACAAATATAAATAAAGAAAAGAATAAATGATTTGCATATTTGTACATATTTTTAATCTTATAATAAGCTATTCTTTTATAAGAGAATGAGACACTTTAAATTAATAAAATTATAATAATAATAATTGTATAACTTCCTAAATTAGATGATATTAATTATCTAATTTAGAAAGAATATAATATATATTCTAATATATAAAAAGTAGTTTAAATTAAACAATAAGAAGTTTTTAATTTGAGAAGAATATAATATCCTTAATAAAGATGGATATTGAGTTTTTAATATCTCTCCTAAATCTCAAGATAATTTAAAAGGTATCAATTAGAGTTTAAAAATTAAATCAATTTCGTGACCAGACAGATGAGCTTTAGTGAAAATCTCAGCTTATTAAACAACTAAAGAAGTCTGGAGAAGGTGAAATGTGCCTTCCTTGATGTGATGACATACAAAGTTGTCACATCCCGTATTCTCATATTCAACTTAATCATAGGGAATGTGTGCTTACCTTAATAATTTATAAATCATAAAAAATTATAACACATAGGATCCAAAACAATATCAATCATCAATGATTCTGTCATTCATTCAACAATAATATGATTGCAGCTTATGATAAGGAAAGATGGCAACTAAAATTCTAAACTCCTCTAATAAAATTACATCAAAATTTATAAGATAGCCATAAGGAATTTGTGAACATATTTCTAAACTACCAATACTAAAATTTACATTTTTGGGACACCTATAAATTTACAAGTTGTGAAGGAATGGATATTTTTTTCCTCAAATATTTCCGTCAAGACAGAAACAGAAATCAAAACCATAATTTAAAATATTTAAATTCTATAGAAATTTTAGCAGAATTTTCTCTATAATTGAATAAAAACCCAAAATACAACCAATACAAAATAACATGAATCCAGTACACAACTAAATAGATATCACCATTCTTCCTACAATATACATACATCGGATCGCAGACTGTTATATCATCCATAGCTCAAATATAATTCTATCCACTATCCAAAAACACATAAAAGATACCGTCTAGGTCCTATAACAGAATCCAAAAAAGAGACATATAGTGGGAGCCATACTATATACTTACGGAAGCATAAATCTCTGTTTATATCATATGCATATCATACATATCTTATAAAAATCCATACACAAGATCTATATACAAAAATAAGATAATTGCATCCAACTATTTTCTTCCAAGATCTCCAAAATAATTTTGAGTCTTCAAAAGTCAGCAGGCTAAGCTTTAACTACTCATTCTCGTCAGGTACTAGTTCTACTGTATCATCTAGAGGGGAAAAAATAAAACAGTGACTCGAAACCTAACAAGATACATGAAAACATGCAATGTAAACCCTTTTATACAGAACAGGTATACAGATCAGTCAAATCATGAAGTTGTACAGGAAACAGAAAGGTACATGTGACATGAGAAATCGTGAATCAGTATCAATATACTTCAGGAAATCATAAAATAGTGTAACGAGTCATATAATTCAGAAACTTATCTCAGAATCTATAAATACTGAAAACTCCTTTTTATGTAGAAAATGACCAAACTAGTAGACCCTACTAGCCGATTGGGCAAATAATTGAGGATAGATTGTATACATCTCCTCACAATCCAATATTATAAATAGAAACAGTAACGGTAATATCCCGTCTCGTGGGATCAGTACAAAAATTTACTAGCCAGTAATAGAAACTATCATCTAGGTTAACGCCCTGAGGAAAGGTGGACCACATTTAACTCTATGGACAGAGTTATTCTCGATTACCACCATAATGTTCCAAGGCATATCGAAGAACTTTACCTAACTAAATAATAGTCTTAGGTCCCTTTTTCTTATTAACTTACTTAACCAAAATACTTAACAGAAATACTCAACTGAAATACTTAACTGGAATACTCAATTGAAGGGATTCTTGCTCGTATTCTTACAGTCTTTACTTATCATGCCTCAATGGCAAATCAAACTCTTTCAGATAACCTTTCAGTTAGTTCAGAAATTCACAATAACTTAGCGGTACTGTTCCATACAAATTTTTCAGATAAAAATCAAGGCATGAGTTATAAACTTTCATAATTAAACCTTCACATATCAAGATTAAAGGATTTTAAGCACCAAATTCCAAATTTTTGTTCTAGTATTTCACATAAAGCTTTCGGATTTAAAACAAACACCAAACACATGTTTATTCATAAAATCAATACAATAAATCCAAATACATATACAAAATCATACATTTCAACCAAAAATCCCTAATATTTTCGAGCTAGGGTTTTGCAATATGCTTTCGAACTCAAATCAAACACTAAATACATATTTATTCATAAAATCGAAGGTAAATACCTCAATACATGTGAGGTTCCCAAATCAAAAATAGAATTAACATGAGGGTAGAAATATTTCTCTACATAATAATAGAATATTGGATAAATAAATAGAGGAACTTGGTAAAAATCTGGGGACTTTTAAGGAAGAAAACGCCACCCGAAGCTTTTCCGCTCAACACATGCTCGAATTCACTCAAAACAGCTGCTGCTTGATGCATGCTCGATCTTCCGCTCAAGCCGAAACAACAACAGTCCAGCCGCCTGATGCATGCTCGAGGCCGGCTCGAGCCAAAGTAACCAGTAGCTACCCCGCCTGAAGCGCGCTCGAAGCCCGCTCGAGCGAAGCTTCCAGAACCCTCTAGAAACCTCTAGCGCTCGCCTCCCGCTCGAGCGGAGCTCGAGCGGATATTCCAGAAGCTTCCAGAAGGCTCCCGCGCTCGCTGGCCGCTCGTTTCCGAAAAGCTCTAGAACCGGCCGCTCACCTCTCGCCCGCCTGGCGCTCGAGCGGCCGGGCGACTATATATAGGCGGGCAGGCCAGCGGCCAGTAGGCGCGAGGAAGAAGGGGAAAGAAGAGAAGAGGAAGAGAGAGAGGAAGAGAGAGAAAGAAAGAGGAGGAGCCATGCAAAGAAAAAGAGAAGAAATGGAGGCTTTCGAGTCCGATTCTGAGTTCAAGCCGGTTGGAGAAAATATGGAGCACATCGAGGCAAGTATTCTCATACTCACTAATTGTTGTACTGTGATATTATCATTCCGATACTCACCCGAACTATGAAAATCATATACCCCATGATTAATGATGAAAGAATATGTTAATTTCACTCCAAAATATGCATCACCACATTCCGACCATGTATACGCAATAGCCGAACAGTCATAAAGTTCTATCTGTTCACAATGACCAGATCCTTTAACAAAATGATATTACGGTTCACATGAAGAAAATGGAAAGCAAATGGAAAATATGCATCCCCTTGTGATAAAAGCTATGACTAATGAGCATTCGAAATTGAAAGATTCAAAAATGGGCTCCAGAGGAACCCAATGTGATTGGAAATTGAAAGATTCAAAAATGGGCTCCGGAGGAACCCAACGTGATTGGCTCATTGACGACAAGGAATTCTAATTCCGCTAGAATACTGTGAATCAAGCTTATAAGATGAATTATGAGAAATGCTAAAGTCTCCAAGTGAAGATAAGAACGAATGGGAAAATGAAACGGAAGAAAGTCCACAATGGATATGTGATTAATGAAACCTCCCGTGTGGTGGGAGAGATGATGAAACCTCCCGTGTGATGGGAGATATGATATATGAGATACGGTGGACTTTTCTTCAAAGGAATTATAGAAAAGAGAATCATGAAACTAGGACCATGGACTCTTAGACGGGTAGTATTCTCTGGTTTGACACGTCCATCACGGTATAAACCTGAAGAATACTTGGGCCACGTATTCTGGCTGCTTGTGTGTAAGCGGGTGGTGTCCGTGTCACGCCTTAGGATACTATTGTGGAAGAACGAGGATTGCCCTGGTACCCCGGGGGAATGGGGCGATTATTGATATGATGTATCGATACGATATGGCACGATGTGATGTGCACGACCCCCTGGATGGGTCGTTAAAGATAATCCCTCACGACCTTAGATCATGAGGTGTCATGATCCTTTCCTCGTTCTCTCGCATCGTTTGCTAGTACGACCTACTAGCCCTGGTCCGCAAAGATGAAAGTAAAAATAGAAAGCATGATTCAAAGCAACAATTACATGTTTCAAGACCTGGTAAACAACAAATCAATACTGCTAAATGTTCCTTCCCCTACATGTCTCAAATGCATGTTGACCCTCGCCATTATCATGATTCACAGTTTGACAGTGACGTATGATTATACTTGCTGAGCGATAAGCTCACTCTTGCTATCTGTGGTTTTTCAGATGAAAGCATGTAAATAGAACAAGGAAGGGCTTGCTTGGCAGGATTAGACAGACAAGTGCAGCAAGGTTTGAATATCGAATTTGTTATGGACAGTCACTCGGGATTAGGTATGGTTAATGGTTATTTTTATGGTTTTATGATGCTTCCGTAGTTCATGGTATTATAGTATGCTTCCGCACTTTGTTTTGATGTTTCACGGTTGAGGTTATTAGATGGCATCTCTCTAGATCTAATACGGTACGGTCAGAGTACTGTATTAAAGCCATGAATAATATAGGTAATTTGAGGTCCTGTGAGAAGAATGCTTGTGTAGAACCAATATAAAACAAGTTGTATATCGGTCTTTTGTCCAGAAACCTCTGGACATTAACGATGTGTTATTGACGGAGGGTTATTTAAGGAAAATAACCTAGTTCGTCACAATACATATGGGCAAACATAAAATCTATCCGAACAATCAAGAGAAACATGTTTCATTTACATTAAATATGGAACAAGATGATTTTACAGTACAAATACCCATTTAGAGACAAGAAATAGTGGTAACAATGGAGAATAACGTCCAAAGTACACTTGCCTGAGCTCGATCTATCATCATTTTTACCCGGGGTGGATTAAAATAGGTGATTTCTCCCTTTTCCTTCTCTTTTCTCCTCTCCCTCCTTCACTGCTGTCATGGTCTCTTTCCCTCTCCTATTTCCTCTCCTTTATAAAGAAAATAGAAATTAGGACGCAGGAAAAAATTGCACATGCTCTCGAGCACGGCAGGGTTACTGCCGGGGCACCGCTCGTGTTTGTCAGGCTCCTGGCGAGCGGGTGGTTACTAGATTTTGGCGTATGCTGCCACGCTCTAGCGCGCGGCAGGCGCCATGCTGCAGTTTGTTGAACTATGGTAATTTTTTCACTTTTCTCGATTTTACTTATCTCAACTTAATTATACGAATTTAACTACTAAAATTACTATATTTAGGGAGATTGAGTCGTCACACTCTCCCCCACTTAAGAAACTTTCATCCTCGAAATTGGATGGAGCTACATATCTCAAGTGAACAAGCGAGGATACTTACTTCGGATCTCCTCCTCGTGCTCCCAAGTGAACTCCTCCGGTGAATGATTCCTCCAAGGCACTTTCACCAGGAGAATAATCTTCGTGCGCAACTTTTGGTCTTTTCGATCGCTTGTGTAGGATCGTAGACATACTTTCATAGCATCAATATATGGAATATATCATGTATGTCCACTAGACTGGGTGGTAGTGCCAACCTGTATGCCATTTCCCCTATCCTCTCCAAAATTTCAAAAGGTCCAATGAATCGTGACATTAATTTTCCTTTCAGTCCAAACCTAAACGCTCCCTTGGATGGTGAAACTTTCAGAAAGACAAAATCTCCTACTTCAAATCTCAACTCTGACCTCCTCCGATCTGCATAATTTTTCTGTCTGCTTTGAGCAACCTTTAGGTTCTCGTGAATTTGCCTATTTTTTTTTACCGTCTCCTTTACAATTTCAGGACTTAAAATCACCTTATCTCCGGTCTCCTCCTACTGAATGGGCGATCTGTACTTCTTACCATACAGTGTCTCAAAAGGCGTCATGCCCATGCTTGCTTGATAGCTATTATTATATGTAAATTTTGCCGAAACCAGATAATTATCCCAAGTCCCTTTCATCTCTGACACTGAGGCCCTCAACATATTCTTGAGAATCTGAATGGTATGCTCTAACAACCATCAGTCTGGGGAGATACACAGTACTGAATTTTAACTTTCTCCCCAACTCTTTATGCAGGCTTTCCTAGAACCTCGAAACAAAATGTGGATCCCTATCAGACACAATCGAAGCAAGTACTCCATCAAGCTTTACAATCTCGTTTACATACAATTGGGCCAGTCTATCACAAAAATATGTGATCCTGATTGCTAAGAAATGGAACGATTTCATCAGCCGATCAACTATAACCCAAATGGTGTCATGATTCATCGGAATCCTCGGCAAACCCGATACAAAATCCATAGTAATATCTTCCCATTTCCTACTCGGGATTGGCATTGGTTGTAACAATCCAAAAGGTTTTCTCCTTTTAGCTTTCAATTGATGACATACCAGGAATTTCTCCATATAAGCCATAATATCCCTTCACATGTTTCTCCACCAAAAAGTTTTCTTCAGATCCTAATACATTTTATTCGTCTCAGGGTGAATTGTATATCGAGGCCTATGAGCTTCCTTCAAGATTTTCTCCTTTAATTTCTTATCGTCCAGTATACAAAATCGATCTCTGAACCTCAATACTCTATCCATTCAAACATTAAAATCAGCTCAAGAGTCTTTATTCAGATCACTTATAATATCCATAATAAACGGGTCTCTCACTTGTTTCTTCTTAATTTCATTAATTACCTCCGAATGGATCTGAAGATAAGATAAAAGCAACCTGTCACACCAAGCATATCATTGGATATCATACTACTTTGATAATCCAACATCTCCTTCTGCTTAATTTACAACTTAGCCATATACCCCAATCGACGGCTCAAAACATCCGCAACTACATTGGTCTTCCCTGACTTATATTGTATTTCACAGTCATAATCTTTGAGGAAATCAAACCACCTCCTTTGCCTCATATTAAGTTCCTTTTGTGAGAATAGATATTTTAAACTTTTGTGATCAGAATAAATAAGAAACTTCTCACCATACAAATAATATCTCCAAATTTTCAAAGCAAACACCACTGCAGCTAATTCTATATCATGAGCTAGGTAGTTCTTTTCATGCACTTTCAACTATCTAGATCCATAAGCTTACAGCTTTACCATGTTGCATCAATACACAATCTAAGCCCGCCTTAGAGGAGTCACAGTATACCTCAAAACCACATGAACCTTCCAAAATAATTAGTATTGGGCGGTAGTCAAGCAATCATTCAACTCCTGAAAACTATGGTCACATTCTCAGTCCATTCAAACTTAGCCTCCTTTTTTGTCAATTGGATCAGAGGCATAGTAATTTGTGAAAAATTCTCTACAAATCACCTGTAATAGCCTGCCATGCCAAGAAAGCTCCTAACCTCGGTCACAGACATTGGCCTACTCCAATTTCTAACAGCCTCCGCCTTCTTTGGATCCACAGAAATACCACCATTTGAAATTACATGCCCTAGAAACATCACTTTTTCTAACTAGAATTCGCACTTATTTAGCTTAGCATATAACCTTTTCTCGTGGAGTACTTGAAGTACTATCCTCAAGTGAGTTTCATGCTCCTCATAATCCTTTTAGTATATTAGGATGTCATCAATAAGTACCACTATAGATTTATCCAGATACGATCTAAACACTCTATTCATTAGATTTATAAATGTAGCAGGAGCATTCATAAGGCCAAAAGGCATAACGAGGAACTCATAGTGGTCGTATCTCGTCCGAAAAGCAGTCTTAGCCACATCTTCTGGCTTGATCCTCAACTTGTAATAACCGAATCTCAAATCAATCTTTGAAAACACTCGAGATCATTGCAATTGATCAAATAAATTATCGATACGCGACAACGGATACTTATTCTTAATCGTGATTTTATTTAATTCACGATAATCAACACATAGTTGCAAAGACCCATCTTTCTTTCTCATAAGCAATATTAGTGCACCCCAAGGAGATACACTCGGTCTGATAAAGCCCTTATTTAGCAACTCCTGTAATTGTAATTTCAATTCTTTTAATTTAGCTGGGGCCATATGATAAAGGGCTTTAGAAATCAGACTAACGCCAGGAATAATGACAATTTAAAACTCAATTATCCGGTGTGGAAGTAGTCCAAGCAACTCCTCTGGAAAGAAATCCTCAAAATCATAAATAATTTGGACACCCTTAGCCGACACACTATGACTCCTAGCAGTGCAGACATATGCATGGTAAGCTTTACACCAACTTCTCATCAAATGCTTGACATGCAAAGTAGAAATTAACACAGGCACTTCCTTCCTTCTAATTGTGACGGAACGGATGTTTTTTTTTTTTAACATCCGTCATTCATAACACTAATGGAAACCCAAACTAAACCAATTATGCACAAACACAGGATCTCAGATGCCAGTTAGGACCCATATACTTTTAACATAACAAGTATAGCGGAAGTTATTCTAACATTGGTGGAAGCATTCATATTCATTCCAAAATATTCATTTCTAAGTACACAGCCAAAATGTTTAGTCATAGAAGTCCATCAAGTCATTACAATAATATTTCTCCAAAATAAGCTTCCGAGGTCTTTAATCCTTCAGACAAGCCCTAGTCACTCCAACTCGTCAGGCACAAGCTCTAAAGCCTCATCTGTAGGGGGGAAAAATATAAAATAGTGAGCCGAGGCCCAACAAGGTACATGCATATGAGTAGTAAAACGATGATGCAGAATGGTCATGTAGCTGTGCATAAACAGATCGGTTAAACAGAATGCAGTCCAAGAAAACTAGAGAAAACATACCTTGACAATCTTATACTTCCGAAAACGGCAAGCGGTAAAATGATAACATAACATGCTCGGTGTCGGTGCGATAGGCGGTGAACAGAACATATCATATCGGTAACAGTATGTCATATTCGATAATCGGTACTTCATATTCGGTAATTGGTACAGAAACATAACATATCCGTAAAACAGTAAACGGTACTTCATATCATATCGGTAACATAACATGTCAGTAAAACAGTAAACAGTACTTCATATTGGTACGGGCCCTGCCAGTATTCCCTACTAGCTGAGGGGGGGCGAATAATCGGGGATAGATTGTGTTCACTCCACACAATCTAAGGCCGGTAACTGTCATGTGGGTATCCCATCTTACGGGATCGGTACGGTATGCCACCCGAAGGTAGGCCGGTAACGGTATCCCTCACGGGATCGGTACGGTATGCCACCCGAAGGTAGGCCGGTAACAGAAGTATCCCATCTCAAGGGATCAGAACAGAGTGCCACCCGAAGGTAGGCCGTAACAGAAGTATCCCATCTCAAGGGATCAGAACAGAGTGCCACCCGAAGGTAGGCCGGTAACAGAATATCCCTTCTGGCGGGATCGGTACGGTATGCCACCCGAAGGTAAGCCGGTAACGGTAGTTCCCTCTGTCCATAACGCCCCGAGGGCAGGGCGGACCATAAATAACTCCATGGACAGAGTTATCCTCGATTACCACCGAAAGATCCTAAGGCATGCCGGAGAATCTTTCCGGACTGTAGTTAGTCCAGGGACCAAAATAACACAGAAACAGAAATACTTCCTTCGTATTGTTTACTGAAAACCATTTTCAAATCATATAACTTAATCCGAGAATCATATCCTTAAATACACTTGAGGCCTGTTGAGATGGCATAAAATATACTTGGGCCGGTTGATTTTCATATGAGGGCCGGTTTCGATTTTTCCATGAAAGAGGCCGATTTCGACTTTTACATACAAGGGGCCGATCTCGAACCCAACTCATCGTGGGCGGTTTCGATGAAGGGACCGGTTACGATATCAAGGCCGGTTTTGATTTTAGCATTCAAAGCTGACTTCGAATCTGAACATGTAAAGGCCGATTCTGATTTTATACTTGCCAAGGCCGGTTTCCATGCAAAGGCCGGTTCCAATTTTTAAACCTATCGAGGCCGGATTCAAATGCAAGGGCTGATTCCGATTTTAAGGGTATAAGGGCCGATTCCGATTTTAAGAGTACACGGCCGATTCCGATTTCAATGCAAAAGGGCCGATTTATATTTTTATAGCAAAGGGCCGATATTGACTTTGATGCCCAAAGCCGATTCTGATTTCAATGTAAAAGGGGGCTGGTTCTGATTCTCTTAATGGTTGGCCGGTTTCGATTTCAACACGTAAGAGGCCGATTTTGATTTTCATCACATAAGGGCTGATTTCGATTTTCATTACACAAAGGCCGATTTCGATTTTCATAACACAAAGGCCGATTTCGATTTTCATCACTCAAGGGCCATTTTCGATATTCATCACTCAAGGGCCATTTTCGATATTCATCACACAAGGGCCGATTTCGATTTTTATTACACAAAGGCCGATTTCGATTTTCATAACACAAAGGCCGATTTCAATTTTCATAACACAAAGGCCGATTTCGATTTTCATCACTCAAGGGCCATTTTCGATTTTCATCACCAGGGGCCGATTTCGATTTTCTTTACACAAAGGCCGATTTCGATTTTCATAACACAAAGGCCGATTTCAATTTTCATCACTCAAGGGCCATTTTCGATTTTCATCACCAGGGGCCGATTTCGATTTTAACTTGCAAAGGTCGGTTACGGTTCTCAAAGGCAAGGGCAGATTTGGAGTTTTCATGCGTAAAGGGGCGACTCTAATTTTCATAAGATGGAAGGCCGATTCTTGACAAGAGTCGGCCGGATCTAATTTTCGTGATGCAAAAGGGGGTTCCAGTATATGCGTCAAGCAGGCTTCAAATACACTTAGTGCGGCTTCGTTCTTGTTAAAATTGAGTTCAATTTACATGCAGTAAATCGAGTTCAAACTGGTGCTGATTTCATGCCAAAAGCCGGTTTCATATCAGTTTGGATTTCATGCAAGTTCATAAGGCAGGAAAACAGGAGTCATAAAAACGAAACTAAAAGACGCTTGCAGTATAAAAACAAGTGCAACATAAATGAACTTTAGAAGATAGGCGTCCGAAGTATCTTGCCTGACCGCCCGCCTCAAAGTCCTTCCCTCCTTCGTTCCTTATTCTTCCTTCTGCGCTCCTTGCCTACTGATTGCACCATAAGCTCTAATACTGTTGGCTGCCTATTTATAGAGAAGGGGGGGTTGGTGGAGTAAGTGGGGTAGGTAACCTTATTCTATTTTATTTATTTATTTTTTTCTCAAAGGGTAAGTGGGGGTAATTGGATTAGTTTTACCCACTCCATTTAGTTAATGTAACCGAGTAGTTCACCTACTCCATTTAGTTAGTGTAACCAGGTAGTTTACCTACTCCATTTAGTTAGTATAACCGGGTAGTTCACCTACTCCATTTAGTTCAGGTTTGGTTAATGTAACCGAGTAGTTCACCTACTCCATTTAGTTAGTGTAACCGGGTAGTTCACCTACTCCATTTAGTTGAGGTTTAGTTAGATTCTAACCATAAAGTTAATTTATTTTAGTTTTAATCTCTATTTTTATTTATTTATTTCAGAATCTCACAATTCTCCCCCACTTAAAGGAATTTCGTCCTCGAAATTGGCAAAGTACTTCATCTCCTTCGCACTAAACTTCAATGTTGAGCACCTTCTTTGGAGATTAACTTAAACCTTTTTATACGCTCATGTTCATCACTTTTCCGCTGCGCACTCTAATCGATCAGTTAAATTAGTTTAATCAATTCCACCTTACCGCTACTATTACAACCTAAAGTTTTGATTCTCTTTCTATGCTCAACTAAAATCTCACATAAAATTCAAAGTACATTTAGACCTAAAAAGCAGGATGCCTTACATCTTCGTTTTCACGCCATATTCTTTTTCAAACATCCGAAAAATGTGATAACCTTGACTTAGATTGATTATACCACATAAATATCTCCCACAAATCCCCAAGTCATAACAGAATGAGAAATCCTATCCATTATAGTCTCTACGGGTTCGGCTCAGTCTTAGACCATTGCGCAATACTTAATAGCCTCAAAATCTCAATGTACATGTACCAAAGGAAACAATTTTTCCCAAACCCTCAAACTGTGGCAAGATCAAAGCCGCAAATTATACGATCATCACTGGTTCAATGTGGCTTCAGATTCCATTATCCAATTCATTACCTCTACACTTAACAATTTTAAGACCTCGTTGGCATGTGAATCGCCACATTATTTAAAATCAACCTGGGGGCATCATTTGATCGTCATTTAAGTGAAAACATTTCATTACTGATTTCAAGTAATTCTGATAAGGGATTCCTCTCCTAATTTACTCGAGAGTGCTAATTCTCAACAATCTAGAAAAGTTCATCCTCATAAAATTACCAGATCAGAATTATCTTTCAAGTGATTCTTCGCATATCCATTCGAAGACTTCTGACACCGACTATTGATCTTAGTATTCTCTTCCGCCAAATATATTAAGATCCATTTTTAACCTTAAATTTCGTTTAAGGGATCATTCCTAAGTCCTCAGAGGTTTCATCACAAAATTCCAATTACAGGTGGGGCAATTCCGTCCCACGGACGTTTCCCCCACTTTGGTGATTACTTATTAATACTAATTAACAAAATCCATAAAGCATACATATGTCTATACATTCAATAAACAAGTCAAAATTTGGTGATTAAGAGAATACCTTCCTCTGCCTTCGGGGTGTGTCTTAGCCTTGCACTGCCGCCATAATATTTAGACTTCTTTTTCTTTTGATCATTTGGTAATGGGCAATCCTTTACCAGGTGACCCAACTTTTCGCATCTATAGCACGCTCCTATTGCTTTATAACAAGTTTTTCCCAGGTGCCTCTTCCCACAATATGCACATTTAGCAGTTGATGTTTGCAAATTAGTTGCTGACAAAACTTCAGTAGTGCTCTTCCCCGCATCCACCATTTTTGCCTTCTTGGATGGCTCAGGTGGTTCCACATGTGAGTTCCTACTAGGGTCCTCCCAATTAGCAGCCCTTTTTGAAGAAAATGTTTGTGTCTCTAACTCTTCCTCGAGTACCGAGGCCCTTTCAAGGATCTCAGTATAAGTTTGAAACTCCTGGATCACTAATTCATTATCGGAACATTGGGTAACTATAAGTACTTTCTTCAATTTTCTAATCCAAATTTCTGCATTCGGCGGATCTGCTTCACGATCAAGGGGAGTACTAGTACTATCCTGGCCATATCTTCCCCTCCTTCCATTAGCCATCCTAAAATCAAGACAGGTGTAACATTGAAATCCCAAAAGTTAGTTAGAGAAAAGAAAATATTCATCAGTTTTGTGAAATTCAAACTTAGCCTAGGAGTCAACTTCTTAAAGGTCCTAATCACCTTAGTTACCTAGACTTAAACCTACGGAAATTTAGTAGAAAGATTCAAACCTATGCTTCCGCTTTTCGATCGATCAATTCCTAAGGCATCTTAATTCTCTGATACCAATTGTGACGGAACGGATTTTTTTTTTTTTTTTAACATCTGTCATTCATAACACTAATGGAAACCCAAACTAAACCAATTATGCACAAACACAGGATCTCAGATGCCAGTTAGGACCCATATACTTTTAACCATAACAAGTATAGCGGAAGTTATTCTAACATTGGTGGAAGCATTCATATTCATTCCAAAATATTCATTTCTAAGTACACAGCCAAAATGTTTAGTCATAGAAGTCCATCAAGTCATTACAATAATATTTCTCCAAAATAAGCTTCCGAGGTCTTTAATCCTTCAGACAAGCCCTAGTCACTCCAACTCGTCAGGCACAAGCTCTAAAGCCTCATCTGTAGGGGGAAAAATATAAAACAGTGAGCCGAGGCCCAGCAAGGTACATGCATATGAGTAGTAAAACGATAATGCAGAATGGTCATGTAGCTGTGCATAAACAGATCGGTTAAACAGAATGCAGTCCAAGAAAACTAGAGAAAACATACCTTGACAGTACTATACTTCCGAAAACGGCAAACGGTAAACAGTAACGTAACATGTCGGTAATCGGTACGATAGACGGTGGACAGAACATATCATATCGGTAACAGTATGTCATATTCGATAATCGGTACTTCATATTCGGTAATCGGTACAGTAACATAACATATCCGTAATACAGTAAACGGTACTTCATATCATATCGGTAACATAACATGTCAGTAAAACGATGAAATGACTTCATATCGGGTGCAGGCCTGCCCGATATTCCCTACTAGGCGAGGGGGCGAATAATCGGGGATAGATTGTGTTCACTCCACACAATCTAAGGCCGGTAACTGTCATGTGGGTATCCCATCTTACGGGATCGGTACGGTATGCCACCCGAAGGTAGGCCGGTAACGGTATCCCTCACGGGATCGGTACGGTATGCCACCCGAAGGTAGGCCGGCAGAAGTATCCCATCTCAAGGGATCAGACCAGAGTGCCACCCGAAGGTAGGCCGTAGCAGAAGTATCCCATCTCAAGGGATCAGAACAGAGTGCCACCCGAAGGTAGGCCGTAATAGAAGTATCCCATCTCAAGGGATCAGAACAGTGCCACCCGAAGGTAGGCCGGTAACGAATATCCCTTACGGGATCGGTACGGTATGCCACCCGAAGGTAAGCCGGTAACGGTAGTTCCCTCTGTCCATAACGCCCCGAGGGCAGGGCGGACCATAAATAACTCCATGGACAAGAGTTATCCTCGATTACCACCGAAAGATCCTAAGGCATGCCGAGAATCTTTCCGGATCGTAGTTAGTCCGAGGACCAAAATAACACGAAACGAAATACTTCCTTCGTATTGTTTTAGAAAACCATTTTCAAATCGTATAACTTAATCCGAGAATCATATCCTTAAATACACTTGAGGCTGTTGAGATGGCATAAAATATACTTGGGCGGTTGATTTTCATATGAGGGCGGTTTTGATTTTTCCATGAAAGAGGCCGATTTCGACTTTTTACATACAAGGGCGATCTCGAACCCAACCTGTCGGGGCGGTTTCGATGAAGGGACCGATTCACGATATCAAGGCCGGTTTGATTTTAGCATTCAAAGCTGACTTGAATCTGAACATGTAAAGGCCGATTCGATTTTATACTTGCCAAGGCGGTTTCCATGCAAAGGCCGGTTCCAATTTTTAAACCTATCGAGGCCGGATTCAAATGCAAGGGCTGATTCCGATTTTAAGGGTATAAGGGCGATTCCGATTTTAAGAGTACACGGCCGATTCCGATTTCAATGCAAAAGGGCGATTTATATTTTTATAGCAAAGGGCGATATTGACTTTGATGCCCAAAGCCGATTCTGATTTCAATGTAAAAGGGCTGGTTCTGATTCTCTTAATGGTTGGCGGTTTCGATTTCAACACGTAAGAGGCGATTTTGATTTTCATCACATAAGGGCGATTTGATTTTCATTACACAAAGGCCGATTTCGATTTTCATAACACAAAGGCCGATTTCGATTTTCATCACTCAAGGGCCATTTTCGATATTCATCACTCAAGGGCCATTTTCGATATTCATCACACAAGGGCCGATTTGATTTTATTACACAAAGGCGATTTGATTTTCATAACACAAAGGCCGATTTCGATTTTCATAACACAAAGGCCGATTTCGATTTTCATCACTCAAGGGCCATTTTCGATTTTCATCACCAGGGGCCGATTTCGATTTTCTTTACACAAAGGCCGATTTCGATTTTCATAACACAAAGGCCGATTTCGATTTTCATCACTCAAGGGCCATTTTCAATTTTCATCACCAGGGGCCGATTTCGATTTTAACTTGCAAAGGTCTGTTACGGTTCTCAAAGGCAAGGGCAGATTTGGAGTTTTCATGCGTAAAGGGGCGACTCTGATTTTCATAAGATGGAAGGCCGATTCTTGACAAGAGTCGGCCGGATCTAATTTTCGTGATGCAAAAGAGGGTTCCAGTATATGCGTCAAGCAGGATTCAAATACACTTAGTGCGGCTTCGTTCTTGTTAAAATTGAGTTCAATTTACATGCAGTAAATCGAGTTCAAACTGGTGCTGATTTCATGCCAAAAGCCGGTTTCATATCAGTTTGGATTTCATGCAAGTTCATAAGGCAGGAAAACAGGAGTCATAAAAACGAAACTAAAAGACACTTGCAGTATAAAAACAAGTGCAACATAAATGAACTTTAGAAGATAGGCGTCCGAAGTATCTTGCCTGACCGCCCGCCTCAAAGTCCTTCCCTCCTTCGTTCCTTGTTCTTCCTTCTGCGCTCCTTGCCTACTGATTGCACCATAAGCTCTAATACTGTTGGCTGCCTATTTATAGAGAAGGGGGGGTTGGTGGAGTAAGTGGGGCAGGTAACCTTATTCTATTTTATTTATTTATTTTTTTCTCAAAGGGTAAGTGGGGGTAATTGGATTAGTTTTACCCACTCCATTTAGTTAATGTAACCGAGTAGTTCACCTACTCCATTTAGTTAGTGTAACCGGGTAGTTCACCTACTCCATTTAGTTGAGGTTTAGTTAGATTCTAACCATAAAGTTAATTTATTTTAGTTTTAATCTCTATTTTTATTTATTTATTTATTTATTTCAGAATCTCACAATTCTCCCCCACTTAAAGGAATTTCGTCCTCGAAATTGGCAAAGTACTTCATCTCCTTCGCACTAAACTTCAATGTTGAGCACCTTCTTTGGAGATTAACTTAAACCTTTTTATACGCTCATGTTCATCACTTTTCCGCTGCGCACTCTAATCGATCAGTTAAATTAGTTTAATCAATTCCACCTTACCGCTACTATTACAACCTAAAGTTTTGATTCTCTTTCTATGCTCAACTAAAATCTCACATAAAATTCAAAGTACATTTAGACCTAAAAAGCAGGATGCCTTACATCTTCGTTTTCACGCCATATTCTTTTTCAAACATCCGAAAAATGTGATAACCTTGACTTAGATTGATTATACCACATAAATATCTCCTACAAATCCCCAAGTCATAACAGAATGAGAAATCCTATCCATTATAGTCTCTACGGGTTCGGCTCAGTCTTAGACCATTGCGCAATACTTAATAGCCTCAAAATCTCAATGTACATGTACCAAAGGAAACAATTTTTCCCAAACCCTCAAACTGTGGCAAGATCAAAGCCGCAAATTATACGATCATCACTGGTTCAATGTGGCTTCAGATTCCATTATCCAATTCATTACCTCTACACTTAACAATTTTAAGACCTCGTTGGCATGTGAATCGCCACATTATTTAAAATCAACCTGGGGGCATCATTTGATCATCATTTAAGTGAAAACATTTCATTACGATTTCAAGTAATTCGATAAGGGATTCCTCTCTAATTTACTCGAGAGTACTAATTCTCAACAATCTAGAAAAGTTCATCCTCATAAAATTACGGTCGAATTATCTTTCAAGTGATTCTTCGCATATCCATTCGAAGACTTCTGACACCGACTATTGATCTTAGTATTCTCTTCCGCCAAATATATTAAGATCCATTTTTAACCTTAAATTTCGTTCAAGGGATCATTCCTAAGTCCTCAGAGGTTTCATCACAAAATTCCAATTACAGGTGGGGCAATTCCGTCCCACGGACGTTTCCCCCACTTTGGTGATTACTTATTAATACTAATTAACAAAATCCATAAAGCATACATATGTCTATACATTCAATAAACAAGTCAAAATTTGGTGATTAAGAGAATACCTTCCTCTACCTTCGGGGTGTGTCTGGGCCTTGCACTGCCGCCATAATATTTAGACTTCTTTTTCTTTTGATCATTTGGTAATGGGCAATCCTTTACCAGGTGACCCAACTTTCCGCATCTATAGCACGCTCCTATTGCTTTATAACAAGTTTTCCCAGTGCCTCTTCCCACAATATGCACATTTAGCGATTGATGTTTGCAAATTAGTTCTTGACAAAACTTCGGTAGTGCTCTTCCCGCATCCACCATTTTTGCCTTCTTGGATGGCTCGGGTGGTTCCACATGTGAGTTCCTACTAGGGTCCTCCCAATTAGCAGCCCTTTTTGAAGAAAATGTTTGTGTCTCTAACTCTTCCTCGAGTCTAAGAGGCCCTTTCAAGGATCTCGGTATAAGTTTGAAACTCCTGAATCACTAATTCATTATCGGAACATTGGGTAACTATAAGTACTTTCTTCAATTTTCTAATCCAAATTTCTGCATTCGGCGGATCTGCTTCACGATCAAGGGGAGTACTAGTACTATCCTGGCCATATCTTCCCCTCCTTTCATTAGCCATCCTAAAATCAAGACAGGTGTAACATTGAAATCCCAAAAGTTAGTTAGAGAAAAGAAAATATTCATCAGTTTTGTGAAATTCAAACTTAGCCTAGGAGTCAACTTCTTAAAGGTCCTAATCACCTTAGTTACCTAGACTTAAACCTACGAAAATTTAGTAGAAAGATTCAAACCTATGCTTCCGCTTTTCGATCGATCAATTCCTAAGGCATCTTAATTCTCTGATACCAATTGTGACGGAACGGATTTTTTTTTTTTTTAACATCCGTCATTCATAACACTAATGGATACCCAAACTAAACCAATTATGCACAAACACAGGATCTCAGATGCCAGTTAGGACCCATATACTTTTAACCATAACAAGTATAGCGGAAGTTATTCTAACATTGGTGGAAGCATTCATATTCATTCCAAAATATTCATTTCTAAGTACACAGCAAAAATGTTTAGTCATAGAAGTCCATCAAGTCATTACAATAATATTTCTCCAAAATAAGCTTCCGAGGTCTTTAATCCTTCAGACAAGCCCTAGTCACTCCAACTCGTCAGGCACAAGCACTAAAGCCTCATCTGTAGGGGAGAAAAATATAAAACAGTGAGCCGAGGCCCAGCAAGGTACATGCATATGAGTAGTAAAACGATGATGCAGAATGGTCATGTAGCTGTGCATAAACAGATCGGTTAAACAGAATGCAGTCCAAGAAAACTAGAGAAAACATACCTTGACAGTACTATACTTCCGAAAACGGCAAACGGTAAACAGTAACGTAACATGTCGGTAATCGGTACGATAGACGGTGGACAGAACATATCATATCGGTAACAGTATGTCATATTCGATAATCGGTACTTCATATTCGGTAATCGGTACAGTAACATAACATATCCGTAATACAGTAAACGGTACTTCATATCATATCGGTAACATAACATGTCAGTAAAACAGTAAACAGTACTTCATATCGGTACGGGCCCTGCCAGTATTCCCTACTAGCTGAGGGGGGGCGAATAATCGGGGATAGATTGTGTTCACTCCATACAATCTAAGGCCGGTAACTGTCATGTGGGTATCCCATCTTACGGGATCGGTACGGTATGCCACCCGAAGGTAGGCCGGTAACGGTATCCCTCACGGGATCGGTACGGTATGCCACCCGAAGGTAGGCCGGTAACGGTATCCCTCACGGGATCGATACGGTATGCCACCCGAAGGTAGGCCGGTAACAGAAGTATCCCATCTCAAGGGATCAGAACAGAGTGCCACCCGAAGGTAGGCCGTAACAGAAGTATCCCATCTCAAGGGATCAGAACAGAGTGCCACCCGAAGGTAGGCCGGTAACAGAATATCCCTTCTGGCGGGATCGGTACGGTATGCCACCTGAAGGTAAGCCGGTAACGGTAGTTCCCTCTGTCCATAACGCCCCGAGGGCAGGGCGGACCATAAATAACTCCATGGACAGAGTTATCCTCGATTACCACTGAAAGATCCTAAGGCATGCCGGAGAATCTTTCCGGACTGTAGTTAGTCCAGGGACCAATATAACACAGAAACAGAAATACTTCCTTCGTATTGTTTACTGAAAACCATTTTCAAATCGTATAACTTAATCCGAGAATCATATCCTTAAATACACTTGAGGCCTGTTGAGATGGCATAAAATATACTTGGGCCGGTTGATTTTCATATGAGGGCGGTTTGATTTTTCCATGAAAGAGGCCGATTTCGACTTTTACATACAAGGGGCGATCTCGAACCCAACCTGTCGGGCGGTTTCGATAAAGGGACCGATTCGATATCAAGGCGGTTTGATTTTAGCATTCAAAGTGACTTGAATCTGAACATGTAAAGGCCGATTCTGATTTTATACTTGCCAAGGCGGTTTCCATGCAAAGGCGGTTCCGATTTTAAACCTATCGAGGCGGATTCAAATGCAAGGGCTGATTCGATTTTAAGGGTATAAGGGCGATTCGATTTTAAGAGTACACGGCCCGATTCGATTTCAATGCAAAAGGGCGATTTATATTTTTATAGCAAAGGGCCGATATTGACTTTGATGCCCAAAGCCGATTCTGATTTCAATGTAAAAGGGGGCCGGTTCTGATTCTCTTAATGGTTGGCCGGTTTCGATTTCAACACGTAAGAGGCCGATTTCGATTTTCATCACTCAAGGGCCATTTTCGATTTTCATCACTCAAGGGCCATTTTCGATATTCATCACACAAGGCCCGATTTCGATTTTTATTACACAAAGGCCGATTTCGATTTTCTTTACACAAAGGCCGATTTCGATATTCATCACACAAGGGGCGATTTCGATTTTCATCACACGAGGGCCGATTTTGATTTTTATCACAAAGGGCGATTTCGATTTTCATTACACAAGGGCCGATTTCGATTTTCATTACACAAAGGCCGATTTCGATATTCATCACACAAGGGCCGATTTCGATTTTAATCACACAAGGGCCGATTTCGATTTTCATTACACAAAGGCCGATTTCGATATTCATCACACAAGGGGCGATTTCGATTTTCATCACACAAGGGGCGATTTCGATTTTCATCACACGAGGGCCGATTTCGATTTTTATCACAAAAGGGCCGATTTCGATTTTCATTACACAAGGGCCGATTTCGATATTCATCACACAAGGGCCGATTTCGATTTTCATCACACAAGGGGCGATTTTCATCACACGAGGGCCGATTTGATTTTATCACAAAAGGGCCGATTTCGATTTTCATTACACAAGGGCCGATTTCGATATTCATCACACAAGGGCGATTTGATTTTTATTACACAAAGGCGATTTGATTTTCATAACACAAAGGCGATTTGATTTTCATCACTCAAGGGCCATTTTCGATTTTCATCACGGGGGCGATTTGATTTTCTTTACACAAAGGCGATTTCGATTTTCATAACACAAAGGCCGATTTCGATTTTCATCACTCAAGGGCCATTTTCGAGTTTCATCACCAAAATAGATTTCGATTTTAACTTGCAAAGGTCGGTTACGGTTCTCAAAGGCAAGGGCAGATTTGGAGTTTTCATGCGTAAAGGGGCGACTCTGATTTTCATAAGATGGAAGGCCGATTCTTGACAAGAGTCGGCCGGATCTAATTTTCGTGATGCAAAAGGGGGTTCCAGTATATGCGTCAAGCAGGATTCAAATACACTCAGTGCGGCTTCGTTCTTGTTAAAATTGAGTTCAATTTACATGCAGTAAATCGAGTTCAAACTGGCGCTGATTTCATGCCAAAAGCCGGTTTCATATCAGTTTGGATTTCATGCAAGTTCATAAGGCAGGAAAACAAGAGTCATAAAAACGAAACTAAAAGACGCTTGCAGTATAAAAACAAGTGCAACATAAATGAACTTTAGAAGATAGGCGTCCAAGTATCTTGCACGACCGCCCGCCTCAAAGTCCTTCCCTCCTTCGTTCCTTGTTCTTCCTTCTGCGCTCCTTGCCTACTGATTGCACCATAAGCTCTAATACATTGGCTGCCTATTTATAGAGAAGGGGGTTGGTGGAGTAATTGGGGCGGGTAACCTTATTCTATTTTATTTATTTATTTTTTTCTCAAAGGGTAAGTGGGGGTAATTGGATTAGTTTTACCCACTCCATTTAGTTAATGTAACCGAGTAGTTTACCTACTCCATTTAGTTAGTGTAACCAGGTAGTTTACCTACTCCATTTAGTTAGTGTAACCGGGTAGTTCACCTACTCCATTTAATTCAGGTTTGGTTAATGTAACCGAGTAGTTCACCTACTCCATTTAGTTAGTGTAATCGGGTAGTTCACCTACTCCATTTAGTTGAGGTTTAGTTAGATTCTAACCATAAAGTTAATTTATTTTAGTTTTAATCTCTATTTTTATTTATTTATTTATTTATTTCAGAATCTCACACTAATGCCTTGAAAGAAAAAGGATTCTATCTCAAGGATATCAAAACAAACCCTTTTTAGAAAACAATCAATACTAACGTGATATATAGCTAGCCAATCCATCCCAAAAATTACATCAAAATCACCCATGTTTAACAATATCAAATCAACAATCAAACATTTTCCATTCACCTCAACCACGCATCTAGAATACACAATATTATTAACTACAGAGGATCCAGTGGGAGTTGATACAGCTAATGCATGGTCCAAAACACATGGGGCAGATATAATACAGAATGTAAATTAGGGAGAAATAAAAGAGTGGGTAGACCCCGAATCAAATAATATAGAAGCAGGAACTCCACAAATAGAAAGGGTACCTTCCATAATATTCGAGGATGCCTTTGGGTCTTAAACAGTCACCGCAAAAGCCTTAGTTGTAATGTAGGATTCCTTCCCTCTAGCCTCGGAGGTAATGGACAGTCTTTGATTTGGTGGTCCTGCTGTCTACATCTATAATACGCTCCCGACACCTTACGACATACTTATCCCGAATGTCTCCTCCCCTGAAGAGTACAGTCAATCGCCGATGCTTGAGAACTGGTTATTGACTAAACTTGAGTGATACTCTTCCCCTTGTCTGCCATCCTTGCCTTCTTGGATGGTTCGATCTGGTACTGAAACTTGCCCGGTTAGCAGCTCTTTTCGTAAATAATCTTTGCGTCTCCACTTCCTTCTCATAAATCGTCACCTGATCTAGAATATCAATATAAGTTTGGAGCTTCAGGTCGACAATTGCCTCCTAATATCGTCCTGTAGCTGTTATTGGAATTTCTTTGCTTTTCTCAACTCGCCCTCCACAAAATACGATGAGAATCAGGACAGCCTCGTGAATTTTACACCGTACTCGGCCACAGTCATATTACCCTGACTTTTTTTTTTGATAATTAAGTAAATTTGGATTAAAGGGAGAAAAATTTTACAAACAATGATTTATTTCCAAGTGTTTTTCCGACTTTGGGATAAAGCATAGACGCTAGGGCACACCCTGAGCACAATGATACATCATATGATACCAACAGAGTAACCAATTCTGGCTTTCACTCAATTCAAAAAGCTCCAACCTTAGAAGAGAAGTACACAAACAAAAGCATGGCTATCCATGGGTAGCACCAAAATTTGGCAACAGATAGAATGCCATCTCCATTTGCTCCTGATGATAATCAGGGCCTTTAATGAAGTAGAAACCCAAAAACTTGGGACTGGCGCAAGCAGAAACCACACTAGCACACGTAACCGGAACAGCACAGAGAAGCTGATAGTCAACAGGGAAACCAACGAAACAAAAGCTGCCCCACAACCACATCCAAATGACAAAACCAGACCCTGTAAAGAGACACATATCCCAGGGGGAGACAGAGAACCATGATCAATGCCATAGGAGAGGCAGAAAAGCACGAATTCTGATGACCGCAGGGGGGAGACAACATGGGCAACTAGCGACCATGCTAGAGCTGATGATTAGAAGGCGGGGACCGCTTTTGCTGGGTCCCTTTTGGCCTTTTGAGGATAGATTTTAGCTTCAATCCATCAACTAGCGAGTCAGAACCACTAGCAAGGGGAATGGCAGCATTGTTGACCACACAAATACCAGAAGCAGCATCCATCTAACTCAACAAAGCAGGATTACTCAGCTGCTCAGAGTAAGAACATTGACTTTGATCTCCAACTTGGGGGAAGGAGTGGACACCGGAAAAAGAGGATCTTAAGTTTGGGCCAACTCCCTCAACCAGACAATTGGCGGCTCCAAAAGCCACCATCCGGTCCTCATCTGTTATACGAATATGGGGGAAAGGGTCATCGACAGCACCCGGGGATCCAGAACTGTTGGCTGGAATACCATGCCTCAAAGCCTTAACAGAGGAAACCTGTCGCCATTCCCTGAAAAGATCCCCGCACGACACATCATCCACTGGTTGAGTCTGGACTTCCAGGAATCCAATTCCAGAGGACATCCCAAGGGCAGACCCAGGAGCATGCTCACTTGTGCTCACATTTTCAGCCACTACCTGATTACCAGAAGAGTTGGACTGACAACACACAACCGAACCAAGGGTGGGGTTCATAAACTTATTGCCCACAAAGTGGCTCTGGACCACTGGAACACTAGAAGTTGCACAGGGTAGTTCATGGTCACTGTCCAAACTTAGAGCAGCCAAATGATCTGACTCAGCAGCATTAGAGGAACAAGAGACAGGAGTCAAAACCGAATCGCCCACAACCAACAGTTCAGCATCTTTTCGGCACTAAACAACCAGATCCTTTTCCAAAACAGTATCAAAATCATCAAGGAGGGGGGCAAAGGTGTTTGAAGAGCAAGGGTCGCAGCAACACCCTTTTGCCAGGCCAAACTCAGAACTCATAAGAGAAGATTGGTTCAATCTCACGGCTCTTTTCTTTAGAGCCTTAACAACCAACGAGTTGGACTTCTTAGAATTACAATTAGATTCCACATGCCCAAAGATCTGGAAACGGCCACATCTCGTTGGCTTCCAAGAGTATTCAACCAATACTACAGCATCATCAGCAGATGCAGAGGATGAATTTGATTTAAGAACAATTCTTGAGGGCAAAGATGCATCCGCATCAATCTCAACACACATCCGAGCTACATCGATTTTATCCATTTTGGCAGTTCTTGGGCAAATCTGATTTGGCTTTCCAATTGCACTGACAACCCATCCAAGCCCCAGAGGAGACCAGAAATCAACTGGCACGTTATAGAGGTTAATCCAAATTGGAAATGATTTGTCAGTTTCCTTGCACAGCTGCATACCAGGGAGCAGTTGTTTAAGGAAAATGGCTTTCCCAGCCATCATCCAAGGACCAGCAAACAGGCACTGCTTCATCTTTTCCAACGAAGAGAAATGAAAAAAGAAGAAACCTTCTTCATTGCTAGCTACGTGCTCAAGACCAAACCTCTTCCAGAGGATGCGGGCGATACCACGACGGCCCAGGGCATGAGGAGAGACATCGAGAAAATAGCCAACCAATGTGGATCCCCATAACCGGCATCCTTGGTCAATGACCTCCGGGGGAGGAGATATGATAGCAGTGTCCCCCTCCACTGCCAGAGGGGGAAAAAATTTCAACGAACAACTACCATCCGAGACCTCCCTATGGGCAATTTCTGCCCAGGAAGGGGAGCTGTGGGTCTTACCTAAAGGGGGCGGAGGAATAGAGGACTGAGGAAGAGAAGAGGGAATATTGAAAACTGAGGGAGTACCTGTAGCAGAAGAATCTGGAGCTTGCTGGACCCCAGAAAGCAAACAACCCACAGTTGACGGGGACGAAGAGGGGAAGGGAGCGACCGAGCGATGAGGGAGGGTCGAAGCGAGCCGGGAGATGTGGGAAACGGGAATAGATGCAGCCTCCAGCGAAGGAGGGAGGGGCTTAACAGGTGGTTTGGGAGCCTGGGGGGGACTAGGATGAGCCCCAAGGAGGCCGGCCATAGCCGGCTCTGATGGGACAACAAGCCATCAACGCCCAGAAGGCCGCCTACGCGCAGTCTCCAGAAACTGCAATTTCAAATTACTAGAGAGGGAGGAGCGCCTCTCTCTAGAGACTTAGTGGGCACTTAAAAAAAAAAATCTCCCTGACTCAATCGCATGAATTCTTATTCCTCTTGGTCTTGGAGATTGGATGGGAAATATTTCTCCATGAAAACGTCTTCAAACATCTCCCAAGTGATCTTGTCATCAGGCATGTCTAACGCCCTCTTTTTCATACTCCACCCACTATCAGCTTCACCTTTCAACTTATACACTACGAAAGTAACCTTCTCCTGATCAATACAACGGATCATAGCAAAAATCATCTTCATTCTTTTAAGCCAAACATCCACTTCTATCGGATCATACTTTCCTAAAAATTTCAGTGCTCGCTCTGCTGTGAATCTACCATAAGTCGTTGGAGTTAGATTTGTCGGAACTGGCTCGAGTGCAGGGACTGGAGCCATATGACATTGCTCCACAGATTCAACTACATTAGTCATTCTCTCCAATAGATCCACATATGCTGCCTCTCGATTGTGGGGAGTACTAGAACCAGCACGATTATTTCTCCTACTGGCCATCTTCCATCCTATAATCAAAGATAAATATAATATTATAATCCTTAAGAAATCAAATTAAGGGAAAGGGGTCATCAACGATTTAATAAAATTTAAATCTAGTCTAAGGGTTAATTTTCCTAAACATCCTTATAAACTTAACTATCCTAACTTATCCCTACAGAAATTTAAGCCTATACTTTTACTTTTTGATCAATCGACCTAAGGTAACTCATTTCTCTGATACCAGTTGTGACGGAACGGATATTTTTTCTACCTCAAATGCTTCCGTCAAGACACAAAAAGAAATCAAAACCATAATTTGAAATATTTAAATTTTACATAAATTTTAATAGAATTTTCTCTATAATTGGATGAAAACAAGAAAAGAAACATAATTCTATATGTTAAACATAATTTCTGCTGACTGCTATATTATCCATGGCTCAAACATAATTCTATCCACTATCCAAAAATACATAAAAGATACCATCTAGGTCTTGTAACAGAATCAAGAAAAGACACATATAGCAGGAGCTAAACTATATGCATGTGGAAGCATAAATCTCTGTTTATATCATATGCATATCATACATATCTTATAGAAAATCCATGCAAATAATATCCATATACAAAAATCAAATAATTACATCCAATTATTTCCTTCCAATATCTCCAACATAACTTTGAGTCTTCAAAAGTCAGCAGGCTATGCTTTAACTACTCCTTCTCATCAGGTAATAACTCTACTGTATTATCTGGAGGGAGAAAAATAAAATAGTGAGCCAAAACCCAACAATGTACATGAAAACATACAGTGTAAACCCTTTTATACAAAACAGGTATACAGATCAGTCAAATCATGAAATTGTATAGGAAACATAATGGTACATGTGACATGAGAAATCGTGAATCAATATCAATATACTTTAGAAAATCATAAAACAATGTAACAAGTCATATAATTTAAAAACTGGTATCAGAATCTATAAATACTGAAAATCCCTTTTTATGCAGAAAAGGACTAAACTAGTAGGCCCTACTAGCTGAGGGGGCGAATAATCGATGATAGATTATGTACATCTCCTCACAATCCAATGCTATAAACAAAAATAGTAACAGTAATTATCCGTCTCGTGGCATTAGTAGAAAAATTTATCGGCCAGTAATAGTAACTACCCTCTAGGTTAATGCTCTTAGGAAGGACGAACTATATATAACTCCATGGATAGAGTTATCCTCGATTACGACCATAACGTTCTAAGGCATACCGGAGAACTTTACCTGACTAAATAATAGTCCTAGGTCCCTTTTTCTTATTAACTTACTTAACTGAAACACTTAATAGAAATACTCAACTGAAATATTTAACTGAATTACTCAACTGAAATACTTAACTGGAATACTCAATTGAAGGGATTCTTGCTCATATTCTTATAGTCTTTACTTATCATGCCTCAACGGAAAATCAAACTTTTTCATATAACCTTTTAGTTAGTTCAGAAATTCACAATAACTTTGTAGTACTATTCCATACAAATTTTTCAGTTCCATACAAATTTTTAGGTAAAAATCAAGGCATGACCAATAAATTTTCACAATTAAACCTTTATATATCAAGATTTAAGGATTTTAAACACCAAATTCCCAATTTTCGTTCTAGGGTTTCACATAAAACTTTTGAACTTAAATCAAACTCCAAACACATGTTTATTCATGAAATCAATGCCATAAATCCAAATACCTATACAAAATCATGCATTTCAACCAAGAATCCCCAATATTTTTAAGCTAGGTTTCGTAATATGCTTCCGAACTCAAATTGTTTACTAAATACATGTATATTCATGAAATCGAACCTAAATACCACAATACATATGGGTAAATATGAAATCCATCTGAACAATCAAGAGAAACATGCCTCATTTACATTAAATTTGGAACAATATGATTTTAGAGCATAAATAGTCATTTAGAGACAAGAAAAAGCGGTAAAAATAGAGAATCACGTCCGAGGTACACTTGCTTGAACTCGATCTACCATTATTTTTATCCGGAGGGAATCAGAATGGGTGATTTCTCCCTTTCCCTTCTCTTTTCTCCTCTCCCTCCTTTGCTGCCGTCATGGTTCCCTCTCTCCTATTATCTCCCTTTTATAAAGAAAACGGAAATCAGGACGCGGGAAAAATTGCTCCCGCACTTGAGCGTGCAACAAGCGCAGGATTACATTGGGGCACCGCTCGAGGGCGTCAGGTGCCGCCGAGCTGGCAGTTACTTGATTTTAGCACCTGCTGCCCCACTTGAGCACGTGGCAGGCGCCGTGCTGCAATTTGCTGAAGTACAGATATTTTTCTACTTTTCTCAATTTTACTTATCTCAAACTTAATTATACCAATTTAATTAGTAAAATTATTATATTTTGGGCGCTCGGGTCGTCACACAAATTCTTACATCATCACTTAAACTAAATTAGTTATATCATTACTGATTACCACACGCTTATTAGTTTTTCTTTACTTTTGTTTACCAGGCTTGAACTCCTGCGAAACATTTGGAGGGAAAGAAAAAACCAAAAAAATGAGCCAAATGCTCAGTAGGAACACAATAGTCAAGGACATACATATTTATATTTAAAATAATTTATAAGGAGTAAGGATCAAGATACATGTAAAAATACATATATAATTTCTAAATACTTTCATGATGCAAGTGACTTTTTTTTTTCATGTACTTATTTTTATTACTTGCCAACACATTCATACCTTATATATCTTAAGGAACTAGGGTTAGTCGGCATTACCAGCTAACAGAGCGTTTGATCGATATCTAAATTGTGTTAATCCACACAATTAAAGGCCAAAATCGCACAACACAGTGACACTTTCTTCCTTATTTAGATCCCGAAGACATGATGGATTGTATTCACTCCACACAAATTAAAGGCCTCATCTTCCTTATTTATATCCTAAAGACAGGATGATACTACCTATTGTCTCCCGATAGACGGGGCCAAAATAGTCAAGTATTGCTTATTCAGACAACAATCTACACTATAATATCGTAAGGTATGTCAGGGGATACTATTCGTTAAAATAAAAATTTTTGGTTTAATTTTCTTACTCCTTAAAATTTTATAATGGAAGCCCTTATTCATAATCTTTTTTATTTTTTTAAATTTTCTCTTCTTAGAGAAAATTTATATTTTCTTGTTGTCATATTAATTTTCACTCATGCATAATATATCATATACGCTTGTAGCAAAAAATCACGTTAAAGTATATCAACAAAATAAGTTCATATAAATTTTTACATATGCTAGACTTATTTTTAGACAATATATTATTCGATTTTCAGTCCATAAATTTTATAATTTACCGGTGCACTAACCGGTTCGATTCTATTTTATCACTTTAACCAGTTTGATCATAGATCTAGTTTATCGATTGGTTTGGCTTTTCATAATTTTTTGCTAGTTATATCACGTGAGTCAGTTCACCATTATTCATATAATAAGTAGCCGGTTCATCACTTTAAAGAATTATACATAAACCGATTCACTTATCAAATTGACCGGTTCATTAGAAATCGATTCATTAAATATCTTTAACATTTGGTTCTTATAATGGCCAACCAATTTACATGATGTATAACTTGATTACTAATTTAATATACCATATGTGGTGAGTTTATTATTTATTTCCTAGTCGGTTCAAACTAATTAGCGAAATTAGCAATCAAGTACAAACCGGCCGATTTAGTGGCAATTTTCGTTCTGGGGTTGATTCAGTGACCAAATCATGGTATTTTTGGAAACTTTTTTACATTGTGATAGATCAATCCTAATACTAAATAATATGTTCGGATTGGCGGCTAGTTCAATCGGTTCATGGTTAGTTAAGTCCATGAAATGGATTGCCAGATTTAGCATCCACATGGATGTAGGGTTCTGCTGCTCATTTGGGGATCCGATTCAGTGGGTCATTCAACTCATTTTCATGAGCCGATTTTACACAGTCTTAATAATGGTCTTAACTAATTACTGACCAATTTGGAGCTGATTTGGTGGTCTGATGGAGGCTGGTTCAGCCTGATTTTCTCAAACTGTCAATTTAAGTATCAGTATATAGGGGTTGGTCCAGTTATTATTTTAGGTCCTATTCAATATTAAATCACCATGAAAAATTACTTTCTATATATTTCCAAAATCCACACAAAATTTTGGACCAGTTCATATGAATTTTCCAATTTTATGCTTGCCTAGTTTAAAATTATGTACTGATCTTTCATACACAGCTCTGCTTCCGGCCAGTTTAGTGACGCTTCTTTTTCTTTAGGCTGAATCGATAAAATTTTGAGTTAATAAAATTACACCAATTTTTTAAAATATTGCTGGTTCATTGAAATATCTTACACAACTTTTACGGAGGTTGAATCATCCTAAACCTTGGTAAAAATAGTAGCTAAAGTCAGCACCAGTAACTGCTCTGTTTTCATCAAATTCAATCTACCAGTCTACCTTCTTTCCATCGAACCGGCCGGTTTCATGAAGAATTATTCCAAAATAAAAATGAGGTGATTTATACAACATATTAAAGTTTCTTCACTAAAATATTCATGGATAAATTGACCATTAACAGTTTGTAAAAATTAGCATATCAGTGAGCATTACAGTAGGTTGCAGAACCAACTTCATGATGCATGTTTTTGAATTTTGGCTATTCTATCATAGTAACGGTAAGGATTATTCCAGGAAAAATATTGTGACTTAACTAACATCTTAAACTATATTCAGTAAAAATTTCATTGCACGAATTGATCAAGTAGAGTATGTAAAAATTCAGATATCAGCAAGGAGTAACAGAGTTTAGCAACAGAATCTGATTTTGACATGTTGCTGAACTTTGCTAGTTCTAGTATGGATTCAGGGTGAATATGAAGTATTAGACTGACAATATTTTAAGATAAGATCATGAATTTAATAACAAATCAAAGAAAGAGAGAAATTCTTACCCAAATTAATGTAGAAAAATTATTGAAGCTTATTCTCAAAACTGTCGAGCAGCTTCTTGGTTCAGTTTTCCTCCCAATATTTGCTTCTCTTTTCTCCATTCAGTCTCTCCATTTTTTCCTAATTTTTGTTTGGATTTCTTGTTTATTAATCCCCTAAAATGATGAGTCATTGGTTATTTTTTTATGGTGTTGTCACTTGCCCCATAAGATAGCAATTTCCTAGCTATTCAAGGAGGACTCACTCTTTGCATGGGGTGAGTTGTTAGATCCTTCATGAGTCAAATGTTTGAACTCTATTGGTGATTGAGTGCCAAGTGTCTCACTAAATTTTTCATGTAAAATTATTTCTCTTTTTTTAATTCCATTACATGTGCACGTGTGTGTGTGCCCCTTTTTTTCCCTTCTCTTTTCCTTCTTTTTCTTCATCCAAATTTTACTAAGTGTTCGTTTATGAGGAAATGACATGTGTCCCTCAAATTTAATTAAA
Organism: Nepenthes gracilis; assembly: GCA_033239525.1. NCBI lineage: Eukaryota > Viridiplantae > Streptophyta > Magnoliopsida > Caryophyllales > Nepenthaceae > Nepenthes > Nepenthes gracilis. Next base: position 727,455 of record BSYO01000023.1, read on the forward strand.
GTATTTATTAATGGTGTATTACAATTAATTTAATTTATTATGGTATTGATTAGCTCCTTAATTTTATACTTCTTCTAATTTTATTTAAATATATAAAATTTTATTTAACTGCTTTTGGGTCCCTCTAAATATTAATTTCGATCATGAATTTTAGTTAGGTTGTTGTTTGGAAGTTTCGACATCTTTCAGGCTGATTTTGGGTCTACCAAAACACTAATTTGATCAACCGAAACTTGTTCCGTTACCAACCGAGTCTAACAATTTAATTCTTATTGGATTTCAGCTATATTTAATGAATGGGTCCAAGTTTGGTTACTAAACAGGTATAATTTCGGTAACCGGGTTATTTTGTCATCAAGTCGAAATTAATTTGATTGTTAATTGATTTGATAATTTATTAACTGGATTAATTTCATATCATTGGTTCTATCTTTTATTAACCAGAATTGGAGTCGATTTTATCAAATAAATTTTTATTACATTTTAGGATGAGTTCCTGGTTTTTATATTTTTACTATTTATTAATCTTAATTTTATATAAATTTATTTAGTTTACCAAATTACGAATAATGAAATTCCGATCCTTACATTTTATCCTCCTAGTAAAATTTCAACCTCAATATTTGCATACTTCTATACCTATTTCCATCTTTAATTAGATATGGAGATTTTCTTAAATTTTATATGTCAATTCACAAATCAAATCATATATCCCAAGACAATAACTCAAATATTTTCACTACGTGACTTTGATTTACTCTAAAATTTTCAAATAGATATATTAGAATTTTAACTTTTTTATATGCTACACTTGGCTTCCAAATTCTATCATCTCTTAAATTTGTCTCACAACATTAATCACATTGGCTAATTTAAATAATCGACATAAGGTTTTAACCCAAATTTCATCAATCAACCTAAACTTCGGACCGAAATTTAGCAATTTGAACTCTTATTTAAGAGTTTAACCTCAATCAATCATATGAAACGTATGAACCATAATCCTAAGGTATATTTCATATCAATCAACCTTGACCTCAATCCCAATTCAGATAAGTTTAACCTCGAGCAAAATAAGTCAATCATAATCCTAAGGTATATTTCTTATTCATTCTCTAATACCAGTTTGTCACGTCCCACGTTCTCATATTTATCTTAATTATAGGAAACGTATGTTTACCTTAATAATTTGTAAATCACAATAAATTATGATACATATGATCCAAAATAATGCCAATCATTAATGGCTCTGACATTCATTCAACAAAAATGTGAATAGACCTTGTGATAAGAAAAGATGCCAACTAAAATTCTAAACTCCTCATATAAAATTACATCAAAATTTACAAGATAGCCATAAAAAATTTGTGAACATATTTCTAAACTACCAATACTAAAATTTATATTTTGGGGATACTTATAAATTTACAAGTTCTTTTATCATCACTAAACCTAAATTAGTTATATCAATTCTGATTACCGCACACTTGTTGGTTTTTTGTATTTTTATTTACCATGCTTGAACTCCTACAAGTATGTGGAGGGAAAAAATAGTAAGAGAGTGAGTCAAATACTCAACAAGAACACAATACTCAAGGACATGCATATTTATCTTTAAAATAATTCATAAGGAGGAGTAGGGATCATGATGCATGTAAAAATCTATATATATTTAAAACATTTTCATGATGCAATTAACTTTTCTTTTTCTTGTACTTAATTCATATTCCTTGCCAACATATTTTTACCTTACATATATTAAAGAATCAGGCCTCGTCAGCCTTACTAGCTAACGAAATCTTTGATCAATATCTGGATTATGTTAATCCACACAATCAAAGGCTAAAATCACACAATAGAGTAATACTTTCTTCCTTATTTACATCTTAAAGACAGGATGGATTGTATTTACTCCAAACAAATCAAAAGTCTTATCTTTCTTATTTATATCCCAAAGAAAGGATGGTAGTACCTATTATCTCTCGATAGAGGAGGCCAAAATCGCAAAATGATACTTATTCAGACAATAATTTATACTGTAATATCGTAAGGCATGCCAGGGGATTCTTTTTTTTGAAATAAAAATCCTTGATTTAGTTTTTTTGTTTCTTAAAATTTTGTAGTGAAAACTCTTATTCATAATCTTACTTTTTCTTCTTAATTTTCTCATATTAGAGAAAATTTATATTTTCTTGGTATTATATTAGCTTTCACTCATGCATAACATATCAAATACATTCGTAGCAAAATCATAATAAAGTATATCGACAAAATAAGATAATATAAAGTTTTATATGTCCTAGACTTATTTTCAGATAATATATTATTTGATTTTCGGTCTATAAAATCCATAGTTTATCGATGCACTAATCAGTTCGCATCCATTTTATCACTTTAATCGGTTTGATCACAAATCCAATTTATAGACCGGTTTGACTTTTTATAATATTTTATCGGTTATATCACGTGAGTCGGTTCACCTTTATCTATATAATAAGTAGTCGGTTCTTCATTTTGTAGAATTATACATAAACCGGTTCATTAAATATCTTTAACATCTGGTTCTTATACTAGCCAACGGGTTTACATGATATATAACTTGATTACTAATTTAATTTACCATATGTGGCCAATTTATTATTTATTTCATAGTCGGTTCAAACTAATTACAAATCGGCCGGTTTAGTGGCAATTTTTGTTCTGGGGCCGGTTCAGTGACCAAATCAAGGTATTTTTGGAAACCGTTTTACATGGTGATAGATCAACCCTAATACTAAATATTATGATCGGGTCAGCTACTGGTTCAAATAGTTCATGGCTGGTTCAGTCCATGAAATGGGCTGCCAGATTTAGCATCCTCATGGTTGTAGGGTTCTACTACTCATTTGGGGATCCGATTTAGTGGTCCATTCAACCCATTTTTATGAACCGATTTTTCACAATCTTAATAAGAGTCTTAACTAATTGGTGACCAATTTTGAGCCAATTTGGTAGTCGGATGGTGGCAGATTCAGCTTGATTTTCACAAACTGCCAATTTAAGCATCAGTATATAGGGGTTGATCCAGTTATTATTTTGGATCCAATTCAGTGACTAAATCACCATGAAAAATTACTTTCTATATATTTTCAGAATTTGAACAAAAGTTTGTACCAGGTCATATGAATTTTCTAATTTTATAATTGCCTGGTTTAAAGTTGTGAACTTATGTTTTATGCACAACTTTGCTTCTGGCCAGTTTAGTGACACTTCCTTTTCTCTGGGCTGAATCGATTAAATTTTAATCTGATAAAATTATACCAATTTTATGAAATATTACTGGTTCATTAAAGTATCTTACATAACTTTTGCGGAGTTTGAATCGGTCTAAAACACGGTGATAATAGTTGCCAAAGTCAGCACCAGTAGCTGCTCTATTTTCATCAAGTTTACTCTACCAGTCTACTTTATTTCTATCGAATTGGCCGGTTTTGTGAAGAATTATTCAAAAATAAAAATATAATAATTTATACAACATATTAAAGTTTCTTCACTAAAATCTTCATAGGATGAATCGTCCATTAACAGTATATAAAAATTAGCATATCAGCAAGTATAACAGCAGGTTGCAGAACCAACTTCATGATGCATGTTTTTAAATTTTGGTTATTTTAGCATGGTAACGGCAAGAATTATTCTAGAAACAAAATATGGTGATTTAGTTAACATTTTAAAGTACATATAGTAAAAATTGCATGGCATGAAGCGATCAAATAGGGCTTGTAAAAATTCGGACATCAGCAAGGGGTAGTAGAGTTCAGCAACAGAATCTGATTTTGACATGTTACTGAACTTTTTCAGTTCTAGCAAGGATTCGGTGAGAATGTGAAGTATTGGACTGCGATATTTCAAGATAAGATTAAGAATTTAACAACAAATCAAAGAGGGAGAAAAGTCTTGCCCAAATTAATGTAGAAAAATTATTGAAATTTCTTCTCAAAACTTTCGATTATCTTCTTAGTTCAGTTTTTCTCCAAATTTTGGCTTCCCTTTTCTCCATTCTTTCTCTCTGTTTTTTTCCAATTCTTTTTTGTAAATTTCTTATTTTATTAATCCCCTAAAATGATGAGTCATTGGTTAATTTTTGTGGTGTTCTCACATGTCCCACAAGGTGGCAATTTCCTAGCTATCCAAGGATGGCTCACCCTTTGCATGGGGTGAGTTGTTGGATCCTCCGTGAGCCACTTGTTGGAACTTTATTAGTGATTATTTGGATACATTTTATGCCTCCTAGAGTGTCAAGCGTCCCACTAAATATTCCATGTAAAATTATTTATCTTTTGTTTTTAATTACATTACATGTGCACGTATATGTGCCCCTTTCTTTCCCTTCTCGTTTCCTTCTTTTTCTTCATCTAAATTTTACTAAGTGTTGGTTTGTGAAGAGGTGACATGTGTCCCTCAATTTCTATTAAAATATTTTTATTAAGGGTATATTAAAATTAACTTAATTTATTATGATATTAGTTAGCTCCTTAATTTTATACTTCTTCTAATTTTATTTAAGTGTATAAAATTTTATTTAACTACTTTTAGGTCCTTTTAAATATTAATTTTGATCATAAATTTTAGTTATGTTGTTGTTTAGAAATTTCGACAGCTTTCGGGCTGATTTTGGATACGTGGGAATTCTAATTTGATCAACAGAAACTTATTCGGTTACCAATCGAGTCCAGAGATTTAATTCTTATTTGATTTGAGCTATATTTAATTAATTGGGTCAAGTTCAGTTACTAATCTGGTATAATTTCGGTAATCAGGTTATTTTGTCGTCAACTAAAATTAATTTGATTATTAATCGATTTGAGAATTTATTAACCGAATTAGTTTCATATCATTGGTGCTATCTTTTATTAATTAGAATTGAAGTCGATTTCAACAAATAAATTTTTATTACATTTTGGGATGAGTTACTGATTTCTACATTTTTACTATTCATTGATCTTGGTTTCATATAAATTAATTTAGTTTACCAAATTACGACTAATAAAATCTTGTTCCTTATAAAAGTTGCAATCAATATTGATATATTTGGTATATTTATAAAATATTTTATTATAATTAATCTGAATAGTATTATAATTATCATAATAGAGGAAAGTGCCTCAAGGATGGGGAATATTGATATTCCATAAACATCAACGAAGTCAAAGAAACTAAGATATTGTGTCAATAAGAGTACGATATTTAACCTTAGTGCTAGAACACATAATAATGGCCTACTTTCTACTATGTCATAAGACGAGAGAATCTCCAATTATGCAAAAAAATTCAATAATGGACTATTGGTTGGTGGAGTCACTTGCCCATTCAGTATCAAAATATACTCAAAACACTAAAGAAGAGTAAGAGCAGAAACATTGGCCATGAAAGAGTGTCTTTTACATAGAAGAGAATACAATGACAACTACATAGTGAACAAAACATGGAGTGGACACAAATTGGCTAATAATATGTCCAGTACAAGTAATATTAGGTTTGGTAATAGCGAGATAGATGAGGTTCTTAATCAATTAGTAGTAAATGATAGCATTAGAGTGGTAAAAAGAGTACAAATGGTACCCAGAATATAGTGATGCTTGCATACAGCACAAGTATTTTATTAAGAATGTAAGGACACGAGTAATTAGATATAGTTCCCATTTGTCAAAGTTTATCTAGAAAGGAGATAAAGGCATATTTAATCGCATTATTAGAATGTAAGATTTTGATAGTGTGATCCAATTGTGCCGTTATTTCTTTTGTTGGTAAAAGTCTTTAACGATAGAATTTTGTTTTATGTCGTCAATAGTTAGGGTACCATTAGTGACAATATTCTTCCGGTCATTAAAAGTGAACAATTGCAACAATAGATATCATTGTTAATAGTAATTAAACTTTTAATTATAGAATTCTTTCATCATTAAAGTTATACAATTAATCAGTATAAATACCATCATTAATAGTAATAAAAATTTTAATGATAGTCTTTTTCTATTGTAAAATTAAAATAATTACAAGTACATATTATTATTAATAGTAACCAAACTTCTAATGACAGTATTTGTCCAGTTGTTTAATGTATAGGATTTTAAGTAAAATATCATCATTAATAGTATACCAACAATTGCATGACTATATCCCGTTATCACATCTCAACAATTGTTCACATATATACTATATTTTTTGTTTGTTACCACTAAAATAATAAATTAACTAACAATCATATAAAATAAAATTTTAAATATAAAAGTCATTGTAGCATAATATATAAAATTCCATTGTTTAATGTACATATTGTAAAAAAGTTTGAATATATAAACTGGTTTAAATCCAAAGTTTAGTAATTTGAAAGTTTCTAATTAACCAATCTTTACTTGAACCTTTAAATTCTTACATCGGCATATGAAAAATAAATATTAGTATTAAAATCACATCAATCTTAATAAAAATTATACAAAAATATGAAATATTACCCACCTAATTGAGTGTTATTGTCTTTTAAATTTGAAATACTTTGAAGTATATTATTTAAATATCATTCCTTTACAGTACTCTCTATTATTAATGTTTGACTTTCAAAACACCTCTTCTGCTTCTTTTTTTGACCTTTTGGGCCTATAGTTTTCTTTGTGCTATTCGTAAAAAGAATCGCTAGTTCCTTAATCTTCTATTTTTTTTTCTTTTTTGGTTACTTCAAGATCTTTTCTCCTCATTCCACCTTATTAACCGAAAATGTGGCTATGCTTTTGTAATCTAAAAAATTTCTTAATAATATCTAAATTTGAATCAGATTGATTAGATTGAATATTGGTACAAATTTTATCCCGTAAAGTATAATTTTTAGACTATTACATATCATATACATATATTAGAAGTAATGTAAACATAATAAAAAAGCATTTTAAATATAAAAACATACATATTTATGTTGAACTTCTTCACCAATCAAGTCATACATTTCCCACACTTTAGATCCATTCATATTATTCTGCAATTTCTTTTTTCTAGTTTTGAAAAAAAAATTCCAATATCCGATGTGTTGCCATCTTTACCTGTCTTTAGAAAGAAACATGATTTAAAAAAAAACTTAATATATTAAAAAGTGTAAATAACTCAACTTATCATATATTACCAATTCATAAATTCTCTCTCTATGGGGCTTGCTTTTAAATATTGAGCTTCTAAATTATATTAATTATAATTAATTAAGTTAATATAGTTAGAATTGATATCAAAGGATGTGAAAAAGTGGATTAAAGAGTCAAAACTTTAATCGGAAGATTTGAGCCTAATGTAGGCTTGAGACTTGCCTTCAACCCAAAAACCAGTTACCCCCTTTTTTGAGGTCGCTAAACCAGCGCCTGAGACGCCTCTTCAGTGCAAAAGTTTGATTTGCACTCTCCTTAAGGCTCGCTTGATGCTTGCCCTCGGTGAGCCATCAGTGCAAAATTGCACAAGTAATGGTAAGTGCACCGCTCGACATGTGCCTCAGTGCCCAAGAGATGTAGGGCTCAAAATAGTGTTTCAGTAGAGCAACGCTCGAGGCTTGCCTGAGGCGTGCCCTCTATACAAAAATGCGAATGTATAAGGTAAGAGGGGAACTCGATGCACACTCAGACACACCCTTGGTGCAGAATCCAGAACCAACAAAAGTGTGAGCTGCACTCTACCCACGCCTAAGACGCCACTCGAGCACAAGCCAAATATAAATAGCGCCCAAGGGTTCGAGAACCGCCATTTTTAGGCGGTGGAAGGAGAAATAGAGAGACCAAAGAAAGAGAGAAAAATGCCAAAGGAGAGAGAAGAAGAGAGCAAAAAGGAAGAAAGTCTCTTGAATAGCTCAAATCAGGTTGATCGAAATGAGAATTTTGGTAAATTAGGTTTAGACAAGTACACCCTTAACTCCTTCTTTTCTTTGTTATTATTTATTCCCATTCCTTTCAAGTATTATTATTCTAATACTCATCAAAACTAAGATTTTAAAATAAAAACATGAAAAATATGTCTATTTGTTGGTATGCCATGGTTTTATAACGAAAATCGTCAAGAACTCATGTTTAATGTCATGTATCACAATTATGATTATTATTTCATAATTATCTTCATGTATAGATACATAAAAATATTTCCTACATATTTGTGCTTCGTAGTTGTCAATTTTAAATTATTTCATGTTATTTGTATATGCTAAATATATACTGTATATTTAATTATGTACTGTATACTTAGAAAAATTGCATTCAAATCCCTAAATTTTCTTCTACATATTTTACGGTGAAAGATTGCCACATTCGGGTATATTCTGACATACTTTAGTATATTACGGTGAAAGATCGTCATCTGACCCATTATCCGCGGGGTTAAGAAGCAGCGATTGGCCCCATCTATAGGCTTATATGTAGACAGCTCACCTCCGAGTCTTCAATAAGAGCGCAAAGGCTTTTGATTATGTAGGAGCAAATACAATTTGGCTTTTGATTAACTGTTCCTTAAGTTAGTAAAGTCTACTAGCCCTGATCCCTAAGAAAAATAAGTTTTGAGCATGTTGGATGATTAAGACTAAGAATGAATAAGATAAAAAATCTGAAAAGGTTTTGTATAAGCATCCTATTCATGTATTATGCCATTGTATTTTCTTATAATCTCTATTCCTACTGTTACATTTTAAGTATAAGATTGCATGTTCCTTGTGGCATATTGTCCATTCGCACACATTTCTTCCTGATGAATAAGAGTGAACATTAACTGGCTTAGTTTATACTTCTAGAGACGTCATTTTTGCTAACCTATTTTTGGGCAGTATGTATTATATTTAGTTGTTATTTCAAGTTGGCTTTAGTTGTGGACAATGGAAGGAAATAATGTAGAATTATGATTAGTTTTGATGAACGTTAAGGAACAATGTAATCTTTGCAAATGATATAGTTCAAATGGTTAAAATTTTATAGATGTTATTTGATTCTACAAATTAGTGTATGATTGATTTGATAGGCATTTCTCCTTAATAAAAGCTGCTGTTATTTTATTGTTGGGTTAATGTCGAGCCACCAGATGACGTAACAATGTAATTGAATCATGTGTATATTGATTAGTTATTTATGTATAGTTGATTAGAGTATTGATAGAAAAAATTTACGTCCAATTGATTTATGATGTATATAATTGGTATTATTGATAATAAAAGGATAATAAGTTATGATTAAGATTAATGACGGATTTTAGGATATGGTCTGGATAGGTAACATCCAGAGAATGGTTAAGGAAGATGCCTTCGGGTTCAGAATGATTGATTTTTGTTTGAGGTTTAGTTTGATTGAGTTGAACTTGAGGTATAGATTTTCATAACTTCAGATTGAGGTCTTAGGTTGTTTAATGATGATCTAATCTTTATGTTAATATTTTGGTGATAGGATTGAAGGAATGGCAAGTAAAGGAAAAGGAGTTGAAATTAACTCTTGACCTGAACAGGAGGAAGAATATCTAAACATTATGGGATGAATGGCGGATATTATATAAAGAATGACGTAAGAGCAACGAAATCCTGAGCCAACCCCTATTCTAGCCCCAGCAAATCAAGGAATAACTGCTTATGATCAATTTACCAATGAGCAAGCACCAAAGTTTGTAGGATAACCAAACCCAACAAAGGCGAAAACCTAGATTATGAGAATTGAAAAGATATTCTCGGTGATTCTTTTTTTTTGTAAGTAATTAATTGCATTAAATTTAAATGATATGTACAAACAGCTATGATCTTTACCAAGTGTTTTGTCGACTTGGAAAAAAAAATATAGAAACCGAGAGTCCCCAGGACCATGACAAATGACATAAAAACATGAATACATTGTCTAAAACATCGATGAGAACGCAAATCTTGCTCAGTAATTGAATCGCACTCCGAAAACAGCAAGCACCGAAAAACATCAGAAGAAGACAGTCCGATCAGCTTAAGAATGAGGATCACATCAGTCAGCAATTGTACAAATAACGGTCCGTACTCAGCTACCAATCCACTCCGTCCAACAGAGAGCATCATCCACTCTGTCCAATAGTGAGCATAAAGCAGATCGGCCCTCTCCTATCATTGAGCAGAAAAAGACCAAACCATCATTGCAGAGAACAAGTGGTCACTTCGTCCATATAGTCAGACTTCGGACTTAATAAGCGAGTGGCCACTCCGGTCTTTGGCGAAACAAAAATCACTCCAGACAAGGGAGACAACATCCGCTACTTATAGCAGCAACAGGCTCGAAGGCCACTCCAGCCATATAAGCGTACAAGGACACTACGGAATTCGGATTCCTCTAACACTTAGCAGAATTTTTTTTTTTCGGAAAACACGATGAAAGAATTCCGACAAAAACACTCCGGATAAAAGGACCAAAGAGCTCCGTCCTTTAGGAGCTCCGACCTTCTAGGATTCTCGGTGATTCGTTGTCCAAAAGAGGACACGGTGACCTTTACAACTTATAAATTTGAAGGAGAAGCGGACCATTGGTGGTTTATGCAGAAGAAAGCCATGAGAGTGGAAAAAATGAAATTTATTGGGATATGTTTAAAAAAGTATTTCTAGATAAATATTTCCCAACAAGCTTGTGAGAATAGAAGGAAGCTGAATTTGCTCGATTAAGGCGAGGAAACAAATTAGTGGCTAAATATGATACAAAGTTTACAGAGTTGTCACGTTATGCGCCACATATTGTTCAGATGAAGTATGGAAAATAAGAAAATTTCGGTCAGAATTGCGAGACGAGATCAGGAGGTAGCTCATGACTTTAAAGCTTCAAACTTATGGGGATACTTTAGATCGAGCTCTTATATTTAAAAAGGAGCTTGAAAGTGAGCAATTCTTCGGAAGGACACCAGGAAGCCGTGGCGGCCCAGCTTTGGGTCAAAGATTGACATTAGAAGCACCTTTAAAGAAGGCAAGATTAGAGAAAAAAGAAAAGAGAAAAGTGGAACCATAGGTGAGACTGAGTCCAGCTGCAGCAATAGCGGCAATAGCAGTGTGTCCACAATGTGGAAAGTGGCATGGAGGAAGGCCTTGATACAAAGCTTTCGGGGCTTGTTTTAACTATGGACAGTATGACCACAAAATCAAGGATTGTCCTAAATCGAAGAGACCGTTGGTGATGAATCCCGATGTTTTGGGTAAGGCTTTTGCAATCATAGTTAAGATGCAGATGCATTCCCAAATATTGTGGAAGTTACCCTTACTATTTTTAATATTCCCACTCATGTACTCATAGATCTCGGTTCCACGCATTCGTTTGTGTCACCAAGATTTGTGTGCCATTTGTTATCACCCCTGCGAATTCTAGAGCATGTGTTGGTTGTGTCAACACTAGTGGGATCATCTACGTTTGCAAATATTATGTATCCGAGGTGTGGAATATGGGTTAGTGGGTTGCAGCTAGTTGTGGATTTTATCTTGTTAGAGATACATGACTTTGATGTAATCTTGGGCATGGACTAGTTATCAAATTATCATGCCAATGTTGATTATTGCCATAAACGAGTTCATTTTGTCATTCCGAGGAGTGTATCGTTTTATTTCCAAGGTGTAGTGTGGAAGAAGTTGCCTTGTTTTATTTTAGTTTTACATGTTCATCATTTGATACAAAATGGATGCCAAACCTATTTAGCTTACGCCAGCACGATTGAGAGCCATGACGTGCTGGCAAAGGATATTCTGGTAGTCGGTGAGTTTGAAGATTTTTTTAAAAAAATAATTGCCTAGATTACCACCATTTTGGGAGATTGTATTTGAAATTAAAGCTATTCCTAGATCAGCACCGATTTCAAAAATACCGTATAGAATGGCACCGATAAAATTGAAAGAACTGAAAGAGCAATTGTAGGAAATTCTAGAGAAAGGATTTATTTAGCCGAGTATATCTCCTTGAGGTTCCCTAGTGTTATTCGTAAAGAAGAAGGATGGATCACTATAGCTGTGTATTGACTATGGAAAATTAAATAAGATCAACATTAAGAATAAGTATCCATTGCTAAGAATTAATGATTTATTTGATCAATTGCAAGGGGCATAGGTATTTGCTAAGATTGACCTTTATTTGAGATATTATCAACTGAGGATTAAGAAGGATGATGTGGCAAAGACCGCATTCCAAATGAGATATGGGCAATATGAATTTTTAGTTATGCTATTTAGGTTGACTAATACCCCTATAACTTTTATAAATTTGATGAATCAGATATTTCAACCCTATTTGGATAAATTTGTAGTGGTATTTATTAATGACATATTGATTTACTCGAAGAGTTATGAAGCTCACAAAACACATTTGAGAATTGTACTTTAGACACTTCAAGAAAAGAAATTATATGCCAAATTTAGAAAGAGTGAATTTTGGCATGAGGAAGTAGTATTCTTGGGGCATATAATTTTTTTCAAAACTGCTATACCACTGACTCAATTGACGAAGAAGGAAGCTAAGTTTGTTTGTATTGATGAATGTGGGCAGAGTTTTCGAGAGTTAAAGAACTGGTTGGCCACTGCTCCGATCCTAACAATTCCTAAAGGATCTGGTGAATTTGTAATTTATTGTGATACTTCTAGGACAGGATTAGGTTGTGTACTGATGTAGCACAAAAAAGAAATATCTTATGAGTCAAGACAACTAAAGGTTCACAAAAGGAACTATCTGACTCATGACTTAAAGTTGGTAGCGGTAATCTTCGTCTTGAAAATTTAGAGATATTATTTATACAATGAAAATTTTCTAGTATATTCAGACTATAAGAGTTTAAAATATTTTTTTCTCTAAAAAAGAATTGAATATGAGACAAAGGAGATGGTTGGATTTCTTAAAAGATTATGATTGTAAAATCTAGTATTAGCCAAGGAAGGGCAATGTTGTAATAGATGTGTGACGGACCAGACACATTTCACCACATGCGGCCGTCTGTCGACCGTAACTGATCATTCATTCTAATTAAAAAGGGTGGACTTAAAATTTTTCTTTTCTTTTAAATATATATACAATCGCGTGCACAGGATCGCATAAGGCCCAATTTCGTGAGCTGGCGGCCAGTGGGTCGTGGTTTCTCTCTTGTCCGGTTAAGACAAGGTTGGTAGGACATGAAGGTTTCGAAAACAGATTGAGATGCCACTAAGAATCAGAATTTACTCAAACCATAATATCGTATGGAAGCATACTAATGTTCATTAACTTTCAGCAAAAAGAGAAAATTTACAAAGCATTTTCCAAAACATCAAAAGTGAAGACATCAGTTTTGCTTTGCTGCTTAAAAATTCCGGCCAGTTATCCTGCCTATCTAGACCATCGGACCTCATTCTTTTTCGTCCGGCATAAGCTCATCATCGTCGTCATCTGAAAAATATAAGGGGTGAGCTCGAGAGTCCAGCAAGGTACTCGTGCATAAGTCATGCATAATCATGAACAAGCAGGCATAATACAATAGAGACATATATACGTGTAGTTTCATAAAACATGGCCGGAGTTGATGTAAACAGATTCCAAAGGCATTTTCATGCAGTTTGATTCCCAAAAACATACTTATGTTTCCAAATTCATTTTCATCAAAAACCGACTACATTTAAGATCTACAGCTACTCGATCATCATATCTCAATAACGGCTACATTTAAGGCCTGCAGCTACTCGACCCTCAGAATCATATAACACTACATTTAAGGTCCGTAGTCATGACCCAATCAAACAGCTACATTTAAGGTCTACAACTACTCGACCATCATATCTTAATAACGGCTACATTTAAGGCCTACAGCTACTCGGCCATCAAACACTTAGATCCACAAATCATGCTTTTCCAAAAATCACAGACAAATATGCAATTAACCAGACACCATAAGGTCTTTCTTTTAATGTCTTAACACCGAAGATCTTCTTAACAAGGCCGGAGGTCTTTTTAACAAAAGCCGGAGTTCTTTTTATCAAAATTTGGAGTTCTTTTTTTTAACAAGAGCCGGAATTCTTTTTCTTAAAAGCCAGAGTTCGTTTTTATAAAAGTCAAAATTCTTTTTCTTAAAAGCCGGAGTTTTTTTCCTTAAAAGCCGAAGTTCTTTTTCATAAAAGCCGGAGTTCTTTTTCTTAAAAGCCGGAGTTCTTTTCCTTAAAAGCCGGAGTTCTTTTCCTTAAAAGCCGGAGTTCTTTTATCACAAGCCGGATGTTTTTTTAACAAAAGCCGGAGTTCAAAAGCCAGAGTTCTTTCTCAACATAAGCCAAAGTTCTTTTCTAACAAAAGCCAGAGTTCTTTTTATCAAAAGCCGGAGTTCTTTTCAATAAAAGCCGATGTTCAAAAGCCGGAGTTCTTTTTATCACAAGCCAGAGGTCTTTTCAACAAATGTCGGAGTTCAAAAGCCGGAGTTCTTTCTCAACAAAAGCCGAAGTTCAAAAGCCGGAGTTCTTTTCCAACAAAAGTTGGAGTTCTTTTTATCAAAAGTCGGAGTTCTTTTTAACAAAAGCCGAAGTTCAAAAGCTGGAGTTCTTTTCCAACAAAAGCCGGAGTTCTTTTTACCAACAAAAGCCGGAGTTCTTTTTAACAAAAGCCGAAGTTCAAAAGCCGGAGTTCTTTTCCAACAAAAGCTGAAGTTCTGTTTATCAAAAGTCGGAGTTCTTTTTACTGAAAGTCGGAGTTCTTTTTCGACAAAAGCCGGAGTTCTTTTTATCAAAGGCCGAAGTTCTTTTTATGCATGTAATAACCGAACATCTTAAAACATTGCCAGACTTCATGCATTTTAGTAAAACGTCTGAACATCACGAAATAACCAGTACTTTTTCATAACAAATAACTGGTCATCATCTAAACCATACAATAATCAAACTTCATGCGTTCGAACATCATGAAATAACTGAACATCATTAGTCAGATAAACAGGTATAATATACTTGCATTAAAAACATGAATTTAAAACGGCGAGTACTCTTGCCTGGATTGGATCTATGAACCTTTCACCTGGTTCTGGCTCGAAGTTCTTAACGCCTTCACCTGGTTGTTTGCTTGGTTTCCTATCCTAACTCATAGGGAGGGTCATTACTTATAGGTGTTGGGGTCGGTGGTAGTACGTAGGGCAGGTCAACTTCTTGTGTTTCTTTTCTATCAGGGTAGTTGGGAGTAGGTTACCTACTCAGGCATGGTCATTCTGACTTTACTTTTCGTAAGGGGTTCCTTGTTGTTTCGGTTAACTGACGTTGCAGATCTGATTATTCTGACTTTACTTTTCATAAGGGCTTCCTTACTGGCATTACAGGCATGGTTATTCTGACTTTACTTTTCATAGGGGATTTCTTTATTATTTTCAGTCAACTGGCCTTGACCGGATTTGGGTTTCTCCTTCGCATTTCCGATCAACTAGCCTTAACCGGACTTAATTGTTCCTTCCTACACATTCTGGTCAATTTTCCTTGACCGTATAAGGCTTCCTTTACGTTTTTCGGTCAATAGACGTTGACCGGATTACTCCCTTTTCCTCACGCTTTCCGGTCAACACTTGTTGTTGACCGGATTACTATCCTTACTCATCTTCCGGTCAACTGGCGTTGATCGGATAGCCCTTGATTTTCCTCAACTCCTTGATTATATAGACTCGATGTCGAAAATTTTCTATGTTTTAGGATCTGGGCCCTTACAAGATGTCTTGAGCTATCAAATGATTTTTGTGGCTAATTTGAAAATTAAGGAGATGGAGAAGCTTGAATGGATGAAGTAATGTGATATCAAGAGATATGTTCAAAGTAATTGAATGAATTTATCATACTTTCAGATTCAACCAAAGATATTTAAGCGAATTAAGGAAGAACAGAAAATAATCCATTCTTAGTTCATATTTCTGGAGATTTAAATTAAGACTCTAAAGTTAATTTTAATGTTCAAATTGATAGAGTCTTGAGGTTTTGAGACTTGATTTGTGTGTTGAGTATTAGAGAGTTGAAGAAGGAAATTATGAAAGAAGCTCACCGGTCTAAATATATTATCTATCCATGAAT
This sequence comes from Nepenthes gracilis, assembly GCA_033239525.1. NCBI lineage: Eukaryota > Viridiplantae > Streptophyta > Magnoliopsida > Caryophyllales > Nepenthaceae > Nepenthes > Nepenthes gracilis. Next base: position 743,467 of record BSYO01000023.1, read on the forward strand.
CAATAAAATGTATCATGCTCTCAAGAAAATATTTTTGAGGAGAAATATAAGAAGAAAAATTGTAACTTTTGTGGATAAATATTTGATCTATCAATAGCTACAGACCGAGCATAAGAAGTCACCTGGGTTGTTGCAACTATTGCTTACTCCAATCTAGAAATGAGAGGATATATCGATAGATTTCGTGATGAAATTGCCGAGGACTCCAAAGAATAATAATATAATTTGGGTAATTATTGAAAGGCTTACAAAATCATCATATTTTCTGGCCATACGGGTGATTTACTCAAGAGATCGGTTAGCCCGAATATATATTAATAAGATCGTTAGATTGCATGATGTACCAACATGAATTATTTCAAACTAAGATCCAAGATTTGTTTTAAAATTTTGGGAAAGCTTCCACCATGAATTGGGAACATATTTAAAATTTAGCACTGCTTATCACCCACAAACAAATGGACAATTGGAGAGGATGATCCATATTTTGGAGGATATGTTAAAGGTTTTAGTGTTAGAGATGAAAGGCAATCGGAATGATCATCTAGCACTCGCGAAATTTGCCTATACTAGTAATTATTAGACAAGTATTAGAATGACCCCCCCCTTTTGAAGCAATATATGGGAAAACATATCGTTACCTAATTCATTGGGAAGAAACGGGTGATAAAAAGCTTATGGGGCCAGACATTATTAGGGAGATATCCGATAAAATTAAGGTGACCCATGAAAAGTTGAAAGTAACCCAATATTGGCAAAAACGTTTTGCAGATCAAAGAAAATCAGAACTGAAATTCAAGGTTAGAGATTTTGTCTTCTTAAAAGTATCACCATCCAAAGAGATAAGCAGATTTAGGGTAAAGGGGAAATTGAAACCAATGTTTAATTAGTCCCTTCGAAAATTTAGAGAGAGTTGGTCTAGTGGCTTATCGGTCGATATTACTACCAAATTTGGGAGACGTGCACAATATTTTCCTTGTGTCGATGCTTCACAAATACATCTATGATCCAACCCATGTTATTGATTATAAGCCTTTCATGATCAATAAAGATCTAACTTATGTTGAGGAACCAGTATAGATTTTACAACATAGAGATCAAGTACTCTGGATAAAGACTATTCCATTAGTTAAACTTTTGTGGAGAAATCATTTATAAGAAGAGGCCATGTGAGAGAAAGAGGATGAAATTCGGGATAAGTACCCTCATCTGTTCCAACATTAAGGTATGTAACTCTTACTCAAATTTTGAGGACAAAATTTTATAAAGAGGGAAGAATTGTAAGGATCATAATTTAAATTATATTAATTACAATTAACTAAACTAATATAATTGAAATTGAGGTCAAAAGATATAAAAAAGCGGGTCAAAGAGTTAAAAGTTTTATCAGAAGAATTGGACTCGATATAGGCCTGAAGCTTACCTTCGGCCCAAAAACCAGATTACCACCGTTTCGAGGTCGCTGAACCAGCGCCTGAAGCACCACTTCAGCACAAAATCTAGATTTGCATTCTCCTTAAGGATTGCCTGACGCTCACCCTCGGTGAGTCATCAGTGTAAAATTGCGAGAGTAATGATAAGTACATCGCTCAACGTGCATCTCGGCAACTAAGAGGCGCTGGGCTCAAAATGGTATTTCAGTACGGCAACACTCAAGACTCACCTTAGGCGTACCCTTGGCACAAAAATGTGAACGTATAGGGTAAGAGGGGCATTCGATGCATGCTCAGGCATGCCCTTGGCCCAAAATCCAGAACCGACCCAAGTGTGGCCTGCGCTCGATCCACACCCGAGGTACCACTTGAGCACAAGCCGAGTATAAATAATGCTCAAGGGTTTGAGAATCACCATTTTCAGGTGGTGGAAGGAGAGAGAGACACCAAGAAAGAGTGAGAAAGGCCGAAGGAGAGAAAAGAAAAGAGAAAAAAGGAAGAAAGTTTCTGATTAATTCAAATCAAGTCGATTAGAGTAAGGATTTTGGTAAATTAGGCTAAGATAAGTACACTCTTAACTCCCTCTTTCCTTTGTTGATATTTATTTCCATTCCTTTCAAGTATTATTATTCTAATACTCGTCCAAGTTAAGATTTTGAAGTAAAAACATAAAAAGATGCATATTTATCGATCTACCATGGTTTTATAATGAAAATCATCAAGAACTCATGTTTAGTGTCTTGTATTGTAATTATGTGCATTATTTCAGAATTCTCTTTATATTTAAATGCATAAAAATATTTCCTACTAAATGCATAAAAATATTTCCTACATGTTTGTACTTCATAGTTGTCAATTTTAAATTATGGCATGTTATTTGTATATGCTAAATATATACTGTATACTTAATTATGTACTGCATGCTTAGGAAATTTGTATTAAAATTCCTAAAATTTCTTCTACATGTTTTACTACAAAATTTCATGTTTATGGAATTATTATGATAAAAATGTGCAAGATATTATGAAAAAGAAGAAGATAAAATTTTACAATTCTATTAAGAAATTATGAATTGTTCTCCAAAAGGGTGAGAATTAAAACCTCAGAAGTAAAGTGTAAAATTTTTCCTAAGTTAAGAAAGTAAGAAATTAGACCAAGGATTATAATTCAGTGGGTAGTATATTCTAGCATACCTTAGTATATTATAGTCGAAGATCGTCGTCTGACCCTATTATCCGCTGGGTTAAGTAGTGTCTGACCACGTCTGTAGGGTTATATGTAGATAACCCACTTTCAGGTCTTGAATAGGAGCGCAAAGGCTTTTGATTGTGTAGGATTAAACACAATCTCGGCTTCGATCCACCTCTACTTTAGCTAGTAAGGCTTACTGGCCTTGTTTCCTAAAGAAAATAAGTTTTGAGCATGTTGGATGATTAAGGCTAAGAATGAATAAGATAAGAAATATGAAAAGATTTTACATAAGCATTATGTTCATGTATTATGCCATTGTATCTCGTTATGATCTCTATTCTTATTATTATATTTTAAGTATAAAATTTCAAGTACCTTGTGATATACTGTGCCTTTCTAAGCATTTAGCTTACTCTTTTACTGTTTTACTAACCCTTCAAATAATTCGCACGAGTTTTTACCTGACAAGTAAGGGTGAAAATTGATAGACTTAGTTTATTATAACGTACTGGTTTCCAAATGGCGTAATTACGAGTAATTAATGTAATATAATCAAAATTAGGCTTAATACATATAGAAAAATTAGGTTTCAGGAACGTAGGCTAAGCTGGCAGAGGAAGATTGTCGGGCACCCGTGGCGGCATTGTGGTAGGTGTAGGATCCAGTAAGCCTGAGCCTGCTAGGCTCTGGGCCGACGCTCGAGTGCCGGTCCGCGTAATAAAAACCCGCGAGGGTTTATTTTGGACAATCTTTCGGCCTTCCAATGCAAAGCAGAGAGAGAGAGGGAGAACAAAGAGGAATGAGAGATCGAGGCTCTCGGGTTTGTATCCGACTTGGAGCTAGTTAGATAAGTAATAGATTTGGTCAAGGAAAGTGCACCTATACCCTTCTATTTTGTTCTTTGCACTTTTAATCCATTTTCTTTGGGTATCCTTATTTCGATACCTGATTAAATTTATATTTTATATTATCCATGATCTGAGTATACACATATGTGGATTTCATGTTTGATTTCTTATTTTTGACAAATATTTCATACGTGAAACCCTAACCTGTGCCCGGAACCTTTTATCCATTTGTTTTTGGGGCTTTTACATCAATTGACTTTAGAAAATCATTACCCATGCCTTGAACATATTAATTTATTAATTGGGTGTCCGATTCAGTAGTGTTGTATGATATTATGCTCACAAAAACCCTAACCTACACTCCCTTTGCTTTTACCCAGATTATTCGTAATTTATATGTGATTTGGCTTTAGAAAGTCGTAATCCTACTTGTATGGACTTAGGTATTCCGTTTATTTTGTATTTATTTATATATGTTCTGTATATGTTAATTATACGTGTTTTGAAATATTATCAAATGTGAATAGTGATGTTTAACTGCATATATGTTAAATATGTTATCTTGTATATGCTCCAAAAATTATGTTGTATACAATTGTGAAGGTTTTTATTGTTTGAATTAACGTCCTCGGGCACCCACTTGTGAATATTATTCGCTTTGTCACACAGGCACACTGTTTTGTTCTTGGCAAACAGCCTCCACCTCCCCCAAAATGCGTCCACCAGAGAAACACACAGTCTCTCAACCATCAAAGTCTGTAGCAGCCGCACAGGCACAGAGTGTGGTGGATATTGTCCCTCCCAGCCACACCGGCCGCAGGGTTTTGTTCTAGTGATCCCCCACTGGTCCTAAGATGCGTCCACAAGGGAGAGGTATCCACGCCCTTATAAGGCACGCTTTGTTCCCCTCCCCATCCAATGTGGGAGATCACAGTCCACCCCCCTTAGGAGCCCAGCGTCCGCACTGGCACACCTAACCAGGCCCATCTCTAATACCATTTTGTAACATCCCCGGGCATCTGCTTATGAATATTGTCTGCTTTACCAAACAGGTGCACGATTTTGTTCCTAGCAGATGGCCTCCACCGCCCCCAAATTGTGTCCACCAGAGAAACACACAGTCTCTCAACCATCAGAGTTCGCAGCAGCCACACAGGTACACAGCATGGTAGATATTATCCCTCCCAACCACATAGGCCGTAGGGTTTTGTTCTGGCGACCCCCCACAGGTCCTAAAACACGTCCACTAGAGAAACACACAGTCTTTCAACCATCACAGTCCGTAGCAGCCACACAGGCACACAGCGTGGTGGATATTATCCCTCCCAGCTACACAGGCCACAGGGTTTTATTCTGGCGACCCCCCACAAGTCCCAAGATGCATCCACAAGGGAGAAGTATTCATACCCTTATAAGGCACGCTTCGTTCCCCTTCCTATCCGATGTGGGAGATCACATCGAAAGTTCTAAAGTTACGTTTGGCTTATGGTGGTAAGAATTTCTTACATGTTCCAAACTTTATATTGATTTATACATATAATTAAAAGTAAGTGAAGATACGAGTTCATAAGAAACTGATTATCTGTGTCCATATCACAAATTATGAAAGATATGCAAAGTATTTGAAGGAAACTCCACAATCGATTATATTTGGTAATTCGTTCTTTAGGGAGTGTGGACTTTGCATAAATTTCTAGTGGAACATTCTCTTAACAATAAGTAATTAAGAGACTAGACTAAATATTTGTATTTCAGAGGGTAATATTTTCTAATATTCCATAGGATATTATAGTGGTAGATCGAAGAATGCTCCTAGACCACGGGAGATGTTCTAGTGGTGTATCAATTATCTGTTATTTGTTTTTGGCCCAATATATCGGGTAAAAGGTATACCGTTTACCACGGGATGTTAAATTTGAGGTTCATAGTTAGTGCCTTAGAATATGTGGGGACATACACATTCCATTTCTTGATCAGTTATTCCGTTAGTCGGTAAGACCTACTAGCCCTGGTTTGCAAAATAAAGAAGTTTATACATAATTTGGTACCTAAAGAAAGGATAAATAAAACAAAAAAGATAAATTTATTTCAAAAATTGTATTTGATTATGTTTTATAGTTATACATCTTTATTATACTTTTATATCATTCCTCTACTTTATATTACATATAATATTTATTTTCTTTAATTATATTACACTTGTTGAGTATTTGACTCATCTTTACTATTATCCTTCTAGATAAGCACGCCCTCATGCCTGATGAGGTAAAGTAGAGCTTAGGTGCTGCTTAGGTTACAGATCTTGATAGAAGAGCCTCGTGGACTTAGTTTTGTGATTTTGTATTGGATAGAATATTTTGTATCATTTTAGGATGGTTATGAGTACTGATGTATGCGTATGATAATGATGACGTATACCTTTTTTTTTTGGTAAGTAAGTATTTTGGATTAAAGGGAGTGAAATAAGTACAAGAAGATATGTTTTATCTCCAAGTATTTTGACTTGGCAATAAAACATAACACGCTAGGGCATACCCCGAGCGAACAATACATCAAAACATAGAAAAAGCCTCTAGGAGGACAACGTATATAAAACATACAAAATATGACATTTCCTACATAAAACCAAAGCAGACCGGCCCTGGATGTATATGCTTTCGCACTTTTTTATGGATGTATATGCTTTCATAGGTATTTATGGTTTATCTAGGGACCTAATGGTATCTTATCTGAGCCAACATATATCCGGAGTTATGACATTGGTGCCACGTGTTTGTTGTGGCTATTTTTGGATCCTACGTTGTGATGTGTTGTTATATATATTATGCTGTACAGGAATTTTTATACAGGGTTGTATCAGTTTTGTAGCCATTTTACTGTCGAAACTCTACCAAATTTCTCTTAGGTAATATGGCCTATTATAATTTGTATCAGAGAAAGAGATACTTTATATTTGATCTGAATCTTATGTGGAAGTTTAGGTTGGAGTAAGAAAGATTGAATAAGTAGATGAAGGTGTAAGATGATTAAGTAGATTGGATAGTTCTAATTATCCTAATTGTAATGACTTAGGATAGAATTAAGCCAGAATCAATAGTTAAATCTGATTGTTTAGTTGCGGTATCCTAGTTAGTGTCCTAATCAAGTAAGGTTAGTTCACTTAGGCCAAAACTTAGGATCAGTTAGTTATATCTGACCACCTAGTGTACAGTGTTCTAGTTAATATTTGAGATGAGTTGTAATCTAACTCATATCGATCTTGTTTCAAAAAGAATGTTAGTAGCAAATCATGCCACCGAGACGAAGGTCGATGCATGAAGGTAGCCATCCATGAGATTGAGAAGCAGAGTACATAAATTTGTTCGGAAGGATGGCGAGACTTGAAAGTCTTAGAGGATCTTGTCTGAGCAAGAACTAAGTGAAAAAGAAGTTGAAGGGAGCTACCTTAAGGATTAACTTAGGTTGATATTGATTCAAGGACAAGGATCAAGAATGCTTGAATAGCATGACAAGTGAGATGGATAAGGTGAAATCGATGGTTTGAAGTCAGGATAACTTGGAGTTGATTTCTAGTATTGGCAAATCTGAGGATGTTAATTTTTAATCAATTTAGTAATAATGACCAAGTGTTTGAATTTTTGGGTGACTCAAATCTTGTAGAAGTAAATATGTGGATCCTAAGAATTGAAATGGTGTTGCAGTAATCCAATATCCAGGAGGAGATAAGGTAATGTTCGCCTCATATAAGTTAGAAGGTGAAGCCAATCATGAGCAGTTGGTAAGAAAAGAGTCAGGGATCGGGAGGATAAAGATATATCATGGCATATGTTTATGGATGCTTTTATGGATAAATATCTTTCCGATGAGTTTTTGAGAGTATGATTCTAATTGTGGACAGTTCGGCCAATAATCGAGGATTGTCTTTATCCCATGGGTCAAACGGTGGAGAAGTCAAGTTCATTGGATCGGAGTTTTGCAATGATAGCACAAGGTGTAGAGGTGTCATCTACCATGGCAAAAGGTAGGATTTTTAAATCTTGACATTTCAGTATGTGTGCTATTTTGGAATTCCGAATCTATATCTTAATATTGTATTTTCCAAGTTTATCTATTTGTTTGAGGACCATAGGTCTGTGCTAATTATATCGATGTCTATGATATTTTCTTAGGTCAGTGGAAATGATTGGTTGGGCTGATTTGATTTGTTTTGTAGTACCGAGTATTGATCCGATTTCGGTGGTGATTTGGTTGGTGAGTCGCCTTGCTAGTATGAATTGGATTGATAAGGATATTGTATCTTGTAATCGGATTGTGAAAATTTAGGTATGAGGCAGAATTGGTCAAAGTATCAAGAAATTAGTATCGTTGTGCCTATAAGTCGTTTGATGAGGATATGTGTCTAATTTATTTAGCATATGAGACCACATCTAGAAGTCATCTTGTAGTCACCAAGAAGTTTTGACTATATAAGTTTTTGAGAATGTTTCTTATAGAAAAGATTAGGCTGATTTATCTTTTGATCGGTGATTCGATATTGTGTTGGAATCAATATTGATTTTAAGGATTTTGTATAGAATCAAGAAAGTATCGGTTAGGTGCCCACTGAGAGATGCTCTAGAACTTTGAGGTGAGTAAGATGAACCGATAAAGTTATTTGTGGATGACTAAAATTTACGTTGTTCGAGAGATGAATGATTTAATAAACAGGTATTGTAAATTAATAGATGAATCGTTCGATCTTTTGCCAAGGTTTGGTGTTTCCTAGGGTCAATTTGTATCCATAGTATCATTAATTGTGAATAATTGACAATTGTGCCCATGGCAGCATTCAAGATAAGATATGGCCGTTACAAGTTCCGGTAATACCATTTGGGTTTGTAAGTTCGTCGGTATTTTTATGAATTTTATAGAGTGGATCTTTCGGCCATATTTAAGTCAATTTTGTGATCGCCTCAGCGATAAATTCAAAGGATTATGAGGGTGTATGAACTCTATTGAGGACCGTATTATGAATTATGGAAGGCAATTAACCGTGTGCTCAATTGAGTAAAGAATGTGAGTTTGGTTTGGGAAAGTGTTATGTTAGCCATGTGGTTACTTCAATAACATTAATGTGGTCCTATAAAGATTTGAGCAATGACTCATTTGGAAAAGACTAATTGATATCGTGAAAGTGTGCATTTCTCTTGGGTCTAGGTTAATCTAGAAGATGACCGTTAAGTGCTCCTCAAGAACTATAGCGTCCATAGGGCGTTTTGCTTGGAAGCAATTGATATTCATCAGAATGAGAGATGTGGGGATAGCTCTCATAGAATAGAGGGTAATTGTCAACCATGTTTAGGTTGATCCCTGATGGATCAAGTGAAGTACGGCAAAATGTGATGTTTTTGAGGAAGATTTAGGATTGTGTCTTCCTACATCGTATGTGGGTGGTTGCCCTTGGATTTAGTGGGGGGAGAAGTTCATTATTAGAGTTACTCCACCCGTGGTTTTGAATTAGTAATTGAGGTCTTTGCTTTGAGAACTTATAGGTGTCACTTTTGAAAATAGTTATTGTCTAATAATTTTAAAGGTCTAGATAGTTGTGTCATAAGGAGGAGATGATCATGCAACAGAGAAAGTGGATAAATCTGCTTTAGGATTGTGAAGATGAATCTCGGTATCTTTTAAGTAAAATGAGCATTAGTACCATTATTATAATATAGGGAGTCTTTAGATTTAAGATATTTTTGATACTTTATATGGGATGTTAAAAGGTGAACCTCGAGCAAGCCCTAATGTCTAAACCGATGGGGTGCCTTGCTTTTTGTTTTTGGGAGAGGAGTTGTAGTCAAAGCGATAAAATTATGAGATGGGAAGTCATTGTGCCCTTGCTTAGAATGGTAAGGTTTTGGATGTTTAGATAATTGTAGATTAGCTATTAAGGACGACCCATTTATTGTGAATTCGGATAATATGATCAGATTGATTAAGCTTGCTCATTAGTATGCCAACAAGATGATAAGTCGCTAAATAGTCGAGTTTTGAGATTTTGGTGGTGACCTGAGGCTATACGGAAATTTTGAAATATGTGCTTCAATTATATTTCCTAAATTGATTGTACTCTGAGGATTATGGGTTTTGTCTTAGATATATTAATATCTTTGGGATTTTTCTTGGAATTATAGCTACCATGTAACCTAAGTGTCTGGTATAAATCAATGACTATGAGTTGTAATAAAATTTTTAGTGCGCTAATAAAGGGTTAATCAAAGTGGCACAGTGGAGCAGATGGCCGTATATTTTAAGGTTTAGTTTAAGATTTGAAGTGAATGATCTTTTTGAGGCCTAGGGTGAACTGAAGTAAAAGTTCATTAGTTCGTTTGAGGTGTTGAGTTAAGTCGGAAAAATAGTCAGTAAATTTGTTTGCCCTCAAATTTGGTGGATTGTCAGGAAATCACCCTTGCATCGATGGTTGAGGAAATAAATATGTGATCGAATTAAACCTTTGTGGAAGATTAGAAATTTGTCTTATGATAAGGTTGTAATGTACCGATTTTTCGAACATTATAATTTTAGGTAATTAAGATAATATAATCAAAATTAGGCTCAATACACGTAGAAATTTGGGTTTTGGAAGTGGTTAGAAGCAACGGTGGGGGATGCCTGTCGGGTGCCCATTGACCTACGCTTGCCGGGAGCATGAGCGCCGCGGCAAACGCTGGATCAAAGGCCCGAGAGCCAAAGGCTGGCGTTAGATCCAAGCCCGCAGCGCCTATTGCGCACCAAGTTGGCCGTCAAGTGCCAGCCTGTGATATAAGAGCCCAACGACTCTTTCCTGCATCATTCACGTGGGAAAAGAGAGAGAGAGAGGAGAGAGAGAGTGCGAAGGAGAAGAGAGAGAATGGGGAGATCGAAGCTCTCAAGTTTGATTCCAACTTAGAGTTAGTTGGAAAAGTAATAGATTGGGTTGATGTAAGTACACTCGTACCCTTTTCTTTATCTTTTTGCACTATTTATCCCAATTTCTTTGTATATTTTTATCTTGATACCCATCCATACTTTTATTTTCATGATACCCGCATATTAAACATATATATATTTCGATCTCATATCCGATTCCTTAGTTTTGATAGGTATTTCGCATTGAAACCCTAACCCCCCACCCGGATGTTTTTACTCACGAATTTTTGAGATTTTTGCATAAATTGGCCTTAGAAAATCATCACTTATACCTTGAATATATTAATTTATCAATGGGGTGTCCAATTTGGTATTTTATACAGAATTATGCTCACCGAAACCCTAACCCGTGCCCCCATTGGGTTTTATCCAAATTATTTGTAATTTATATATAATTTGGCTTTCGAAATTTATAACCCTAACTTTATGGATGTGGGCACTCCATTTATTTGGTATTTATACACATATATTTTATATAATATTGGCATGAATCAGGATATTATTTCACATGTACATAAATATATTATCTTGTATATGCTCCGGAAATTACATTATGTGTTTATGAAGGAAATTTATTATTTGGAAGTTCAAAAGTCATGTTTGGCCCACACTGGTAAAGAATTTATATTTTTTAATTATTTTATGATGATCGTACATATAATTTAAGCCATGTGAAGACTTAAACCCATAAGAAATATAAAAATTATGTAAATATACAAAGAGAATGCCACAATTTGATATGTTTATGATTTGTTCTCTTGGAGTGAGAAATCTGTGAAAGAAGTTTGGCAGACTTTCCTGTGAAAAATAAGAAATTATAAAATTTGGACCACGGATTTATATTTCAGATGGTAGTATTCTCTGACATGTCATGGATATTATAGTAAAAACTGAAGGATTATCCTTGCGGTATTTTATAGCATGTGATATTTCTTGACTTACCTTAATATATTATAGTAGAAGTTTATTATTTGCTAAAGATCACGTGCAGTTAAAGCCCTGTCTAAATGGATTATATATAGATGGCCCACCCCTGGGTCTTGAATAGGAGGAGATGGCTTTTGGTTGTGTAGAAACAAATACAATCTAGACTACAACCGACTGCTCCTTTAGTAAGTGAGGCCTACTAGCTTTGATCCGTAAAGATAATAGAATTTCTACATGTTTTAGTACCTAAAGGAAGAATAAGTAAAACGGGAAAAATAAATAAATTTCAAAAATATGTTTATTCACATTTCTTGTTTATGCATTTTTATTAATCTCTTATATTCTTTCTCTATTTTATTTTACACATATTATTAATTGTCATTGATTATGTTGTACTTGTTGAGTATTTGGCTTACCTTTACTATTTTTTTCCTTACCTTCAAATGAGCACGAGCTTATACTCGATAGGGTGGGGTAGAAGATTAAAAGTCGGTTAGACTTGAAGACTTGGAAGATGATCTTGTGGACATAGCCTTGTGGATTTGTGCCCTATGAAGTCTTTTGTATTATTTTTAATGGTCATGTATATTGATGATGATGTATATAGTGTATAGTTTTCGCTATATTGAATGAATGTATATACTTTCATAGGTTGTTATGATTAATTTCGGTATCTAGTGGCATCTTGTTAGAGCCAACGTTATACCTAGAGTTATGACGTTTGTGCCACGTATTTATTGTGGCTTTTGGATCCTATATTGAGTTGTGTTGTGGTTAAATATTTGTTGTATAGGGTTAATGTACAGGTTTTATATCAGTCTAACGGCAATTTTTCTATCAAAACTCTACCAAATTTCGGTTCAAAATGTGGTCCGTCACAGTTGGTATCAGAGAAAAAGATACCTTAGATTTGATGTAAATCTTATGTAAAAATTTAGGTTATAGTAAGATAGATCGAATAAGTAGACAAATGTGTAGGGTAATTAAGTTAAAATGGATAGTTCTAGTTGTCCTAATTTGTATAACTTAAGTTAGGATCAGTTAGTTATATTTGGCTGCATAGTGAATAGTGCCTTGGTTAATATTCGAATTGAGATGTAATCTAACCCATAGCATTCTTATTTAAAAAAAAACATTAGTAACAGATCTTACCACCTAGACGAAGGTCCACACGTGGAGGCGGTCAACCAAGTGATAGAAAGGTCGAGTGTCTGAATTTATTGAGTGGAATGACGAGACTTGAAAGCTTTAAAGGATCTAGTCCGGACAAGAACAAAGAGAAAGAGAAGTTATCAGGGGATGCTTCAATAGCATACCAAGTTAGGTACATAAGATGGAATCGATGGCTCGAGGTCAGGATGGCTTGGAGTCGATTTTCGGTGCTAGAGAATTTGAGGATGTCGATTTAAAATCGATTTAATAATAATAATCAAGTGCTTGAATTTTTGGGTGGCACAGATCTTCCAGAAGCTGAAATGGTGGTTGCGGTGATCCATATCCGGGATGAGATATGGTGATATTTGTCTCACATAAGTTAGAAGGCGAAGCCAACCATGGGCAGTTGATAAGAAAAGAGTTATAGACTAGGAGGATAAAGAGATATCGGAGAAAACAGTGAAGTGGATAGCACAAATGATCCATTTCAATAGTATGGGTGCTGTCGTGCCACAAGGCACGACCATGGAAGTAATGAAAAAGAAAAGTTATGTAGTTGGACCATCTGCTCTATCCGTTCGAGTTTCACTTCTCTAGAGAAGATGAAAGGCTAAAAATGAAAGCGTTCGATAATTGCCGCCTTCTCGTAGCCTTTGCTTTTACCGCTAGAGCATCCATTGGAAGGTGTAACATCCCTAGGCACCCGCTTGTAAATATTGTCCACTTTGCCACATAGGCGCATAGTTTTGTTCCTGGCAGATGGCCTCCACCGCTCCCAAGATGCGTCCCCCAGAGTGGCGCAACGGCGGCACAACGTGGCGAGATATTGTCCTCTTTAGCCTGGGAGAACTTTCTGGCGTCTCCAGCCACACACAAGCCTCAACGTTTTCTCCTGGCGAACCCCCCACAGGCTCCTAGAATGCGTCCACAAGGGAGAGGTATCCACGCCCTTAAAAGGCATGCTTCATTCCCCCCTCCAATCCAATGTGAAACTCTATAGTCCCACTCCCTCGGGAGCCCAGCGTCCTCGTTGGCACATCAAACCCGGTCCCGCCACTGATACCATTTGTAACATTCCCGGGCAGCCGCTTGTAAATATTGTCCGCTTTCCCACACAGGCGCACGATTTTATTCCTGGCAGATGGCCTCCACCGCCCCCAAAATACATCCCTCAGAGTGGGGCAGCGGCGGCACAGCATGGCGAGATATTGTCCTCTTTGGCCTGGGAGAACTTTCCGACGTCTCCAACCATACACAGGCCTCAAGGTTTTCTCTTGATGAACCCCCACAGGCTCCCCGGGACGGGTCCACAAGGGAGAAGTATGCATGCCCTTAAAAGGCACGCTTTGTTTCCCCCTCCAATCCAATGTGGGACACTACAGCCCACCCCCCTCGGGAGCCTAGTGTCCTCGCTGGCACACCAAACCCTGTCCCGTCACTGATACCATTTGTAACGTCCCCGGACAACTGCTTGTGAATATTATCCAGTTTTCCACACAGGTGCATAGTTTTATTCCTAGCAGATGGCCTCCACCGCCCCCAAAATGCATCCCCCAGAGTGGCGTAGCGGCGGCACAACGTGGCGAGATATTGTCCTCTTTGGCCTGGGAGAACTTTCCGACGTCTCCAACCATACACAGGCCTCAAGGTTTTCTCCTGGAAAACCCCCCACAAGCTCTCAGGACGCGTCCACAAGGGAGAGGTATCCACGTCCTTATATGGCACGCTTCGTTCCCCCCTCCAATCCAATGTGGGACTTTACAGAAGGTGCCTCCCTACATGCAAAGAAGAGGAGTTTTCTACCAAAACTCTAAATGTTCAAGGATGCTTTCAGGAATAAATATTCTCCCCGTTCAGTTTGAGAGCATGTTTTAATTTTGGGCCGTCTGCCACATGATCAAATGTTGACCTTTTTCCATGGGTCGGACAGTAAAGTAATCCAGTAACTTGGATCAGGGTTTTGCGGTAAAAGCACAAAGTGTAGAGGTGCCGTCTACTGTGGTGAAAGGAAGGATCTTGAATTTTTACATTTCTGTATATGTGGATTTTGAATCTATATCTGTCGTGCCACAAGGTACAACCATGGAAGTAATGAAAAAGAAAAAGTTATGTAGTTGGACCATCTACTCTATCCGTTTGAGTTTCGCTTCTCTAGAGAAGATGAAACGCTAAAAATGAAAGTATTTGGTAATTGCCGCCTTCTCATAGCCTTTGCTTTTACCGCTAGAGCATCCATTGGAAGTTGCCTCCCTGTATGCAAAGAAGAGGAGTTTTCTACCAAAACTCTAAATGTTCATGGATGCTTTTAGTAATAAATATTCTCTCCAATCAGTTTGAAAGCATGTTTCAATTTTGGGCCATTTGCCTTATGATCAAAGGTTGACCTTATTCCATGGGTCTGACAGTGAAGAAATTTAGTACCTTGGATCAAGGTTTTGCGGTGAAAGCACAAAGTGTAGAGGTTCCATCTACTATGGTGAAAGGAAGGATCTTCAATTTTGACATTTCCGTATATGTAGCTTTTGAATCTATATCTTCATTTGTTATTCCTAAGTTTATTCACTTATTTGAGGTTCTAGGCTTTGTACTAGTTGTATCAATATCTATGAAATTTTCTTGGTTCCGTAGGTGTGATTGGTTGGGCTAATTAGAATTATTTTATGGTACTGACCCTTGACCTAATTTCGGTGGTGTTTTAGTTGATGAGTCGTTGTGCTAGTATGAATTATATTGATAAGAATATTATACTTTGTAATCTAATTGTGAAATTTTGAATATGAGGCAGAGTTGATCCAGGTATCAAAAAATTAGTATCATTGTGCCTGTAAGTCCTTTAATGTGGATTGCGCCAAGTTCATTTAGCATATGAGGCCACATCTAGAGGTCATTTTGTGGTCACTGAGAAGTTTCGATTGTATAAATAATTGAGGATGTTTTTGAAAGGAAGATTAGGTAATTGATCTTTTGATCAGTAATTCAAGGTCGTATCAAAATCGACACTAATCTCTAAGGATTCCACACAGAACTGAGGAAAAATTGATTGGGTGCTGCTATGGAGTGCTCTAGAATATTTGACGTAGGTAGGATAAACTGATAAGGTTAATTGTAGATGATTGGAAAGTTAGAGTGCTCGGGAGACTATGGTTTGATAAGCGGCACTGTGAATGAATAGGTGACTCGTTCCTCATTTGTAAAGGCTTGGTATTCTATAAGAATAATCTGTAACCAGAGTGTTATTAATTGTGAATAATTGAGAATCATACCCGTGGCAGCATTCAGGATAAGATGCACCCGTTACAAGCTTCGGTAGTGCCATTTGGGTTTATAGGTTCATTGGCATTTTTGTGAATTTTACAGGATTAGATCTTTTAGCCATATTTGGGTCAAACAGGTGATGGCCTCATTGAAGAATTCAAAGGATCACGGGAGTGTATAAATTCTATTTGAGGACTGTATCTTAGTTTTGGAAAGACCGATTGATGTCGCATAAGTGTACAGTTATCTTGGGTCTAGATGAATCTTGATGTCTTTAAGAAAGGCAGTCATTGGGGCTAATATTCGATGTTAGGAGTCTTTAGACTTGATATGTTTTTTATATTTCATTGGAAATGTTGAAAGGTGAACCACGAGCAGGTTCTAATATTTTGGCCAATGGGACGTTGTGCTCTTAATTTGGGAGGCAGAATCATATTCCAGGTATTGAAGCTATAAAATTATGAGGTGAGAAGTCTTTGTGGCCTTGCTTCGGGATTATTAGAATGGTAAGGATTTTGGATGTTTGGATAATTGTGGATTAGCTTTCAAGGACAGTACATTTATCACGAATTTGGGTGATGTGTTCGGATCAAATAGGTTAGCTCGTCACTATGCCAACGAGATAATAAGTTTACGTAGTACTTAGGTTTCGAAGCTTAGATTGTGATTTGAGGCTGTGCCGAATCTCTAAGTGATCATTTCAAATGTGTTCCTTAAATTAATTGTAATTTGAGGATTTTTAGCGTACTAGTAAATGGTCAAGCAAAGTAGCGCAACAGTAGCATGTGGCCTATGGCTCAGAGATTTCAGAATAGGATTGAGGATCCAAGTTAATGATCATTTTCCAGGCATAGGATGAATTGGAGTAGAAGTTCATTAGTTCGTTCGAGGTTTCGAATTAAGTTGAAAAAATAGTCAATAATTTTGAGTTACGTCCAATTTGGTGAATCATCATAAAGTCTCCCTTGCATCGATGGTTTAAAAAATAAGTATGTGATCAAATTAAGCCTTGTAGGAGATTAGGGTTTTGTCTTGTGATAAGGTTCTAACCTAGATTTGGATAGTAATATTAAGTATTGAGAATTAGGATAATTTATTTGGTTATGACCTTCTAGAATAAATTATTTGATCAAGGATGTGATATGGGATCGTGAAGTAGGAATCTGAAAGGATCTTTCTTGATTGTTAAATTTTGAGATTCATTCAATTTTGAGAACGAAATTTCTATAAGAGAGGGAGAGCTATAATGTACCGATTTTCTGAACATCATAATTTCGTGTAATTAAGGTAATATAATCAAAATTAAGCACAATACATGTGGAAAAATTGGGTTTTGGAAGCGGTTGGAAGTAGCTGTGGGGGATGCCTGCTGGTCATGCCTAACAGCCCAACAGCTCTTTTCCGCGTCATTCATGCGGGGAAAGAGAGAGAGAGGAGAGAGAGAATGCGAAGGAGAAGAGAGAGAAAGAGGGGATCAAAGCTCTCAGGTTCGATTTTGACTTAGAACTAGTTGGACAAGTGATAGATCAAATCGAGGTAAGTGCACTCATATCCTTTTCTTTCTCTTTTGGGTATTTTTATCTCGATATTCATCCATACTTTTACTTTCATAATACTCATGTATTGAACATGTATATATTCCAATCTCATGTTTGATTTCCTAGTTTTGATCGGTATTTTGCACCAAAACCCTAACCCTGCATCTGGATGTTTTCATCCACCGATTTTTGGGATTTTTCCATAAACTGGCCTTAGAAAATCATTACCCATACCATGAATATATTAATTTATCAATTGAATATCCGATTTGGTAGTTTTATACGGATTATACTCACAGAAACTCTAACCTGTGCCCCCTTTGGGTTTTATCCGAATTGTTTGTGATTTATATATTCTTTGGCTTTAGAAATTCATAACCCTAACTTTATGGACGTGAGCACTCAGTTTATTTGGTATTTATGCACATATATTTTATATATATTAATTTATGTATTCCAAAACATTATTGGACATGAATTAGGATATTATTTCACATATACATATATATATTATTTTATGTATGCTCCGAAAATTACATTATATGCGTTTATGAAGGAAATTTATTGTTCGGAAGTTCTAAAGTCATGTTTGGCCCACGGTGGTAAGAATTTCTATTTTTCAATTGTTTTATGATGATCATGCATATAATTTAAGTCATGCGAAGATTTAAACCTATAAGAAATATGAAAATTATGTAAGTATATAAAAGGAATGCCACAATTTGATATGTTTATTATTCGTTATCTTGGAGTGAGAACTTTATAAAAGAAGTTTGGTGGACTTTCCCATAAGGAAAAAGAAATTGTTACACCTAGACCACAAATTTATATTTCAGATGGTAATATTCTCTAGCATGTCATGGATATTATAGTAAAAATTTAAGGATTATCCTGACTGTATTTTGTAGCGGGTGATATTTTTTAGCATGCCTTAATATATTATAGTGGAAGATCATTATCTGCCAAGGGTCGGGTGCGGCTAAGGCTTCGTCTATAGGAATTAGATGGCTCGCCTTTGGGTTCTGAATAGAAGGAGATGGCTCTCGTTTGTATAGAAGCAAATACAATCCAGACTACGATCGACAGCTCCTTTAGTCAATGAAGCCTACTGGCCCTGGTCTGCAAAAATAATAGAATTTCTACATATTTTAGAACCTAAAGGAAGAATAAGTAAAACGGGAAAGACAAATAAATTTCAAAAATGTATTTATTTACATTTCATATTTATGCATCTTCATTATACTCTTATATCCTTCATCTACTTTATTTTGCATATTGTGAGGTCCCGAACCTGAAATATGATAATTCAAAGTAATTAAAATAATAATAATCAAGATGAGACTAAATATGCGTGGATATATGAGTTTTGAAAATGAAAAGTATGAGAAACCTGCTGCTGCATGCTGATCTGCCTCACATCAGCATGGCGCCTAGCGCGCGCTTGAGCGTGGTAGTAGGCGCCAAAAACCAAAGGAGTCTTGCTCGTTATGTGCTTGCCGCACTCGAGCGAGGCCTCGATAGTAACCCGACAATCGCTGTGCACTCACTAAGGTGCTCAAGAGCCAATCACGGGTTTTGAGAGTGCCTGCTTGCCTTTCGTGTTTTAAAAAGAGGATGTGATGAGAAAGAGAAGAGAACGATAGCAATAGCCACGAAGGGGAGAAGGAGGAAAAGGGGAAAGAGAAGGAAGAGGGAAAAATCCACCGTTTCTATCCGATCTGGATAAAAATAACAATAGATAGAGCTCAGGCAAGTGTATTTCGCATGTTAATTACTATTTTGACAGTGTTTTAATATCTTAAAAATGGTATTTATACTTTAAATCCATGGTTCTGCATGTTTACTGTAAGTAATGCCTGTTTTTCCTGATTAATCGGACAGATTTCATGTTTACTGATACGTACTGCTATATATGCCTCTGATTTCGTGTAAATACATGTCTTTGGTATTCGTTATTGTCCAGAAGTTTTGACAAAACCCTAAGTACGAAAATGAAGGGATTTAACTATTTTAATCCAAATTTTTTGTTATGTAAAAGTTAATTTGTAACGTGATAATGTCCTTTTTTTTGGTAAGTAAGTATTTTGGATTAAAGGGAGAAAAAATTACAAAAACCTATGCTTTATCTCCAAGTATTTTGACTTGGAAATAAAACATAAAGCGCTAGGGTATATCCCGAGCGGACAGTACATCAGAATATACAAAAAGGCCTCTAGGAGGACAAGTTTAACAGAAACGACAAAATATGACATTTCCATCATAAAAAATATGAAAAGGGTTCAGCACCAGAAGTGCCAGCCGAGCCCCATCCGAAACCGCTGCAAACGCCATCAGCAGGAGCAACAGGAACCAAATTAGATGCAGAGAGGCATCACAGTCCACAGACGAAGACAGTGGCCACAACTCAACAAATCCAATGCAACACCCGCATCTCACCCATCATCAAAATCACCAGCAAATCTCCAGCCACAGCCTCACAAAATCGGGCAAAGAAGATGATGCCTCGCAACTGCAGCTACGCATCTTCGCAGAGCACATCCACCAACCTCGAAGACACCGCGCAATTCAGGGTCCTCCGGAGAGTATACCTCAGCATTAGCATAAAACAGGTTAAAACCCTGCACCGCCACCGCCGCCGGACTTCAAATACAAAGATCTTTGCCACCAGCTTCGAGATCAACAAAGATACCAGCTTCAACATGGCACAAAGAAAGAATCAATCATCTTCGCAGCCAACCGACGTCGGTAAGAAGGAAAATTTA
The DNA here is from genome assembly GCA_033239525.1 of Nepenthes gracilis. Classification (NCBI taxonomy): domain Eukaryota; kingdom Viridiplantae; phylum Streptophyta; class Magnoliopsida; order Caryophyllales; family Nepenthaceae; genus Nepenthes; species Nepenthes gracilis. The sequence continues at coordinate 763,518 of BSYO01000023.1, forward strand.
GCAAAGACTGAACAGAGCCTCTGCTGAACTCCAAAGAAACGAATAAACATAGTTTTAGCTTGAGGTAGACACGCACCAACCACAAAATGCCAAAGAGATACCAAAGACCAACCAACACACACACAACATACAACCAGCCGCCACCCTCAAAGAACCAGAAATAGCACTCCCATTATCCAAATCACCTCGAGCGAGCAAAGGCCAAAGATACAAGCGGAACAAACCAAAACGAGTCCAATCCTGCTCCACCTATTGCCTAACGACATAGAGAACTCCCCCGCAACAAAGGGAGCAAAAGACCAAACGGTCAAGGGCCAGTTCAACCAAAAATCAAATTCAAGGCACAGCGGCCCCCTACCTAACCCACACACCGGCAGAGGCTCATAGGAACACAAAGATCGCACCGTTGATTCGCACAATGCTCCAGCTAAAACCGAAGCCAACCACGCTAAGCTCCACAGAATGTGCCAGACAAACAAGACTCTTCGGGGATCATAGGCACCAAACGGACGTCAACCAGCTCTTTCACACCAAAGCCGTGAAGTCCCCAACCCGAACCAGACGGCACCCCCAACCCGTTCAACGGGAGGGGACACATTGGCTGAGAAAATGTGGTGCTAGCAAAGACAGCCCGTTCACCGTCCGAGATCCAAAGAATGGGCGAGAACATCAGCCACCAAAATGCAGTCTAGTGAGAACCCAACATTCCTCTGCAACCCAAATCAGTTGCCATCAAGCAAAGCTCCAAAAATGGCCGCAACCTAAAGGATCCCCACCGCAGCAGGAGGATCGCTAGCAACCCGAAGGTCCACGACCAGCTCTTCAGACCTTTGGCCTAATATCTCCAAACTAGCGTGACACGGAATCCCCCAATCCGTCCACCAGAAGGGAAACACACAGGCAGAGGCGCAACAGAGCCAGAAATACAGACCTTTGAAAGCAGCAGATCCAACAAGCAGCGCGGGAGTCGTCAGAAGCGTCAGATATCAGATCCCAGAACCAAATCCAGGAGGGCAGAGCTAACTAATACCAGCCGACAGCCAAAGCCAAAACTAGGCCCAATCGGCAACAAAGGCGAATGAACCGAAAGGAGCCCAAAGCGAGACCAGAGCCTACAACCCAATCTGAATGGGAGAAACGATTCAAGAGCTCAACCCTAGGCTTGCACCGAGGAGAAGAGGAATCGATCTTGTGAGAGATATGAGACCTCAAAGGCCTTCATCCCAACCTGAATCAGCAAAAACGATCTCACAGCAGCAGCCGAAGATTCAAAGGATGCCGACGCTTCAGATCTGAGGTCCGGAAATGTAGGGAGCTAGAATCGGGAAACGGGAGGCGATCGGGCTGAGCAACCAGGAGGCCGGCCATGGCCGGCTCCGGCGCCGCCCGACCAGAGGAGGGACGCCGCAGAAAATGTGTTCTAACGTGATAATGTCCAGCATGTGATTTATGTCTAAAACATTTACACTGATTTATACTATTAAATTTCTAAATGGTTATAAACTATTACTGTATATTCTGAAACAAATCTGAAGGGTTCCAAACTTATCATGTATATTCTTAGGCTAACTAAAGAGTTATTGTGAAACTCTGACTGACTTCTGAAACTGAAAAAGGTTTTTAGCTAAAAAATAAGAAGAAAAAATATTTTTGATACTGTTAATTTGGACCCGAGACTAATATACAATCAGGTTAGGTTCTCCGACATACCTTAAAACGTTATGGGGATAATCGAGAATAACTCTATTCATGTAGTGTCCCACATTGGATTGGGGGAGGGGAACGAAGCGTCATTATAAGGGCATGGACACCTCCCACCTTGTAGACGCGTCCTGGGAGCCTGTGGGGGGTTCGCCAGGAGAAAACCTTAAGGCCTGTGTATGGCTTGGGACACCGTGAAGTTCCCCAGGACAAAGAGGACAATATCTCGACATGCTGTTCCGCCGCTGTGCCACTCTGGGAGACGCGTTCTGGGAGCCCGTGGGGGGTTCGCTAGGAGAAAACCTTGAGGCCTATGTTTGGCTTGGGACGCCGTGAAGTTCCCCAAGCCAAAGAGGACAATTTCTCGCCACGCTGTGCCGCCGCTGCGCCACTCTGAGAGACGTGTTTTGAGGGCGGTGGACACCGTCGGCCAGGAACAAAACCGTGAGGCCTGTAAACTAGGGACGCCGTGAAGTTCTCCCAGGCCTCGGCCTGTAGGCTGGAGACGCCGCGAAATTCTCCCAGGCCAAAGCGAACAATATCTACATGCGGGTGCACCGGGGACGTTACAAATGGTATCAGAGATGGGACCCGGTTTAGTGTGCCAGCGAGGACGCTGGGCCTCCAAGGGGGGTGGACTGTAGTGTCCCACATTGGATTGGGGGAAGGGAACGAAGCGCCATTATAAGGGCGTGGACACCTCCCCCCTTGTAGACGTGTCCTGGGAGCCTGTGGGGGGTTCACCAGGAGAAAACCTTGAGGCCTATGTATGACTTGGCATGCCGTGAAGTTCCCCAGGCTAAATAGGACAATATCTCACCACGCTGTGCCACCACTGCGCCACTCCTGGAGACGCATTCTGGGAGCCCGTGGGGGGTTCGCCAGGAGAAAACCTTAAGCCCTGTGTTTGGCTTGGGACGCCGAGAAGTTCCCCAGGCGAAAGAGGACAATATCTCGCCACGCTGTGCCGTCGCTGCGCCACTCTGGGGACGCGTTTTGAGGGCGATGGACTCCGTCTGCCAGGAACAAAACCGTGAGGCCTGTAGGCTGGGGACGTCGTAAAGTTCTCCCAGGCCTCGGCCTGTAGGCTGGAGACGCCGCGAAGTTCTCCCAGGTCAAAGCGGACAATACTATGTGCGGGTGCGTCGAGGACGTTACAGTTAATTAGGACCCGAGACTAATATACAATCAGGTTAGGTTCTCTGATATACCTTAGAACATTATGGTGGTAATCGAGAATAACTCTATCCATGGAATTATATGTGATCCACCCTTCCTCATGACATTAATCTAGAGGGTAGTTACTATTACTGGCCGGCACCCCTATCCTCAATCCTCAGAGAGGGGATAGATCCCGTGAGAAGAGATCTCCTATTCCTGTTTCTGGCCTTGGATTATATAAAGTAAACACAATCTATCCTCGATTATTCACCCCCTCCTCTAGGAGGGTCTACTAGTTTGGTCCTTCGGATAATAAAAAGGAATTTCTAGAATTAATAAAATTGATACTGTTTTCTGATTTCTGAAACATGTTTCATTGACTTTATGATTTTGAAGTGCGACTATACTGATTCATGACTCTCAATGCACGTATAGAATGGATTTCCCTTGTTTCTATACTTTCATGTTTTCCTGATTGATGTTTTTCCCTATTTACTTATATGTTTCTTTTCTGGAATATTCTCATGAATTTACTTAACTGTACGTATGTTCTGCAAATGTTTTTAGGATCACTACTTTATTACATTTATACTTTATATTCCAGGATACCCTTTTTACTGCATTATGTTATGTATGAAAGCAATATATTCAGCATGTTTTGGTCCCTTATTAGATTTCGACTCACTGTTTTATTTTTCCCCTTCAGATAAGGATATAGAGACAATGCCAGATGAGCGAGTGTAGATAGACCTAGCAAGGAAACTTTGGAGCCTCGAAGTCATTTTGAAGATTTTGGGAAATTTTATAGTTTTGCATGAAAACGTTTAAATTGTGGATGAAATTATGTATTGATGATTATTATACATTATGAACTCTATTGGATTAGCAATTATACTTCCGCAGGCTTATATAGTTGCTTCCGCTATATATTTTCTGGATTTTGTACAATTCCTAGATGGCATCTCGATTCCAAACTATTAGTATAGTGGCAAGGAAATGTGAAATGTAAGCTGTAGGGAATTATATCGCACATTATAATCCTGTGTCAATGATGAGAGTACATGTTGATGGATATTATGAGGTTATTTTGTATATTTACAGGTTATGGATAGGTTGTTTGTATTCGGTTTAGCCCAATTTTAGAAAAAACTCTGTCAGATTTTTCTTAAATCTTTAAATTTTATTTGGGCTTTAGTTTTTGTATTTGTAATGACAGAATTATCTGAGGATAAAAAAAATCTGTTCCGTTACACATATGTTATTTATTATCATTGATTATATTACACTTGCTAAACATTTGGCTCACGCTTGCTATTTTTTCTTTACCTTCAGATGAGCACTACCTTATACCTGATAGGGCGAGGTAGAGGATTAAAAGTCGGCTAGGTTCGAAAACTTGGATGATGATCTTGTGAACTTAGCCTTGTGGATTTTTACCATGTGGAGTCTTTTATATTATTTTTTATGGTCATGTTTATTGATGATGATATATATATTGTATAGTTTCTGCTATGTTGGATGGATGTATGTACTTTCGCAGGTTATTATGGTTAATTTGGGTATCTAGTGGCATCTTGTTGGAGCCAACGTCATATCCAGAGTTATGACGTTGGTGCTATATGTTTATTGTGGCTTTTGGATCCTATGTTGAGTTGTGTTGTGGTTGTATATTTGTTGTACAAGGTTAATGTAAAGGTTTTGTATCAATTTGACGGCCGTTTTTTCTGTCAGAACTCTGTTGGAATTCTGTTAGAAATGCGGACCATCATAAAAGTTCCAACTTAGGTTTAGATAGGAAACATTAGATATTGAGGATTAGGATAATTCATTTGGTTAAAGTTTTCTACAAATGCTCATTTCTTTAAGGATGTGACATAAGAACATGAAGTAGGAATCTGAAAGGATTTTTTCTAATTGTTGAATTTTGAGGTTCGCAAAAATTTTAAAGACGAAATTTCTATAAGTGGGGAAGAATTGTAACGTACCAATTTTAAAATATCGTAATTACGAGTAATTAAGGTAATATAATCAAAATTAGGTTTAATATGCGTGAAAAAATTAGGTTTCAGGAACATAGGTTGAGGTGGCAGAGGAAGCCCGCCGGATGCCCGAGGTAGTGCCACGATGTTGGATCCCATGGATCCCGCACCTAACAAGCACTCGAGCATCGCCCGCATAATAAAAACCCGCGAGGGTTTATTTCGGGCATTCTTCTAGCCTTCCAATGTGAAGGAGAGAGAGAGAGGGGGAAGAGAAGAGAGGAAGGAGAGATTAAGGCTCTCGGGTTCTAATCCGCGTTGGAGTTAGTTAGAGAAGTGATAGATCGGGTTGAGGTAAGTACATCCATACTCTTCTCTTTCATTCTTTACACTTTTTATTCCATTTTCTTTGGGTATCCTCATTCCGATACATGATTATATTTATATTTTGTATTACTCATGACTTAAGTATGCACATATGTAGATTTCATATCTGATTCTTAGTTTTGGTTGGTATTTCATACGTGAAACCCTAACCCGTGTGCGGATGCTTTTATTCATTTATTTTTGGGGTTTTTACATAAATTAGTTTTAGAAAATCATTACTCGAGCCTTGAACATATTAATTTGTCAATTGGATGTCCGATTTAGTAGTTTTGTACAGTATTATGCTCACCGAAACCCTAACCTGTGCCTCCTTTGGTTTTATCCGAATTATTTGTATTTTATGCATTATTTGGCTTTAAAAATTCATAGTCCTAGCTTTATGGATATGGGTATTCAATTTATTCGATATCTATTTATATATGTTTTGTATATGTTAATTATGCATATTTCGAAAATATTGTAGGACGTGAATAGTGATCTTTAAGTGCATGTACAATAAATATGTTATCTTATATATACTCCAAAAATTATATTATATGCAACTACAAAGGTACTTGCTGTGCCGAAGCTCTAAAGTTACATTTGGCTCACGGTAGTAAGAATTTCTTACATATTTTAAAATTTATATTGATTTCTGCGTATAATTAAAAGCATGTGAAGACATGAGTTCATAAGAAACCAATTATCTATATCTATATCATGAATTATGAAAGATATGCAAAGTATTTGAAGGAAATTTCACAATCTGTTATGTCTGATGATTCATTCTCTAGGGAATGAGAACTCTGTATAAGTTTCTAGTAAAATCTTCTCTTAAGAATAAGTAATTAAGAGTTTGGACCAATGATTTATATTTCAGAGGGTAGTTTCCCTAATATACCTTAGGATATTATAGTGGTAGATAGAGGAATGCTTTTGGACCACGAGAGATACTCTTGTGGTGTATCTGTTATTTGTCATCTATTTCTGACCTTATATATCGAGTAAAAGGTATACTGTCCACCACGGGATGTTAAATTTGAGATTTGTGGTCAGCGTCTTAGAATATGTGGGGACATACACATTCTATTCTTTGATCGGCTACTTCGTTAGTTGGTAAGACCTACTGGCCCTGATTTACAAAGTAAAGAAGCTTATGTATATTTTGGAACTAAAGAAAGAAAAAAGAAACGAAAAAGATTAATGTATTCCGAAAAGTACATTTAATCATATTTCATATTTATATATCTTCATTATACTTTTATATCTTTCATCTACTTTATATTGCATGTTTCATTTATTGCCTTTGATTATATTACACTTGTTGAGTATTTAGCTCACCCTTACTATTATCCTTCCTCCAGATAAGCACGTCCTCATGCCTAATGAGGCAGAGTAGAGTTTAAGAGTTGGTTAGGTTGCAGATCTTGACAGAAAAGTCTCGTGGACTTAATTTTGTGATTTTGTATGAGATGGAGTATTTTGTATTATTTTGAGATGGTTATGTATACTGATGTATGTGCATGATGATAATGATGTATATGTAGTATAGTTTCTACTATTTTTAATGGATATATATGCTCCCGTAGGTATTTATGGATTGTTTGGGGACTTAATGACATCTTATCTGAGTTAACGTCATACTCAGAGTTATGATATTGGTGCCACGTATTTGTTGTGGCTATTTTTGGATCTTGTGTTGTGATGTATGGTTATCTATTATACTGTACAGGGATTTTTGTACAAAATTGTATTAGTTTGGCAGCCATTTTACTATCAAAACTTTGCTAGATTCCGGTTAGGTAATGTGGTCAGTCACATTTATACTTCTGGAGACGTTATTTTTGCTTACCTATTTTTGGACAATATGTACTATATTTAGTTGTTATTCCTAGTTGATTTTAATTGTAGACAATGGAAGGAAATGATGTAAAATTATAATTAGTTTTGATGAATGCTAAGGGACAATGTAATCTCTGTAAATGATGTAGTTCATATGGTTAACATTTAATAGATATTATTTATTTTCGTAGATTAGTATATAATTGATTTGATAGGCAACTTTCCTTAATAAACGCTATCGTCATTTTATTATTAGGTTGATGTCAGAGGTATAGATAATGTAGTGATATAATTGAATCCTGTGTATATTGATTAGTTATTTATGTACAGTTGATTGGAGTATTGAAAGGAAAAGTTCATGTTCAATTGATTTATGATGTATATAATTGGTAATATCAATAATTAAAGGATAATAAGTTATAATTAAGATTAATGACGAGTCTTAAGACATAATCTGTCACATTGCAACCAGTACAATGAGACATCAATAAAATTAACTTGTGTTAGTCCTTAGAGTTCCTTTGGCTACTCCAATATTCACGGATTGTAAATCAAGTTGATCTTTTAAATTATCTTTGGTTTTTTTCCTTAATGGTCATAATCTTCCCCAAAATGTTATCACATATAATTTTTTTTATGTGCATTACATCCAAAGTGTGTCACAATAAAAAAGTTCTCCTATATTAAAGTTTAAATAATATTCTTTTATTATTCCTTTATCCCCTCTCTTATCATAAGATACTTTTGTTTTCTTCTTCATATCTTTAGTCAAAACCATACCTTCCAAATCCTGAACTTGACTAACAATGTCATTGCCAGAGTGTGACAACCCAAACTCTTTCGTACCATCAAAAGGTCCATTATCATTTCTCTATCTACGATTGATAGGAAGATAGTGTCAATGGCCCATATAATATTGTTTTCTAGAATTATCCGCCCTTATGGAGAAAGTTTTGTTGCTACAATGTGGACAAGCAAATTCACTCTTTGTATTCCAACTAGACAAGTTCTCATGTGGAGGAAAATCATTAATGGTTCATAATAAGTTGCACAAAGAATAAACTTCAGGCAATTAACACATCAAATGTGTCAACACTTTCTTCCCATGACTCCTTTAACTCTTCTATTAGAGGTTACAAGTGAACTTTAATTGCATCCTTGGGATCTTTAGGACATGGTATAATTAGACTCCTTCATACACATCCAAGGAGGAAATTTGTATCGAATGAGTAATATTAGCCAAATACTGTATACAGTACATGAATGTGTAAATGGTTGAATACCATTGCTAGTGAGGCTACCTTTCATTGCAAAGCTCCATCAAAAAAGTCTTGTGAAGTTTATCAAAAGATTTTCATGCCATTGAATATGCTGAATGCCTCATTACTCCATCCTCAACTCGTCTATTGTGATGCCATTTTATAAAAGAAGCGGTCTTTACACACAAGAAAAAGCCATTTCAATGGAAAGTTCCTTAATGTCTTATGCAGTATTCTTTTACCATTTTTTCCTTTCACGATTGCCCTACTGTGCTTTCAACATTTGCATCTTGAAGCACCACATATTTTGCGAAAGTCAGAATATTTGTTATTCTTCAAATATAGTATATAATCATTCAAGCTTGTATCTATCTTTCTATAAGATAGACCAAGATCCTTAATACTCTTTTTTGCTTCATGATATGAGTCAACTAAAGTAAAACCTTCTGGAAGTAAATCTTTATTTATAGTTTGGGAGCACCATTAAAAATTAAGAAAAGTCTTTCAAAATCTTTAGAAAATTTGATGCTCTCACTAAAAATAGCATTAGCAAAACAAGCAATGCATAATTAAATATCATACTACATTTTAAAAGCTAATTAAATAATAAATATACGAATTAGAGCAAAAGAAAAAAAAATATTATGATATAAATCATATCATATAAATTGAGCCATAATGGAGATAAACCATTTATACATTCAAGCATTGTTGATAAAATGAATTCTTCCTATCAATTTTGTCATCAATATATTCTTCGATCATTTACGCTAAGTTGTGACAGAGCAAGTTTTTTTTTATAACCTCTATCAATAACCAAATAAACTAATGCACAAATAAAATAATATAATATCAGTAGAAAGTAGGGTAGAGTTTTCTTTGTAAAAGGGCTAAAAACTATACAAATAGCCTGATCAAGGCATACATATAAATAGACTTTCACATTTATTTATTCATTATACAAACACAGGATCATCAAAATGTCATATTCATCCATAGCTCCAATATGGTATTCCCATCCACTATATCGATTCAAAAAAGAGATGCCAACTAGGAACCGGTACAAATCCAGAGGCAACATGCGGAAGCAATACTAAATCCATAAGGTAATCCTACGGAAACAAAAACAGTAATCCAACATAACACATATATGCCATGATGTAAATATATAAATTCCTTTCACAAAATTAGTTATTTACATTCACTATTATTAGACTCCAAAAGTTCTTCAAGAGACTTCAGATCTTCTCAAGGCTTTTTTAGCCAAACCCTTTCTTTACTCGTTCTCGTCGGGTAGCAGCTCTATGGTCTCATTTGGAGCAAAAAAATAGAAGAGTGAGCTGAAACCAAATAATGTACCATAAAAGTATGCAAATAAAATTTTCAAACAAAACATACTTACAATAGAGTAAAAGTTATGGGACTTATCAAAGAACATAAGGCACATAAAAAGTAGAAAGCATTAATCGTCATGAAGCATGTTAGAAGCCATATGTCAATTTCAAACTTCACTGGTTCTTCAAATCCAACTTTATTATCTGAATAGACCCAAAATAATAGACCCTACTAGTTGAGGGAGCGAATAATCAATGATAGACTGTATTTACTTCACACAATCTAAGGCCAATGTTCAATAAGTTTTCAATGTCCATAGTTCAATGTTCAAAAGTCTCTACCCTCTCAATTTATCGCCCCAAGGAGAGGCAAACCACGTATTACTCCATGGACGAAGCTAGCCTCAATTACCACTGCAACATTCTAAGGCATGCCGGAGAACCTTACTAGACTGTACGATAGTCCTAGGTCTGATTTCTTACTGATTTACTTAACTAAGATATACTTGTTCTTATTTTTTTAATCTTAACTCATCATACCTCAAAGGTCAAATCAAGCTCTTACAAATAATCCTTCAAATAGTTCTGAATACTTCCGAAAAGTCCAATAGTGAAATCTTTTTTTTCAAAATTTCAAATAAAAGTCATCCAACAAGCTTAACAAGAGATCAAATAACCTTTTCATCACATTTCTCAAAAGTTTGGAACCAAATATCCTCAAATGTTTGAGCTAGGGTTTGAAGCAAACCGTCCAGACATAAAATGAACACAAAACGTAAGTCAAATAATGAAATCGAAGCCACAATTCATAATAATCATATAAAAATACAAAATCTAACAAAGAAATTATGAGAATCATGCATTATTTCTGACAAATCTTGTGGGATGTGGGTTTTAGAACATAAATATCAAAATGGAGATGTCAAAAAGTAGTAAAAACGGAAAATAAAGTTGGGGGTACACTTGTCATACCCGATCTATCGTTTTCCTTACTCTTATTGGATCAAAATTAGCAAAGAGTCCCTCCTCTTTCTCTTTATCTCTCTTCCTCCTTCGTGCTTCTGCTCATGCATGACCCCAAAACCATCTCCCCTCTCCTTTTTATAAACAAAAATCAAAGTCAGTCATATAAAAACGTGACTGGCGCTTGAGCGTTACTCGGGCATCCTTCGGGCACCCACGTTCTGTCATAGTGTCGCTTGAGGCGCTCATCGAGCGCCCTTCGGGCAATCGATTCTATGAAATACGCCCGAGTGGCACCTCGGGCACCACGTTCAGTAAATTGGCGCCTACTCGACGCTTAAGCATGCATCGAGCGCCGCTCCTATTTTTTTCCTTCAACCAAGATTTATCTCCAAATTTCCTTAGTCCGTTTATCCTCAACTTAATTATTTTATCTTTATTACTATAATTTACTATATTTTGAAAATGCAGACCTCACAACTCTCCTCTACTTATAGAAATTTCATCCTCGAAATTTAACGAACCTCGGAGAAAACCTTTCTAACATTCATAAGTTATTTCTTTAATTAAATGATTATCCTAAGAAAACCTCATACATCTAAATCGCCTTGATCTTTAGTACATGATTCGTTCTATACTTAGCTAAATTCATCAAAATCGAAAGTAAAACCAATTCATTAACTACTTCTCCGACTCTGTTTAAAACCTTAAACGGGAAAAATTTTCTTACTTCAATTAACATTAAGCCTCGAAATAATTTATCCTTATGAGCTTCAAATCAAACCTTAAAATATATGGGTTCACCATAATTTTGTTGCGCAACTCTGATTAATTATCTAACTATAAATCATCAAGTTACAATTTTCCACCATATTTGATTTGACTCAACATCCAAAATTCTGCAATCAAGTTGGCTAAGATTTTGGCGTAAACCTTAAATTGCAATCAAACCCCAAATCAGAAATACTCCATGTCCTCATTAATTCGTTGGTATGTCTTCAAATTGATATCTTCATAAAATACAAAATCCATATTGACAAGTATGGCTGATTTAGCTGAAATTTAACAAATACTTACATGTCTTTGAAATACATGGCCATTCACTCCTAGTCTCTTCAATCACATCAAGAGACCGATGGAAATTATAAGCCTATACACACTTCCGTCATTTTATCTAATCATTTATATTATAGATCCCAAATCTTCTTACAACTTATATCTATTGGCTCATATACGAAAGTCCTGAGATATTGATACCACAAGGGCAAAAGTCCACAAATCTTCAAATTGACGTCAGATCAAAACTACAATTATAACAGTCTCCCAAGAATTTGATATAACTTTAGGTTATCACCCAAATCTAAAAACCCAATTACTAACAACCTCAAGATCTCACTAGCATACTGCTAGCCCACAACCATAGGGACTTCTTATTTCAAAATTTTATAACTCCAATCCTTCACATAATACATTTTATTACCCCAATATTGGGCTTACTCGCAATTTGCCTTTGACTTCTCCTATGAGACACCGAAGGCATACCAAATCTAAGATCCCCAATAGTATTTGCCAGTACTAGGGTCCGTTCTCCTCAAAGACATTGAGGTTATCTTTGAAATCTATAGACAGATCTATCCACTTATAATATCATAGGATCGTCCTTACTTAATGACTTAATTATTTTGGCCTTTAAAAATTATTAAACAAAAGCTATCTCTAATGGCACTATCCACAAGTTATCAAAACTGAGACTTCAATTACTAATTCCGACCTTCGGTGGGGTAACTCTAACTATGGACTTCTCTTTCACTCAATCAAAGGACAACCATCCACATTGGAATAGGAAACATAGTTCTAAATTTTCCTCAAACACGTCTCATTACATATTTCATTCCTCCTTTAGGATACCTGTGAGGTCCCGGACCCAAAATATGATAATTTGGGAGTAATAAAAAATGATAATATTCAAGATGAGGCCAAACATGTACGGAAGAATGAGGTTTGGAAGTAAAAAGTGAGAAATTGCCAAAGTTCAGCAAACAGCAACTCGGCGCCTGCCGCGCGCCAGAAGTGCAGCAGCTGGGTGCCTGTCGCGCCCCCGAAGCGCAGCAGCAAGTGCAAAATCTAGTAGGGTGCCGCTCGCTAGGCGCCTTCCACGCTCAAGCGAGCACCCGGCAGAACCCTGTACTCGTCACGCACCTGCCGCGTGTTCAAGCGCACGTGCAATTTTTTCCTGCATCTTGATTTCCGTTTTTGTTATAAAAAGGGGGAGGAGAGAGAGGGGAGCAGACCATGACCAGCATGAAGAGGAAGGAGGGAAAAGAGAAGGAGAAATGGAGAAATCACCCGTTTTGATCCACTCCAGATAAAAATAACGATTGATCGAGTTCATGTAAGTGTACTTCGGACGTTATTCACTTTTTTACACTGTTTTGGTATCTTAAAAATTGTGTTTATGCTCTAAAATCATCTTATTCCATGTTTAATATAAATGAAGCATGTTTCTCTCACTTGTTCGAATAGATTTCACGTTTACCCATGTGTATTGCGGTATTTAGCTTCGATTTCATGAATAAACGTGTATTTAGTATCCGATTTGAGTTCAAAAGCATATTGTGAAACCCTAGCTCAAAAATATTGGAAATTTTTGGTTGAAATGCATGATTTTGTATATGTATTTAGATTTATGGCATTGATTTCATGAATAAACATGTGTTTGGTGCTCAATTTAAATTTGAAAGCTTTATGTGAAACCCTAGAACGAAAATTAGGAATTTTGGTATTTAAATTCCTTAAATCTTGATATGTGAAAGTCTATAGTTCATGCCTTGATTTTTATCTGAAAAATTTACTTGGAATTGTACCGCTAAGTTACTACGAATTTCTTAACTAACTGAAGGGTTATCTGAAAGAGTTTGATTTATCATAAGACATGTTAAGTAAAGAATGTAAGAATATGAGTAAGAATCCCTTCAGTTGAGTTTTCCAGTTGAGTATTTTAGTTGAGTATTACAGTTAAACATTTATGTTGAGTAAGTTAATAAGAAAGGGGACCTAGGAAAATTGTTTAGTTAGGTAAGGTTCTCCGGTATGCCTTAGAACGTTATTGTGGTAATCGAGGATAACTCTATCCATGGAGTAATATATAGTCCGCCCTTCCTCAGGGCGTTAACCTAAAGGGTAGTCTTCTGTTTCTGGCCTATCTTTGGGAGGCATTTTTGTACTTATCCCACGAGGTGGGATATTATTGTTACTATTTCTATTTATATCTTTAAATTGTGAGGAGATGTACACAATCTATTCTCGACTATTCGCCCCCTCGGCTAATAGGGTCTACTAGTTTGGTCCCGTTCTGCATAAAAAAGGGATTTTTAATATTTATAGATTCCGATACTAGTTTTTGAATTATATAACTCGTTACACTGTTTATGATTTCTGAAGTATATTGATACTGATTTATGATTTCTCATGTTACATGTACCCGGTTTGGTGCAGTCTCTTAATGCACCAATTTGTCCTCTGACTGGGGGCCCTGGTCCAGGGCTAGACCCAGTGGGGTGTGTGGCTGATGGAGTTGCCATGTTGCCCTGCAGGATGCAATTAGATGAAGGCCGTGGGTCTGATGTTGATAACGTGGATGTGTACAACATGTTACATCTCCACTCCCCTGGTGTTATAGTAGCTGATAAGATACCAACTCCCTTTTTATTGTCTATTGCCCCTGGGTGTTCAATTTGCATGTCAAATGCCTCCAGACATTTGGATGGCCCTCCTGATGCGACCCCCAAAAGGTCGATCCCAGAAAATGATACAGATAGCGATTTTACCCCCCCTCAATCCAACGTATAACAAAAAAGTATGGATTGGGCTCGGCCAAGCATACCGGTTCGGGTTCTACAAGCTCCTCTATGTTTTCTTCTGAAATTTCTGTAGGGCGGGCTGTTGTCTACTCTTCTGAGAAATTTTTAAGCGTCCATGAGGCGTTGCACCTTGAGCGTGACTCTTGGTTGCCACCTAAATCTCAGAGAAAGAAAAAATCCAAAAATCCCAGGGATTCTCCGATGAGATTGGCCCCATGATTTTTGTTTATTGAAAGTAATAAATGCTGAATCTGGCCTGGACTTTGGCCCAGGTTCTTTTTGATTGAGTGATCTGATGATTGATCTCTCCATATGGCTGACTGCCCTCCTTGAAGGGCACTATATCCATCCTGGCTTGTTGCGGGTCGAGCATCTTAAGTAGTCTGATGCTGATGCCCAGTGTGGTTGTATTGGTGTGGTTTAATGCTTCTAGTCTGATTTTGGACTCGGTTGTGCTTTGAGGGTATGGATTGATCTATATGGAGCTCGAACTCCTTCTTTGCTCTGTCGTTGTAACTCTTAGCTGGATTCGGATTGGGCTATCTCGCCGGCCTCGGTCTTGAAGGAAGTTCGCTTTCTCTATGGGCTCATACCGATGCTGCCCTATCGTATGTGGTTGCGATCGTCCATAGCACTCAGTCTTTCTTTGCAATAATGTTGATGTTCTGTATTTTGAATTGCTGATCTAGCCGAATGGTTTGGTTGGTTTTGGTGTTTGGTGCTCCATTGTCAAAAAGGGCTCCTGCATGCAATGAAGCTACACAGGTGATGGCAAAGGCCTTGGTCGTGGCTATCAGGATGATGATGGCCCCATCCGGCTGTTTTGTCTCCTATTTATGTGGATTCAGCATTTGTATGGTTAGTACTGATGATGAAGATATGATTGCTGCTGGGGTTGGCTGCTGGCCTTGTGGGCATTTTGGGTCTTGTCAGATTGCTGCATGTGCTGTGTTGTACTTCCTGAAATGCTGAAATGCTGAAATGCTAAAATGGTGCCCCATCGTGTACTCTGCTGAAATGCTGAGTACCCTTACTGATGCTATTCCCTGCTGGTGTATCAGTTTTTGTTGGGCTTGGCAGTTGATGCCGGGTCGGTTGCTGCGTTGGATACTCATGCAATGTTGAGAGCCGGAGGTGCCTGTGCTATTGCAATGATAAATGGGTGACGAATGGCACGCAGCTTGTACTGTATGGGTTGCTATTGGGGCAGGTCCTCGAACTTTGGATGGCTGATAGTTGCTGATGCTGTGCACTTTCGGATGTGATCCCCTGCTATTGATCATTGTTGATCTTGCTGGGTTGAAGCAGTTGTATTGATTGGCTGATGTGTGGGATCTAGGTGACTGAACTGCCCTGGAAAATTGCTATGGCTGCGGTGGTGACCTAACTTCTTTTGACGCCTGCCTTCACTACCGATGCTGGAATGGTGCTGAATCCGGGTGCTGAACTGGAAGGCAGCTGTCCTTGCTTTTTAATACTCACCTCCTGTGCGGTTTGAATGGATCTGTCAAGCTGGAGTTTACTTTTCTGCTGCTGGAGTAGTACTGAGCCTGCTGATGTTACTCTTGGCAATCATTGCTGATTTGGATGACCTGGATGTGCTATCCTGGTCCTGTGCGGTGGGACACGCTGTTATGTGATGTAATATTCTGCATTTCCTATAGGTCCTGTAGAACTTTGGTCTCCTAGAGGCCTGTTTTGTACTTCCCGATGTACTTGTCGCCCGGGGTATGCCCCAGCGAGTTATGTTTTACTCCCAAGTCAAAATACTTGGAGTTAAAACATCATATTTGTAATTTTTTCTCCCATTAATCCAAAATACTTACTTACCAAAAAAAAAAAAATTGTTACATGTACCCTTCTGTTTCCTGTATAACTTCATGATTTGATTGATCGGTATACCTGTTCTGCATAATAGGGTTTACACTGCATATTTTCATATACCTTGTTGGGTTTAGACTCACTGTATTATTTGTTCCCCACCAAATGATACTGTAAAGTTAGTGCCTGACGAGAATGAGCAGCTAAAACTTAGCCTACAGACCTTTGAAGTCTTGAAGTTATTTTGGAGATCTCGGAAGAAAATAGTTGGATGTAATTATCTAATTTTTGTATGTGGGTTTTATGTGTATGGATTTTATATAAGATATAAATGATAGGCATATGATATAAATAGAGATTTATGCTTCTGCGGGTATATAGTTTAGCTTCCACTATATGTTTATTTTTAGATTCTGTTACAGAACCTAGATGATATCTCTTATGTGTTTTTAGATAGTGGATAGGATTATATTTTAGCCATGGATGATATATGCCAGTCTGTGATCCTGTGTATATGCGTTGTAGGAGAAATTATGATATCTATTTAATTGTGTGCTTGATTCAGGTTATTTCGTACATGTTGTATTTCTAATTTTCCCGACGTATGGTTGGCTACTCCCTTTGGCACGAACGTTCGGATCCTTGACAGGGTGACGACTCCGGGCACAGATCTATCCCTAGTTGTTTGTTGATTTATGTGACGAGTTGGACTTCAGGACTATCTGGTTGGGGAAGGATTATCTTTCCTGGATTATGTTGATTTGCTGCTGACGTTGGGTTGGCTACTCTTCATGCTCTTATGCATCATCTGATCTGTATGATATTTGTTCTCCTACCGTTACATGAATGGCGTTTTTCCATTGTTTAGCTTTCCAAGTATATTGCTACCGGAGTCTGTTTTTATTTTCTCTTTGGAATCTTGTATTTCTCAGCTCAAGGAATGCCCTAGCATAGTCGTTTATCTCCAATCTATTTGGAGATTAAACATCTGATTTGTATTCTTTCATTTTTATTAATACATTTTAATTACTTATCAAAAAAAAAGTATTTCTGATTTTCATTCAGTTATAGAAAAAGCTCTGTTAAAATTTCTGTAGAATTTATATGTTTTGAATTTTGGTTCTAATTTCTATTTTTGTCTTGACGGAAGCTTCTGAGAAAAAGAAACCCGTTCCGTCACAATACATCTCCTCAAACCTCTAAAAATCATGCGATAATCGCTCTCCTTATAAACAACACCTATAATTCCTCTAGGTAAGGACCACATCGACTAATCCCAACTATGGGCAAAACTATTTCAAATCATAAGCTCCTCCCCCACTTATATTGAGGGTGGCCACCTATTCAAAATATTATATCCCACCGTAATCTACCAGACCCATCAGGGGTCAATCCAAACAGAACAGCCGACAATTAATCCTAAATTCCTCGAAGGCGACCTTCGCATATTCCATTCTTATAAATACTGATCGTTCCCAAGCCAAATGCCTCATGACTCTACAATCCTTAGGAAACACTTGTCGAGTCCTAAGAAGACCATCTACCTCTACAACATCAATTGGTTTTCCCAATTAGCCAATACGTTATTCCCACAAATTCAAATTATACTATTGAAGGTGCCAACTGCGATTGGCTATATGTTCTATTGAAAATTCGATAAAGTTTCCTCTGTAATACGGCAGTCCAAATATACAAAAACCTATGAAATATCCTATACAACACATAGTACATCCAATAATTCCAACCTCCGACAACCTGCAACAATCACAACACAACTCTACAAAGGCTCCCAAAGCCACAAGCTCCATAAAGCATTTCCTCAACTATATTTGCCTTTTTTTCCCTCCGATGAACATTCAACTGATTGCTTTCCATAATTCATAAAATCTATAAAAGAACACACAGATTACAACCATGGGACAACCTAAAATTTTTAGAGTAAATATGATGTAACATATAACTCATAGGAAAATAAAAGTATTCATAAATCCCAAATTAAATAAAGTAGAAATCAAATCTCCATAAATAAAAGAATACCTTCATCCACGTTTGAGGGTGCCTTAGTGTCCTAAACTGTCATCGTAATTGCTTTAGCCGGAATAGCGGTCCTCTTTGTTTTCAGTTTCTTGGGTAGAAGATAATCATTGATCAGATGATCCTACTGACCATAATTAAAATAGGCCCCATCCTCCAAAAACAATTTTCTCTTGAATGTTTCTTCCCAAAATAATCACAGTTTACTATAGACGCCTGGGAAGCTGACACTGGCTAAATTTTGATGCTATTTTTTAATTTATCAGACACTTTCATCTTTTTAAAGGTCCTGAGGGTCCTAAACCCGATCCCATACCAGAACGCATTTGGCTAGCTACCCTCTTAGCAAAAGATTTCTGAGTCTCAAGTTCCTTTTCAAGCATCGGAGCCGTATCTAAGATTTCAACACAAGTTTGAAGCTCCTAGGTCACCAATTGACTCATAATCTCATCCCTTAATCCTTATTAGAACTTCTTGACTTTCCTCAATTTATTTTCCACAACATAAGGTGCATACTGTGACAATTCAGCAAATTTCACATTATACCCTACCACAGTGTGGTTTCCTTGCCTAAGCCGCATAAACGCTTCTTCCTTCCAGTCCTAGAAACTAGTGGGTAAATATATTTTTCAAAAGATTTCCTCAAACATCTCCCAAGAAATTTTCTCATCGGCAAACCCAACGCCCTTTTCTTTATTTCCCACCAAATAACAGCTTCGCCCTCTAACTTATAAGCCGTAAAAACAATCTTTTCCTAATCAGAACATTAAAGGACCACAAATATCTTCTTCAGTCTCCGAATCCAAATATCCACCTCCGTTGGATCTGGTTCTCCCAAAAATTCAGGTGTTTTTTCCACTATAAATTTATCATAACCCGTCGGGACAGGTTTTACTGGGGCTAGCTCTGATGCAGGAACCGGAGCCATATGACGTTGCTCCATTGATTCAATAATGTTTGTCATCCTCCCCAATAAATTCAGATACTCAGCTTCACAATCTTTGGGAGTACTAGCACCTCCATCGGTATTTCCTCTTCATCTACTAGCCATACTGATATCCTATAGCCTAAACATCACAATGTTAGTTGACCTTCAAAAAAAACCCGATCAGAGGGAGAGGTTACAATCAATCAATGTATTTTAGAATTGAACCTAGGGGCTAGCACCTACACGTTCCATTTAATCTGAACTATCCTTACTCATTTCAAGTCTACAAGACTTGTATCACCTAAAATTTCAACTACCCGATCACTACTAAATCAATCATAAATCGACATTCTTAATTTCACTACACAAAAAATTGACTCCAAGTTAAATTGATCACGAGTCATCAATTCTATTTTATCCGTCATACTTGCTAGGTTAACCCAAGCATACTCTTCTAATGACTTACTAACCTGAAAATCTCTACTTAGAATAGATCAAACCTAAACTTTAAACCAAGGTCGGTTACCCTAGGTCGAAAATCGATGTCAATCAGTTTAAATACCAAGTCCCAATTTGATCCTAGCCTAAGGGATATAAACTACATCTCAAACTTTCTAATATAACTTAATCGTCATATACCTTAATCTACTTATTTGATCAATTTTGACTAATTCTAGGCTTCCGCATATAATTCAAATCAAACCTAAGGTATCTCTTTCTACGATACCAATTGTGACAGAGCAGATTTTTTTTATAACCTCTATCAATAACCAAATGAACTAATACCCAAATAAAATAATATAATATCTGTAGAAAATATGGCAGAGTTTTCTCTGTAAAACGGCTAAAAATCATACAAATAACCTGATCAAGACATATAGATAAATAGACTTCCACATTTATTCATTCATTACACAAATACAGGATCATCAAAATGCCATATTCATTCATGGCTCCAATATGATATTCCTATCCTCTATATCGATTCAAAAAAGAGATGCCAACTAGGAACATGTACAAATCTACAGTCAAAATACGGAAGCAATACTAAATCCATAAGATAATCCTACGGAAGCAAAAATAATAATCCAAAATAAAACATATATGCCATGACTGTAAATACATAAATTTTATCCAAAAAATTAGTTATTTACATTTACTAATTAGACTCTAGAAGTTCTTCAAGAGACTTCAGATCTTCTCAATACTTCTTTAGCTAAATCCTTTCTTTACTCGTTTTCGTTGGGTAGTAGCTCTATGGTCTCATCTAAAGGGAAAAAATAGAAAAGTGAGTCAAATCCCAACAATGTATCATAAAAGTTTGTAAATGAAATTTTCATACAAAACATGCTTACAATAAAGCAAAAGTTATGGGACTTATGAAAGAACATTAGGCACATAAAAAGTGCGAAAGCATTAATCGTCATGAAAGCATGTCAGAAGCCATAAGTCAATTTTAATCTTCGCTGGCTCTTCAAATCCAACTTTATTATCTGAATAGATCCAAACTAGTAGACCCTACTAGCCGATAGAATAAATTATCGATAATAAATTGTATTCATTTCACACAATCCAAGGCCAATATTCAATAAGTTTTCAATGTTGATAGTTCAATGTTCAAAAGTCCCTACCCTCTCAATTTACCGCCCCGAGGAGAGGCGGACCACGTATTATTCCACGGATGAAACTATCATCGATTACCATTGTAACATTCTAAAATATGTCGGAGAACCTTCTTGTTCGCTGTAATGGCTTGTATGGCCCTTATGCCTGTTGTTACAAAAATTGAGGATGGCGTCTCCCATGTCCGGATTGCGTTATGTGTATGGTTGGAATGGCCTCTATCGCTCAACAACTGGAGATGGCCGTCCTGCTCTTTGCTCACTTTTGGTCAGAGCGGTTTTGTAGTTGGGCCCAGAGCATCATTTGTTCATTTCCCGTCCGGAATGATCTTTGTCATCTGGGGCTTGCCGTTTTCAAAGTGCAACTCAAATGCTGAACTAGCTTTCGTTTTCCACGCCGTTTTTTATATTGTTTTCTTGTATTCAAGGACATTTGTCTTGGCTCAGGGTCTCCCTGCTCCTATGTTTCTTTTTCCAAGTCGGCAAAACACTTGGTAATGAACATAGTTGTTTGTACATTTTATTTAAATTTTAATGCAATTAATTACTTAACAAAAAAAAAGATAGTCCTAGATCTGATTTCTTACTGATTTACTTAACTGAAGGTATACTTGTTATTATTTCCTTAATCTTTACTTATCGTGTCTCAAAGGCCAAATTAAATTCTTATAAATAATCCTTCAAATAGTTTTGAATACTCCCGGAAAGTCCAATAGTGAAATCTTTTTTTTCAAAATTTCAAATAAAAATCATCCAACCAACTTAACAAGAGATCAAATAACCTTTTCATCACATTTCTCAAAAGTTTGAAACCAAATATCCTCAAATTTTCGAGCTAGGATTTGAAACAAACCGTCCAGACATAAAACGAACACAAAACATGAGCCAAACAACAAAATCGAAGCCATAATTAATAATAATCATATAAAACACAAAATCTAACAAAGAAATTGTGAGAATTATGTATTATTGGTGACAAAACTTATGGGATGGGGGTTTTAGAACATAAATATCAAAATGGAGATGTCAAAAAGCGGTAAAAACGAAAAATAAAATTGAAGGTACAATTGTATTAGCCCAATGTACCGTTTTTCTTGCTCTAATTGGATTGAAATTGGTGAAGAGTCCATCATCTTTCTCTTTTTCTCTCTTCCTTCTTCGTGCTTCTGCTCGTGCATGCCCCCAAAACCCTCTCCCCTCTCCTTTTTATAAACAAAAAACAAAGTTGATGGGCTGAAAACATAACTGGCGCGTTGAGTGTCAATCAAACGTCCTTTGGGCGCCCACGTTCTGTTATGGTGTCACCTCAGGCGCTCATCGAGCACCCTTCATACGATCGATTCTGTTAAATGCACTTGGGTGGTGCTTCGGGCACTGCTCGGGTGCCACGTTCAACAAATTGGCACCAACTCGGTGCTCGAGCGTGCATCAAGTGTCGCTCTTATTTTTTTTCCTTTAGCCGAGATTTATCTCAAAAATTTTTTAATATATTTATCCTCAACTTAATTATTTTAACTTTATTATTTTAACTTTATTACCATAATTTATTATATTTTGAAAACTCAGGCCTCACATAAGTCTTCTAGTTGTGGTCTTAGTAAATTTTCACTAGAAATTCTAGCCATGAAAATGTAGTCCTAGTAAAAATACTTAATAATTATTAAAACACATACATCATTACAAAACTACTATATATTAATTATTATTAAAATATTAAATAGTTGACAATCTTACATATTGATTGATTGATATAAAAAATGACATAAAATTAAATATTGATAATATGGTTTGCAGTCCTAAAGACTATAACTCTTGACCACCCAACTTTATAATATAACTCAATTGCCTAAAAAATTTTATAATATAAAAACTTATTTCCTTCTCGCTCTTTTTCTTATATTTATTACACCCACGTCAAAGCCATCATGCCAGCGGAGGAATTATACAACAAACACGTTATTAGTGTAATATTCATCGTTTATTGAGAGACGTGTAATCTCCTTTTTTTAAGTTGAATTTAATCAGAGACACAAAAAATATAGTTCCTTAATAATGATTTCACGTCAGAGAGTAAAATGTGACAGCACTCTTAACCCTATATAATTTTTTATTCAATAAAATACATATAATTTATAATTAATTCGAGTAAGGGGGTCATCACACTTACTGTGCCTCAAATATAACCTCCTTGAAATTGCACCAAAATTTAGTTGTCTCTTCAAATATTTGTATGTATATCCATAAAAAAAAATATGGGGCAAATCCAAGTACAAATAAACACCACGGCATAGGGCCCTAAATTAGCATTTTAATTAATCCAATATCAGATTTGTGTTCAATTTTTTTATGAGATACCTCGGTGCAAAGCACATATATTTTCATGATATTTGAATTCTTTTTTATGAATTGTTGAAGTGTTGTATCATTATTTCACTCGCGGTGGCAAGGGAGCAACAGTGGCTAGTAGCCTTGGTGCTGATCAGTAGTGGCCGGTTTGACTTGGCATCTGCCTAACCTCTCTCTCTAGCCCTTTTGGTTTGGCTGAAGCTCCCCTCCCTTTCCTGTGAAACTTTATATAGGCTAAGGTTATTCAGGAGGGCTCTACTTCCTCATTAGCGAGTATTGCTAGTGGATAATGCAGTTTAGGCACTGAATGGCACCCTACATGTAATCTTGCCATATGTCAAGCACTTGGCATCCACATGGACAGGCCCACTGGCAGGCACCACTGATAGGGCCGTATATTCTAGGATAGTAAGTTATTTATTTACCTATTTAGGTCCTTAATATTCTTT
Organism: Nepenthes gracilis; assembly: GCA_033239525.1. Classification (NCBI taxonomy): domain Eukaryota; kingdom Viridiplantae; phylum Streptophyta; class Magnoliopsida; order Caryophyllales; family Nepenthaceae; genus Nepenthes; species Nepenthes gracilis. The sequence goes on from BSYO01000023.1 coordinate 787,183, forward strand.
CATTTGGGGGATTTATTTTTTTATTCAAGTCTTTTATTCTTTTCATTCAGATCAACCATCATGGGTTCACCTTATTGGAACTCAAAAATGGCTAAATAGTATCTATTATTGAATTAATGGTGGATATTTTGTTATGATATGAGAGAAAGAGTTTCAATTACATTATTATCACTGTATAGGGGGGTTGTCTCAGTGGTGGTCTATTCCATTTGGCATGGGTTGTGTTTGAATCTATGGGTGTCTAGTCCATCCAATGAATTATTGAACTATATTAGGCATTGGTGTAGCACCCAAGTACTGAAATGACATGTGATATCATAAATTAATCAAATTAAATGAATTAATAAAGAAGATTAGGGGTTTGGGAGAGAAATCAAATAATTGAGAAAATAGTATCTGTGCCTAATAGATGAATGAGTGGCACTCATACATTAATAGTAGTAGAGTTCGCACTTAGGGATATATGAACCACGCACAAGAGGATTTGAGATAGAGTTTTCATACCTGATATCTATATGAAGGGCACTCATGCATGTTCATTGTAAAAACTCAACACCTAATACACATCCAAGGGGTGCATGTACAAGGCCAATTTTACTCTTCATCTCTAATGTACACATGACTAGTGCATGTATAATCTACTATTTAAAACTTCCATCCATGTTTAGCCTTTTTTTTTAAATTTTTGAGAAAAAAGAGACAAAGAGAGATAAAGAATAAGGAAGAAAATTTAAAGTGCTTTTGAGTTAGATTTTGATAAAATTAATTTAAAAAAAGTATATCTAGACTCTTTTTTAATATTATTGCTAAAATTTTAAAATGTTTTCTTGATTCTTATTTCAAATATACATGCGAATAATATTTTATTACTTCTCTTGAATTTGACTTGCATTCACATTATATTTATTTATAGATCATGTGATTTTAAATGTTTGTACCTCAATACCTTAATAAAAGTATATTGTGATATCTCACATACTAATTCATCAATTGCTTTATTCTTAACCGCATTTATCTTTTATCAATCAATATCAAAAAAGGAACGTAAACTCATCATACACAGGATCCAAATAAAGAAAGATGACAGCTAAACTCATAAAAAATTTTAATAAAGTATGACTCACTAGTGTCGATCAAAATAAACTTGTCATATATTGATATTAAATACAACCTCAAAATTTATTGAAATAATTTACATCAGCTACATTTTTTTTCTTTTCTTTCCTACATTCTAAATACACAATAAAACAGAAAATAACATTTCCAAATTATCTACTATATCTGTGATGGATCGGATTATTTTTCTTAAATAACCTCCATCAATGGTAATATAAATTTATACCCATAATTTATAATTACGAATTCTGTAGAAATTTTGGCAGAGTTTCTTCTACAATTTGATGAAAAATAAAAAATACAACCTACTTAAAATAGTATGTACAGGCATACAACTATCCAATAATCAACATTTTCGTCTACAACATAATACACAGGATCACAATCGCCATACCATCCATGGCTCCAACATAGTACTCCTATCTATCATGTTGGGTCTAAAGAGATGACACCTAGGATTAAACGAAATCCAAAACATCAACATAAATGCGGAAGTATAGCTAAATCCAGAAAGCTGCGGAAGTATCACAATAACCATAAAATAATAACAAATCACATTAATCCAATAAGACTATTTATATTCTATTACAACAACGTATCCAAAACTTCAAGCTTCAACATCCAGCTAATCTCCTCAAGCAAGTCTCTCTCCTTACTCTAAATAATCAGGCGTCGGCTTAATGTTCTCATCTAGAAGGAGAAACAGTAAGAGTGAGGATACAGCTCAACAAATATAATAATACATTGCTAACTATATCAAATAACAGGAAAAACAGTAATTGGGTAGGGGAAACATTAACTTGAATAAAAGGAAGCATGCGAGGAGGGGGGACATCTGGGATCATCTGATTCGCATGTTTGTTCCGGTTACGTCCATTTATTTTCATTACTTTTATTAATTTTTGCGGATCCGGGCTAGTAGGTTGTACTAACCAACGATGTGAGAGAACGATGAAAGGAATGTGTCTGCCACACATTCTAAAGCTGGCTATATTTTAGGTTTGCAGTACTTGACCATCGGCTACATTTTAGATCTGCAGCACTTGACCATTGGCTACATTTTAGACCTGCAAGACTCGGCCATCTCAACTTGTCCCATACCCCCCGGGGACCGAAGCAGTCCTTGTTCTTCCATAGTAGTATCCTAAAGCGTAGCACGAACATCACCCGCTTCTACGAGCGACCAGAATACATGACCGAGTATTCCTTAGGTTCACACCGTGATGGACATGGTAAACCAGAGAATACTACCCCTATGAACAATGGTCCTATTGTCAGGATTAATCCTTCCTTGAGGGAAGATCCACCACAAGTACATCATATTTTCTAATCGAAAAATCACATTCCTATCATTATCTCCATCCGGGAGATCAAATCCACACATATCTCCATCTAGGAGATCAAATCTATCATATCGTACTTTGGTGGATTCTCCTTCATTTACTTACTCGGTTCTCATCTTTCTGTGGAACTTAATCCCTTTTAGCAATTCAATCCAAATTCACAAGAGAGTTTGATATTTCTTACTTTTGATGGTCAAATATCATCTGGAAGCCTCCGGGACGCATTCTCTTACTTTCGGTGTACACACATTTTCGGAGCTTACAATTTAATATGAACATTTGATCATACGTTTCATCACAATTAAATAGAGATAGAGCATGCAAATTCACATTTTATTTTTGGATGAACACTGTCAGGCTACTTTTAGATGGCTCAAACACCGCAAACTGGTCGAATCTTACGAAATCGATCGTCTAGTCGATTTATATACACATTTGGGACGTGCTGATTCACATTTTGGGATTAATTTAACATAATACAAATGTGGAAGCAAGCAAATTCCCCATTTAATTTCGGATAAACAGGAACAGTGCATATTTAGAGGGCTCGGACGCCGTGAACGGGTCAAAACGTGCGAAATTGATCATATGGCCGATATATTTACATAATTGGGACGTGGTGATTCATATTTTGAGGTCGATTCAACATAATACGAAGGTAGAAGCATGAACTTTTTCCATTTCATCTTAGATGAACAGTAACATTGGCATTTTAGAGGGTTTGAAAGCCGCAAACGGGTCAAAACGTGCGAGATCGATCGCGCGGCTGACATATATACACATTTGGGACGTGGGGATTCACATTTTTGGGTCAATTTAACGAAATAAGGTGAAAAAATGAAAAACCCCCAATTCCCATAGGTTAGGGTTTGGCGGTACTCCACCAGCCGGATCGTTGAGTGAATCGGATAATAAATTACACTTTTCTTGGTCTCAAGTCACAAGTATTACATTTTCCTTGGTTTGGGTGGGTATCGAGATGAAAATATCCGATGATAACCGAAAAATATCAAAAAAGAAAAGTTAGTGAGTATGAGAACACTTGCCTCAACGCGTATTACCACTTTTATAACTAACTCTCGGACAGATTCGGACTCCACGAGCTCGATCTCCTCCTTCCTCTCTCTAGAATTGGCACCCTCTCTCTTTAGAAAGTTTTGGAACGTGGAAAAATGAAAATCGCAGAGCAACACGCAACTTTAAAACAGTTGGCATTTGAGAGCGCGGCAAGTACAGACAAATCTGGATTCAGTGATCTCCATGGGCTCGAGCCCACGGAAGGCGTGGGTTAGGCACGCAGCAAGCCCACTTCGTGTTTTTGCCGTTTGAGACCCGTTTTGACCATTCTAACTCAATCTTTCACATCCTTGAACCTTACTTTTGATTATATAACCTTAATAAGTCATGATTATTATAATTTAAAATCCAAAATCTTATTTACGAATTAATAATTCACAACTTACAATTTCCGTTTCCGATTAACCAATTCCGACTCTTTGAGCTTTTCAATCCGATTCCTCCCGTACCTTTTGACCACAATTCACCTATGTTAACTTAATTACCTTCTAATTATTATGTTCTTAACCTGAAAGCTCACAATATCCTTATTCTTTATCCTTCACTCCTGTTCGTCTGATATGAACTCGCTCGGCTATTTGAAGAGTTAGTAAAACGATAAGGGAGTAGCCAAATACTCAATAATGTACCATATATATATAGCAAGAATCATGTAATTTTCTTAATTAAAATATAATAATATATATATTAATTATTACAGATAACGAAAAATATGTAATTCTTTTCTTGGAAAACATGCAATTCCTTTCTTATACTTTTCTCCAAATTTTACAGATAATTTTTTTTTTCTTACTTTTCTGTGGGGACCAGGGCCATTTGACCTCACAAGCTAAAGGAGCAATTGATAGAAGTTTGGATTGTATTCTGTCCACATAGTGTAAGGTCGGATATTTCTTATTTATATCCCAAAGATAAGATGGTACTACTTATTTTCTCCAAATAGATGAGGCCACAATCGCCTCAACGATATTAAACTGAATTATCAGACATTGATATCCCACTATAATATACTAAAACATGTCAAATATACTATCTGTTAATCTATCCTTGATCTAATTGCTTACTCTATTTTAAAATTTCTTGCAAAAAATCTATAATCTGTTTGTAATACTTATACTGAATTTTCTTTATTTTAGAAGAAAGTAGTCAGCTTCCATTTAATATCCATATTTATTTATCAGGTTCATTCAATATTCCATATTCAATATTTATCGGATATTCAACATTTATCAGATACTCAATATTCAATATTCTACATTCAACCCTGAAAATAATCTTTACACTTATAATAAAATATTTTGAGTCTGAAAATATTTTTATATACTGAAAAAAATTTAAACTTGATATATTTATTGGATTAATTATTATTCGATATTTAGTCATTGGTTGAATATTCGGTTCTTAACTTCAGAATTAATATCAAATAATTTTCCTTCTTTAAATCTGATGACAGTAAACGAATAACAAAATAGGAAACTGAAGTATTGGAATAACAATATTTAAAGAAATAATCAAAGAAACGCAATAAGGAAGGAAGGTATAGGTACACTTGACCTTTAGTCACCTGACTTGTTGAGTTCTGCCTTTTTCTTCAATCATACTCTTTCTTTTTTCCTCTTATTTTCCTTACTCTTCTCTTTCTTTACCTTTCTTCCCTTCCCTTATGAGCCTTATATAGAGTCTTTCGTTAGTTGAGTTACTGCCAGCACGGTATCTTAGGTATCCTGGATAGTGATTAGTCATTAGTTTCTTAAACTGAACCTACTACCGCCTGCTATCCCTAATAGTGCTTAGTCGCTAGTCTAAATTAATTTAGTCATTAGGCTAAGTCTTAGAATTCCAAGTGGCATGACAATCGGTTAGTATTAGCAATTGTATAATAGATAAGATTTGCAGGTCAAAGTATATATATATATATATATGATTGTTGGGTCAGAGTAGAAATTTTCGAAATGGATTACTTAGCTTGTTTGGATTTTCGGAATGATAAATGCTAGAATGAACGATTCGATCGATTTGGATTTTCAGAATGATAAATGCTTGAATTGACGATTTGATCGGTTTGGATTTTCGAAATGATAAATGTCGGAATGGACGATTTTACCAGTTTAAATTTTTGGAATGATAAATGCTAGAATGAACGATTTGACCGGTTTCGATTTTCGAAATGATAATTTTTGAAATAGATGACTTGACCAGTATAGATTTCCACAATGATAATTGCCAGAATTCACTACTTTATCGGTATGGATTTCTGTAATGGTATTTGCCGGAATGCACTACTTTACCGGTATGGATTTTCGGAATAGTATTTGCCAAAATGAACTACTTGACCGGTATGGATTTTCAGAATAATTTGGACGATATGAATTTCCAAAATGGTTTATTTGTGAGAGGTTGTCAAAGCGGATATTTTGTCAAAGTAGATTTTTCAGAGTAGAGAAATGCCGGAGTGGATATATTGCTGGAGTGGAGAAATGCCGGAGTGGATTTTTCAAAGTAGAGAAATGCCAGAGTGGATTACTTGTGTGCTATTTTCTGAGTAGATTTACCGGAGTGGAAAAATGCCGAAGTGGATTTACCTGAGTGAAGAAATGTCGGAGTGGATTACTTGTGTGCTATTTGTCAGAGTTGGTCTTTTGGGACTGTCAAAGTGGATCTTTTGACTGGTTTTGATTCTTGGTTTCTAAGTTCTAATATAATTAATATATTTAGTGAACTTATGAAATTAGAACTTTAGCCCTTACACATATTGTCATGAATTTCTAAACTTTTTGAATATTTAGGCTTGCTTGTCCTTCTTGCAAGAATTTGGTGAAGAAAAACTCTACAACTATGTTTATACCAAGTTATTTATATTTTCATATCCAGAAAATTTGCTCGGTTATGTAAAGTCTTTATTATATCTAAATATGAATTATTATAGAAAATTGACAAAATATATTTGAATATATTCTGGTATATTAATTTGTTAGCCAAAATAGTAATCTAACATCTAAATATTAGAAAAGTATTGTTTCCCTACCGACAAATTTTGAAATGTTGCGTATGAGGTAGAATAAGGGGTAAGAATTTATAGTTTGACCTTTAATATTAGACCCCTATCAGCAAGGTTTATCAATGGCCCATGGGTTTGTGCTCACACTTGTCATATTTGTTAGCATTTAGACTAATGTGGCTATGGATCACTTACAAGGCTTTAAAGGGTTTTTGGAAGGATTAGCTATATATTGTTTTATTCATATTTTTAGAATTATACTATTACTAAAGCAAATTAGAATATGTTTATTATTGGCTTATCTTACTTATTTCAATGTATATGTACTTCGGCTTATAAGTTATAAACTTGTGAATTGTTTGACAATTATACTGTAACTCAGATTTTAAAAAAATTTCCGTTGCTTTTGATGAATTGAGAAGGTACACATTGTTTAGGGCCAAATAGAGAAGTTTTGCCTGAATCATGGGACGAAATGTAAATTTATTTTATTATATTATAAGGATTGCTAATATTTTGTGTAGCATTTTAACCCAAGTTGATGCATATGAGCTGAGGCATGACACAAGCATTCTCACAAGCTAGCCCAATTGCAACCATCTGTGCCAGCATATTAGAAATTCCGCGAGAATAGCAGTGATTCTCTATCTTGCTAAAGGAATCGAAACGTTTGCCAAAGGTACAATTTTAATTATTTGCCACCTTAAAAAATTATCAAAATAACATCCCAAACAAGTGTAAATTAACACTTCATTTTTTTTATTTCCATTATTTAAAACTATAAACATATTTAGTACATCAAGTTATTCAAACATCTAGTGCTAACTCATAGTAGTGTTTCATACGTAATCTTTTAGGAATGAGAGTGCGGAGTTGCAACAGCAAGAAGGGGAATTTTTCTATGGGCAGAGACCCCAGTGGTTTCACTCATGTCCAAACTATCTCTTCCCTCAACAGGCAAACACCAATCAAACTTGTTAACGATATTTGCAATGGCGAGCTCAATAATGACCGTGGCAAATGATATTCCTGGACACCCTCGCCTTCCAGCACCGAATGGTATCAGTTGAAAGTCCTTACCTTTAAAGTCAATTGTAGAATTAAAGAACCTTTCAGGATAAAATTTCTCTGATTCTTCCCAATAAGTAGGATCTCTTTGGATTGTCCAAACATTTAAAATAACTTGAGTCCCATCAGCAATGTCATATCCTTTTATTTTAACATCTTTGGTTGACTTGTGTGGTAACAAAAGGGGAGCAGGAGGATGTAATCGAAGAGTCTCCTTAATAACTGCTTTTAGATACTTCATTTTTTTCAAATCATCCTCGGACACTTTAGCTTTACTTTTTATAACTTCCTTAATTTCATTTTGTAATTCTCTCATGACCTGGGGATGCTTTAGAAGCTCTGTCATTGCCCATTCTAACACTGTGTAAGTTGTATCTGTTCCAGCTATAAATGCATCCTGTAAAATTTTGAAGCTTGTTAGGTAATGTAAATTGATATGTTTGTGTCATTTGTTGTTTCTTTCTAACTGTTTCTTTTTATCTGTACAAATTGAATAGTTGTTGGTAGCCACTAGTCAACATAGTGTGAAGTGTAAAGTAGTCACAACATGATCAAATGAAAAGACAACACCCTAAATAATATAGAATAACAACAACCATCAACGAAGTGGGTGCCACTACATGGAGTATGATCAGGGTTACATGTAAGCATCATTATTTATATAACACAAGAAAGATTGTTTTCATAATTTAATTCTATTATCTCCATTACACAAGCAACTCACCATATCATACCCTCAAATCTCACTATTCGGTAATTAGAATTGAATTGGAAAAAAAAAAAAGATAGCTCAAGTATCTAATATTCTAGGATATATCACAGGATCTAGGCCAATTTGATACATATAGTAATAATGAATAGCAACACGTTGGAGGTCCAATTCATACATTTTTAATTTTAGATTTGGGGATGACTAGAAGCATGTAATTAAAATTTGAGTGCAATAATATGCCACAGAGTTTCACTAAACACCTCTAAAATTGAAATAATAATATCTAAGAAAAGTATTTAACCGTTCATTATTTACAATTCACTATTCATATTCACATAGTTTTGCAACAAATAATAATTGTGAATAAAAAGAAGGGATACCGTAATACATTAAAAATCTTCAAATGTTGATGGAAAATCTATTGACAAATCACCAAAAAAATTTTACCATGTGATAAAACTGAAGCAATGTCATATCCATGTGTTATATTTTCTTGAATTTCTCACTTTGCTGTGATATGATTACAATCTTGAATAATCTCGTAATTTAATCATTTAGTAATTTTCATATGCGAACACTCAATTATTCTTATAGTTCGTACATTGCAATTTTCATAATTCTATTTGGTTGTGTTTTCTCATAACTCTATGTGGTTATATTTTATTTGATACTATAATGAAGGATAATTCTATATTAGTAGGCTTTTCTCCTCTATTTTTCCAACATTATGTTTGTGCACTGATTTAAGTGGTTTAAATCAATGTGAGAGAAAGAGAGTGAGAGAATAAATTTTTAAAAAATTGTAAAGGAGGATTAAGTTTGAGGGAGAGAGAAAACATAAGGAAGAAATTTTAAATATAACTAAGAAATAAGAGAGATTTATTTTGAAAATATAGGAAGGCCAGTTTATGAGATTTGAATCAATTACTATTGGGTAATACAATTTTTTTAATATCTATTGTTGATACTTACCAATGTTAGAGCTTTGATATTCGTTCTGTCTATCTGAAAACCAATTGTATTACTCCTTTGTATTTCAAGTAAGATATCTATGAAATCTTTTTCCGTCTCTTTTGTGTGATCATCAATTTTTAATTTATTTGGATGATCCATATGATCTTCAACTATTCCATCAATGACTTGATCAAGATCCTTTGCAACTTTATCGACTTTAGCATCTAACCCATTCACTCGTTGAATCCAAGCCAACCATGGTATGAAATCCCCGATAGAGAAGTGACCCAATAATTCCTGATGGTCTTTTAAGATTTTTCCAAATGTAGTAGCACCACCTTCCTCTCCACCATATTTTCTCCCAAAAGCCACCCTGCATATGACATCATTTGTCAGTGTCAAGAATAACTTGCTCAAATCCACTGGCCTTGGAGATGATTGCTTGATCTTTTCGATCATCAAATCTACTTCTTCTCGTCGAATAGTATGAAAAGATTGAACCCTTTTGCTACTCAAGAGATTGAGCACAAACAAACTTCTGAACTCCCTCCAATATTCTCCATATGGAGCAAAAGATATATCAGTACTTTTATAAAAAAGTTTATGTGGAATGTTTAATTGCGGCCGATCGGAGAATATTTGATCATGTACTTTTAGGATTTCGCGAGCTGAGCTTGCAGAAGAGACAACCAAAGTCGGTTTGTTGCCAAGATGTAGCAGCATAAGGTCGCCATATTTGTGAGATAAGGATTGAAGAGAACGATGAGGGTGTGTGCCGAGTTGGTGCATGTTTCCTATAATCGGCAGCTTGGGTGGTGATGGTGGTATTTTCTTTGTGGTTGCAGGTTTCCTTCTGTGAAGGAAGAAAAAGAATAGGAAGACGAGGAAGAGGATAACAATGGGTTGCAAGTTAATCCCTATCTCTATTACTTGGTTGGCAAACTCAGCCATTCTCATTGTCTTGTATCTTCGATATCTTATTTAATAATTGGCATTCAGCTATCAGTTATTTATAATCAAAATGAAACTACATATCACGTTTTCTTTTAATATTATAATATCATATTAAACATAATATGGTCCAGTGTTGCAGCATGTAAGACCACAAATTATAGCACCTAAATCCATTATTTCTTTTGTGGTTTCAATGAATTTAAATAAAATAATACCATACTCCTATTATATAATCTAATTGTTCTTAATATGTTAATGATTTTATGGTAACGTATAAATTAGTGTTAACTTTTATTTGCCAAGATCAATTAATATACCGGCAATATTATATCACTATGTCGTGTCAATGATAATTATGCAATATATAGCTTTTTCATAATTCAACTATATATTTATTTGTCTAACAATTATATATTTTTTTAATAATTAATTAGTAATTATTCACACATTAGTTCCCTTATAGGAGCCACATGGTGAGTATTAGGGGGATTGATAAATGGAAGACCTTGAATAAAACAACATGCGTGGTGTAAGTTTCAAGTTCATGTCGTCCATATTTTGTTCTTAAATTTATTAAAAACTAGCAAATAAGGCATCAAGTGACGCTGGATAAATGCATCAACACTGATGAAGGGTTTGAACTGTTATTGTTATCTTGATTCCAATTCAAACATGGATCAAACACATCTTGGTTAAAGTATTGCCTATTTTTCTTTCATACTCTTAATATAGGTGTTTTAGTAACTGAGAATACATATGTATATACAGATATAAAATGTTTGTAAATAGAATTCAATAAAATTCTATTTAGAGAATGAAATTTGTGATGGTATTGATAAAGCACCACCACAGTCAGCTCGCAGTTTAATACCACATTGTTGTTAGTTCCACCACATGAGCTGCTGTTACGATGACAAATACCATTGTAATCACCATAATCAATTCCGTGAATTATGACCGTCTTTCACTTTTCAATTTCAAGTTATTGAAACCGCCACCAACTCACCTCCACCGACCACTTTCCACCACCACTATAGACTATAGCCTTCCATTATAAGGGTTTCGAGTTATAAAAACAAAATGACTTTACAAAAAACTTGCAAACAATATCTAATAATACACGGAACACATACTTCAAATGAAAAGCTCCTTACCCATTTGTCCAAAGCTCAGTGCCCATTTAGGTCAAACCGGCATGACATAGTACTCACATTGGTCTCAATCTAGCATGAAGCTAGTTTCCCAAGTCGCATCCTTTCTCCTCAAAGATTGTCACTACATTAGATATCTTATTGTCATTCTCTTAGTAATTGCATTTTCTTTGCTTTTATATATTCAAAATTAACTATTATGTTTATTTACTTAAGCACCAGATGCGTCATTTATTGAAATATTTTTGAGCCTTATGACCTCTCATTTTGTATTGTGGTTTGTAAGGCCTAGGATTTATTGATATAGAGCTCGCTCATCGTCAAACGAATAGTTAATCAAGTCAGATCCAATTACTAGATACATATCAAGTTTATTCTGCTATAAACAACAACACAATTCCCTCACCCCTAGCCCTAATCTTTGATTTCACCTTCACGTGCCCCTGCCAGCAGCCGCAATGGCCATAGGCCCATCACTATCTTCCTCAGCGAATCTCTCTCTCTCTCTTTGAGAAAGATGACTTCCTCTTGGTGATTCAAGAGGAGCTCACTACTTTATTTATGTTAAAAATATTTTATATTAGTATATTTCATAACTAGATCAAACAAGTTTTTTAAGTATTATTAAGTATCATAAAAATTTAGGTTTGACACACTCCAAATACTCACAAATATGTAACTTCTAGTATCAACGCCTGACTTGAGCTCAATCCATGCACGAACACATTTTGTCTAGATTACTCACGCTCGATCCATGCTTGAACCGTGCATGAGCATACTTTGTCCAAATAACTCATGCTCAATATGCGCCTGAGCTCAAACAAGCATAGTTTATACAGATTGCTCAAGATGTAGATGGCATGAAAACTTAGATCCAGTGATCCGAGGAGATTCTACAGCTTATGGGGCAAGATCGATGAGAAGACTGGATGGTGTCTGATTTTAATACTAAAGACAAATCCAATAAGTTCCTTAGTAGGGGTCACGAGATAAAAATATGTCGATTAATATTTAATACGTTTATATCACTTGAGTTATAAGTTAATTTTCGTAGTTCATTGCTTCCAATGGTTATAGAAACTCAGAAGATTTTACTCGATAGTTACAGTTATTCGAAATTTTTTCATTACTAAAAATCTCATCTTACATATTTATTATTTACTGTATATATTTATTTGATATACATCTAGATCTAAGTATACTTTACGTGTATTGTATATTCTCATGCATTTTACTTTCATAACTTTAACAAATGTCAAAACGTATTAGGATTAGAGACACCCAAGTCATTTTCAATTGGTATAAGAGACTTACTCCAATCCATGACCCTAATCTAGATGTATACTAGTCAATCCCTATCCATTCTTTTCTATTTTGATGAGAATAACTACATTTATTGGAAGGTCTATATGAGAGTCTTCCAAAAATACATTGATGAACGAGTATAGCCCAATAAGCAAACCAGATAGATACCACCTAGCAGCTCCATGAGTAATAAACCTAAAGTGCTATCTTTATGGATAAAGGAGAAACTTGATACTTATAATTGGAATAGTGTGAGTTGTATGCTATTTTTATGGCAGTATCCCTTCACAAATTTAAATATATTTTAATATACGAGACATCTAAAGATACTTAGCACATTTTAAAAATTACTCATGAAGGAACAAAACAAATAAAGAATTCAAAATTGTATAAGCATACTGTTAGACTTGAAGAAATCAAAATAAAAGATGATATAACTTTTAGTGAATTCTATGCAAAATTAAACGATATAGTCAATTCCACACTCAACTTAGGAGAAAAAATCCCTAAAAATAAAATTGTTTGAAAAGTCACTGCAATCATTCCCTGAGTGATTTTGAACAAAAGTCATTGCAATCAAACAAGCAAAGATCTTGACAAGTTAAAAATTAAAGAACTTGTTGGATCTCTGCAAACATATGAACAACGTTATCAATGGAGATATAGATCATAATTCTAACAAAGAATTATATAGCAATGAGGATTTCACCTTATTAATTAAAATTTTAAAAAAGTTCTTTAAGAATTAGAATAACAAATAAAACTCCAACACCAAAAGAGCTGCCTCCATATATAATACCATAGAGAAAAACAAAAGAGAAAATAAAGACTCAAATAGTAAATAATCTCAAGGAATTTAATGTCATGAATGTCATAACTTTCAAAATATCCAAACGGAGTGTCCAAACTTTAAAAGACAAATAGAAAAGCTATGAATTTCTCTCTAACTGACGATGAAGAGGAAGAAAACAGTGATAAAAAAAAATCCTCAGAAGAGGGTGAGGTAAACTATATATGACTTTTATAACTTCTATCATTAGTTGTGATGAAGCTACTAAAGAGCAATCGGAGCAATTTCATTCGTCAAAGGAAAAATTTGATAGTGAGTTTGATAGTCTTCAAGAAGCCTGTGACAAATTGCTTAGAGAGTGCTTAAAAGTTAAGAAAATAAATAAATCTCTAAATTATAAATTAGCTGAATTAGAAAAAAGAAAAAGTTACAATCAAATTGGACCTTACTAATGCTAAATACCATGATCTTAAAATGTTGAACTTGTCCTTAAATACAAAAATCAAGTCCCAAGAAATGGATCTTGAAAATGTTAAGAATGATCTAAGAAAATTTTCAAGTGGAACAAAAAAGCTCAATCATATATTAGGCTTAGGAAAGGTAGAAGGAAATAAGAAAGGGTTGGGATTTACAAAAACATTTCCACCACGTATGCTAACTCAAAAATAATTGTTGTTGCTGCCACTAATTTTCAAAAAAGAAATATCAGCATCCCTAAACCCATCAAACGAATGCATGTTTTTACCACCAATATTTTAGAAAGAAACATCAGCACCCCTGAACCCATCAAACATGTAAGGAAAATAAATGAACCTAATAATTTGGCAAAACCAAAATACGAATAGGATGGTTAGGAGAAATATCACGATTAACTAGATAATTAGAAGAAAGACAAGACAAACGTACTTCACAAAACAATCAAGAAATCAAACTAGTAAAGCATACACCTCCCCTGAATTTGTACTGATTTGCCTTGGGTGTAAACATATTGGGCATGTTCTCCCTTATTGTCACATGATCAATATTCAATACAACCAAAAACAAAGTGTGAAAATGAATAGACTTATCAATCATATCCAACAACTAAATGAACAAGTGACAAAGATAAATAAGAAAGTTAATTTAAGGAGGGAGGTATGGATTAGGAAAAGCAATCGAGAAAACTCATCTAGAAATCGTGCTTGTTAAGTTGTCCATATCACCTTAAAAGCTCAAAATCACTTCATATTGTATTTTGATAATGGCTGCTCTAGGCACATTTGTGGTAATAAGTTTATATTTTTATAACTTATTGACCATCCTGATGGGACAGTTATATTTAGAAATGCAGCTTGGGCTCCCATTCTTAGTATAGTGTAGATTAGCATTTTCAACTCTCTGAGTTTTGCAAAGTATTGTTTGTATCCGATTTAAAATCAAACCTCTTTAATATCAAACAATTTTGGAATGAAAATTTCTAAGTCAAATTCTTCTCAGATAAATGTTGCATTTATAACACAAATGTTTCGCTCGTGTTAGAAGCTCAAGGAACTCCTAGTAAGATTTATAGTATCACCCCTAATTCTATTCTAGGATGCATCTAGCAAAGATTGACACAATTGAATCATGGCATTAATGTTTTGGTTAATAAACTTTAAGAATTTATCTACTTACCAAAAAATAAAAAGAAACTTTACGAATTTATCTCAAAATTCTTTAAAAAAAAATGTGTTAATAGACTACCAAAACTTACCACTATCAAGAACTATGTGTCTGTGGTCCATGTCAACTTGGAAAACAAACTTCAAATGATTAGGAAGCGTACTTGAGTCATGGGGGAGGCATGTATTATGTGGATATATATACAAAGGTGGATATATATATATATATATATATATATATAAGATGTTGTATACGGAAGTCCTATGAGAGCCGTATGTACGTGGAAGTTGATGAAGCAATATGGGTATATACATTTATATATACACACGCATATACATATGTAGGTAAGCAAGGGATGCATGTACGTATATTTGTATACAGGAAGTACTTATATATGTATATTTTTAGAGATTGCGGGCTGTATATAATATTTATGTATTTATGTATATGACAATGTATATATAATTGTATATCTGTATATGTATTGAAGTTATAAGTTGAATTAATGATGAAATTAAGGACACCTAATTAATTCAATTAGACCTTCATAATATTAGTCGGGATATTTGAATAAAATAGATAATCGTGAGATTTGCCCATGAGTGACATAATGAGGGGTACTTCATGACACTAGTAATAAGATTTGTGACACTGGAAGGGACAATGAGAATTGAATAAATTATAAAGATAGTTGGTTAAATATTCAGACTCTCTTTGGATTTTTTTTTTCGTGTTGACTCAAATAGTATATATTTTATTGGTATTTTATAGATAAATTAAAAAGAGTTTGTGTGAAGATTGTAAGGTATCATGGTAAATATAGTTTATGAAATCTTAGAGTGGTATATATTTTTTTGATACCTATTTTATTCTTGCAGTCGAGGTCATTTATCTTGAGAGATACTTATACATTAGTGATCATTATTAGAGATAATATCACGGATATTATTAGTGAGAAATATCATAGATGGCATGTGACGGAACGGATTATTCTCCATCGAATAACCTCCGTCAATGGCAAGCAAGCCACAGTCCATAATTAATACCTACGGATTCTACGGAAAATCCGGCAGAGTTTCCTCTACAACTGGACGAAAACCCAAAAATACAACCTGTTTAAATATCCTGTACAAGCACACAACTAATCAAAAGGCTTAACTCAAAGCCTACAACACGCCACACAGGATCACACATCGGCCATATCATCCATGGCTCCAATACAGTACTCCTATCTACTATACTGGATCTAGAGAGATGCCATCTAATTAAACAAAACTCCAAACATAAATATACAGACGCGGAAGCATAACTAAATCATCATACATCTGCGGAAGCATAATAAAACCATAAAATAACAATAATGAGCCACGCTCAACCCCGAGTGACCGTCCACAATCCGATCCAACTCTAAGTCCGGAGCCATCGCGCATTTGCCACCAGCCAATCTCATCGAGCAAGTCTCTCTCCTTGCTCTATCTACATGCGTCAGCTAAGTGTTCTCATCTGAAAGGAAAAACATCAAACAGCAAGAGTGAGCCAACAGCTCAGCAAGTATAATCATAAACACCCCTCCAAGACATGTACAAGAACGGAAACCGGAGGGAATACAAGCACTCTCCAATCAAGGAACAGGTCAGGGAATAAGAAGCAATCGGAATCACTCGATTCCTACTGTTCTCACGGTTTCATCTTGAATCACTGGTTTCATTCGGTTCATCATTTGGATTCACAAGATTCTCATTACAGATTCATGGTTCTGTTTTCAATCGCTTGATTCACGGGTTCATCGATTGGACATTATTCATTTTCATTATTATATCATCTTTGCGGACCCTCGGCTAGTAGATCGTACTAACCAACGATGCGAGAGAACGAGGACGAGAATGTGTTAGCTACACATTCTAAAGCCACGGCTACTACTTTTGGTCGATAGCACCACGACCCTCGGTTGCATCCATGCAACAATCATCTCGATTTACTACATCTCAATATGTAGCGTCGACACACCCCACACCCCGGGGTCCGGGCAATCCTCGTTCTTCCACAAGAGTTTCCTAAAGCGTACCCACGGACATCACCTGCTCACACGAGCGGCCGAATACGTGGCCAAGTATCCCTCGGGTTCCCACCACGATGGACATGGTACACTAAAGAATACTACCCATATGACTCGGGGTCCTAGTTTCGAGGTTAGGTTCGACACCGGAGAGGGAAATCCACATTTGCCATACAATCACATCTCGGAAATCTCATTCCCATCACAATCATCTCCAACCGAGAGATTACATCATCAATCACATCTCCATCCGTGAGATTACATCATCAAGCATAATGTGGACTCCCTTCCATTCACGTCACGGTTCTCAATAACCAATGGGACTCAATTCCCTTAATCACAATCGATAGGACTCAATTCCCTTAATCCACAATCGGTGGGACTCAATTCCCTTAATCCACAACAATTCACTCCAAGTTCACAATATAGATTAGATCTCATACCTCGAGTGATCACAAGTCCTTTTGGAACCTCCGAGACTCATTCCTTTGCCTCCGTCACACGGATTCACATTCGGGGTTTACATTTACGTTTAATAATTTAAACGTTCTTTCATTACAATTAGGATCACATTTCACTTTGCATTTCTCGTTTCGTTTTTGGGTGAACATTATCAGATTTCTCTTTGAACACCCGGACGCCGCACACGGTTCAATACTTGGAAATCGGACGTCCGGTGGATTCGTACGTACATCTTGTACACAGGATTACACATTTGGGGTTCGATTTACTTGTCACAAGGGTGGAAGTATGCAACTTCCCATTCATTTCCGGATTATCCACAACGGGAAACTATCAAAGCTCCCGGATGCCACGAACGGGTCAAATCTTGCGAGATTCGGCATCCGGTCGATATATACACACAATTGGGATACGGGGATTCATATTCTAGGGTTCTTTCATCATTTCACGAAGGTGACAACGCACAAAATCCACCTTCGGTCTCGGGTGAACAGTAACAACGCCCCTTTAGAGGGCCCGGAGGCCGCGAACGGGTCCAAACGTGCGAGATCGGACCCGCGGCCGACATATATACATCATTGGGACGTGGGCATTCCAATTTTGAGGCCAATTTCATGATACGAGGCCGGGAAACGGGAAACTCCCAAAATCCCGTAGGTTAGGGTTTCGGTAAAACCCACCCGGGCGAATCGGACACGAATCGGACAACTAACCACATTTTCATGGACCTCAAGGCATGGGTTTTCAATATCCTAACATTCCCCGTGGGTATCAGCACAAAATACCCAACGAAAATACATAAAACAACGAAAGAGAATGAGAAGTGGGTATGAGAACACTTGCCTCGACGCGTGCTTTCACCTTTATACCTGGCCCTCGGGCGGAATCGGACTCTCGGGCTCGATCTCCTTCCTTCTCTCTCTAGTCGCGCCCCTCTCTCTCTCCTCAAAACCCTCGGCCGATCGAAAAATGAGGAGAACAAATCGCGCGGCGCAATATATCTGCGCTGCCGCCGCTCAGCGGGCGCGAGCGGCCAGGCCACGGCGGCCACCGCTCGCGCCCAGAGCGGGCCGGCGGCGGCCAGCCCACGGGTCGGTTACCTTTCACCGCTCGAGCCTCGGCTCGAGCGCCTGGCAGGTGCAAGCCTGTTGGCAGGCCTCCAGCAGCCCGGACCCGAATAATTTTCCCGATTTCTCTTCCGATACCAAACCTTAATCATCCCATAAGATTAGTATTGATCATTAACATACTAATCACCTCATAATTGTCGGGTTCACAAATCCGGAACCTCACATGGCATGAGTATATAACGGGTGCAACTTTTGAGAGAATTGTAAAGGTAATAAGGATATAATGGATATTGGATAATCTCGTGATACTTAACCCACATATTAGGAGAGTTAATATGTGGCTTTTGGTTCACTATAACAAAATAAAGTTGTAATATTCTAAATTTTTATCTAAGTTAATTAAAATTATTTATTATTGTTTTAGATAATTTGGATATGATGAAAATTAATTAAATATTATAAAATTTTACAGGATATTTGGACTTGTTATGCTAGCGCCCAAGATGCGCCCGTTTAGTTGATCGAGTATCAATTCGAGTTTTTGGATTAAAAGAAAAAAAAATTAATATATATATATATAATAACAACAACAACAATTAGAAACAAAAGGAAGAAACAAATAGGGAAAGGGGTTCAGGGAGAGAGAGAACGAGCAAAAGGGTTAGGGTTTTGCCGCTGAGTGGTGCGGTGGCGGGTGCGCTGGGGAAGAAGGCGGTGTGTAGGGTGGTCGACGATGGCCGATGAAAGCTGTATGGGATGGGGGTAGGCCGAGCAACGGAGGCTACGTGCGCAGAGAGCCACATAGGATAGGAACCGCATGAAGGAGAAGAGGAGGAAATGGAGGTTTTCAGGTTTGATTTCAACTTCGAGCTAGTTGAAAAAATTATAGATCGGGTCGAGACAAGTGTACTCATACCCTCTCTATTCTCTCTTTCGATTTTTATTTGTATTCTCTTTGGTATTTTTATTCCGGTACCCTCCCATAAATATGTAAATCACGGAACCCATGATCATTGTAGGAATTATTTGTTGTTAAATGTTCGATTTTTCCCCCGTTTCGCACAGAACAACTTCGGCCAAACCTGAGACCCGCACTGGGCTTCTGTTTGCTCATTATTTTGAGTTCTAAGCTTAATTTGGCCCTAAATAATGAAAACCAATACCTTGAATAGGGTTATTTTTTGTTTGGGTGTCCAATTTTTCATGTTTTGCTCCGTTTTGTATATTCAAACTCCTAAACCCGTAAAATTACTGTTCACCGAAGGCACATAAGTAATTTTAAATAATTTTAACTTTGTTAATTATTAATTAAATTGCATATATTTACATGTGTTTGATTGTATATCCCAAGAATTATGTTTGTTAATCAATTGGGAAAGAAATGTTGTGCGGAGGCCTTAAATGTAATGTTTGAGCTTACGATGGTAACAGTTCTCCCGTTAATCCAAAACACACACTTACTTACCAAAAAAAAAAAAAAGATGGCAACAGTTCTCTACCGTTTTTGTTATTTATAATATTCATGTATATAAATTAAGTCATGTGAAGAATTAATTCAAGAGAAAGATAAAAATTATGTAAGTATACAAAGAGAATGCCACATTTTGTTATGTATAAATCATTCTCCCGAAGTGAAAATTATGTGAAAAAAGTTTGGTGGACCTTCCCTCAAAGAATAAGAATAATGAAACTAAGATCACAGAATTATAATTTTGGAGGGCGATATCTTTTGGCATGCCATTAGTATTACAGTAAGAACTCAAAAATTATCCTAACCGTATATTATAACGAGTGATATTTTTAGCATGCCATAGAATATTATTATGAAAGCACAATGACTACCTCTAGACCCCAAGAGACACAGGAGTATATGTGTTGAGCCATGTCTACAGGGATTATATATAGATGGCCTATCTCCGGGTCTTGAATAGGAGCTTACGGTTTTAGAATGTGTAGAAATAAATACATTCCTTTCCTCGTTCTTCTGCACCTTTAGTTAGTAAGGCTTACTGACCCTGATCCACAAAGATGAGTAATTATATATATTTTACATTAATAAGAAAAAAATGACAAAATATGAGAAGTCATCTATATTCTGAAAATATATTCAATCATATGTTATATTTATGCATAAATAAACTAAGCTCAAATGACTTAGTCATTTGACTGTCTCTGCCTCCTATTGCTAATCTTCATTTGAATAGAAAGTATTGTCATCTATATTTTAATCATGTTAAGGGATGTTATTTATGAAATTTCCAACTCGCTCAAGCCCCTATGTAGACTTATCTCAACTTCCTTAAATAATTACATTTTTAGCGTTACTGAGGTTTAATGAACTATATACTCAAAGAAAGTAAAGTTTGTTCATTAAATAATTACAATTATAATTATTTAACATGCTGCCACTTGATTTTCTGATGGGTAAAATCTCCATGTACTTATCAATTAACTTTTATTTGCAAAGTCAATTCTAGCCAATTAGATAATTTTAGCTAAAAAGAAAATATGAGAATAACATATAGACCACGTCCATTAACTTCAAAATTTCAGTGATTATAATAATAGATTGTGATTTTATTTAAAAGCTTTCAATTATCAACAGCCATCCATGCACAGTTAGACAATCCACCACCCAATATTAATTGGTGGAGGGATTTCATTGATAAGTGAAATTTGGCCTGTCATATCTGATTTTATCAAAATCACTATCACTATTTTTTAGACGGAAGTAATTTTTGAAATGTCAAAAGAGGAGCAAAAGTAGAGTCATGCTTGAATTTAAATATTCTACCTAATTTACGAATAAATTTAATTTTATTATTGTGACGGAATAGATTTTTTTTTTTTACATTCTGTCGGCAACCTCCCAGAACTGTCACCAACGTTTCGGTGATCTGATTCAGGACGGTCGTGCCTCCTAATCACAGGATTACAATACCATCTAGGACCCTTAACGATATCCATAAAATATATAACGGAAGCCCATTTAATAACTTACCGAAATATTTACATTTATACCCATAAAACTCATTTATACATATATAGTCATAAAAGTCTGATTACAAAAATTTATATATTTCAACCAGATCATTACAATAAAACTACTTCCTCCGGATAACTCCAAAATATGCTTCTGAATCCTTAGAATCATTCAGACGGAGCTCTAGTCACTCCATTTAGTCAAATACGAGCTCTGTAATTTCATCTGGAGGGAAAAAAAGTAGAAAATAGTGAGCCGGAACTCAACAAGGTACATGCAGATTTTCCGTAAGCCGTTTATGTTGTAAGGCGAATACAAATACATATACAATATGAATATTGTAAAATTAACAGTTGGCCGGATCATAGCAAATACATGATACAAAGAAATCAGGAAGGCCAGAGCAGCCAAAATCCTGAAAATTGGGATAGAAAATAGAGTTGGTCTTATTATAAATATTTCTCTTCTCTTTTATTCTTATCGGTAAGGAACATCGCTAGCGGAGGAGGCAATAATCGAGGATAGATTGTGCACATCTCCTCACAATTACGGCAATACCTCCTTAAACAAAACCCCTAGGACGGCTTTCACTTTCTCTTCGTACAAAACCCCGATGACGACTTTCACTTCCCTTCTTGTAGAAAGCCCCAATGACGGCTCCTTTTCGTTATCCTCGATTACTACCATAATGTTCTAAGGCATGCCGGAAGCTTTATCTCCCAGTGCTAAAATCTGATCTTATTTATTTTGTTATAAGGCTGGTTCACTTTTTCTTTAGTTCACATTCCGGACGGGCACAAAATTTTCGCTCGTCATATTACAAAGCCGATTTCAAATTTATTTTTATTATTTCGGTCAGATATAAGGACTTTCAGTTGACATAAAATCGATTTTAAATCCATAAATCTCATTCTGATCAATAATTATAATGTTATACTCAAAGCCGGTTTATTTCTCCATTTTTATACAATTTAAATTTAATCATAAGTTGGGTAGAAAAAAGAAAGTAGGAAGCAGCAATCATGAATTAACCATGAAATCAAAATTATATTCTTAGTTCCATCGTAAAGTAAGTATGACATCAGAGATGCAACTTATCAAGCAGTAATTAAAAACGGCAAGTCTGATATACTATGTGTTGAAGCAGTTAAATCTGAAGAGAACATTTGTAATTTTTCTTAAGGTCGGGCTTGAAAATAGAAGTAAAATTTGAGTTTAAAAATGAAAGGTACACTTGCCTTACTGTTGTCCGCCCACCCTGATTTACTTGAAACTTTTCTTCATTCTTTACTCCTTATCCTTCTTCATCGTCAGAAATTCCACACCCGTCCCTCAATTAGAACTCAGTATATAAAGAGGAGGGATTAGGTGCAGTAAGTGGGTAGGTTACCTATTTGGTACTTCTATTCAAAGGCTAGGTGGGAGTGAGTGGGGTAAATTACCTACTTTGTACTTTTATCTAGAAGGTTAACAGGGTAGTTCACTTGCTCTGATTAGATTCGGATCTAGTTGAGATCTAACGAAGTTGGCCCTTACCTTTAGTTTGCCCTTAATTTATCCTAGTCAATATTTTCTGAATTCGGTAGCCAATTCTAGTTGGTCAACATTTTTTTCATGGTCAATCAACATTTCTAAAAATCGGTCAACCCTTTGGTTAACCTTCCGGTCAACATATTGACACCGGTCAACGTCTTGATACCAGTCAACATTTCAACGATGGTCAACATTTTGACGTGGGTCAACATTTTGACGCCGATCAATATCATGACACCGATCAACGTTTTGATTACTATCAGTTCTGGTCTTCCAGTGGTGTAAGGTCATTTCGATTTAATTCGAAATCAAAACACTCCGATTTTTAAGTAGCAATATTTTAGTTTGATTTTAAACTTCTTTAATTTCAAAATCTCACAATTATTCTTATTGCAGATATAAAAATTGGCATTAATATACAATTATTTTGATTTTATTTGTTCCACTAAAGCTGTCAATATAAATACCTACTAAAATACTTAAAATACTTAATATAATATATTATAAATTTGATATGTTTTATTTGATGTGGTAGAGGACCATTTGGCAATGACGACTCGTTGGCCTTACACAGTTGGATAATTCTGACATTTCAGTCACGCACCGTCACTGTTAAGATATAAACCATATTGGATGGATTGGGTCACGATTGAGATGAATCATTTACACCCTCAAATATCGGAGATAAAAAAAAAATCAAAAAGCTTTCTTTTTCATTATAAGAAATGAGACCCCTTCTAGTTATGATCCCAATAAATTTCACTATAAATATTAACCATAAAAAAGTGACCCCAGTAAAAATATTCAGCAATTATTAAAACACACAGGTCATTATAAAGCTGCTCTATATTAATTATTATTAAAATATTAAATGACTGATGATCTTATTTATTGATTAATTAATATTAAAAATGACGTGAAATTAAATGTTGATAATATAGTTTGCCCTCCTAAAGACTATAACACTTGACCACCAAACTTTATAATATAAATTAATTAATTATCAAAAAGAATCTTATAATATAAAAACTTATTTTCTTCTCGGTCATTTTCAGGAATTTAGTGTAGCAACTTGAGATTGTCTATTCATCATTTCATGTCAAAGCCCCACATCAAATTAATCGTGCCAGCGGAGGAATTATACAGCACATACGTTATGTATGTAATATTCATCAATTTTTGAGACAGGTGTAATTTTTATTTTAATTAAATTAAATCAGTCACTGAGACGTACAAATAAAATAATCAATACTCAAAATTAATATTTTCATTTAATTAATTGAAAATACGGATCATCACACTTATTGTGCCTCAAATATATCGTCCTTAAAATTGCGCCAAAATTTAGTTGTCTCTTCAAATATTTGTGTATATACACCACGCATAGGGGCCTAAATTAGCATTTTAATTAATCTAACATGATATTTGTGTTCAATTTTTTAATGAGATACCTCAGTCCAAAGTACATATATTTTCATGATATTTGAATTCATTTTATGAATTGTTGAAGTGTTGTATCTTTATTTCACAGATTGATAATATGAAAATAAATATTAACCATATACTTAAATCTACATTTGCATTCTTTTTTTAAATAATTGTAATTAATTTTTCTCCCTTTAACTTTGTCTCTTTTTCTTAATAAGAATCTCAAAATTTTGTGTAAAAGGTGTATAAGCAATTTCTACAAATTTATCTTTTGTATTGAAATTAAGTGAGGTTATCAAAACTTATATATCCTTTACATATATTGGAAAGGTGCATTAGCACATGCTTGGTTTAGGTTTGAGCAGGCTGTTGGCGCCTCCTGGAGGCAGGAAAGCGACAATGGCTAGTAGCCTTTGTGTTGGGCAGTGGTGGCCAATGCAACTAGGCATCCACTTAGCCTCTCTCATTCTTCTCTATTTGGCTTTGGCTCCCCTCCCTCTCCTATGAGAGTTTTCCCCAATTTATAGGCTAAGCTTAATTATGAGAGCTTTGATCCAAATTAGCAAGTAATGCCTGTGGATAATATAATTTAGGCATTGAGCGACATCCTACATGCAATCTTAGTTACATGTGAGGCACCTAGGGTCCATAAGGTTTGGCCCATGGGTGGGTACCTCCAATTGTCCTGTTTATTCTAGGATTGTAAACTGTTTATTTACCTATTTAGGTCATTAATTTGTCTTGCATTCAAATTGTTTACTTTTCTCCATTCAAGTCTTCTATTTTTTTTTTTATCCAAGTCAGTTGTTTTAGGTTCACTTTATTATGACCCAAAAATAACTAAAGAATATCTATTACCGAATTAGTGATGGAGATTTTGTTTTGATGATGAGAGAAAGTGTTTTGACTTCATTATTATCACTATGTACATGGGTTGTCTCATAGGTGGCCCGTTTCTATTTGGCACAAGTTGTAGTTGAACCTATAGTTACCTAGTCCATTTAAAGAATTATCAAACCATGTTAGGCATTGATATAACATCCAAGTAAATTTAATGAATTAATAAGGTAATTATGGGTTTGGAGAGAAATCAAATAATTGAGGAAATGGTGTCTGCACTTGATAGATAGATTAGTAGAACTTGTGCATTGATAATGGTAGAGTTGGCACTTGAAGGATACATAAGCCACACATAAAGGCATTTGAGGTAGTGTTTTCACGTCTGATAAGTGCATGATGAATACTCATACATGTTTGGTCTAATAACTTATCACATCGTACACATCTAACAGGTGCATGTGTAAGGCCAGATTTAGTCTTCACCTCTAATGTACAAATGATTGGTGCACGTACAATCTACTATTTAAGGACTTTTAAACTTTTTTAGCTTAATTTTTTGAATTTTTAGAGAGAAGAGACAAAGAAGAGGGTAAGAGAGAGAAGAAGAGAGAGAGAATAAAGAAAATAATTTGCAATGATATTGAGCTAAATTTTGGTAAAATTAACTTAAAAAAGTACATATAAACTCTTTTTTAATATTATTGCTGAAATTTTTAAAAATGTTTCTTAATGATTATTTTAAATATACATGCATATAATATTTTATTACATCTCTTTAGTTTAATTTGCATTCATATTATATTTAAGATGGTGAGACTTTAGAGGGTTGCCTTAGTAAAAGCATATTGCGATGAATTTATGAAATTTTGAATATTTGGACTTGCATGTCTTTCTTGCAAGAATTTGATAAAGAAAAAAAATCTACAATTATGTTTTAGTCAATTTATTTATATTTTTATATTCTGAAAACTTGCTCGGTTATGTAAAATACTTCTTATATTTAAATAAAAATTATTATAGAGAATTAATAAAATATATTTAGATATATCATAGTATATTAATTTATTAGTAAAAATCGTAACCTAACATCTATATGTTGAGAAGTATTGTTTATCTTCCTTTGTGAAATATAAAATGTAATAAGCTTACTAAAGGATTTTTAATAGTTGCATACAATATAGACTATGGGGTAAGAATTTATAGTCTAATCTTCAATATTAGATCCCCATCAGCAAGGTTTATCACCGGCCAATGGGATTGGGCTCACCATTGTAATATTCTTTAGTTTTCAGACTAATGTGGGTATTGATTGTTGTCACAAAAGAGACGTGATCGTGCGGATAGTAGGACGTTGGACTCCACACACAAACAGATACAATAAAGGAATAAAGAAGAATATATTATGAAGTAAGGGAAAAGTCACGGGACATTCGTCCACTAACCGATTTCACTATAGGAGGTTGGGAATAAAATCTCACAATTATACTGGCACAAGAGAAAAGAAAACCGAAGACTAGAGTACAAGTAATACAAAAACATACTTTTTTTTGCTCACAATTCTCTCTCTTTTCTTCCCTATCTTTCACTCTCTCTGTTACAATTTTCTTTCCTTCACGCACCTTTAAAATAACAGACGCCAATATTCAGCAAATTAGAGGAATATTCTTTATTCCTTGACAAAATCTATTCTTACGAATAATATGAATATGCTGTGTACAAAAACGGTTCCTGCAAAATCATCTGAGATCACATAAGTCAGAAGATATTCTGAGCTGGCACCATTCTGGATTTCCTGACGGACGACCAGACCGGTCAATGCCCGTTGACCGTCCTTTCCACATGACTGCCAATCCCTTAGGAGATCAGTCTGCAGTCCTTCAGGGATCTTTCAACAATGGAGGGCAATTTATGCCACTCGTCGGTCAATATATTGACCAAATATTATTGTCCGTGCAATTATTTTTGATCAACTTTGTTGACTGAAATTCCTTTTGCTTATTCGCTTCGTAGTCCATGAGCTCCGTCTGAGTCCTCCGGTCATTAGGACTTTCACATGGGAGTGACCTCCGAACAAATTTCCTCTCACGACTGTGAAAAATTTAAATCTATCATCCCAACCAGCTTATAGCAAGTTTCATTCTTCCCTCTCAGTAGAATTTTGGTCATCATGTCCACCCTATTCTCTTCAGTGCCAATCTTCTTTAGTGACAGTAGACCGGTTTCAAGCACATCCCTCACCCAATGATATTTCAAATATCGATATACTTTGATTTTGAATGAAATGAGGAGTTCTTGGCACTCTGACTATCACAAAGTACTGCATACTTTTCTTGTCTGAGGCCCAATTTCTAAATAAACTCCTTCATCCACAACATCTCTATACAAACTTCTGTCACGGCAATATACTCGGCCTCTATAGTAGAAAGGGCGGTGCACTTCTACAACTTGGACTGCCAGGAAACTACACCTCTAGTAAACTTTATTAAGTATCCCGAAATGGACTTGCGACTATCAATGTCCCCCGCCACATCAGCATCCGAGTAGCCCACCAATTGAGGCTCATCACTTTCAAGACACAAGCACCTCTTTGAAGTTCCTCGAATGTATCTCATGATCCACTTAACCGCGGACTAGTGCTCCTTTCTTGTGTTTGATAGAAAACAGCTAACTGTACCCACAGCATATACTATGTCCGGCCTTGTGCATACTATGAGATACATCAGGCTTTCTATATCTGAGGAATAGGGAACCCCTCTCATGTATGTCTTCTCTTTGTCTGAGGATGGACACTGATGACTGCTCAGCTTGTAGTGGTTTGCCAGTGGAGTACTGACAGGCTTAGACTTGTTCATATTGAAGCGTTGGAGCACCTTCTCAATGTAACTTTCCTGAGAAAACCATAGTCGCTCTTCCTCTCGATCGCAAATAATTCTGACGTTAAGAATCTGCTTCATCGGTCTGAGATCTTTCTTGGCAAAAGACTGTCCAAGTTGCTCATTCAACTTCTTTATTCGAGCAGCATTCCGTCAAGCAATCAATATGTTATCCACGTACAGGAGAAGGATAACAAAATCATCTTTAGAAAACCTCTGTGTGAATACACAGTGATCACAAGTAGTCCGCTGGTACCCTTAATTGACCATGACCGACTTGAACTTCTTGTACCACTGTCTTGGAGTTTGTTTCAACCCATACAAACTCTTCCTTAGACGACAGACGAGCCGTTCCTTTCCCTTAACTTCAAACCCTTCCGGCTATTCCATATAAATTTTTTCTTCTAGTTCACCATGGAGGAAGGCTGTCTGGACATCCATCTACTCTACTTTCAGATTCTGGTCAGCTACCAATCCTAGCACAACCCTTATGGAAGACATGTTCACCACCAGAGCAAAAATCTAATCAAAATCAACTCCCTTTCGTTGACTAAAGCCTTTTACTACTACCCGCGCCTTGTATCTCAACTGCATAGTATCCTCAGATGTCTTCAGTCGAAAGACTCACTTGTTCTTGAGAGCTCTCTTTCCCTTAAGAAGCTTAGCTAAATCAAATGTGTGATTTTCATGAAAATAACACATTTTATCATTCATGGCTTCTAACCATTTCTCCTTATTCTCGTCCTCCATAGCCTCTTCATAAGTCTCAACTCTCCAACATTAGTGAGCATAACATACTCACAAGATGACAGACGGACGGATGACCGTCTGTTTCGTGAGGATCGTTTGACAGGAGCATCTTCAGCCGGTTGAGAAGTAACTTCATCCCGGTCTTCATCAGGTGCTAGGACCGTCTCACCATTCTCCTCGGCCACTTCAAGACCATTGTCCTCATCCTCTAGGGGCACTAGACGGACACTTTCAACACTCACTTTGTCCGTTCGAGTAACATCAGAGTTGGTCTTCCTACTGATATCCTCAATCGTTTCATTCTCAACGAAAATCACGTCCCTTGATCGGATAAGCCTTTTCTCGGTTGGGTCATAGAATCTGTAACCCAACTCATCTTCTCCATAGCCCAAAAAGATGCACTACATCGTCTTTAGTTCTAATTTGGTCTTTTCATCATTTAGAACACGAACAAAGACTTTGCAACCAAAAACCCATAGATGATCATAGGATGGCTCCTTATCCGACCAAATCTTCTCCGGCACTTTACCCTTTAAGGGTTTACTAGGCTACCTATTTATGACGTGGGCTGCCGTCTTCAATGCTTCGACCCAAAAGTGTGCGGGAAGCTTAATTTCATAAAGCATGTACTGTACTCTCTCCAAAAGTGTGCGGTTTATCCGCTCGGCCACTCCGTTCAATTGTGGCATCTTTGGTGGCGTCTTTTGATGTCTAATACTATATAACCGACAATAGGCATCAAAATGCCCTATGTACTCGCAACCATTATCACTTCGGACGACCTTCAGTTTCTTCCCCATCTAATACTCAACAAGAGCATGAAACTGCTCAAATATACCGAGAACTTGGTCCTTAGTTTTCAGTGGGTAGACCTGCAATTTTCTGAAACAATCGTCAATGAAAGAAACGAAATACTGAGCTCCACTAAAAGACTTCTTCCTGAAAGGTCCACACACATCTATGTATACAAGATCGAGCAATTTTGCCTTTGGAGCGGGCGAGTCTCTATAAAATGAGACTCTTCTTTGCTTGCATACCAAGTAGTAAGGACACGTCCTTAATCTGTCCTTCTTCATTCCCAGAATAAGACTCTTCCTAGCCCAATAAGATAGTCCACATTCGTTCACGTGACCCAACCATCGATGCTACAAGTTCTCAGACTCCTTACTGATTGCAGCATTCACATCTCTAGCTGTTGCGAACACATTCATTATGTATAGACCGGAGCACTTTTTTCCTCTTGCCACAATAAGAGACCCTTTGGTCAATTTCTACTCACCTTCGCAGAAGGTATTACAATAGCCTTCATCATCCAGTCGACTGACTGAAATGATATTGAGTCAGATGTCAGGAATATGTCGAATATCCTTTAACATCAACTTCGTTCGATTATTGGTGACCAGCACAACGTCACCTCTATCAATAATTTTGAATGTTCCTTCATTACTCATCCTTATCACTCCAAAGTCTCCTAGAGTATAGGATGCAAACAATCCCCTTCTAAACGTGACATGCAAGGAGGCACCAGAGTCAATCACTCAGCCTGACTCCTTGTTCGTCAGGCTTACTATGTTCTCTTCATATGTCAAGAAGAGATCGCCTTCTATGACCACTGAGATTGATGACTTCTCTTCACCTCATCCCTTTTCTTCTTTCTCTTTCTCTGCGTTATCTTGCTTCCACTTGAAATATTACTTCTTGATGTGACCCTTTTTACCAAAGTAGTGACATTTAAGGTTTTGATACATTGACTTCTCTCTAGGCTTCTGGTTGCGTCCTCTGTTCCTTCCCCTAGACTTGATAACAAGTACCTCAGAATGCGAGGACATTGAGACCCCTTGTGATCGCCTTCACTCATTAATGAGTAAGGAAGCAATGACCTCATCCAATTTGAGAGTGTCTTTTTCAATCATCAGCGTAGTGACAATATGGTTATAATAAGCTGGTAGAGACGCCAGCAAAACCAACGCTTTGTCCTCCTCCTAAATCTTTTCTTTAAGAACCTCTATCTGTGTCACAATTCGGTAGAACTCGTCTAAGTGTTTTTCAAAATTCCCTCATTACAACAACCGTAGACCATAAAACTGCTTTTTCACATGCAGCCTGGTTGTTAGGGACTTAGACTTATATCAGCTCTCTAATTTCTCTCAGACTTCCGTCGGATCAGTTAGGCCAAGGACTTCCTAAAGAGTGTTGTCCGCCAGGCATAATTTAATAGTGCAATTGGTAAGATTTCTTTTATCTTGTCACTCCTCCTCGGACAAGCTTTTCGGCTTCTCTTCCTTCTTCTTCAATGCTTTTACTGCTCCTTATTATGATCGAATGTTCTTCACCCCCTCTTACTAGAGAATGAAATTACTCTGCTCGTTGAATTGCTCAATGCTAAACAGTAAGTTCTTTAAAGACGACGATGCCATTAAGACAAAATTCTCAACCTGTTTCTGATACCACTTGTTGTCACAAAAAAGACGTGATTGGGCGGACAACAAGACGTTGGACTCCACATACAAACAGACACAATAAAGGAATGAAAAAGAAGATGATGAATACGTGAAAAACCCTTATCAAGTAATAAAAAAACCACGGGATATTCATGTACTAACCGATTTCACTATGTGGAGGCAGGGAATAATTTCTCATAATTACACTAGTACAAGAGAAAAGAAGATCGAAGAACATAGCACAAGTAATACAAAAACATACTTTGTTTTGCTCACAACTCTCTCTCTTTTCTTTCCTACCTTTCACTCTCTCTGTCACAATTTTCTTTTCTTCATACACCCTTAAAATAACAGACGCCAATATTCAACAAATCAGATGAATATTCTTTATTCCCTAATAAAATCTGTACTTACCAATAATATGAATATACTTTGTACAAAAACGGTTCCTACAAAATCGTCTGAGATCACATATGCTCAGAAGATCTTCTGAGCTGGCACCATTCTGGATTTCCTGACGGACGGCCAACATTCCAACGCCCGCGTTCCTTACAAGACCGGTCAACGTCCATTGACTGTCCTTTTCACATGGCCGCCAATCCCTTAGGAGATCGGTTTGCAGTCCTTCAGGGATCTTTCAACAATACAGGGCAACTTATGCCACTCGCCGGTCAACATATTAACCAGACATTGTTATCCGTCCAATTATTTTCGGTCAACTTTGCTGACTGGAATTCCTTCTGTTTATTCGCTTCGCAATCTATGAGCTTTGTCTGAGTCCTCCAGTTATTAGGACTTTTACATGGGAGTGACCTCCCAACATTGATCACTTATAGGGCTTTAGATTAGAGGAGTTTTTAGGAGGATTAGCTATAAGTTCTTTTATTCATATTTTTGAAATTATATTATTACTAAAACAAATTGAAATATTTTCATTTTTGGCTTATCTTACTTATTTCGGAGCGTATCTATTTTGGCTTGTAGCATGTAAACTTGTGATCTATTTGACAATTATGATATAATTCAATTTCAGATGATTTTCCTTCATGTTTGATGAATTGAGAAGGTATACATGGTTTAGGACCAAATGCGAGACTTTTGGGATGAAAAATAAATTTATTTAACTATATTTCAAGGAATGCTAATATTTTGTGTAGCATTTTAACCAAGGTCAATGCATATGGGTCCGGGCATGACACACAAGCTTTCTCACAAGCTAGCCCAATTGCAATTTTCTGTGCCGGCATACTTGAAATTGCCGAGAATAGCAGTGATATCCTATCTCACTATAGGAATTGAAACGTTTGCCAATGGTAAAATTTTAATCACTTGCCACCTCAAAAAATTATCAAAATGTCATCCCAAACAAGTGTAAATTAACGCTTTATTTATTTATAACCATCATTTAAAACTATAAACATATTCAGTACATCAAGTAATTCAAGCATCTAGTGCTAACTCATAGTACTGTTTTATACATAATATTTTCAGAATGAGAGTGTGGAGTCGCAACGACAATAGGGGAAATTTTTCTACGGGCGGAAACCCCTGTGGTTTCACTCATGTCCAAATCATCCCTTCCTGCAACAGGCAAACCCCAATCAATCTTGTGCATGAGATTTGCAATGGCAAGCTCAGGAATGACTGTGGTAAATGGTATTCCTGGACACCCTCGTCATCCTACTCTGGACAGTATCAATTGAAAGTCCATATCTTTAAAGTTAATTGTAGAATTAAAAAACCTTTTAGGGTAAAACTTCCCTAGCTCTTCCCAATAAGTAGAGTCTCTTTGGATTGTCCAAGCAATTACCATAACTTGCGTTTGAGTATTAATGTCATATCCTTTTTATTTCAACATTTTTCGTCGACAAGTGGGAAAACAAAATGGGGGCAGGAGGATATAATCGAAGAGTCTCCTTAATAACTGTAATGACCCAAAAATTTGAGTAAGGAAATTTTAATCATCTGGTCCGGTCAACGTCCGTTGACCGGAAATCCAGAGGTAAGACGTCCGGAATTTTGGTAAAAGGAAATTTGAATCATTTAGTCCGGTCAACGCCCGTTGACCGGAAATCCATAGGCAAAGAAGTCCGGATATGCCATCGAGGAAATTGCTGTCCGGATTTCCTTAATGAAGTCCGAATTCCCACAATAAAAGGACTCGGATTTCATTGGGTAAATGAAAACCGGATTTTCCTTTGGAAATTGGACTCGGTTTCCGAGTAAAAAGGCGCGCGTTTTCTTTTCGTTTAGAGGGAAGGCGTAAATTGACCGGATTTGAAATTGAAAGTAAACGATAACGGCGAGGAGATTTAAGAGAATTAAATGGGAGATATGTAACGATTTAGGAACGATTAATGGGGCTAGATTCGACAACGGCAACTCAAATTTATAAATAGGGCTGGAAGAATAGGATGGAGTACGCCACGAGGTTGGAAGGAGAGAAAGAGGGAGAGGCCGTAGGTCCCATAGAAAAGGGAGATTTCAGGCAAGTTACTCACCTCTTTTTGATAAAGTTCATGTTTATGTATATTGCTATGAAGTATATAGTGTTCTGTACGAAGTATGCCTCTTTTATTTATGACTCATCGTCTCGAAAAGCATGTTTAAAATGAAACTCTGTTATGCATGATATTAGAAATTACTCTGTTTACAATTTTTCTGGCAAGTATTATGAATTTTGATATTTCATGTTTACTGAAAAGAACTCCGTCCATGGTGAAAGTGAACTCCGGCGCTAATGAATTTTGTACTCTGTCCTCTAAGAAAATAACAATCTGGCCTTACGTTCTGAAAGTCGCTCCGTCCACTGTGAATATACACTCCGCCATTTAAGGAATTAAGCACTCCGTCCACTATGCACTCCGGCCGCTTATGAAATAAATGCTCCGTCTCATTTTGAAAAGGTCACTCCGGCTTTCTGATTAAATAAGGAAGTCCGTACAAAATGAACCCCGGCCTTTGCGTCTTTAAAAGTAGTCCGTCCATCTGTTTTGAAATAAACGCTAACTTATGAATTATTTAATGAACTTCGGATTTCATGCACCGTTCATTTTAGTAGAGCACCCGTTCCTTAAAGCACTCCGGAATAAGGAAGAGAAGTGTACTCCGTCAATGAGGCACTTCGTCCCTTAAAGTACTCCGGAATAAGGAAGAGAAGTGTACTCCGTCAATGAGGCACTTCGTCCCTTAAAGTACTCCGGAATAAGGAAGAGAAGTGTACTCCGTCAATGAGGCACTTCGTCCCTTAAAGCACTCCGGATTCATGAAAGAAAAGTACTCCGGATTGAGCACTCCGGATTTTACAGAAAATCCACTCCGTCCATTTGAGTCCGGATTTCAAAGGAAATCCACTCCGTCCTATGGCTCCGGATTTTCAAAGAAAATCCACTCCGTCCATTTGAGTCCGGATTTCAAAGAAAATCCACTCCGTCCTATGGCTCCGGATTTTCCAAAAAGACCCACTCCGTCCATTTGAGCTCCGGATTTCAAAGAAAATCCACTCCGTCCTATGAGACCCGGATTTTCAAAGAAAATCCACTCCGTCCATTTGAGCTCCGGATTTTAAAGAAAATCCACTCCGTCCTATGAGCCCGGATTTTCAAAGAAAATCCACTCCGTCCATTTGAGTCCGGATTTCAAAGAAAATCCGATCCGCCCTTTGAACTCCGGAATTTAAAAGAAAAGCCACTCCTGCCTTGAACTCCAAATTATTTAAGACAAGTCACTCCGGAATTCTGTAACACAAAAGCACTCCGTCCGTTTAGAGCTCCGTCCAAGTCCTCCGTCTTTTAAAAAGAAAACGGCACTCCGTCCCTGATTACAGAGTTTCCGACTTTTGGAGCATAATGTAATTGTGCTCCGTCCTTCATAATTAATGAACTCCGGTTTTGATTTAAGAAACGAACTCCGGCTTTTGCAAGAAACGAACTCCGGCTTCTTATTCATAAAATGAGCTCGGTTTTACGCATGGAATAAATTACATACGTATGCAATGAACTCCGGCCCTCTTCATGAAACGAACTTCGGCCTATGAAGAACATGAAAAATGATAGACGGACAGCAAGTGAAATTCATGACTTTTGAACTTTGATTATTGGCCAATAATGAATACGAACCAAGAACCGAGTTTCCATTAAACTTGCTGTTAAAGATGGATGAAGGATATTGGAGTGACACTCGAGGATGCCTCCTGGGCCACGGGAGGGGACCTTTTGGTGGCACAAGGACTATGGACTATGGCCTCGTATGTCGGGTTAAAGGCATTACCTCCCGCCCCGGGGAGCATAATGAGGGGATACGGCTTTAGGTTGTGGGGTTGCACACAACCCGTCCTCGATGTTGTCCGCTCCCGTCCGGTCCCTAAAGATGATATGAGTTCCGAATGATTTTGATAGAGATAAGATGAAAAAAAAACATGAACTAAAGAAGAAATGATATGATGATTATTATACTATATTATGATCTATATTCCGATTATATGCTTGTGTTTTCTGCATGTGAGTATCCTGCTGGGCTTTGTAAGCTCACTCTTGCAATTTTTCAGATGACAAGCTTATGGAGGACGAAGTCGAGTAGAGTCCTATAATTTTGCTGGCTGGAGCAGATTTTTGGAGTTATGTTTATTTAGTTTGAGGAAACTTGTAATTTTATTTCCGCTGCTTATGAATGTAGATTGTTTCCGTGACATTTTGGGATTTATGAAATTACTAATCTTTAGAATGCATCCAAGGTTTGATGAAAAGAAAAGAAAAAATTTTATGCTTATCTATTTATCTTATCACAAATTATATGAATTAGAATTGACGACGGCTTTTAGTGATAATAAAAGTCGGGTCGTCACAGTTGGTATCAGAGAGAAAACTGGGATGCTTTAGGATAGTTTGAATCAACACGGAAACTTAGGATAAATTTAGAAGAGTGTGGTTCTTACTTATACTTTGGGGACAGTGACCATTACGATAGTTACCTTTGGAATAATTGACTAACGAAATTGTTCTTTTCAGACGTTTCCGCAGCCATGTCTAACAGAGGAAGGAGAAATGTTCAGGTTAACAATACTTCTAATCGTGAGACAAGATATGCGAACCTACTTGACAGAATGGTCGAAGTCATAGAAGCTTTGACTCCGACCACTCCACCAACTCCGGTGACCGCCCCAGTTCCGGTCCATCAGGAAAGGTCGGTCTACGATCGGTTTACCAATGAACGGATTCCCGAATTTCTAGGGGAACCCGATCCATTGAAGGCTGAAACATGGATTCAGCGACTGAAGAAGGTATTTGCTGTAATCAAATGCCTGTGGGATATGGTGCTTTATGCCACTCATAAGTCAAGCGGGAAGCACACCACCGGTGGGAGATGCAAAAAGGGTTTTCAACCCGCGGATCGGGAGATTAGGCGAGATGTTCGGCGGCTTTCTGAGAAATACTTCCCAAAACCTTCGTGGGCAGATGGAAGATGAATTCCTTCGCCTAAGGCAAGGAAACCGCTCGGTGGCAGAGTATGATTCGAAATTTACTGAATTATCTCGTTATGCCCCTTTCGTGGTGGAAGATGAGGAGAGGAAGGTCAGACGGTTCTTCCAAGGTTTACGAGATGATATCAGGAGACACCTGTCCACTCTGACGTTGACAACTTATGGAGAGTTGCTTTCAAAGGCGGTTATTTATGAGAAGGAACTGGAAAGGGGAAGACAAAGGACTTTCAGTCAGGTGTCCAAGGCCAGCGCTAGTGAAGGGCCTTCTAAGAAGGCGAGACCATCGGGGTTCAGCGGGGAACAGAGCCGATCGGTGCAGAAGTCTCGATCTACGGCCAATGATGTATGTGATCATTGCGGGAAATTTCATGGAGGGAGGCCTTGTTACAAGAAGCTGGGAGTTTGTTATAACTGTGGGCAGGCGGGGTACATGATCAGAGATTGTCCGGTGGCTAAACAAGCCCCAGGAGTTAAGTCCACTATCCCAGCCAAAGTATTTGCTATTTCTGCAAAGGAGGCTGAACAGTCTACGGAGGTGGTAGAAGGTACACTTTCTATCTGTGGTATCTCTTGTCACGTGCTCTTTGATTCTGGATCCACTCATTCTTTCGTTTCCCGTAAATTTTCGAAGCATCTTACGACCCTTCCTAAAATTCTGGAGTACCCATTAATGGTTACCTCACCAACAGGATCGTCTGTAATATTAAAAATAGCATTTTCTGAATGCCCTATAAAAGTAAATGAATACTTGATGCCTGTTAACTTGGTTGAACTGGAAATGAAAGACTTCGATGCAATCTTGGGGATGGATCAGTTAGCCGATATCATGCCAAGATTGATCAAGCTTCCTAAAAGAGTAGAATTTACCATTCCTGGAAACAAGCCTTTCCACATTCAGGGTGTTCGGCGAAAGGAAGCATCCTGCTTTATTTCGGCCCTTCATGCCAGGCATTTGATGAGTGATGGATGCCAAGCTTATCTAGCCTTTGCTAGTGTATCTACCGAAAGTCAAGAATCTCTGGTTAGAGAGATTCCGGTGGTGCGGGAATTTGAAGACGTATTCACCGATGATTTACCTGGTTTGCCACCCCAACGAGAGATAGAATTTGGTGTGGAATTGCTACCCGGTTCAGCACCGATATCCAAACCACCCTATCGAATGGCACCGGCTGAACTCAAAGAGTTGAAACAACAACTGCAGGAGTTACTTGAGAAAGGTTTCATCCGGCCAAGTGTGTCACCATGGGGAGCACCTGTTCTTTTTGTCAAAAAGAAAGACGGGACCATGAGATTATGTGTGGATTATCGGGAATTAAACAAAATCACCATCAAGAATAAATATCCTCTACCAAGGATTGATGACCTCCTTGATCAGTTACAAGGAGCTTGCATATTTTCAAAAATTGATCTTAGATCCGGATATCATCAACTTCGGATCAGCAAGGAGGATATAGCAAAGACGGCGTTTCGAACCAGGTATGGGCACTATGAATTCGTAGTAATGCCTTTTGGGTTGACTAATGCTCCGGCTGTTTTTATGGATCTGATGAATCGAATTTTTCAACCATACCTGGATAAGTTCGTGATCGTATTTATTGATGATATCCTGGTGTACTCGAAAAGCTCTGAGGAACACGAGGAACATTTACGCACTATACTTCGGATTCTTAGGGAGCATCGGTTGTTCGCTAAATTGAAGAAGTGCGAATTTTGGTTGGAAGAGATAGGATTCCTTGGACACATCATATCCAAGGAAGGAATCTCTGTCGACCCTATGAAGGTGGAAGCAGTTGTAAAGTGGAACCGGCCAACTTCTGTGACTGAAGTGCGGAGTTTCCTAGGCCTGGCCGGATACTACAGACGGTTTGTGGAGAACTTTTCTCGAATCGCCATGCCACTCACTCAATTAACTAAGAAGGATGCCAAGTTCGAGTGGACCACAGATTGTGAAAGGAGCTTCCAGGGCGCTTTAAAGACCGTTAACCACTCTCGGTCCACGACCATTCCAAACGGGTCGGGAGGACCGATTGTTCACCGTGATGCTTCAAGACTGGATTGGGCTGTGTTCTAATGCAACACGGTAGGGTAATTGCTTATGGTTCGCGACAGTTAAAGGACCATGAAAGGAATTACCCAACTCACGATCTAGAATTGGCCGTGATGGTGTTTGCATTGAAAATGGAGGCATTACTTATATGGTGAAAGATTCTTGGTCTACTCCGATCACAAGAGTCTAAAATATTTGTTCTCCCAAAAGGAGCTAAACATGAGGCGAGGCGATGGATTGAATTCTGAAAGATTACGATGCGAAATCCGTTATGAGCACGGGAAGGCCAACGTGGTTGCCGACGCGTTAAGTAGGCGCACTGGGATGCTAGCTAGAATGCAAGTCAAGCGGATGGAAATGCTGGATTGTCTAATGAACTATGATGTCCAGCGCTATGTACATGGGAAACGGATGATTTTGGCGCATCTACAAGTCCAGCCGGAATTGAGTAATGAGGTAAAAGGGTGTCAAACGCAGGACTCTTTTACTAAAGATCATGGGCTAGATGGATAAAGAATCTCAAGTGATTTTCAGATTTCACGGATGGAGTTTTGAGATTTAGAAATCGGTTATGTGTGCCGGGACAATAAAGAGTTAAAGGAGAAAATTCTTAAAGAAGCCCATCGATCCTGTTATACGATCCACCCGGGAGCCAATAAGATGCATCGAGGATTTAAAGAAAATATTTTGGTGGAGAAATATGAAAAGGGATATCGCAGCTTACGTGGGAAAAGTGCCTTATTTGTCAACAAGTAAAGGCTGAAAGAAAACTTCCGTCTGGTTATTACAACCAATGCCATTACCAGCTGGAAATGGGAGGATATAGCCATGGATTTTGTGACTGGTTTACCGTTGACGCCAAAGAAACATGATGCTATTTGGGTGATTGTTGATCGACTAACAAAGTCAGCCCACTTTCCGGCAATTCGGATGACTTACCCCCTTGATAAATTGGGCCACGGTATGCGTAACGAGATTTATCGACTTCATGGTGTGCCTGTCTCTATTGTATCGATAGAGACCCTCGTTTCGTTTCACGATTTTGTAAAAGTCTACATCAAGAATTGGGTACTGAATTAAAATTTAGTACTGCTTTCCACCCGCAAACCGACGGTCAATCGGAACGGACTATCCAGATTCTCGAGGATATGTTGAGGGCCTCAGTCATGGAGATAAAAAGGACTTGGGATGATTCATTGGCTCTTGCACTCCGCCTACAATAATAGCTATCTCGTGCCCCGCATTGGCATGGCTCCTTTGAGGCATTATATGGGAGAAATGTAGATCGCCAATTCATTGGGAGGAACACGGAGATAGGAGAATTTTGGGACCAGACATTATCAAGGAGTCGGCTGAAAAGATAAAGATACTACATGAGAATCTCAGAGTAGCCCGAAGCAGACAAAAGAGTTATGCAGATCGGAGAAGATCGGCATTGAAGTTTGAAAAGGGCGATTTGGTGTTTCTAAAGGTACCTCCAGCAAAGGGAAAATACAGATTCGGGGTAAAAGGAAAACTGAAGCCTCGTTTTATTGGGCCTTTTGAAATCCTGGAAAGGATTGGAGAAGTAGCTTACAGACTTGCACTGCCTCCCAACTTGGCTGATGTACATGATGTGTTTCATGTGTCTATGCTTCGAAAGTATGTCCATGATCCTACTCATGTAATTGAGTATGAACCTCTGACGGTCGAGAAGGACTTATCCTATGTAGAAGAACCAGTGGAGATTTTGGATCGTAAGGAGCAGAAATTACGCACCAAATCAATTGCCCTAGTAAAGGTGCTCTGGAAGAATCACACACCGGAAGAGGCAATTTGGGAACGAGAGGAGGAGATTCGGAACAAATATCCATCTTTATTTTCTCAAGGTTAGTGACTTTATTAAATTTCGAGGACGAAATTCTTATAAGTGGGGGAGGTTGTAATGACCCAAAAATTTGAGTAAGGAAATTTTAATCATCTGGTCCGGTCAACGTCCGTTGACCGGAAATCCAGAGGTAAGACGTCCGGAATTTTGGTAAAAGGAAATTTGAATCATTTAGTCCGGTCAACGCCCGTTGACCGGAAATCCATAGGCAAAGAAGTCCGGATATGCCATCGAGGAAATTGCTGTCCGGATTTCCTTAATGAAGTCCGGATTTCCCACAATAAAAGGACTCGGATTTCATTGGGTAAATGAAAACCGGATTTTCCTTTGAAATTGGACTCGGTTTCCGAGTAAAAAGCGCGCGAATTTTCGTTTAGAGGGAAGGCGTAAATTGACCGGATTTGAAATTGAAAGTAAACGATAATCGACGAGGAGATTTAAGAGAATTAAATGGGAGATATGTAAATCGACGAGGAACGATTAATGGGGCTAGATTCGACAACGGCAACTCAAATTTATAAATAGGGCTGGAAGAATAGGATGGAGTACGCCACGAGAAGTTGGAAGGAGAGAAAGAGGGAGAGGCCGTAGGTCCCAGGACATAGAAAAAGGGAGATTTCGGGCAAGTTACTCACCTCTTTTTGATAAAGTTCATGTTTATGTATATTGCTATGAAGTATATAGTGTTATTTAAGTATGCCTCTTTTATTTATGACTCATCGTCTCGAAAAGCATGTTTAAAATGAAACTCTGTTATGCATGATATTAGAAATTACTCATTTACGATTTTTTTCGGCAAGTATTATGAATTTTGATATTTCATGTTTACTGAAAAGAACTCCGTCCATGGTGAAAGTGAACTCCGGCGCTAATGAATTTTGTACTCTGTCCTCTAAGAAAATAACAATCTGGCCTTACGTTCTGAAAGTCGCTCCGTCCACTGTGAATATACACTCCGCCATTTAAGGAATTAAGCACTCCGTCCACTATGCACTCCGGCCGCTTATGAAATAAATGCTCCGTCTCATTTTGAAAAGGTCACTCCGGCTTTCTGATTAAATAAGGAAGTCCGTACAAAATGAACCCCGGCCTTTGCGTCTTTAAAAGTAGTCCGTCCATCTGTTTTGAAATAAACGCTAGCTTATGAATTATTTAATGAACTTGGTTTCATGCACGTTCATTTTAGTAGAGCACCGTTCCTTAAAGCACTCGAATAAGGAAGAGAAGTGTACTCCGTCAATGAGGCACTTAGTCCCTTAAAGTACTCGGAATAAGGAAGAGAAGTGTACTCCGTCAATGAGGCACTTCGTCCCTTAAAGCACTCAGTTCATGAAAGAAAAGTACTCGGATTGAGCACTCCAGTTTTACGGAGAAAATCCACTCCGTCCATTTGAGTCCGGATTTCAAAGGAAATCCACTCCGTCCTATGGCTCCGGTTTTCAAAGAAAATCCACTCCGTCCATTTGAGTCCGGATTTCAAAGAAAATCCACTCCGTCCTATGGCTCCGGATTTTCCAAAAAGACCCACTCCGTCCATTTGAGCTCCGGTTTCAAAGAAAATCCACTCCGTCCTATGAGACCCGGATTTTCAAAGAAAATCCACTCCGTCCATTTGAGCTCCAGTTTTAAAGAAAATCCACTCCGTCCTATGAGCCCGGATTTTCAAAGAAAATCCACTCCGTCCATTTGAGTCCGGGATTTCAAAGAAAATCCGATCCGCCCTTTGAACTCCGGAATTTAAAAGAAAAGCCACTCCTGCCTTGAACTCCGAATTATTTAAGACAAGTCACTCCGAATTACGTAACACAAAAGCACT
This sequence comes from Nepenthes gracilis, assembly GCA_033239525.1. Taxonomy (NCBI): domain Eukaryota; kingdom Viridiplantae; phylum Streptophyta; class Magnoliopsida; order Caryophyllales; family Nepenthaceae; genus Nepenthes; species Nepenthes gracilis. Next base: position 829,937 of record BSYO01000023.1, read on the forward strand.
CCGTCCCGTTTAGAGCTCCGTCCAAGTCCTTCGTCTTTTAAAAGAAAACGGCACTCCGTCCCCGATTCAGAGTTTCCGACTTTTGGAGCATAATGTAATTGTGCTCCGTCCTTCATAATTAATGAACTCGGTTTTGATTTAAGAAACGAACTCGGCTTTTGCAAGAAACGAACTCCGGCTTCTTATTCATAAAATGAGCTCCGGTTTTCGCATGGAATAAATTACTGCTTCGTATGCAATGAACTCCGGCCCTCTTCATGAAACGAACTTCGCCTATGAAGAACATGAAAAATGATATACGGACAGCAAGTGAAATTCATGACTTTTGAACTTTGATTATTGGCCAATAATGAATACGAACCAAGAACCGAGTTTCCATTAAACTTGTTTGTTAAAGATGGATGAAGGATATTGGAGTGACACTCGAGGATGCCTCTGGGCCACGGGAGGGGACCTTTGGTGGCACAAGGACTATGGACTATGGCCTCGTATGTCGGGTTAAAGGCATTACCTCCCGCCCCGGGGAGCATAATGAGGGGATACGGCTTTAGGTTGTGGGGTTGCACACAACCCGTCCTCGATGTTGTCCGCTCCCGTCCGGTCCCTAAAGATGATATGAGTTCCGAATGATTTTGATAGAGATAAGATGAAAAAAAAACATGAACTAAAGAAGAAATGATATGATGATTATTATACTATATTATGATCTATATTCCGATTATATGCTTGTGTTTTCTGCATGTGAGTATCCTGCTGGGCTTTGTAAGCTCACTCTTGCAATTTTTCAGATGACAAGCTTATGGAGGACGAAGTCGAGTAGAGTCCTATAATTTTGCTGGCTGGAGCAGATTTTTTGGAGTTATGTTTATTTAGTTTGAGGAAACTTGTAATTTTATTTCCGCTGCTTATGAATGTAGATTGTTTCCGTGACATTTTGGGATTTATGAAATTACTAATCTTTAGAATGCATCCAAGGTTTGATGAAAAGAAAAGAAAAAAAAATTTTATGCTTATCTATTTATCTTATCACAAATTATATGAATTAGAATTGACGACGGCTTTTAGTGATAATAAAAGTCGGGTCGTCACAATAACTATTTTTAGATATTTCATTTTTTTCTAAATCATCCTCGGATACTTCAGCCTTTCTTTTGACAACTTTCTAAATTTTATTTTGTAGTTCTTTCATAACTTGAGGATGCCTTAGAAACTCTATCATTGCCAATTCTACTATTATGGAAGTTAAATCAGTTCTAGCCATAAATACATCCTTCAAAATTATAAATATTGTTAAATAATTTAAATTGATATGTTTGTGCTATCAAGTGCTCATCAAATCCCATTGGGATGCTATGCCCTGCTGAAGTAAATGACATGACTCCTCTTGTCCATAACCCTACCACAAGCTGGCATGGCCACTGACGCTAGAATTTTTATCCAAGTCAACATTCTCTGCCTTGATATATTTTATTCCCACAAGGTTGCTGACTCACTAAAAGTAAATCCAATGAGCCTAAACGATGACCCCTCTGTCCCAGGTTATGAAATTATTCGTATTGTATGTTAGAATATCAGGGGCTTAACACAATCGAAAAGGCCGTGCAATTTGGGAATCCATCAAGTCCTGTAATCTTAATATTTTTCGCTTAGTAAAAACGGGTGTGTGATACTCTAATGCAGCTTCCATTGAGTCTTCTATGGCCTGTAGTTGGTCTTGACTACGAATGACTATTGCATCTAAGGTGGTAATATCTGGATTGGGTAGCATACTTTGCTAGTATTACACTTGAACCTTGAAATTAAGGAGCAAATCATCTCAAGTATTGTTATTAATGTGGTGTAGGGCACCAACATTCGCTGCTCCACCATGTACTGCCTTTACTCTATTAAAGGAAATGGACTCCTCTAGAACACGGTTAAGGAGTTAGCACTACAACAATTTTAGTATTTAATGACAAAATAATTTATCACTATTAATTATAAACTTGTCACTAAAAAATTTAGTAATGAAATATTATTTTGTTACTAATTCATCACTAAATGTCCGTCACTAAATTTTTAGTGACGAATTTTAATTTTGTCACTAAAATGTTTCTTTAGTGACAAAAAATAAATTCTTATTAAATAATATTCTTTAGTAATAAAATAATTTTATTATTAAAATATATTTTAATTTGTTACTAACTAATATATTAAAGGGCAAATAATTGTTATAAAAAGTATATAATTTTACCTTCAATTTATGTACTTTTAATGGACAAAATTGTAACACAAATATCAGATTTACATTGATCCAAAAAACACAAATTGTCTTACAACATTAAAAAAAAAAAAAAAAATTCTAATACATTTCTTCCTTCTGCTTTAGCCATTTCTAGAAGGCTAAGAAGAATGTTGTGAGGGCCCTAAAGAATTTCATATAAGCCCTAAAGAATTTCCACATCAATCTTAATATTGCTTCATCAGCTAAGCCTGCTTAAAGGTTTCATCTTTTGGTGGGAGTATGTCCATCCCCATCTCTTCAATTACAGGTTCCAATGCCGCATCCCCATTCCAAGTAAGAGGCGTGTCATGACTAAAATTTCAAAGTTGATATACCTTCTGGAAAAGTCCTCAAAGAATGCATATTTTCTCAGTTCTTGACAGCTTTCTTCTCTCTATTTCCACCCAAACCTTTCCAAAAGAAATGTTTCCACCCATCTCAATTTCGACTTATCATCACTGGCAATGTCTGTATCAGCATTTGAGGGTGGTGTCCCCAGTAATACATTTAGGCATGTTGCTATTGCATCAGCAAAGTCAACAACATTGCCCATTACTGCCACTACCGCCTGCAATATATGCTTGTAGGCTCAAACAATCATTTCATGTATACATAGTGACTGCACATGAGGAAACTTGTTTGCAAATTTAACCTAGAAAGGTATACCATAGTGCATAATAATCTTGACCCAGAAATCCATTCATTTAGCATCATAAATAAATTGAATAAGAGATATTATTACCATAAGTATTTTTTTATAATTTAATAAAATATACTTAAATTTAAAGTTTACAGCTTGAATTTAAATTTACATACATGCCTCCTTTGAATGAGATCATCTGATCTGATCTTTTATTTTTGTAGATGTTCGGTTGTCTTAGGTAATGAGTTATTTTACAAATAACTTGATATAATTCTAGATATTTTAATATTATCTAATCATACTAAAGAATAAATTAAATAAATATGGAAAATAATATTTTTGACATCCCCTCAAAAGCTCTAACCTCCACTTGTTTTAACACATGATCAGTTAAGGAAGAGAAAGCCAGTTGGCCGTTTAAGACTTTAGATTAATTCGTAATTTCACTAGCAGGCCTACTAGATTAATCACGAGTTTGCTTTTTATTCTTATCAAATGGTCTTATAATTTTCACCTTTAATAAATAATATGTACAGTGCATAGCCAAGTAATAGGATTTGAGTAATGTTATTCATTATCATCATTAAAAGATCTATACAATTTCGACAAGAAAACTTCCTGAAGCCTAAATGATGAGCCACCATCTGCTTCTTGAATACTTTTATCATTTATTTGGTTAATTACCTTCTTAAGGTCATCCAAACAATTACTTGTATTATACTGAAGCATAATTGAAATGTGGACATTACAATGCTATATGGGATGAAAGGGAAATGAAATCAATTGAAGATCACAACAATTGTTCAATCAAATGGTTCAGGTATTTTTTGTTTTGCTTGATATATTTTTTGTTCTGATTAAAATTTCCCATTCACCTCTAGCCAACAAGTCCGGCTATCGTGAAACAGTGAGTGTGAAATCCTTATGAAGCAACAGAATGCAATTGTTTATTTGGTTTGTTTTTCATATTTTGTTAAAAAGGTCAATTTTTTTGTTTAATTGAAAAAATTGTCAAACAAAATTGATGATATGAAAAGGCAGGGCTTGATGAATGTGCAAAGGGCATAGGAAATTTCAACGAAGCATAAACCAATTCTACCCCACTACTAGATGTGTGTTGAGAAAGAGGACGTCCAACTTTCTCGCTCAAATGACACAGTAAGGAATGAGAAAGAATAAGAAAATCGAACACCGAAATTTTACGTGGAAAACCCTTATCAACCAAGGGAAAAACCACCGGGACGATCTGTCCACGAAACTGATTCCACTATATGTGAGATTTTGGGGGAAGTTTTCCCTCGTTACACAGACCGAAGAGAACAGAAAACGAAGAACAGAGCACAAGCAAAACACACCACGGTTGCTTACAAAATTTCTCTCTTCTCTCTTCACAGTTTTCTTCTCTCTTTTCTTCACCTCAAAAACTTTCTCACACATATATCTCAAGCAAGTTACAATACTTACTTTTAAGATATTGAGATCTTCATACCAGAAATCAGGGACAATATTCCATACACAAGGACAGGATCTGTCCTTTCCAACAATACGAATATGCCCTGTTCAAAACTGGCTCCTACATAATCGTCTGAGATCACGTGTCTCAAGAGGATCTACTGAGTCGGTGCCATTCTTGATTTTTTGGGAGGCGGCCAATGATTCTCTGTCCACGTTTTTCATAAGAAAAGTCAACACCCTTGTTGACTGTGTGTTGACTGTCGAAATTTGGCCGTCTAAAGTCTCTCAGCAACTCTGGTCAACTCAACCTCTAACCGGTTAACAATGTTAACCGGCATTGTTGATCGTCCATAAAGAATCCGGTCAACTTTCTTGACCAGAATGTTGATCGGAATTTCTTCCACTTATTCTGAACAAATAACACATCTGTGCTCCGCGCAAATCCTCTGACCAACAAGACTTCCACACAGGCATGATTTCCAACAATGTCTTACCGGGGTTTCATAAACTACAAATGTAGGGTACAATTCTCAAATTCAAAATGAAGCAGCAGAGACGCATACAAGAATTAAGCATCCAAATAAGAAAAGAAATAAATAGATCCTTATGCACGAGTGCCCAATCATACAGTACGAGTGACTGGGATGAAAAAACTTTTTTTTTGGTAAGTAATTGCATTAAAATTAAAAGAAATTTATAAAACTTTGTACTAACTCCAAGTGTTTTGCCAACATGAAATTAGTGCAAAGAAGAAGGGGAGTACCCCAAATCACATGAAAAAGTCCAGATCTAAGACTAAGATCCTTGACATGACAAATTAAAAGAAATACAACCGAAAATAAATCAGATCAACAACAGCATGACAAACCGGTAAGAAGGCCATCGAGCCAGATCAGCATTCCAAACCTGCAACAGCGCCAAATCAGGTAACAATTGATATCATACAGGGCAAGGAAGCCACAGTAGCAGTTTTAACTGCCCAGTAGCCCATCTTCTCACAACATTCTACGGATTCATGAATTATGCAGCAGCATAAATCACAATCCTTCCAAGCTCAGCAATCTGCCACATCAGTAGGCCAAATCGGCCTCAAATCCACATCGGCCTCAAATCCAAATCGGCCTCATATCCAAATCGGCCGCAAATCCAAAACGGCCTCAAATCCAAATCGGCCTCAAATCCCAAACTCAGCAATCTGCCACGTCAGCAAGCCAAGCCGGCCTCAACTCCAAATCGGCCTCAAAACCACATCGGCCTCAAAACCAAACCAGCCTCATGTCCAAATCGGGCGCAAATCCAAATCGGCCTCAAATCCAAATCGGCCTTAAATCCACATCGGCCACAAATCTAAATCGGCCTCAATCCCAATCGACCTCAAATCCAAATCGCCTCAAAACCAAATCGGCAATATACATGCCATGTCAGCAAGGCCAAACGGCCTCACCACCACTGCGCAACCACATTTACAGATTCATGAATTATGCAGCAGCATAAACCACCATCCTTTCAAGCTCAGCACACACAGTTTAAGGATTCAGGCCACATCCGCAGGCCATATCAGCCTAAATTCCAAATCGGCAATAGACATGCCTTGTCAACATTCCAAACCGGCCACAAAACCACTGCGCAACCTCAAACCCAGGCAGAAAAATCCAACTGGCTAACCAGTAGAAAGCTAACTGCCAGCACCAACAAGCAGTCAAAATTATCGAAACACTCCTTGACAGTAGGAGGAGTATATCATCTCGTGCCTGGAGAGCCATTAGAGATCTTTGAGGCTTTTTTCCGCTTCCTCCTTCATTTGGCTTGGCTCCAGTCACCGTCTTGCACATAATGGACTTGATTGTGGTGCATCTCCGAATCACGTCGCCCTTCCATATTTTGTGAACGGAAAGTGTGGAGGCCCGCCACAAAATCATCCAAATTGCTAAAGTGATCGAGTGGAGAAACCGATAACGAGTTCAGTAAGGAGCTAAGAAAATCAAAAATAACCTGCTTCTCATCCGGAGTAAAAGAATCAATGTGTTGATGTGCAAGCATTGACAACCTGCGGGCTTCAAAAGGCGCACTCACAGAGCTGAGGAGATTTGCCACATCAAGTGGAAAGGATGATTTGAACTCATCCCTAGTCTGATCAGATATATTACACCAGTAGGTTATCTAAAAGAGTAACACCGTGTATCTATAATCTGGGGCGAGGGCATTTAGAGAAAGTCGAAGAGCTTCTTCCTCAGTCAACATCTGGATGGCAAGGGACAATGGATCAGAGCCAACGTCTGCTCCAGCCGAAACCACATGGGACTGGGTATTATTAATTACAGGGTAGCAGTCAAGGGACCCTTGGACACTGCCTTCTATTACCCCAGCACCCACTACCATCTCGGCAGGACCGGCCTCATCTAGGAGATACATGTAATAGACTGATTTGAGTCCGAAGGTTTTGGCAAAGCCCTATATACAAAAATAAGAGGTTTTGATGAGTTTTAACCGTAGCTTCTGTTATATGAAAGTTAATTGACATTGAAATGTAGCTTACAGTATAATTTGTTTTCGAAAATATGTACCGACCTGTGCTGACGAAATTTCCATGTAAATTTAAGGAATTTCTGAAAAAGTATTGTGAAAGTCTGATTTTGAAAATGGGATTTTCTATAAAGAGATGGTTTCCGTTACAGTTATTTTAGGATCCGAGACTGACTATAGTCTTGATAGGTTCTCCGCATGCCTTAGAACTTTTCGGTGGTAATCGAGGATAACTCTGTCCATGGAGTTGTTTGTGGTCCGCCCTGCCATCGGGACGTTACGGTCAGGAAGAATTACCGTTACCGGCCTACCTTCGGGTGGCATACCATACCGATCCCGTGAGATGGGATACCCATATGACAGTTACCGACTTTAGATTGTGTGGAGTGAACATAATCTATCCTGGATTATTCGCCCTCTCAGCTAGTAGGGTGTACTAGTAGGGTCTGCACCGATATGTTATGAAGTACTGATTACTATTTTACTGATATGTTAAATTACCATACTGATTACCGAATACGAAGTACCGATTACCGAATATGAAGTACCGACTGTCGAATATGAAATATGTTTATCGATATGATATGTACTGTTTACCGTTTACCGTACCGATTACCGATTTTAAAGTATTGTTTACTGTTTGCCGAGTATCGATTTCTGTTTGTTGTTTACTGAACACTGTACACTGACTACTGATTTCTGATTTTGAAGTATAGTACTGTCAAGGTATGTTTTCTCTATTTCTTGGACTGCATTTTGTTTAACCGTTCTGTTATGCAAAGTTACATGACCATTCTGCATCATCGTTTTACTGCCCATGTGCATGTACCTTGTTAGGCTTCGGCTCACTATTTTATTATTTTTTCCTCCATCCAGATGAGACAGTAAAGTTACTGCCTGACGAAAAAGAGTAAACTGAGAGGAGTTGTTTGAAGACTTTTTGAGGACCATAGCATTGGAGCTATTTTGCAAGAGCCTGTTGATGTAATGGCTTAACTAGAAATGTGGTTTTTGTATATTGATCTTATGGTTATTGATGTTTTAGAACATGTGAATTTTGTAAGTGAAATCATATGTTATGTATGACTGTAGACGAAAAGCTATGCTTCTGCAGGTTACTAGTTTACTTCTGCTCTAACTCTGGATTTACTGTACAGGTCCTAGACGGCATCTCATTATTAAACTGTTAGTGTGTTTTATGTTTTTTATAGATTTATGCCATGGATGGCACATGTGATCCAGTAAATGCTTATTGTATGAAGATTTGTGGATAATTGATAATTGTATGCTTGAAATGGATAACCATATAGGTTGTATTTTGGATTATTCATCCTGTTACAAAGGAGACTCTACCGAAATTTTTGTAGAAGTCTTGCCTTATATTTTAGTACCATTAATCCTGTTCCTGTCTTGACGGAAGCTTTTGAGGAAAAAAAAATCCGTTCCGTCACAAAACTCATTTTTCAAAATCAGATTTTCACAATATACTTTCAGCTAACTTTAAGTATGTATGAAAATTTTCTCTATACAGGTCGGTACATATTTTCAGAAACAAATTATACTGGAAGCTACATTTTGATTCAATTAACTTTCATATAACAGAAGCTACGGTTAAAACTCATCAAAACCTCTTCATTTTCGTACATAGGGCTTCGCTAAAACCTTTGGACTCAAATCGGTCTCTTACATGTACATATTTCATGAAATCAATGTCATGGATGCCATGTATATACATTAAACCACGCAATTTACTCAAACTACATAACATTTTCAAGCTAGGGTTTCATTACATACTTTTCAAGAGAGATTGAACACCATTTTCATGCCCATTCACGAAATCGAAGCCAAAACTTGCAATAAACATGGATAAAGATAAAATCTAACCGAGTAATTGAAGGAAACATGCTTCATGTGCTTTAAACATGCATTAACATCATTTTCACAACATTTTCATCAACTTTAAAGCAAGAGAATCGGTAAAAACGAAAAACAACGTTCGAGGTAACTTGTCTTGTCGCGTGCTTTCACCTTTATAACTGACTCACGGACGGATTCGGACTCCCAGGCCTCGTTCTTCCCTTTTCTCTCTCTAGAATTGCCCCATCTCTCTCACTAAAAACCCTAGGTTCGTGAGAAATGAGGGAAAAGAAGGCTGGGCGCGCTTTTATACACCGCGCCACCGCTCGAGCGCGGCTCGAGCAGCTAGCAGGCGGCAGGGCTTCGGGTCATTCGTGCTCGAGCGGAGCTCGAGCGGCCAGCAGGCGGGGGCGGTTTTGAAATTTCGGCTCGAGCGCGGCTCGAGCGGCCATTGGGCGGGCTACATTCTGTTAAATAAGCTCGAGTGCCCAATAGGCGCAAGGCGAGCGGCGGTGCTACTGGATTTTGCGCTTGCTATAGCCGCTCGGGGGCGCAGTAGGCGCCGTTCGGCTGCTTGCTGAACTCGGGTATTTTTCCCAACTTTTACTTTTAACTATCCCTTTTTCACTACATACTTAGCCTCCTAATGATATTAACCATCTTAATTACATCTAGTTATCACGTTTTCGGTTTCGGCTCCTCACACTCTCCTTCACTTAAAAAAATTTTGTCCTCGAAATTTAACGAGCCTCAAATTTTCAAACCCGAGGTGAACTCCTGACATTTAGAAATCATTTCCTCGGACAATGCCTATTTTGGGAACCACAAGCGATGAATTGTTCTAATTCTCATCCCAAATCAAATCCTTAGCCTCTCCGAACGACTCAACCCAGACACTTACCGATTCTCTCAACCATCGACACTAGGAAGACCTTATAATGATTCCCAGATATTCCAAAAGCGACCTACAATCATGCCGAACATTCTTCCAATCCAATCCAATACTTCAAACTGATCAATAAACTTTCACTTTAATTCATTCCAAGCCTCGAAAGAATTCGGTCATTGGGACCTCAACCTTAATTAGAAGTCTCTGGTCGTGAGCCCTGCAACGCTTACGCTGCGCTACTCTGATTAATACGATGCTAGGATAGCCATACCATAAAGACAAATCCCCCAATCATCCAATTACGCCACATTCAAAACTATAATCATAACGATCACCCAACTGAACCAAACCCGAATACGTCTTCCAGGGCTACGATAAATGGGTCATTCTAAGTGTCCTGAAGCAGAACCACAAGGACTTCACATTTCATAAACCTGTAGCTCCCATAAACGAATGCGATTCTATCTCTCGACTAAGAACACGACATTCTATCACCCAGTCATTCGGACTTTCTCGCGATTCATCTTTCACACCTTCTAGGAAACTTCGAAGACATACCAGTCCAAGACTCACAACATAAAGTGTCCACATTGATGTTTACTTTCCCAAAGAAAAGACCGAGGTTTACTTTCTCAACTTCTAAACAGGTCAGACCACATGCAATATCATATGACCATCTTCCTTTATGATACAACTGCATTGGCTCCAAAAATCTTAATGCCTATCTTTGAAGACAATACTCCTGAGTTTTCAAAAGAAAACCTCAATGGCCAATTCCGACATACACGTGGGGGTAACACTAACCATGAATTTCTCCCTCACTTATTTCAAGGGCATTCCCTTTACAAAACTTGCACTCCCTTCACAATGAGGGCATACGGATTATCAGCCGTCAGAACTCATGACATAATCCTCAAATAATTACGTACACCCCATTATTCCTTTGAATTTATCAATGAAGTCATCCCAACATGGGCCTGAACATGGCCAACAAATCAAACCCATAAAATTTCATGAAACACCAACGATCCTACAAAACCCAAACAGCGTTTTCTGGACTTTATAGTGGCCATAGCCTCACTCTGAATACCGTTGGGGCTACAACTTCCATTGATTCACAAATAACACGTTATGGGCCCAAATTAATCTTAGAATTCATCAAGCCTTTACAACGGTCCATGTAATTCACCTATCTAATCACAAGGTCGATTTGACAAATCATCAATTTCCTAGGCCACTCCAAACAACCTTATCGGTCTGTCTTTTCTACCTCGAAGGTTCTGGGGCTATTTCACAATGATACCAAAGCCTAAAACTCTCAACGATCGCCGTCGAGTTTGACACAACCTCGAATTATCGGTCATCAAATAAGCCAACCGAATCTTCCTTCTATAATCATCCTCAATTAGTCACACAGCCGAAGCTCCTCAATGACCACAAAATAACTTCAAGAGGTGGCCGCATATACTAATTAAACTTAATGCAGATTCTCTTTAAATACTCTACAAGAAGGACAACATCAATTTCCTGATTCTTCGATCAATTCAACTCATGCTTCAAATCCCACAACCTAATAGCTAGATGTTATCTTTTACTAGTCTAATCATATCAGCACTGCAGTTTTCCCATCGAACAATTATTAAGATCAGTTTAAGACTTAATACCTTAGCTGGCTCAAATTTAAACCCGAAATCGCACAATTCAATTACAAAGCATAATACACTTACTAGTACAACTTCGGTCGACTCAACCAATCGCATCTACAAACTTAAGAAAAACGTCACAACCTTAATACCGTCTATATCAAACTTAGATCCTTAATAAAACAAACTTAGGAATCACAAAATTATCCATAATCAGGATCCCAACGATATAAGTGTTGTGACACCAAAACAGAGAAATCTCATCTTCAATCTCGGCAATCCACATATTCCCTCATGCACCATCACCACCTAACTCTGATTCCATGGCACTAGATTTCTTCACTGCCAGGGCAGAGGATACGAATTATCCTTAATCCAGCGACCATGCTATTTACACTTAGGTCATAGTCCCCAAGTCTCTTCGGGAAGGCATTTATCCAAAATTCTTACTTGAACATTCACTTTGATGCATCATTTTACCTTTCTGAATACTAGATTACCTTTGCCGCTACTACAAAACCTATGTCCTCCAATCACACATAACTCAAAACACAATGCAACATGGGCTCGGAATCCCAAAAACGACACCAGATCACAATATTAAACCCAAGAGCCTTACCTCTTGTCACGACAGGTTTTTTTTTTGGTAAGTAAGTGTGTATTTTGGATTAACGGGAGAAAAAATTTACAAAAATATTATGTTATAACTCCAGGTTTTTTGACATGGAGTTAGAACATAATACGCTAGGGCATACCCCGAGCAGCTGGTACATCAGAGAATACCTCAAAAAACCTCTAAGAGGAGCGATCTAGTAGAAATAGAATATGAATTCAGTCATTTTACAAAATCAGATTCAACAACAGATACTCCCAAGGCGACAGGAACATGCTTCAACATTTCCAGCCACAACATCTAGCATTGGTCCATCAATTTCTATCGAGCAATCAGTTCGAGACTGACGCATATGAATCAAACGGCTTAAGCAAACACGCACTGCCCCTACACCCGCAGGAAGAGTGCCAAGAATTCATCCATGAGATGGCATTCCGGCCAAATCCACTTCAGAAAATTACACTCCGCAAAATGCATTCCGGAATTTTCCACTCCGGACACTGCAACACTCCGTCCCAAGCACTTCGTCTTGCGACACTCCGTCTCAAGCACTCCAACTAATTCACACCGGATTCAAGGCACTCCGGATTCTTGGCGTTCCCAGGCAATGGAAGGGAACAGGCAAAATGCACTCTGGCAAAAATTCACACCGGCAAGTTGCACTCCGGCCAACAGCATTTCGGAAAATTAGATTTCGCAGAATGTACTCCGGAAATTTTTCACTCCGGACTCAGCATCTCTCAGACCCAAGGACTCCGTCCAATGCACTCCGGTTTCCACCTCCAGTTCTTGCGCATTCCGAGGCAAAGAAAAGGACAGGGCAAATTGCAATCCGGTCATTGGACACCAGCAAAATGCACTCCGGCTACTTGCACTCCGGACAATTTCACCAACATATGAGTCCTCTTCTCACCGCATCCCGAATGTGAGCCCGAGAAGACAACAACCAGAATACCAAGGCTCCAAATCAGTCTCAGCAAACAAGACAACCACTATAGCTCAGCAATTCAATCCATCAATTGACGACAAACATAAGGAAACACAACCACATCAGAGATGCATCAGATTTGCTACTGGCCAATAACCAGGCAAGAGGAAATACATCTGGTCTGCATTTCCTTGATTACTACAAATCAGCAACAGCAACAGGTCACATTGAGGACCAAATAGAGAGCAAAGAAGTTGCTTAGTAAAGGCACAAAGGCAACAGATGCAGCAATTCACTGCAACAGGACAAATCCAAGAATCACACTGTAACCCCTGGGAAAGACCAGCAACTCTACTGAACAGCCCTTTCATAACTGGCCAAGTGCCAATAGCAATATCACCATAATAGAGCAGCTCCATAAGGGCCATCTCCCATCAACATATGGACAGCAACCAGGCAGAACGCATGGCTACAGATCGAAGAGATGCTACATTATTCGAGGCAGCAAAATCATACAACATAGAAAGAAGGCCGTTGGAAAAAGTCCAAAAAGCCAACAGCACCAGGCGCAGCAAACATACCAGCAAAAATAGTCAACAGAAACAGGATTCTGCATCAAAATTATCAGAAGGAATTCGCACCCAGCATGGGCAAGACCAAATTCTGGATTTATTGGATCCATACCAGCACACCCCTAAGATCTGGGTGATGCCTTAGATTTCTTGGATTTGTTCTTTTTACGGGATCGAGAAGGCTTCCAAGAATCACTTTCCATATCCAAAGCCTCATTGACATTTAAATTAGAATAGTCCACAGCCCGGCCGGTACATATTACAGAGGTAGTGGCAGTACCACCATTCTTAGAAGACACCAAACCATGTTTTTGTATAATTCGAGAGATTGAGTTGGGTGTTGGGTCACTGTCAGAGCCAGAATCAATAGCCAATTCATTAATCTGGACTCCTGGGTTGCCATCCAAGCAATCGGAATCATCCAAAGGGCACAACATTGTCTCACTCGCAGGGGAGTCCGGGAGATAGAGGCCAAAAACAGGGGTGCTGGGAGAAGGCACCAAAGGTTCCTGGGATACCAGACCAAGGGAAGGGGGAACTGGTTTCAGGGAAACCGGCAGACCAGGGGAGGTTTGAGAGTCCATCACCTCCACATTGGTGGGCCTACTGCCACTACAGCCACAAGGTTCCTCAGCAACCATCAGGGCAGCAGATGGTTGTGGGGGAGAAACTGGCTGAATCAAGATTTCATGAACCTCAGAATGAGAGATACCATCTTCAATTACGTTCCCAGGGCAAGGCAACAAGGCCAATGGCATGGCTTCTTCAGCCACAGAACAGGGTAAGTGGCCAGGAACACCAACAGCGTCGGTTGGAGGCACGGCAAATTGACAAACATTGTCACTTTGGACGGGATCAGCATGGGCTGAACCCAAGGGCTTAGGATGAGAAGTACTTGGATCAGACTTGGACAGGAATTTAGTCTCCAGATGACCAATCTGTTGGCATCGAGCGCAACGGGTTGGCTTCCAGCTATAAGCCACATTCACCATAGCAATTTCAGCAGAAGCAGAACAAGTTTGAACAGCAATGGAGCTGGGGAACGGCCCATCCACACCAACTTCAACACACATCTTTGCAAAGGAAAGATTCTCCATACGGGCAGTCCTGGGATCAAGCTGTAGAGGAATCCCAATCGTACTAGCTATCTACCTAAGTCCAGCGTGAGACCACAGTTCGAGCGGTATGTTTGACATTTTAATCCAAATTGAAAAACGCTTGTGTTCTTCTTTTGACAAGTCCACTCCTGGCTTCCAGCGCTTAAGGAAGATTGCTTTGCCGGAGAATATCCATGGACCAGCACGCAAACATTTCTCCACCATCTCTTCAGAAGGGAAACGAAAGAAAAAGAAATCGCCTTCGTTGCCAGCGGTTTGCTTGAGACCGAATCGGGCCCATATCTTCATGGCAATTGCCTTAACAGCCATGAAATGGGGAGGTGTATTAAGGAAATAGCCAACCAAGCTATGATCCCAAAAGGCGTTTCCCTGTTCGATGACCTCTGGCGGAGGAGAGAGAGCGCCATCAAAGGACATAGAAGCATGGTGAGGGAAGAAACGCAGCTCAGAGCTTAGCCCAGATTCGTCCTTCTTAACTACATCGGCCCAGGAGTGGGGGGGAACAAAGTCACCGACAGATTTGTCGGGAGCGGGCTTCGGGGACGCAGACGAATCAGATGCCTGGGTCCAAAGCGAAGGTAGATTCGAGGAAGGATTCTCAGAGGGCGAGACGGTGTTCAATGGAGAGGAGATAGGGGTACCAGACGGGGAGGCGGACACCGGAGGAGGAGTAGGGGAGTCGGCCATGGCTGATGACGAGCGCCGTCGCCGAAGACGGGAGGAGCGTCTGGCAGAAATCGAATTCGAATTTGACATTAACACATTGAGTTAATACCTTAGGATCCTGATTTAAAACATTAAACCTTTTCACCGCCTGTCCATGATTAAAGACATCTTTCAATCTTATGATCAAGCCAACCACTATTGAAGCATGTTCCTGAGAGTCTTACCGACACAAGGCATTCACCCAAAGAGGTTCCATAAACACATAGGGCAATGCTTCTCAATCCTCGAGACCCATGATCTTTCTTATGTCAATCAACCAAGGTTGACGCCTCCTATCTAGCATGGGGCAACACGCCATATCTTCTACCAGACATGGGGGTCACCACAGCGTCATTCTAAGTCTAAGATTTCACATTGCAACCTCAATATAACTCGGGGCTACCCAAAAGTCCATACACTTAAGCATTCCCAAAACAATTATGAATTATCATCTTAAGAATTGATATGCCCAAGAATTTACTCCAATTTACAAACCTTGAGCTGCTAACTCCACCTTATTCATTACATTTGCTAGGTTGATCAGGCAACCCTTCTTAGCGAAATGCTAACCTAAGCTTCCGCATACGATTCAGATCAAACCTAAACTTCAAACCAAAACTGATTATCCCAAACCTTGAATCAATACCAATCAGCTTAAGCACTAAATTGACACCAATCAATTTAAGGCTTCAAGGTGCCTCCTCACCGCTCTCTCGACCTATTCCTATAGGAATTCAGTACATAAATTCAAACCTATTCTTCCGCTTTTTGGTTAATCAATTCCTAAGGCATCTCAATTCTCTGATACCAAATGTGACGGAACGGATTTTTTTTTCCTCAAAAGTTTCCGTCAAGACAGGAACATGATTAACGGTACTTAAATATAAGGCAAGACTTCAGCAGGAACATTGGAAGAGTCTCCTTTGTAACCGGATAAAAAACCCAAAATACCACCTGTATGATTATCCGGTACAAGCATACAACTATCCATTGTTCACAATCTCCTACGACAAGTATACACAGGATCACATGTGCCATCAATGGCACAAATCCGTAAAAGAGTTAGCTACACTAACAGTTCAATAATGAGATGCCGCCTAGGACCTGTACAGTAAATCCAGAGTTTAGATCGGAAGTAAACTAATAACCTGCAGAAACATAGCTTTTCTTTTACAGTCATACATAACATATGATTTCATTTACAAAGTCCATATGTTTTGAAACATCAATAACCATAAGATCAGTATACAAAAATCACATTTCTAGCTAAGTCTTTACATCGACAGGCTCTTCCAAAATAGCTCCAATGCTACAGTCCTCAAAAAGTCTTCAAACAACTCCTCTCGGTTTACTCTTTTTCGTTAGGCTGTAACTCTACTCTCTCATCTGAAGGGGAGAAAATAACAAAACAGTGAGCCGAGGCCCAGCAAGGTACATGCATATGAGCAGTAAAACGGTGATGCAGAACAGTCATGTAACTATGCATAAACATAACGGTTAATCAGAATGCAGTCCAAGAAATAGAGAAAGCATACCTTGACAGTACTATACTTCAGAATCAGAATGTAGTCGGTGTACAGTGTTCAGTAAACAGCAAACAGAAATTGATACTCGGCAAACGGTAAAAAATACTTCAAAATTGGTAATCGGTACGATAAACGGTAAATAGTACATATCATATCGATAAATACGCTCGAGCGGCAAGCGGGCGAGGGCGGTTCTGGAATTTCGGCTCGAGTGCGGCTCGAGCAGCCATCGGGCGGGCTACATTCTATTAAATACGCTCGAGCGCCCAATAGGCGCACGGCGAGCGGCGGTGCTACTGGATTTTGAGCTCGCTGCAGCCGCTGGGGCGCGCAGCAAGCGCCATTCGGCTGCTTGCTGAACTCGAGTATTTTTTCCAATTTCTACTTTTAACTATCCCTTTTTCACTACATACTTAGCCTCTTAATGATATTAACCATCTTAATTACATCTAGTTATCACGTTTTCGGTTTCGGGTCCTCACAAGGATAGTGAAAGCTAGACTATCCCTCTTATCCACTAACTTTTAACTTAGTTCTAGTCTAAGTTAACTGGTTTATCTCGACCAAGGCACTAACTTAGGGTACCGTAACCTAGCAACCACTCATAACTACTGATTTTAACTTAATCTTAGCCTAATTCAGACAAGCTAGGCTAATAGAACTACCCCTTCTATCTTATTTATCCTATACCTTCAACTACATATTCGATCAATTTTAATCAAATCTAAACTTTTGCATAAGATTCAAATCAAACCTAATGCCTCTTATTCTTTAATACCAATTATGATGGAACGAGTTATTGTTATTACTTTTTTAATAATCTCTGTCAATAATTATATAAAACTAATACCCATAATTTAAATAATATAAATTTTTTGTAGAAAATTAGATAGAATTTTCTCTAAAAATGGGTCAAAGACCGTACATACACAAAAAAGAAAAGTAATGTCCAATATCACTTTTGCAAGAAGTTAGGACATATCAAAAATTGCTATAAAAATTAGGCTTGATGTGAAAAGAATTACGAGCCTTTGGACTACATACAATCTAAATCAAATGTTATTGAAATTCATTATCATACATAGTTTCTGATTTGGGCTCTAATCTTTACGTTTCAAATGCAATTTTTGATTTGGGCTCTAATCTTTACATTTGTATACAATGTAGGAGTTACTTATAACCTAGATTCTAAGTCAAAGGAATAACATCATTGTCTTGAGAAACAATGTTAGAGTTTTTTTTTTTCCTATTGTATAAACATTTCACTTATTTCTTGATATTAATTGTTATCTAGATTAATATTGAACACTTTAAATTTCTTCTATTTCTCAAAATTTAATTTCTATATCCAAACTTATCCATGAGGGATGATTTTCTCTTAAGAATAAATCTTGATAACCATTTTGCTGAATATTTTTGGAGCTAAACATAATTATATAAATGAAAATTTTTCTAACTTCTGGCATAAAAATTTGAATCATATTTCTAGAAAAATAATTGAGAGGTTCGTAAAATATGGGATTTTACTAAATCTAAACTTTAATCTTGGTGTATGTGTAGATTATAATAAACAAAAGAAAATAAAATACAATAAAAAAGGTGTCACAAGAAGTGTAAATCTTCTTAAAATAATTCATATAGATATTTGTAAATTTTGGATTTTCAATCATTATGGAGAAAAGTTTTATCACATTTATTAATAATTATTCACATTATTATTACTTTTTTATTTGGTAAGTATTCACATTATTATTACATCTAATTGTTGCATAAAATGTCTTAAGTAGGGGATATTCTAGAGGAATAAATTATTAAAATTGAGAAATAATTAAATAGAAAAGTAAAAGTCATTAGTTTTAAGTGGAGTGATAAATATGATGGCATATATTATAGAATATAATAGTACCCTAAACATTTCCTAAACTCCTTCTAAAGCAAAATATACATACTCAATACATCATGCTAGAAATGCTAAAATAGAATAATGTTATTTAAAGGTGTAATCATATTCTACTGTACATGATTATAAGCATGTTAAGTAATTAATTATTACTACATGTTTCCTAGCAAGCCAATTCCAGAGTCTCCTTTTGAGTTCTATGCTTGTAAAAAATTAATTATGAGGCACATGCATATTTGGGATTATCTAGCGGAGATTAGCATGTATAATTCATATGAATAGAAATATGATTTTTGGAAAGGCAAGTGAATACATTTTTAGTTATTTAGATAACTCTGATACAGATATAATTCACTATTTAAACTATTATATGAGAATCATACAAATAGAAATGCAAAATTCATTGAGTACGTCCTAGGATGATAATAGAAGTAGTGTTGTTCTAATGTAAAATTTCAAAAAATTAGGTTATAATTTCTTTTATTTATAAATTTTAAGAAATTTGTCTGTCACACTTTTATTAAGTAACAAATTAATGATCAAATACTCTATAATGTTATTACTATTGAACCAATTACTAAATAACCACACAAGAAGTAATTTTAAGAAAATCTCATAGGTGAAGCATATTAGTTATTTCAAATGATTATATAATACTTGTAAGAAAATCAAAAATTGATATAGTGACTGCTAATAATCTAACTTCATATAAATAAGCTATAAATTATAGATATTTTTTTAAATAGATTAATACCCTAAAAAATAAGTCAAAATCAATAGACCCTAGAAGTATGTGATCTCATTGACTTCGTACTTATATAATATATAAATCTAAAATATTATTTTAATGATGATTAATTTAATTAAACTAATAAATTTCAAGATTAAGTGGATTTTTAGGTTGAAAATTTAGTTTTAGATCATAATATGTTAGGCCAAGTGACACCTAACACATACCGAACTTATACATGACTTTATTTTAGATAAAATATCTGCATTTGAAATACAATCGAGTGGCTCACGTGCGTCTTTAGACTAGATTGTGGACATTTGACTTACACCTAATTGGCACTAGTGCATACTATGGATGTAATATCTTAAATTTTTATCCAATTTAATTAAAATTATTTATTATTTTGGATAATTCAGGTGTAATAAAAATTAACTAAATATTATAAAATTTTGATGGATCTTTTGATTAGTTGGGTTAATGCCCGAAGTGCGCCCGTACTGTTACCCGAGTATCAAATTGGGTTTTGAAATAAAAAAAATGGAATATATATATATATATATATATATATAATAACAATAATAATAACAATAATGGAAAGGGGGATCAGGGGAAAAAGAAGAAGCAGGGAAGAAAAGAGAGAGAGAGAGGGAGGATTAGGGTTTTCTCAGTTGCTGAGCGATGCAGCAGAGGAGACGAAGGGAGAATGAGGGAAGAGGAGGTGGCATGCCGGCAGATTGTGCGCTGGTGGTTGACGGCAGCTGGAGGGTCAACTAGTGGCGGTGTGCGGCAGAGAGCCCACGAAAGAGAGAGAGAAGCCACGCGAAGGAGAAGAGAGAGGAAGCGGGGATCGAGGCTTTCAGGCCCGATTTTAATTTCGAGTTAGTTCGAGAAGTGATAGATCGAGTCGAGACAAATTCACCTATACCCTTTTTGTTCTCTCTTTTTAATTTTCGTTCGACCCCCATCAGCTATTATTATCTTAATACCCATCCCATGCACATATTTTGGGAAACTCACGACTTGGGTATAGGAATTTATCAATTTATTGTCTAATTCATCATTTTTGCACAGTTTTGTGCATCCCAAAACCCTAACCCACGTCAGGATCTCGTTTAACCAATTACTTTGAGTTTTATATATGATTTGGCTTTAAATAATGAAAACTCATATTTTGAATATGGTTATTTACTAATTAGCTGTCCAATTTTCCAAATTTTGTTCGATTTTGTACGTATGAAACCCTAAATTAGCGCTTGACACTGTTCACCCGAGATATGTGAAAATTTTTGTATGATTCCACTTTGTTTAATTGGTATTTAAATTTTATATAATTGTATATACTTAATTGTATATTTTGAAAATATTATTGTGAACCGTTTTTGAATGAATTATCGTCTGGAAGCTCTAAAGTTAAATTTGTCCCGACGTGGTAAGGATTTCCTATTTTTTTTCCATACTTTATGTTAAATTGAGCATATATTTAAAGTTATGAGAACTCAAAGCAAAAGATAATATGTTCTGTATCCAAGTAAAATGAGAATTTTATAAAGTATAAAAAGGGAATATCACATTTATTATGCTTATGATTCGTTCTCCTAGAATGAGAACTTTGTATAAGAAATTGAGTAGACTTTTCCTTAAAGACTAAGAATTTGTAAAACCTATACCACGAATTTATATTTCAGAGGGTAGTATTCCTTGGCATGCCTTACGATATTATTGTGGCAAATTGAGGAATTGCTCCTGGCTCATGAGAGATGTTCTGGTGATGTATTTGTTATCTATTTTCTGGTCCTGGGTATCGAGTACTGTCCACCACGGGATGTTAAAATTGTATGGGTAACATATCTGTTTTTTGGCCCTAGGTATCGGGCACCATCCACCATGGGACGTTAAAGTTAAAATTCGTGGTTAGCACCTTAGAATGTATGGGGACATACACATTCCTTTCCTCGATTTGTTTACACCGTTAGTATAACGGATTGGATTTCTTATAGGCTACTATTGGCATCTTCCAATAACTAAACATAATTAGTCATGCAATATACCGCGGTTATATACACAGGATCCAAATCGGCTGTATACAAAGTCGGCCTCCTTTAGGCCGGCACATATCTAGGTTGACCTTATCTTGGTCGGCCTCATCTGAGTTGGCCATAACTAAAATCGGCCACCTCTTCAGTGAAAATAAAACCATTAGAAATGCCACTAGGAACCAAAATACTTAAACCATAATGCCAAGTGGAAGCATACAAATATTCATTAATTTACACAGTGGAATCATTTATACAAAAGTGTCTCCAAAATGACCAAAGATATATCAAAATCGATCCATAACTTGCAACGTGAATCCAGATCGGCCTCCCTAAACTTAGATTGTCCGTCCGACTCTACTTTTTCTCATTTGGTATGAACTCTTACTCATATGAGGGAGAAAAAATAATAAGCAGTGAGTCGATTGCCCAACAAGGTACAATAAGCAAAGACATGTATAATTATTACTTCAAAACGAAAGTAAAAAAACAGAATAGGAGTATAATGCATATAGGAACATAAAATATGGGCTGAGGACGTTGTCATGAGTATTGATCCACTTTAAATTCAGGTGACATTTTTTTCATTCTTAGTTACTTTGCCTTCAAAATCATGCTGAAAACTCAATCAACTTTAGGGACTGGACGAGAGTGGACAAAATCGAGAAAGGATTGTGTAATCTCCACACAATCTAAGGGTGACCCTCTTATTCTACTCCCAGAGGCAGACAGTAATGCCTTTAACCCGGCATACGGGGCCATAGTCTACAGACACCACTAAAAGTTTCCTTGTGGCCCAGGGGCAATCCTCGGTTATCACCCCAATATCCTTGATCCAGTTTCTTAAATCTTAACAGCATTTTGGTTGGAAACTCTACACATAGATCTTTCATCCGATGGCCATATATCAAATACAAAATAACAAATAACAAATAAAAAATTGTAGAATTTCCGTTTGCTGTTTTTTGATACAAATTTCCTTGGATCTGTGTCTTGCATCTTAACTTCCAACATGTGAAGTTTTCAAATAAGCAAACTGATATTTACAAACATTTTGAATAAACATGCAATGTAACCTTTTCCGTGTTCAATACCTTGAACTTAACCAAATCTTACTACAATACCGAGTTCAAGCATAAAAAGGAGATTTTAGCAATATTCAAACATGAATAATGGAATAAACAATGAAATCTGACATATAAAGCATAGTTTATGCACTTAAACATGAAGTTTCTTCATAAAATATGAGAAAAAGCCACTATCATGACACTTAATCTGTAGAAACTTAGAGTAGAAGGGTATTAGAGTAATAATATCTGAAAGAAGCAGACAAGAATCAGCAACAACCAAAGATGAAGCATAGAGTACACTTATCTTATCCTGGCTCTGCAAATTTTCTTACTTGAATCTTGCCTGAAATTCTTCCTCACCTTTTCTTCTCCTTCATGCCTCTTTTTTTTTTTTTTTTCTAAATTTTCTTTCCTTTCGTCCCTATCCAGTATTTATAGGCAACAAAACAAGTGAAAGTAAGCAAGGGCAGGTCAGCTACTCTAGTATTTGCTTAGATCCCTTATGTAAGGATCAAGATTATATTATTTATAATTCGGTAAACTAAATTAATTTATATAAAATTAATATCAATGAATGTAAAATTTAGAAGTCAAGAATTCACATCGAAATACGATAAAAATTTATTTAATGAAACCGACTTCACATTTGATTAATAAATGATAAAATATATGATATAGAAATGATTTGGTTAATAAATACACAAATTGGATAATAATTAAATTTATTTCGGTTGACGATAAGATAATCCGGTTACCAAAATTACACCAGATTAGTAACCGAATTTAGCCCGATCGATTAAATAGAGTCTGAATTAAATTAATTAAGTAAAATTATATAAATTTGCAACACAACAAACAAATAGAAGCCCCTCAAATCAGTTGAATTTTTATGAAATTCAGCAAATGGTCCACAATAGCTCAATCCCATCCCAATTTCTTTTTTTTTTTGGTAAGTAATTAATTGCATTAAATTTAATAAAATGTACATAAAAACTATGTTCTTAACCAAGTGTTTTGCCGACTTAGGAAAAGAAACACAGAAATTAGGGAGACTGCTAAGACCATGACACAAGCCATTAAGAAGAAAAATTACAATATCAAAATTGACATTAAACAAGCGCAAATTCAATCGGCTAATGAGGCGCACTCGAAATCGGCAAATGAAGGCACTTGAAATACACGGCGAAATCGGACTCGAAAACCATCCAGCCTCCGAACCAGATGTCCGAATCGGCACTAGCGCCTCAAATCAGAACTTCAAATCTGAATCGGCATATGGCAGAAGAATCAAATCGGCATATAGGCAGCAAGCGAATTCGGCAATTAGTCGGCAAACCAACTCAACCTAATGAATGCAAATTGCAATCGGCATTCAGCATCGGATGCAATCCAAACCAGTAAATGACCAAGCGGCAAACAAAATCGGCAAATGGCGGCACTAGGACATGCCATGATAGGAAACCAATCCGGCAGCAATTCCAAATTGGCACATACAACGCCACGATAGCAGAGCCAAACCAGCCTCAGAGCCAAAGGGCTCCAAGTCCAGATCAGCAACCGAAGATCCAAACCGGCTAATGTCCTGCCTAGTCATCAAAGCCAACCAGCCTCACTTCGAAACTGGCATTTTAACCTCCAAACCGGCTTCTTCAACGCAAAAACGAAATCAGCCTAAAAGAAAGAAAAGAAACGAATCCGGCCATCTGAGACGCGAGACCAGTCAAGCCTTAAAGAGACACAAATCCACAATGGTCTTAAGGGTGTGCAAGGCCACTTCGGCCTTATACTCCCAACCAGAACCACCATTACAAATCACTTAGATTTAGTGGACTTAATCCTACTCCGAGCTTTTTTCTTAGCCCGATCAAGGCTACCATTAGAGATAGACGAAAACGGCTCCCCGGAGGTGGAAACAGCAAGGGAGTATTTTATAGAAATACGAGAGATAGGGTAGGGCGTGAGATCCGGATCGATAGCAGCCAGTCCGTCCAAAGGAGGAACCATCAAGTCATGGTTCACGACATCAACGCTAGAACAAACATCACTGCAGGGAGACAACTTCCTGCGAAGAGGAGCACAACTGGGAGCCGTGGCTGACAAGAACTCAGGAGCAAATCGCACTACTTTTAAAAGAGGAGCCTCGTCCAAAGCCATAGCAGGAGAGAGATTCTGGGAAGCAGGTAAAACCTGTTGACAACAGAATTTTGGATCCAGAACTGGCAGCAGCCGATTGCAGCCTTCGGCGTCCGAAAGGCCCAATTCAGCATCAGAGGCCTGAGGCCTATCATGGAGGGATACCGCACTCTGAAGACTACCCTGAATCTGATCGGCAACCCATACTCCTGGAGATAAAGAATTCATATCCTCCAGCACAATTTCGCCAGGATCAGAGACTGGACCAAGCTCATGAAAGAGAGACACCCCTGACGCAGCAACCTGATCACACCCCACAGGCTCAGCAACTCCCAAAACTGAAGAGTCATCACCTGCAGGAGGAGGGAGAAAGGCAGAGGCCTCAGCCGGACCTTCGTGACCAGCTTGATCACCCGATTGATCACACGGTGTCTTCAAATTCAATACCTCAAGGTCCACAACAGAGGCCGTAAGGCATTCAGACTTACCAACAGATGGATTACCTGGACTCCTCGGAAAACAAGACATCCGAGACGAAAGTGGAGAAGTTTGAGGATGAAATTTAGAAAAAGCTCCCGTCCTAGGAGACTTACCAGCGGGCCTAAGCCTTAAGGAATTTCCAGGAGCTTCCACCTCAACCTCAACAACCAGCTCCACTTCTGAAGCAGAGCACTTGCATAAAACAATTTTTTGATGGGAGAACAGCATCCATCTTGACCTCCACACACACCCGAGCAAAATGCATTCGGTCCATCCTAGCCGTGGCTGCATCAAAATTGATAGGTTTGCCCACCGCGCTGCTGATCCAGCAGAGCCCCAGAGGGGTCCAAAAATCAACGGGAACATTCCTCAATTTGATCCAGATCGGACGAGAATTAAAGTTCTCTTTGGCCAAAGGCATTCCCGGATGCCAACGATTGAGAAAAATAGGGTTGCCTCTGAACGACCACGGGCCTCTGGCCAGAACCTCATCCCTGTTGATATCAGAAGAAAATCGAAAGAGGAAGATGCCTGTAGCACTCTCAGCGATGTGACCGAGGCCAAAACGCTGCCAGATCAGACGAGCAATATGGGCGACAGTATGGAAGTGCAGGGATTTACCAGGGAAAAAGCCCATTAACGTAAATTTCAAGACTTCGATACTTTGTTGAAAGACCTCAAGAGGAGGAGATATTCGAGCAATTTTTCCATCCAGACACTGGGGGGAAAGAAATTCAGAACGGGGAAGGAAGGCTTACCGCCGAACATTGCTACTTCGGACCAGGAGGGGGTGTTCAAAACCGGCACCGTCACAGGTACAGGAGAGTAGAGACTGCTCTCAGCCGCCTCTGGAGAGGAAGCGAGAGGGAGAACATCTGGTCGCTGGATGAAGACGGATGAACAGGGCGAAGCCCCAGCTTCAGAAGGACGATTGAGAGAAGAAGGAAGTTCGAGGTCCGGACAAGAATCAGGAGGAGCACCCAGGAGGCCGGCCATGGCCGCCTCCGGCGGCACCGAAGAAGAGAGGAGCACCCAGGGCAGGGTATAGAAATTTCAGCAGACCAGATTTCAAATTTGAAATCTCAGCGAGATGGGAAAACTGTGATGGGTAAGCTTTTTTAAGTGACTGGACCCACCGCTTCGTGGCCCCTCATCAGAAATCCCGAAGGATTTTTGGAGTCTCAGTACCACTACCAACGCGGAGAATCGAACCAGGGTGGGTAGATAATTAGAGCGCGTACGCGATCTACCACTCCGCCAACTCCGCAAATAAACCAGGGCTTCCCATCCCAATTTCATGAGTTGCTTACCAATTAAATTAAGTAATTAAAAGAAAAAATATGGCCTACAAAGAGTAAGGGACACGAGGCTAATGAAGAATCAAAGAAATATTAAAATTTGACCTCCAATGAGATACCACCAAGTGGCAAGAGGAAGAAGAGTCACCTTAACCTTTTGCTTGGTTTTGTTTAACAAGAATTTGCCACTTCATGGGGGCATGTGGCAACTCCAAAATTTTTAGGTGATGACTAAGCATATTAGAAAGTAATTAAATAAAAAGAAAAGAGGAAGAACCTATGGGGAGGCTAGAGGAAAAAGTTAAGCAAACTAGAAAGGAGAGCTGAACCAGAACCAAGAAGACCCGGTTGGCTGTTGAGTTTTAATTTTTAATTAAAACTATTTTCAGGCAAGAACGCCTCTCCCTTTTTGATTTGTTGTTAAATTCTTGATCTTAGCTTGAAGTGTTGTCGGTCTAATACTTAAAAACCCCACCGAAATCATGTTAGAATGTGCAAAGTTCAACATGTTAAAATGGGACTCTATTACTGAACTCTACTGCACCTTGTTGATATCCGAATCTTTTCATACCTCATTTGATCTATTCATGCCATGAAATGTTTTCTGAAAATACTTTAAGATGTTAACTAAATCACCATATTTTTATTCTGGAATAATCCTTGCCGTTACCATGCTAAAAGGAGCAAAGTTCAGCAACATGTCAAAATGAGACTCAGTTGCTGAACTGTGAGGTTTAGAAATCAAAATGGGGCTTAAAATCAAAATAAAATATTCTACTAGAGTATTTTTCTTAAAACCGGAGTGTTTTGATAATGATGAAATCCGGAAAGAAGTGTAAATGATGAAATCTATAGTGATTATCTTTTTTTTTTTGGTAAGTTATTAATTGCATTAAATTTAAATGATATGTACAAATAGCTATGATCTTTACCAAGTGTTTTGCCGACTTGGAAAAAGAAACATAGAAATCGGGAGTCCCCAGGACCATGACAAATGACATTAAAAACATGAATACATTGTCTAAAACATCGATGAGAACACAAATCTTGCTCAGTAATTGAATCGCACTCTGAAAATAGCAAGCACCGAAAAACATCAGAAGAAGACAGTCCGATCAGCTTAAGAATGAGGATCACATCAGTCAACAATTGTACAAATAACGCTCCGTACTAAGCTACCAATCCACTCGGTCCAATAGAGAGCATCATCCACTCCGTCCAATAGTGAGCATAAAGCAGATCGGCCCTCTCCTATCATTGAGCAGAAAAAGACCAAACCATCCTTGCAGAGAACAAGTGGTCACTTCGACCATATAGTCAGACTTCGGACTTAATCAGCGAGTGGCCACTCCGGTCTTTGGCGAAACAAAGATCACTTCGGACAAGGGAGGCAACATCCGCTACATATAGCAGCAACATGCTCGAAGGCCACTCCAGCCATATAAAGCGTATAAGGACACTCCGGAATCCGGATTCCTCTAACGCTTAGCAAACTGAATCCGGATTCCTCTGAAATCCATAGTGATTATCACAATTGACAATCCAAAGTGTTTTGGCGCAAGGGCCGGAATGGCCTTATGTCTCTTGAAGTTGTAGTGGTTTTACGCCACTTGAAGGCCGGACCACTTCATAGAAGTGCAAGAGGCCAGAGTGAATAATAAGAAGTTGACCGGATTTTGAAGGTATTACGTTGACCGGACTCGAAGAGGTTGACCGAATTTGAAGAAGCTGACTGGATTCTGAAGGCATTGACCAGATTTTGAAGATGTTGACCGGACTTGAAGAAGTTGACTGGGTTTGAAGGTATTATGTTGACCGGATGTGAAGAAGTTGACCAAATTTTGAAGGGTTGACCGGTTTTAGAAACATCGACAGGATTTGAAGCGAGAAAGTATTAACTGGTTTTCGAAACAATAAAAGTTGACCGGCCTTAAGAAGGTTGACCGGCTTTAAATGGGAAAGTTGACCGGACAAAATCTATAATAAATTAGATACCAAATTCAGGATAAACTAAAGACAACTTTGGTCAGTTAAAATCCAACTAGATCCCAACTAAATAGAATAAGTGAACTCCCCGTTGACCGTCTGAAAAGAAGTACCAAGTAGGTGACTTACCCTACTTATTTCCACCTAATCACTGAAGGGGAGTACTGAGTAAGTAACTTACCTCCACCTACTCCACCAAACCCCTCCTCTTTATATACTAGGCTTCGGTTGAGGAGACGAGTGTGAGTGCAGGCAAGTGAAAGCAGTAAGGAGTGAAGAAGGAATGAGATCCTCAAGTTAGCCATAGTGGGCATTCAGGCAAGTGTACACCACTCTGTTTTTAAGTTCATGATTTGATACTCTGTTTTTGATTTTAGAATATTGCAAATGTACTCCTATTTTCAAGCTTAAATTGTAATAATGTTTTAATACAAGTATACTTCGGACGTTACTCTTTCTGTTTTTAAGAATATTGCAAGTATACTCACCCTTTTTAAGATCCTGCTTGTAATGCAAGCATACTCCCTGTCTTTAAGTTCATGTTTCTAATGTAAGTATAACTAATTGAAATCGGCTTTGCATTGGATTTGAAACCGGCATTTGATTTTGAAACCTGCCTGCATCGTATTTTGAAACCAGCATTAGTACTGTGATTTTGAAACCGGCCTTGTATCATATTTTGAAACCGGCTTTTGCACTGTGGTTTCAAAACCGGCCTTGTATCGTATTTTAAAACTGGCATTTGCACTGTGATTTCGAAACCGGCCTTATATCGTATTTTGAAACTGGCTTTTGTACTGTGATTTCGAAACCGACACTTGTATCGTAATTTTCAAACCGGCATTTGTAATTTTGAAATCGGCCTTGTATCGTATTTTGAAATCGGCTTTTGCACTGTGATTTCGAAACCGGCACTTATATTGTAATTTTGAAATGGGCATTTGCACTATGATTTCGAAACAGGCCTTGTATCGTATTTTGAAACCGGCTTTTGCACTGTGATTTCAAAACCAGCCTTGTATCGTATTTTGAAACCGGCAATTGCACTGTGATTTCAAAACCGGCACTTGTATTGTAATTTGAAACCGGCATTTGCTCTTTGACTTTGAAACCAGCCTTGATTTGAAACCGGCCTTGTATCACAAATTTGAAACCGGCATTTGTAATATAATTTTGAAACCGGCTTTGTAAAGTGACGTATAAGTTCTATGATTTGAAACCGGCTTAAAGTATATGATTTTTGAACTAAGTCCTATGATTTGAAACCTGCTTAAGGTATATGATTTTTGAACTAAGTCCTATGATTTGAAACCGGCTTAACGTATATGATTTTTGAACTAAGTTCTTTGATTTGAAACCGGCTTGAAGTATATAATTTTTGAACCGGCTTTAAGATATCTGTACATAATCTCTGAAGGGCTAATAGTGATGTTTCTAACTGATACCGAAAATAGCTTTCAGTAAACGATAAGAAGAAAATGTTTCTGTTCTGTTATTATGGACCTAGGACTGATATGCAGTTAGGTTAGGTTCTCCGACATGCCTTAGAACATTATGGTGGTAATCGAGGATAAATTTATCCATGAAATTATATGTGGTCCGCCCCTCCTTAGGACGCCCCCTTAGATTGGGGAAGGATTTCGTGAGGTGGGATCATCTATTCTGTTCTGTTTATTGCCGTTGATTGTGGAGAGATGTTAACAATCTATCCTCGATTATTTGCCCCTTCCGCTAGTAGGGTCTACTAGTAGGGTCCTTTACTGATAAAGATGAGATTTCTGTAAACTATGGAGGTAAGACCGACTTCTGCTTTCTGAAACATGAGTACATTGATTTCTGATTTCCGAAGCTTGATCGTTTCTATTTTTATGTCTGTATCATAATTCTGCTATAAATCAATTCCTTATGGCACCTGTTTTATTGAGTTCTGTTCTGCATATATGTTTTACTGCATACCTACATGTACCTTGTTGGGTTTCGGCTCACTGTTTTACTGTTTTTTCCCTCCATAGGAGACTGTAGAGTTTGTGCCTGACGAGAAAGACTGGAGTTCAATCTAAATGATTCCTAAAGATTTAAAAACACTTTTGAAGTTATCACGGAGGAAGCAGCCTTGATAGAATATAGATACGAATTTGTAATTGGACCCTTATGCCTATGTATGCATGAATGAGTTCTTGGGTATGAATATAAATGCTTCGACAGATTTTTGGGTCGGCTTCCGCTACATATTTTTATAGCCATCTTATATAGGTCCTAGATGGCATCTGTGATCCTGTGTTTACATGATATGTTATAACTAGATTAGTTGTGTGTATGTACTGAGCTACGGTACAGGCTGTTTGTTTCTGTCCTAACTGATGGAATCAATTGAGGAAAAAAAAATCCGTTCCGTCACATGAACTCTACTACACCATGCATCCGAATTTTTTACATGCCTTATTTGATCGATTCATGCCATGAAAGTTTTACTGGATATAATTTAATATGTTATCTAAATTATCATAGTTTTGTTCAGGAATAATCATTGCCGTTACCATGCTAGAATAGCCAAAATTCAGAAATATGTATCATGAAATTTGTTCTGCAACCTGCTATTATGCTTGCTGATATGCTAATTTTTGCATACTGTTAATGGCCGATTTATCTCTTGACAATTTTCGTGAAGAAACTTTAATATGTTGGCTAAATCACCATATTTTTATTTTCAAATAATTCTCATGAATTAGGCCGGATTCAAGGAGTTTTAAGTCAACTGGCTGTTTGAACCGAGAAAATCAAGGACTGCTGTTGGTGCCGATTTTCTTCACGTTTTTGATTGATTCAAGCTCTATAAAAATTAGTATAGGAACTTTAATGAGCACTCTATGATTTCATGAAGTTTATTTAAAAATATCTCTTAAAAATTTGACCGGTTCAGCCTCAATAAAATTGAGTAAACAGAACCGGTCAAATTGCACAAGAATACTAGAAATGGCAGTTTGAGGAAATTAGGCCAAACCGGCCTCCGTCCGACCACCAAACCTGTTCCAAATTGGTCACCAATTAGTTACGACCCTTATTAAGATTGTGTAAAATCGGCTTATGAAAATACGTTGAATGAGCCACCGAACCGGATCCCCGAATGAGCAGTAAAACTCACCTCTACATCCTTACTGATGCTGATGCAAATCTACGAGACCACTTTGGTGGACTGAATCGGCCACGAACCGGTTGAACAAGCAGTCGGCCCAAACATATTTTCTAATACTAAGGTTGAGCTATCATCGTGTGAAATGGTTTTTGAAAATTCCTTGATATGGTCACTGAACTTGACCACATATTAGAAACCAGACTGAACTTCAGCAGTTTGTTAAAATCTTGAATTTCATCCCATAAAAATGGGTCAAACCGGGCCCCAATTCAGCTAAATTGGCAGAAAATTATCTTAATTATGTTAAAATGGCATTAAAGTATCAACTTGTAAAATTTGGTAGGATTTAACCACCAAACCGGACACCAAAATAACAACCAAACCATACCTTGCATCCCTATTGATGCTGTAGCAGGGCAGTTCAGGAAAATGGATTAAACTGGTTGTGTACCAGTTGAACCATTGGTTGGTCCGACAAAGTCTTCAAGTACTAAGGCTTAACTATTATCTTGAAAAATAGTTTTCAAAAATACTTTGATTTGGTCACTGAACCGGCCCCAGAACGAAAATTGTCACTAAACCAACTGATTTGCACTTAATTGCCTATCTTACTAATTTAGTGTGAACCGACTAGAAAATAAATAATAAACCGGCCATATATGATATATTAAATTAGTAATCAAGTGATAGATGATGTAAATCGGTCGGATATCATAAGAATCAGATGTTAAAAATATTTAATGAATTAGTTTCTAAGGAGCTAGCTAAATTGGTAAGTGAACCGGTTTATGCATAAGTTTTTAACGTGCTGAACCGGCCACTTATTATATGGATAATGGTGAACCAACTCACTTAATATAATTGGAAAAATATTATGAAAAGCCGAACCGATCCATAAATTGGATTTGTGATTAAACCGGTCAAAGAGATGAAATGGAGCCGAACTGATTAGTGAACTAATAAATTATAAAATTTATGGACTGAAAATTAAATAATATGTTAACTAAAATAAGTCTAGCACATGTTATAATGTATACAGATTTATATTATGCATTAATATGATTTTATTATGGAAATATACGATGTATTTTATTGTAATTTTATTACAAATGTATATGATATGCTTATGCATGAGTTAATGCATGAATGGGAGCCAATATGATATCAAGAGAATATGAATTTTCTCTAAGATGAGAAAATTAAGAAGAAGAAGTAAGATTATGAATAATTACTTTCACTACGAAATTTTAAGAAGTAAAAAAAATTAAATAAAGGATTTATTTCAGCAGATAGTATTCTCTAGTATACTTTAGGATATTATAGTGTAGATTATTGTCTGAATAAGTATTGTTGTTCGATTTTGGCCTCACCTACCAGGAGACAATAGATAGTACCATCCTATCTTCGTGATGTAAATAAGGAAGATAAGGCTTTTAATTTATATGAAGTGAACACAATCCATCCTATCTTCAGGATATAAATAAGGATGAAAATATCATTGTATTATGCGATTTTAGCTTTTGATTGTGTGAAGTGAATACAATCTAGATATCGATCAAATACTCTGTTAGCTGGTAAGGTCTATTAACCTTAGTTACTCAAGATATGTAAGGTAAGAATATGTTGGCAAGTAACAAGGATTAAGTATAAAAAAAAAGAAAAGCGAATTGTATCATGAAAATATTCTAAAAGTATATATGTATTTTTACATACATCATAATCCATATTCCTCCTTATGAATTATTTTAAAGATAAATATGTATGCTCTTGACTATTATGTTCTTAATGAGTATTTGGCTCACTCTCTTACTATTTTCTTTTCCTCCAGATGTTTCATAGGAGTTCAACCCTGGTAAATAAAAGTAAAAAAGAATCAATAAATATTTAGTAATATGTAATGATATAATTGGTTTAGATTATGTAATGATGTAAGAACTTGTACTTTATAAGCATCTCAAAAATGTAAGTTTTTAGTATTAGTAGTTTTGAAATACGTTCACAAATTTCTTTTGGTTATCTTATAAATTTTGGTATAATTTTTATATGATGAGTTTAGAATTTTAGTTGGCATATTTCCTTATCATAAGCTGACATTATATTATGGTCGAATAAATGTCAAAGCCATTGATAATTGGCCTTATTTTGGATCCTGTGTAATATGGTTTATTGCGATTTACCAAATTGTTAAGATAAGCTCACAATTCCTATTATTAAAATGGATATAAGAATGCCGGACATAATATCCTATCTAGAAAGTCAATGGAGCAGGTGGGAGCCAGTTACCCACTCTGACTTTGGCCAGTCCAAACTCTAGTCAAAATCGGCCGACATGCCAAACCCGGTCAACTTTTCTAATCCAGTCAACTATCCAAATTCAGTCAACTATTTTATCCGACCGACTTGCTACCTAGGCCGATTTCCCATTAAGACGGTTAACTATACTAACTGGTCAACTTTTCTTAACCGACCATCTTACTACCTTGACTGATTTCCCATTAAGGCTGGGTTGTCATGTCCTAGCAACCTGATCCTTACGATTCTCCTCCACTTATAAAAATTTCATCATCGAAATTTAACGAGACTTATATACCTCTTACAAATAGATGGAGATATTTGTTCCGGATCTCCTCTTCATCCTCCCATGTGGCTTCCTCAGTAAAATGATTTCTCCATAAAACTTTTACTAGAGGGATGGTTTTCACGTGCAATATCTGTTCCCTTTGGTCTAGAATCTTCTCTTCAATATAAGATAGATTTTCTCTAATAGTTAGAGGCTCAAATTTAATTACATGTGTTGGATCATGAACATATTTATGGAGCATTGATATGTGAAACATATCGTGAATATCGGCCAAGCTTGGTGGCAAGGATAACGAGTAAGCCACTTCTCCAACTTTCTCTAGAACTTCAATGGGTCCAATAAATCTCGGCTTCAACTTTCCTTTAACCCCAAATCTAAATGTCCCTTTTGACGGTGATGCTTTCAGGAAAACAAGATCACCGACTTCAAATTTCAACGCCGATCTCCTTTTATCTATATAACTCTTTTGCTTCCTTTGAGCTTCCTTTAAATTCTCATGAATTAGCCCGATCTTCTCTATTGTCTCCTTGATAATATCCGGACCAAGAAGTCGCCTATCTCCTATTTCTTCCCAATGAATCAGGGATCGACACTTTCTATCATATAGAGTTTCAAATGGTGCCATACCAATACTCGCCTGGTAATTATTATTGTAAGTAAACTCCAGCAGAGCCAAATAATGATCTCACCTATCTTTCATTTCTAACACCGAGGCCCTTAGCATGTCCTCTAATATTTGAATTGTGTGCTCCGATTAACCATCTATTTGGGGGTGATAACCTGTGCTGAATTTTAATCTCATCCCCAGTTCTCAATGCAAGCTTTCCCAAACTTTGAGACAAATATCGGATCTCCGTCGGATACAATCGCGGCTGGCGCACCATGGAGCCTAACAATCTCATTAATATATAGTCGAGCCAATTGATCCCGAGAATAAGTCATCCAAATTGCCAAGAAATGGACTGATTTAGTCAGCCGGTCAATGATAAACCATATGGCATCGTGGTTTTTCAGAGTTCTTGGCAAACTAGATACAAAATCCATTAAAATATCCTCCCACTTCCAACTCGGAATGGGCACGGGTTGTAACAGCTCGGCCGGTTTCCTCTTCTCAGCTTTCAATTGCTGATAGATAAAGCATTTATTTATAAAATCATAATTTTTTTCTTCATATTTCGCCACCAGAACATTTCCTTAAATCCTGGTATATCTTATTAATCCCATGGTAAATAGTATACTTGGTTCGATGGGCTTCCTTCATAATCTCTTCCTTAAGTTCTTTATAACTAGGTACACATAACCGATCCCTAAGTCTCAAGACTCCATCGGCTCAAATATTAAAATCAACTCCGGAATCCTTCTTCAAATCTCCAGCAATTTCCATCAAGAAGGGATCATTTGCTTGTCCCTCTTTGATTTTCTGCAAAACCTCCGGCTGTATTTGAAAATACGATAACAGCATCCAATTGCATTTACGTATCACTATATATTGCAATGCTTCATACAATCCAACATCACCATTTCCTCAATCTATAATATTGTCACAAAGCTTGAACGGCGACTTAAAGCATCAACAGCAACATTGACTTTTTCGGGTTGGTATTAGATTTCATAATTATAATCTTTTAGAAACTCAATCCACCACCTCTATCTCATATTCAACTCCTTCTGTAAAAATAAATATTTTAAACATTTGTGATCAAAATATACAAGAAACATTCCACCGTACAGATAATACCTTTATATTTTTAATGCAAAAACTACGGTAGCTAGTTCCAAATCATGGGTTAGATAGTTCCTTTCATGAACTTTCAACTGCTGGGATCCATAAGCAACCCCCTTTCCATGTTGCATTAGGACACAACCTAGTCTGGTCTTAGAAGCGTTACAATAAGCCACCAATCCACTAGATCCGTCAAGAATAATCAAAATCAATGCAAAGGTTAGCTGATCTTTTAGCTCCTAAAAATTCTGTTCACACTCTTTGGTCCACTCAAATTTAGCCTCCTTCTTTGTCAATTGGGTGAGTGGCATAGCAACTCGGAAAAAATTTTTCACGAATTTACAATAATATCTGACCATACCAAGAAAACTTCAAACCTCAATCACAGATGTCGGTCGGCTTAATTTACTACAGTTTTGATCTTCTTTGGATTGACAGAAATGCCATCCTTAGAAATAATATAGCCCAAGAATCCCACTTCCTCCAACCAAAATTCGCACTTCTTTAGTTTCGCAAATAATTGATTCTCTCTGAGAGTTTGGAGCATGGTCCTAAAATTCGTTTTGTGCTCATCATGACTCTTAGAGTAAATAAGGATGTCATCAATAAAAACTACCACAAATTTATCCAAATAGCACTGAAAGACTCGGTTTATAAATTCCATAAAAGTGGCAGGAGCATTTGTTAAACCAAACGATATCACTATAAACTCACAGTGGGCATATCTCGTTCGGAATGTCGTTTTTGCCACATCCTCCTGTTTAATTCGCAACTGATGATAGCCTGATTGAAGGTCAATTTTTAAAAACACACAGGCTCCCTACAACTGGTCAAAGAGATCATCGATCCGTGGCAAGAGATATTTATTCTTAATTGTGATTTTATTTAACTCTCGATTGTCCAAACATAACCTCAAAGTTCCATCCTTATTTCCTACAAATAAGATCGGCACACCCCATTGAGACACACTTGGTCTAATGAAACCAATATCCAATAATTTCTACAATTACTGCTTCAATTCTTTTAATTTAGTAGGCACAATTCTGTAGGGCATTTTTTATGTTGGTGCCG
Organism: Nepenthes gracilis; assembly: GCA_033239525.1. Classification (NCBI taxonomy): domain Eukaryota; kingdom Viridiplantae; phylum Streptophyta; class Magnoliopsida; order Caryophyllales; family Nepenthaceae; genus Nepenthes; species Nepenthes gracilis. The sequence continues at coordinate 866,813 of BSYO01000023.1, forward strand.
ACCCTAGCACCAACTTGATTTCGAATTCTATCTCTCGGTGTGGCGGCAGCCTAGACAACTGCTCAAGAAATACATCCTCAAATTTGCATACTATAGGTTTCTCTTTTGTTGACATTTCATGACTCCCCATAACACTAGCATATGCCAAATAGGCTTGACATCCATTTCTTATCAAATGTTGGGCATGTAAAGTTGAAATGAAACAAGATGCCTCTTTTTGCCAAACTCCTTGAATATAGAAAGGCTCATAACCTGAAATATCAAAGTCTACCCTTTTTCAAAAACAATCAATATTGGTAAGATATTTCGCCAACCAATCCAACCCTCAAATTATATCAAAATCACACATCTCCAACAAAATTAAGTTTGTTGGCAACTGAGATCCATTTACCTCAATAACACACCATAGATACGTAATATCTATAACCACCAATGACCCCATGGGTGTTGAGATAATCAAAGAATAATTAAAAATATTAGGAGATGATGTAAGATAATGCATAAATCGAGGCGAAACAAATGAATGAGTGGATCCTAAATAAAAAAGCACATGGGTAGAAACACCACAAATAGAAAGAACACCTCCCACCATGTCTATTGAAACTTCTGCCTCGTTTGTAGTGACTGCAAACACCTTGGCCGGGACAATGGGCATGGACGCCGAGGCTCTCTTCGGATGAGGACAGTCTTTTACCATATGCCTTGCCTGATCACAGTTATTACAAACTCCCATCAACTTAAAACAAGGCTTACCCCCATGTAATTTCCCGCAATTAGGACACGAGTTTGCTGACACCCTTGAGGTTGGTGCTGACTAGCTAGTTTTCTTCTCTGACTCCTCTTGCTTTGTCTTTTTCAATGGTCTCCTCGATCCCATATAGGAGTTGGCTCCTGAACTACTTCGGCTAGACATCCTCTTCCTGAAAAATTCCTCTTTCTCAAGTTTCTTCTCATAAATGAGAGCTCTATCCAGCACTTATCCATAAGTCAACAATTTTAACGTCGGTAAATGTTTTCTAATATCTTCCCTTAAGTCTTAGGAAAATTTCCTAGCCTTCCTTTCTTGCCCCTCTACCATAAACGGAGCAAAACAATATATTTCCATGAACTTAGTATTATACTTAGCCACCGTACGATTGTCCTGCATCAATTGCACAAACTCTTCCTCCTTTTGTCCACGGAGACTGGTAGGAAAATACTCTCTTCTCTAGCTCCCACCAATGATGGGCTTCTCCTTTCAACTTATGAGTAGCAAATAAAACTCTAACTTCAGCCAGATATCGAATAACTGCGAATACCTTCTTAAGTCGTTGGATCCATGTGTCTACCTTCACTGGATCCAATTCCCCCAAAATATTTAGGAACTCGGTCAGCCGTAAATCTCTCATATGCCGTTAGACCAAGATTTGCTGGGGCTAGGTTTGGAGCAAGGATAGGAACCATATAACGTTGCTCCATCGATTCTATTATGTGAGCCATCCTTCCTAACAAGTTCACATAGTCAACCTCTCGATCCTGAAGGGCACTAAAACCAACTCGGGTATTTCTTCTTCTACTTGCCATGCCATTATCTTATAACCAAAATATTACAATATCAATTAATCTAACATATTCAAATTACAAGGAAGCGTTAACAATTATTCGATGCATTCAAAGATTAAATCGCCAAGCTTCATACAACTCTACACCTCGGTCATTAGCAGATACCTTGGCCGTTAGCAACTATCTCAGCCGTTAACAACTATACATTCCATCTAATCCTAGCTACTCCTAACCCACTTCCAGCCAAACTAACCATAGGCTATGCTTTAAGATCGATAAACCCTAAAGTATCTCTTCTCTCTGATATTTACTTGTGACGGACCAAATTCTTACAGGCTACTATTCACGTCTGCCAAAAACTAAACATAGTTAGTCATGCATTATATTACGATTATATACACAGGATCCAAATCGGTCGTATACAAAGTTGGCCTCCTCTAGGCCGGCCACATATCTAGGTCAGCCTTATCTTGGTTGGTCTCATCTGAGTCAACCGTAAATAAAATCGGCCACCTCTGAAGCGAAACCAATACCATTAGAGAAGCCATTAGGAACCAAAATACTTAAACCATAATGCCAAGCGCAAGGATACAAATATCCATTAATTTACATAGTAGAATTGCTAATACAAAAGTGTCTCCAAAATGACTAAAGATATATCAAAAGTCGATCCATAACTACTATGTGAATCCAGATCGGGCTCCCCAAACTTAGATTGTCCGTCCGACTCTACTTTTTCTCGTCCAACATGAACTCTTGCTTGTCTAAAGGTAAAAAAAAAAGTAAGGAATGAGCCGATTTTCCAATAAGGTACAACAAACAAAAACATGCATAATTATTATTTCAAAACGAAAGCAAAAAAATGGAATAGGAGCATAATGCATATAGGAACATAAAATATGGGCCGAGGACGTTGTCATGAGTACCGATCCACTTCAAATCTTGGTGACATTTGTTTCATTCTTAGTTACTTTGCCTTCAAATTCATGTTGAAAACTCAATCATTTTTAAAGACCGATGGGAGTGGACAAAATCGAGAAAGGATTATGCCATCTCCACACAATGTAATGGTGACCCTCTTATTCTACTCCCAGAGGTGGGTGGTAATGCCTTTAACCCGGCATACGGGGCCATAATCTAAAGATACCACCAAAGGTTTCCCTGTGGCCCAGGGGCAATCCTCGTTTATCACTCTAATATCCTTGATCCAATTTCTTAATTCTTAACAGCATTTTGGATGAAAACTCTACACATGGATCTTTTATCCGATGGCCATATATCAAATATCAAATAACAAACTGCAGAGTTTCTGTTTGCTATTTTTCAAATACAAATTCCCTTGGTTCTATGGCTTGCATCTTAACTTCCAACATGTGAAGTTTTCAAATAAGCAAACTGATATTTACAAACAATTTAAATAAACATGCTATGTAACCTTTTCTGTGTACAATACTGAGCTCAAACATAAAAAGGAGATTTTAGCAATATTTGAACATGAATCATGGAATAAATAGTGAAATCCGATATATAAAGCATAGTATATGCATTAAACATGAAGTTTCTTCATAAAACATGGAAAAAAGCCACTATCATGATATTTAATCCGTAAAAACTTAGAGCAGAAGGATATTAGAGCGATAATACCTGAAAGAAGTAGACAAGAATTAGCAACAACCAAAGATAAAGCCTAGTATACCCTTGCCTTAGCCTGACTCTACAAATTTTCTCACTCGAATCTGGCCTGAAATTCTTCCTCTCCTTCTCTTCTCCTTCGTGACTCTTTTTTTTTTTTTCAAAATTTTCTTTCCTTTCATCCCTATCTAGTATTTGCTCAGATCCCCTATCTAGAAGGTCAATAAGGTAGGTTACCTTGGCCAGTCCAAACTCTAGTCAAAACTAACCGACATGCCAAATCCGGTCAACTATCCTAATCGATTAACTTTTCTAATCCAGTCAACTATCCAAATCCAGTTAACTATCCAAATCCGATCAACATCTCAATCTGGTCAACTGCCAAATCAGGTTTACTATCTATCCGGCCGACTTGCTACCAGATTAATTTCCCATTAAGGTGGTCAATTATGCTAACCAGTCAACTTTTCTTAGCTGGCCATCTTACTACCTTGGCCGATTTCCCATTAAGGCCGGGTTGCTATGTCTTAGCAGCCTGATCGTTATAGTTAGCTGGTAAGGCCTACCAACCTTGATCCACAAAATAAAGAAGTTATATATGTTTTAGAATCTAAAAAAATATGAGTAAATCAGGGAAGATAAATATATTCCAAACAGTACATTTAATCATACTTTATGTTTACGCATCCTCATTATTTTCATATGTCCCTCTTCTACTTTATTTTGTATATATTATTTATTATCTTTGATTATGTTGCACTTACTGAGCATTTGACTTATCCTTATTATTTTTTCTTACCTCTAAATGAGTACAAACTTATACCTGATAGGGCAGGGTAGAGGATTAGAAGTCAGCTAGGCTGAAGATGCGGAGGATAATCTTGAGGACTTAGTTATTGTAGAATTGTACCCCTTTTTATGAAGTATCTGTATATTTGAGAGGGTTTTATATATTGATGTATGTGTATGAAGGTGATGTTTATATAGCTTAGTTTTTGCTATATTTGATGGATGTACATATTTTTGCAGGCTATTATGGTCTGTATCAGGTATCTAGTGGCATCTCTCCATGTCCGATGTTGTGTTTAGATACACAAAGTTAAAACCATGAACTTAATTGTGGCATTTGGATCCTATGATGATTGTTGTGTTGTGTGATGATTGTGAGAGTATTTTTATGGATTTTATATGATGAACAGGGAAATTATATTGGTTTTTGTATAGTCTGACGGCTGTATTACAGGTGAAACCTTGTCGATTTTTAGTTTGAATATGGTTCATCATAATTGGTATCAGAAATGATTAAAAATGCGGTTGCTTGAGCGATGAGTAGTTGATAAGCCTATAGTTGGAAATAAATAGGTAAACTGATTGATCTATTGTAAGGGCTAATCTTTTCCAAGGTTGATTGTATTTGTAGTATTGTCAATTATGGATAATTGATAATTATACCTACATTTTCTTTTAAAATTAAGATATTACCATTACGAGTTCCGATAATACCATTGGGTTTGCAGGTTCGTTGGAATTTTGTTGATTTTTATGGATTGGACCTTCCGACCATATTTAGGTTAATTTTGTAATGGCCTCGTTGCTGACTTCAAAGAATTATAATGCTGTGTGAACTCTATTTGAGGACTATATCATGAATTGTGGAAGGCAATCAGCCGTATATTCAATTGGGAAAGGAATGCGAGTTTGGTAGGAGGAAATGTTATGTTGGGCATATGGCGTCTTTGATAGCATAATTTTTGGTTCATAGAGCTTTGGAGCAGTGCTGATTGGAAAGAGTGATTAATGTCGCGAAGGTGTATGGTCTTCTTGAGTCTAACTAAATCCAATAAGTTATTTGATAAGTATTCCTCAAGGATTGCAGCGCCTGTGAGGCGTTGGGTTTATAAGTGATTGGTATTCATCGGAATGGGATATGTGATGGTAGTCTTTGAGGAATTATGGGTAAATTGTCGGCCATATCATCGGATTGACCCCTGATGGTTCTAGTGAGTTATAGTAGAATGTGATATCTTTGAAAAAGCTCTAGGAATATGTTTTCCCTACAACTTGTATGGGTGGCCGGTGGAAAGCCTATGATCAAAATTATTCTACCCATAGTTTGGGATTAGCCATTGAGGTCCTTATTTTGAGGATTTATAAGTGCTTCTTATGAAGATAGTTAATGTCCAGTGATTTTCAAGGTTTGAGGAGTCGTGTCATAAAGAAGAAATGATCACATGACCGTGCAAATGGGTAAATCTGCTTAAGGATTGGAAGATAAATTTTGGTCTCCTTCAAGGAAGGCAAATATTATTGCTGATAATTGGATGTTGAGAGTCTCCAAATAAAGTATGTCTGAGCAAATGGGGTGCTTTGATTTTGATTTTGGAAAGAGGAGTTGTATCCATAGTTTTGAGATTATGGAATTATGGTCTAAGTAACCCTCATGGTTTTGTTTCGGGGTTGTTAGGACGATAAGAATTATGGGTACCATTTGAAAAATTATAGATTTACTGACAAGGATGACCCATTTATCACGAAATTGGATGATATGTTGGGGTTGAATAAACTGACTTGTCGGTATGCCAACGAGATGATAAGTTGTTAAAAGTTTAAGTTTTGAGATTTTGATGATAACTTGAGTATCAAATTTTTTGGGTGATTGCTTCAATTGTATTTCTAAATTAATTGTAATTTGAGGATTTTGGACTTTGCCTTATGGTATTGATACCTTTGGAATTTTCCTTATGTTTACAACTACTGTATAATCTAGATGTCTGATATAAATCAATAGATCAGAGTTATAAGTGAATTTGCTACTCAAATAAGCGATCAATTAAAGTAGTGCAGTAGAAGCATGTGGGCCCATGGTCTAGAGATTTTAGAATAATATTGAGGTTCCACGTGAGTGATTGTTTTCGAGGTTTAGAATGAACTGAAGTAGTACTTCATTAGTCCGTTTGAGGTGTTAAATTAAGTCAAAAAGGTGGTCAATAAAACTGTCTTGTTTTCAAACTTGGTGGATTATCATGAAGTTTCCAATGTATTGTTAATTGAGGAAAAAGGTATGTGATTGAATTAAACCGTTGCAGGGGATTATGAATTTTATTTTATGATAGGGTTTCAATCTAGATTTTAATAAAAGCATCAAGTATTGGGAATTAAGACAATTCAATTAATTAAGGTTCTCAAAAAAAATCATTTAATTAAGAATGTGACTTGGAAACGTTAGGAAGAATCTAAAAAGATTATTCCCAATTGTTAAATTTTGAGGTTCGTTAAATTTTGAGGACGAAATTTTTATAAGTGGAGGAGAATATAATATCCCAAATTTTTATCTAATTTAATTAGGATTATTTATTATTTTGGGTAATTTAGGTGTGATAAAAATTAATTAAATATTATAAAATTTTGGTTGATGTTTGGATCAATTGTGTTAGTCCCCGAAGTATGTCCGTACTGTCGCCTGAGTATCGAATTGGATTTTGAAATAAAAGAAACGGAAATATATATATATATATATATATATATATATATAATAAGGAAAAGGGTGATAGGGGAAAAAGAAGAAGCAGGGAAGAAAAGAGAGGCAAAGGGAGGGTTGGGGTTTTCTTGGCCACTGTTTGGCGCAGCGGTGGAGAAGAAGGGAGAAGGAGGGAAGAGGAGGTAGCGTGCCGGCAAGTTGTGCATCGGTGGTCGACGGTAGCTAGAGGGTTGGGCAGCGACGATGCACGGCAAAGAGCCTACGCAGGAGAGAGAGAAGCCGTGCAAAGGAGAAGAGAGAGAAAGTGGAGATCAAGGCTTTCAGGCTAGATAGAGAAGTAAAAGATCGGGTCGATATTAGTGCACCCATACCCTTTTTGTTCTCTCTTTTTAATTTTTGTTTGATCTCCATCGGATATTATTGTACCGATTTCCGACCCATGCACATGTTTTCTGAAACCCACGACTTGGGCATGAGAATTTATCAATTTGTTGTCTGATTCATTGTTTTTGCACGGTTTTGTGCATCCCAAAACCCTAACCCATGCCCAAACCTCGTTTAACTGATTATTTTGAGTTTTATATATGATTTGGCTTTAGATAATGAAAATACATATCATGAATATGGTTATTTACCAATTAGGTGTCCGATTTTTTAATTTTGTCTGATTTTGTACGTATGGAACCCTAAATCCATGCCTGACATTGTTCACCCGAGATATTTGGAGATTTTTTCATGATTCCACTTTGTTTAATTGGTAATTAATTTTTAAATAATTGTATATGTTCAATTGTATATTCTGAAAATATTATTGTAAACCGTTTGTGAAGGAATTATCGTCTGAAAGCTCTAAAGTTACATTTGTCAACATATGGTAAGGATTTCCTAATTTTTCCCATGATTTATGTTAAATTGTATATATATTTAAAGTCATGAGAATACTAAGCAAATGATAATATGTTCTATATCCAAGGAAAATAAAAATTTTGCAAAGTATAAGAAGGGAATGCCACATTTGATATACTTATGATTCATTCTCCCGGAGTAAGAACTTTGTATAAGAAATGAGGTAGACTTTTCCTTAAAGAATGAGAAAATGTGAAACTTGGACTACGACTTTATATTTCAGAGTGTAGTATTCCAAGGCATACCTTAGGATATTACTGTGGCAAATCGAGGAATTGCTCCGGGGCCATGGAAATACTCTAGTGGTGTATTTGTTATCTATTTTCTGTCCCTGGGTAATGAATACGATCCGCCACGAGACGTTAAAGTTGCGTGGGTAGCATATCTATTTTCTAGCCCTAGGTATCAAACACCGTTCGCCACGGGACATTAAAGCTGAGATTCGTAGTTAGTGCCTTAGAATGTATGGGGACATATGCATTCCTTTCCTCGATTTGTTTACATCATTAGCTAATAAGGCCTACTGGCCCTGATCCGCAAAGTAAAGAAGTTATACATATTTTTGAACCTAAAGAAAGACGAGTAAATCAGGGAAGATAAATGTATTACGAAAAATGCATTTAATCATGATTTTTGTTTACATATCCTTATTATATTCATATATCCATCTTCTATTTTATTTTGTATATATTGTTTATTATCTTTGATCATATTACACTTGTTGTGTATTTGGCTCACCCTTGTTATTTTTCTTTGCCTCCGGATGAGTACGAACTTATACCTGATAGGGTGGGGTAGAGGATTAGAAGTTGGCTAGGCTGAAAACGTGGAGGATAATCTTGAGGACTTAGTTATTGTAGAATTGTACCCTTTTTATGGAGTATTCTTGTATATTTGAGAGGGTATTGTATATTGATGTATGTGTATAACAGTGATATTCATATAACTTAGTTTTCATTATATTTGATAAATGTATATACTTTCGTAGGCTATTGTTGTCTATATCAGGTACCTAATGGTTTCTCTCCATGTTCGATATTGTGTTCGAATACACAACGTTAGAGCCATGAATTTAATTGTGGCATTTGGATCCTGTGATAATTGTTGTATTGTGTAATGATTGCAAGAGCATTTTTATGGATTTTATGTGATGAATAAGGAAATTATATATGTTTTTGTATAGTCAAACGGCTGTATTATAGGTTGAACCTTGCCGATTTCCGGTTTGGATATAGTTCACGCCTGATCTATGCCTTATGGGTGATCATACTCGAATTTTGTATATATAGGCTCTTTGGACAATTTCAACTTATTTCTTCTAAACTTGTCAGAGAGAGAAAATTAAAAGAAGTAAAGAGGGAGAGGAAATGAAAGAAAGAATGAGGAAATTTTAATTTGAAATTAAGTAATCTTTAGATAAAATCAACTTAATAGACGTGCATCCAAACCCTTTCATATCTTATTATTATTTATTTTTTTATCTTTTTTAGTATTTTTTATTATAAAAATGCTCATACATGTATTATTTTTATATCTAAAGTAATTATATTCTGTATATTGATTTTATTTAGATTTCATATAATTTTACTAAGTTCATGCCTTAAATTCATGGAGTTATGTTCAAGTACTAAAATATTTGTATAATTGTTCTTGCATGTCTTTGAATTTCATCTATATGTTTTTACATGTCAATAATTTCTATACTATTATCTTTGCATGTTATCAATTTGTAAGAAAATGTTAAAAAATCATATAAACTGTGTTAATTTCTTATAATCTATAATATAATTTTTGCATATTTTTAAATTACCCATTAAAATTTTTAAATGTTTCTAAATTAAATATTAAAGTTCGTAAACGTCTATAGTTTTGACTACATGTCATATATTTATAGGAAAAAAAAAAACTCTGCATTTACATTGATGAAAGAATTATTTTCCTCAATATGAAATAATTATATTTATATCTTAATAGTATTTTTAGTTTAACTAAGTATGAATCATTGCCAAGAATTAATTAAATATATTTAAATATATCCTAATATTTTATAAATATATTGAAGGTCAAGCTTAATAATCACGCGCCATAAAGGCAACGTTTGACCCCCGATTGTAATGAATAATATATAATTGTCTCATCCAAAAGTCAAGAATTATGACATAGAACCTTTGACTATGTAGAAGCAATCATAGCCTAAACTTTAATATTGTTTTTTATTAGTAAAGTTATCACCAAGTATTAATTTTTTATATGTTAGTATGATATTGGTATAATTCACGTATTTGTAAAGATATGGCATATTTGATCATTAGCATTCCATTTTAACATGATTTATTAGAAAATAATGTTACGAGCATTTTAGACTTTTTGTTATGACATAATGCTACCAGATTTCATTTGATATCTGTGAACATATATATACTTTATTAAGTATTAAAACTCTTACATATATTTTGCTCACCTTTTAAATTAGTATACTCAATAAATTGTAAGAGTTTTGGATCATAAGGAGAATATTTAAGAGATTTAGTTTAGAACGTCTTATTGTAATTTATACGTTTAGAATTGTAACTTTCAATTTTTAGATTTTGGGATTTCATTATGATGTTGATAAAAATATTTAAGTTTGCCTTGGTAAATTTTGGCTATTAAAGTTTGCTACTCTAATGTTAGTCATAATATTTTTTCATATTTATGATTTGAGGTCAATTTGTATTGATGTTTGAAGCCACTTTTTGGTTTAGTTTTCCGGTCCTATGATTGTATGGTTATTATGTTATTATTTGGTCTATTTAATAATATTTGATACAAGTTTACATTTCAATATCGATTTATTTTTAAGTCAATCAAAAAAGGAATTAATTTTTGGGTTTAAATCTAAAATCGAAATAATATAATTAAGGGTTAATAAGTAAGTTAATTTTAATACTTCAAGATGGGAACTATCAATTAATAGATATGGAACATTTCGTTGTAAATAAGACTTTAAGATCTAATGCAATTCCAAGGAAATATCAAATGATATGAAGCTGGACATATGATATAAATCTCAAAGAGGAAACAATGGTTACAAAGAGAACTTTTCCTATTTTTAAGAAGAACTCGTTCTAAATTATTATGAACTTGATTACATATTATGATTTAGAGTTTTCCTAAATGAACATTAGAACTAATTTTATAAATAAGAGTTTTGATGAAAATTTTTTGATAGATTAATTTGAAGGTTTCCAAGTTGAAGAAAATAATCCATTTGTATGCAAATTAAAGAAGTCAATATATTGATAGCTTCTCAATAATGAGACTTTCATTTTTATGATACCATATTGTCCTTTAAATTCAAAAAATTACTATCAGCAGGTGCATATATTTGAAGATTAGTGGAAGCAATATTGACGACGTATTACTTGCTACAAACAATTTTAGGTTGCTATCTAAAAATAATGATTTTCATTTCAAAATTATTAAAATGAATATATGAGTGTGACATCTTACATGATAATAATATAAATATTTCAGGATGGATTGTATGGAATGTTAGAAACCTCTAAGAAAGCCTACATAGTAAAAGTTTTAGAAATATTTGGGACAAAGAATTGTGATATTAATATTGCTCCAATCAGACAAATTTAATCTTATGTAATATGCACAAACTTAATAAAACATAAATAGAAGAAAAATATTATGCATCTGCTATTGAAAGCTCTACATGTGACGAAATGGGTCCTAATTCTCAAAGGACCTCCGTCAATAAACTTAACCAAATCGGATTAATATACAATTAATTTAATGCCTTAATTTCTGCAGAAAATTTGACAGAGTTTCCTCTGTAACTAGACAAAAATTGAATATACAACCTGTTTAAATAGACCTGTACAAAGTATAAACAAAATCTGTACCTCAAATTTAAACCACAACATATGCACAGGATCATAAATGCCATATCATCTATGACTCCACACAGTCTCTCCATTACTATATTAGATCTATGAGAGATGTCATCTAGGACCATAACAAAATCCGAGATCACAAAGTAAATCTTGCGAAAGCAAACTAAAACCAAAAAATTATTTGCGGAAACTAAATGATTCATTCATCATAATGCAAACATATTATATCATCATCATATATAGTAATAAACTAACTAAACTATTTACATTTCAATTCCATCATTCATGCTCTAGTCTTAAGTCCCCGAAATCTCGCCGATTTCCTTAAGCGAGTCCTTCACCTTGCTGTAACTAATCGAGTATCAGCTCGTAATACTCATCTGAAAAGAAAAGAAACAATAGAGAGCTAATAGCTCAACAAGTATATCATAACAAGGAAATAAACAATAATAACGAAATTAAGCAAAAGAGGGATACATGATTCGTTCCATATTCATTTAGTTCATTCTTGTGCCTTATCTTAGTTATTAATTTTATGTCGAAAAATTATTTTGTTTGGGGGCCAAGTATCAATAGGTTTCACTGACAAAGGAGCGGTTGGTCGTTGCGCAAATTATATATACCTACACAATCAAAAGTCCAATCTCCTCCCATTTTAGACCCACAGTTGAGCCACCTACATGCCAATCCCTGTAGATGGGGCCGATATGTTGCCCAGCTGCTCCAAAATAGACCATGACGTCTCACTATAACATACTAAGGCATGCCAAGAATATCACCCGCGAAAAAACACGGCCATGATACACGGCCAGAGTAATCCTCGAGTTTCCACCATAATATTTTAACATGTCTAAATTTGTTATCCATAACTCTTGATCCGAGTTCCTGTTTATTAGGAAATTCTATTCTCGAGTACAAAATCCTTCATTCTCACTCTGCTAGAGAATATTCCAAAAATCAATCAGTCCAAAAGTTCATCTCTCGATTACAGAATTCCCTCCATCATTGAATTTCCTTTCATAAGCATATTTCATATTCTACAAAAGCTTAAATTCTCACATATTCTTAGTTCACACATAACATTTCTTGGAGCTTAGAAAGATTAGAAAATCCCTTTAGATTATGCCAAACAAAATTCTGAAAATTTTCAATCGACAATTCATAACAAATGGTTCATATCGCTTGGAATCAGTAAAGAATGCTTACCATCGAATGGAAAATTGATTTGAAAGACTTTTGGATACGAATTTTCTTCAAAATTGAACATGTCAAAGCTTCCAAATAATTCTAATGAACTTATACAAATATATATATCACTTGATTAGCAATTAAATATAGAAAAATTATGCAAAACATCATCTGAAATCCTCGGGTAAACAGTACCCATGAACAATGCACGTGAACAGTACATTGATTACACATATCGGCTAATTTTAAACATCCAACGAGTAAATTATCGAGACCAAGGCATAGGTAACTATAATCCTAAGTCAATTTATACATTAAACCCCAAATCGAAACTCAAACGGTGTCCGGGCGGGAGTTAGCAGCTCCGCGACTGAATTTCAACCTCAAACCACAAATTCGAATACCCAATAGATAAAATTACGTGTTCAAGTCATAGGTAACCATAGTCTAGTCCCAAATTAAGCTAAAGCCCCAAAAATCTATTGGTTACATGCCCGAGCGCGAGGGTTAGGGTTTACATTGTCCGAAAGCTCACCTAAACTACAAATTTAGACTCCAAATTAGTATATATGTATCCTTAGGTCTTGAGAATCATAAAATATAAACTTAATCTGGTATTGGAATGAAGACACCCAAAGAAAATAAGACAAAAGTATAAGAAAATTAAAGAGGAGGGTATGAGTGTACTTGTCTCGACCCGATCTATAATTTTCTCAACTAGCTTGAAGTTGGAATCGGACCCGAAGCCTCCATTTCCCCCTCTTCTCCTTCACAAGCTCTCTCCGTGCCTGGCCGTTGTGCCGCCTTCAGCTGCCGTCGTGATGCCTACGAGCTGCCACCGCTTCCATCACGGTCAACGTAGCACCCGCCGTGGTCGCTACCACCACCGGTGAAGTTCTCTTCCCTCTCTCTCCTCTTTTCTTCCCCACAAAACCCTACCCGAGCCCCCTGCTTCCCTTCTCGTTTCTTCCTACTTTTTTTTCTTCTATTATTATTATTATTATTATTATTATTATTATTATTATTATATGTATCCATTTTTCTTTAAATCTTAAAACCTGGATCGATACTCGGGCGATCAAACGGGCGCATTTCTGGCGCTGGCCCATCAGATCCAAATATCTTTCAAAATTTATAAAATTTAATTAATTTTTATCATATCCAAATCACTCAAAATAAACAAATAAATCCACTTAAATCAAATAAAAATATTTTGGATATTATATTCTCCCCCACTTATAGAAATTTTATTCTTAAAATTTAACGAACCTTGAATTCCATAATTGGAGATAATCTTTCCAGATTCTTTGTAGCGTTCTCAAGATATTTCCTCGACTAAAAGATTGTCCCGGAGAACCCTAAGCATTTGAATTGTTTCAATCCTTATTACCCAATTCGTGCTATCAAAAATTTAAATCTACCAAGTTCAAAGGTAAATCAACTTATTAACTACCTTTCCGACTCAACTCAAAACCTTGAATGACTAACAATCCTTGCTTTAACTTATGCTAGGCCTCAAAGATGATAATTCCTTCTGAGCCTCAAATTGAACCTTAAAATATACGGGTTCGCCATATTTTTGTTACAAAACTCTGATTAATTATGTAATTATGAATCACCTATCTGTAATTCAACATAATATCTAATTCAACTTGATGCCCAAAATTCTCTGGTCGAGTTTGATTAAGGTTTCAGTATAAACCTCAAATCACAATCAAACCTCAAAATCAAAATGCTTTATATCATCATTATTTCGTTGGTATATCATCAAACCGACATTCCCCTCAAATACATAACCTACCCATATGAAACACCTAATTTATATGGTGGCCATAATTAGAACCAATCCCAAGGTGCCTATACTATGAAGACAATTCCCACAAATCTTCAAATTATAGCAAGATTAGAAACAACAATTATAACAATCACCCAAAGATTTGATATAGCTTTAGATAATTACCCAAAGTCTCAAGTCGCAAATACTAAGTAACCTCAGAATTTGCCGATAAGCCGACTGATTTTATCTAAACACATCATCCATAATCACATCCTAATCGTCCTGAAACAAAATCATAAGGACTTCTCATTTCGAAATTTTATAACTTAAATATTTCGAGTACGATTCTATCTCTAAATTTAAGAACACGACATCCAATTACCCAAGCATTTGAACCTACTTGCAATTTACCTTTCACATCTCCCACGAAACATCGAAAACATATCAAGTTTAAGGACTCCGAGCATCTATGGCCAGTACTAATATCTGCTTTCTTTAAGGACATCAAGATTCATCTCCATAACCCGTAAACAAATCTGTCCACTTGCAATATCATAAGATCTTTTTTTTTGTAACATAACTATTCTAGCCCTTATAATCATCAAACAAAAGCTATCTTCAAAGGCAATAACAACAAATTCTCAAGGCGAGGACTTCTGATATCAATTATCAATCATAATACTCACTTTTCTCAAAAGATACCAAGATCTGCCTTTTTCAGTCCTCAACTTTCAGAATTGTAGGACATTAATTATTCCCACAAACAATATCTATAAATCCTTAAGGTAAGGGCCTCATCAGCTACCCTTAACTATGGGTGAAACAATTTCAAATCATGAGCTCCTCCCCACTTGGTTTGAGGTTAGCTACCTATTACGATGTAAGAATAATAAAATTCTAACATTCCTCAAAAATATTACATTCTATGATAACTCACCAGACCCATCAGCGGTCAACCCAAATGACATGGACATCAATTTTTATCCTTCAATCCTTGAAAACCATTACCACCTAACTCACTCCGACAGATACCATTCGTAACTAAGTCACACGCTTTGTGGACATTGCAAATCCTCAAGGGGCACTTAATGGATATCTTATCATATTAAGTTGTGACCAAAGAAACTGCGTACCCATGCTACACTGCTCAATCCTTCCTAATTAGCCAACCCTTAATCTCTATAGGGCCCCAATCATGCTACCGAAGAATCCGCTTGCCCAAATAACATCTCCCTTTACCGAGCCTCACACTCTAGCCCTAATAAAACACGTGGCTAATGGCCTTCCTAAACCATAGCATAGTCCTCGAACGAAGTTCACACTTCCTATGATTTCTTGAATTTGATCATAGGGCTTCTCAACAATGGCTCAAATATGGCCAGAAGATTTAATCCATAATATTCACAGGTATACCAATGAATCTACAAACCCAAATAGCATTATCTGGATTTACAACAATCGTGCCTTAATTCTAATGTTGCCACAGGCATAAATTTCAATTATTCACAATCAACGTCATGGACACTGATCAATCTTAGAAATCACCAATCCATTTACTATACTCGCCTATCAAACCATCTATTTCCCAAGCAACCTAATTCTTAACTATCCACAAATGACCTCATCGGCTCATCTTACTGCCTCAAAGGCTCCAAACTATCCGCAACAGTACCTAACCAATGCTCCTTCAATTCCATACAAAATTCTCAAAAGTTAGTGTCGATTCCAACACAGCCTCAAATTATCCATCAAAGACGAATCAGCCTGATCCTTTCCCTTAAGAAATATCCTCGAAGACTTACACGGCTAAATTTCTTAATGACCATCGAATGACCTCAAAAGGGTGGTCTTATTTAATGATTAGACTTAATGCATATCCACAATATTTGTCTCATAGCCACTCGATCAACTATGCCCTATATTCAAAATTTCATAACCTGATTGCAATGCATAATATCCTGTCGACACAATTCATACCAACATTCATGAACACCATGTCAATTTCTACTGGATTTGCATTACCTAAAAATCTAAGCACTCAATCATTGCTAAATCAATTATAAATTGACATTCTTAAATTTACTACACCAAAATTCGACTCCAAGTTACAGTAACCTCGAGTCGTCAATTCTACTTCATCCGCCATACTCGCTAGGTTGATTCGGCATCCCTTCTCAGTGAGTACTTGCCTGAAGACCTCAACCCAGAATCGATCAAGTCTAAATTTTGAACTAAAATTGATTAACCTATGCCACAAATCAATGCCAAATCAACTTAATCACTAGATCTGCACCAATCAAATTTGGACCTCAAAGTGCCTCATTACGGCTTTCTCAACCCCACGGTCAACCACTGCCATGAATGAACCTTCATTTCGGAGCCTTAGCGGTTACTAATATCCTATCTGAACTACGTAGTTAAACTATTCTTGGGACAATATTTAAGACACAGGAGCTAGGCAACTAAACTCATTCTTTATCTCTAACTTAGTTCGAGTCTAAGTTAGTTTTTTTGTTTTTTTTTGGGTAAGTAAGTAAAAGCCTAAGCTAATCAACCGGAATAACTAGGACTATCTAACCTAACTTAATTTGTCCTACACCAACATCTATTTATTTGTTCAACTTTAATCCATCCTAAGATTTTGCATACAATTCAAATCAATCTTAAGGCATCTCTTTTCTCTGATTACCGTTTGTAAAGAATGGGTCCTAATCCTTAAAGGACCTCCGTCAATAAACTTACTTAACCAAATCGGATTAATGTATAATTATTTAATACCTTAATATTTGCAGAAAATTCAGTTGAATCTTCTCTGTAACTGGACAAAAATCGAACATACAACCTACTTAAATAGACCTATACAAAGTATAAACAAAATCAAGACCTCAAATTTAAACCACAACACATGCACAGGACCACAAATACAGTATCTTTTTTTTTTTGGTAAGTAAGTATTTTGGATTTAACGGGAGAAAAAATTACATAAGCTATGTTTCATCTCCAAGTATTTTGACTTGGAAATAAAACATAAACTGTTAGGGCATACCCCGAGCAACCGGTACATCAGATAAACCAAAATAGCCTCTAAGAGAACAGCGTTCAACAGAAGAACAAATATGTGAAGCGAAATAACACAAAAGCAGCACAAGGCGTCAACAGTGCAAGAGAAAAACATCTTGCTGTTCATATCACTTTCAGTGCATCCGGGCCCATCTTCAGCACAGCTGCACCAAGATCAGTAGCAACTTACATGCCTTCCACTTCAGCAGCCCAGTATACATGAGCATAATCTGCTCCAAGATCAGCATCAAGCCAAAAACGGACCACTTCAGCAATGGCTCCCACCATGCCTCCAAGTATACCAGCAGCAACTTCAGCTCCCAACAGCAGGAACAGGAGTAGAATTGAATGCATAACATCACACCAACCAGGCCAGATAGGCCGCCAGCATTTATCTCAACACAAGCGTGCATCAAATCAACAGGCAGCATCCGCAGCCTGTAGAACAGCAACACTGGAAAGAAGACCAATAATTTAGCAGCAAATTTCATCGCTGCAAATAGGCCACCACGATCATAAATGACCAAACCAGGCAACCCAACATGCACTTCGGCATCCTACAGTAACTCTAACCGGGCAGGTGGCGAGCATTATCATTGAGAGCCCTTTTGGCTTGCCTGCGTCGACGGGCCTTAGCCCGTTTCTATTCTTTATGATTCAACTCCTCCAATTCCCAAAGGGAGGGTAAATAAGTGGTGCCCGATTTCTTTCGGGGACCGAGACCAACCTCCACATCCCCAACAGGAGACTCAATAGGAGGATTGAGGTCCTCAGGATTACAAGAGGCAGAACGGACAGCGGAATCAAATTGGTTCAAACAATAAGTCCGAGCAATCCGGGAGATAGATTCTGGGGTAAAATCTGGATCAATCTCGCCTGACGGATCAGGAGCAACATTAACAGGTGATGAAGCATGGGCCAACGCCAAGTCATCAACTGCCACCACATGGAGAGCCACAGCAGCAGCGGGCTTCTCTGCAGATGGCGCCTCACATATCTCGACAGAAACACCAGCAAGCAAAGGCGTGGACGGCTGCATATTGGATTCAAATAATGAAATATTCTCCTCCAATACATATTGTGAATTCCCGGACACACCAATTCCATCTGGGGGCTCAAAATCAATATGTGAGATGCCAGGGGCAATAGAATAATCAGCAACGAGTAGGCCATCATCCAATCCATAAACGGCCAATCGACTACCAACATCACAACAGTCCAGCATCAACAAAGATGAACCTGCTTCAATCCCCTCAACTAGAACAGACGGTGCCTTCATGGGAGAGGATACCTCCACACCCCCAGAAAAATCAGATTCATGGGCTGATTGCTCAGCGTGATCAAATTCCAACACCACTGAATCCAGTTCATTAGAGGCATAATCCACCTCCTTCAAAGTAGCAGCAGCATCATCAGAACCAGAAGAAGTCAATGAGGATGGGCCAGATTCGAGCCACATTGGTGGGATAGACTCAGGTTGGACAGAAGCCATTGGTTTCGAAGGAGAAGTTCCAACATCAGACACACATCCACCGGAAACCAGTGGTAGAGAAGAATAATCCAGAATCAGCAGAGAAGAACCAGCATTAATCCCCTCAACTCGATCTGACTGAGCCAAAACCTCCACACCCTCAGAAAAATCAGATTCAAGGACTAAATGCATAGCGCAATCCATCTCCACTAATTCCTTATCCTTAGTGGCACAAGCCACCTCCTTCAGATTTGCAGAGGCATCATCAGAACCAGAATCGAGCCTCAGTGATGAGACAGTCTCAGTTTGGGTAGAGACCATCGATTTCGAGGGGAAAGACCCAACATCTGCCGCACTACCTCCAGAATCCAGTGATAGAGATGGAGTTTTCGGCATAGATTTCGGATCCTCTGCCTCCAAAACAGAGCAGCTCTGATTGGAAGAAAAGTCCTTTGAGCCACTATTAGGCTTCCAGTGATACATTACCTCCACCTCAACGGTCGATAGGGACAACTCGGATCCCATAGAAACTCTAATCTTATAAGGGAGGATGATATCCCGATCCACTTTCGCACAAATTCGTGCGGCGTGCATAAAATCCAGTCTAGCAGATCATGGATCAAGACAGAGTGGGCGCCCCACACGACTAGCAATCCAACTTAATCCCATCGGTGTCCAAAATTCAAATGCGACATTAAGGAGACTAATCCATACAGGAATGGTCTTCTGGGAATCCTTGTTCAATACCATGCCAGGAGACCACCGCTTGAGGAATAAGGATTTCCTTCGAAAGGTCCAAGGACCATGAGCCAAGCAAGCAGATAACTGAGCCTCAGAGTCAAAACTGAAGAAAAAGAAACCCTTACCATTTGTAGCAACATGATTGGCCCAAATCTAGCCCAGATGCTATTAGCAATGGAGCTCACAGCCAAAAAATTAGGAGGCTTTTCGGAGAAATGCCCAACCAGAGTGGAACCCCAGTACTCCTGACACTGCTGGGTAACTTCCTCCGGAGGAGAAATGAGGGGATTGACGCCGTCGAGGGGAGGGGAAGGGAAATATTTAAGAGTGTCAAAAGGATTGACACTTCGGCTTTAAAAAGAACGAGCCCTAGAAATGGGTTTGGGAAGGTTTGAAGACGAACCAGATTTCTTCTTGGTGACGTCCGCCCATGAAGGTGGAGCAGAACCATCGAGCGCACGGTCGTTCCGGAGACCAACGGATTTCAGGGAAGACAGGAAAGGAGCATCGGGAGCCGGAGAGAGGGAGACAGCCGACCGCCTTAGCTTCGGGAAGTCGTTTGCGTCAACCTGCCTCAGCTCATGGAGAGCGGAGGTCGAAGGAGAAGGAGGTCCAAGGGAGGCGAGGCCAGAGGGCGGGCCAGGGGAGACCCCCAGAACCCCGGCCATGGCCGGCACCGGCGCCGCCGAAGACGGAGGGAGCGCCTGGAATGAATTTGAATTTGAATCGAGGAGAGAAGAGAGAGTTTCTCTCTCTATCATGGAAGCTTAAGGCTGATCATGTGGCTATTGCTGATCCTATGCACTGTGATGATGTGGCTGCTCTACGTCTGCACTGGATGTTGCTGTTCTGCATGTTTCTTGACATTTTCTACTGGGTTGCAATGTGCAGGATGCTGCCACAAATACAATATCATCTATGACTCCACGCAATCTCTCCACTACTATATTGGATCTATGAGAGATACCATCTAGGACCATAATAAAATCTAAGATCATAAAGTAAATATTATGGAAGCAAACCAAAACCACAAAATCATCTACGGAAGCTAAACGATACATTCATCAAAATACACACATACTACATCATCATCATATAAAACAATAAACTAACTAAACTATTTACATTTCAATTCCATCATTCATGCTCTAGTCTTAAGTCTCCGAAGTCCCGCCGATTTCCTTAAGCGAGTCCTTCTCCTTGCTCTAACTAATTAAGCGTCAACTCGTAACTCACATCTGGAAGGAAGAAGAAGTAAGAGCGAGTTAATAACTCAACCAGTATATCATAACAAGAAAATAAGTAATAATAACGAAATTAAGCAAAAGAAGGATATATGATTCATTCCATATTCCTTTAGTTCATTCTTGTGCCTTGTCTTAGTTATTAATTTTATGTCAAAGACTTATTTCGTTTGGAGGGCCAAGTATCAATAGGCCTCAATGATAAATGAGCAGTTGGTCGTGGCCCGAATTGTGTGCACCTACACAATCAAAAGTCTAATCTCTTTCCATTTTAGACCTAGAGGCAGGACATCTACATACTAATCCCTATAGACGGGGAGGCCGATCTTGCTACCCAACAGCTCCAAAACAGACCATGATATCTCACTATAGCATACTAAAGCATGCCAAGAATATCACTCGTGATAAAACATGGCTAGAGTAATCCTCGAGTTTTCACGGTAATATTTTGGCATATCTAAGTCTGTTATCAATAACTCTCTGTCCAAGTTCCTGTTTATTAGGGGATTCTATTCTCGGATACAAAATCTTTCGTTCTCACTCTACTGGAGAACGTTCCAAAAATCAATCAGTCCAAAAGTTCATCTCTCGATAACAGAATTCCCTCCATCATCGAATTTTCTTTCATAAGCATATTTCATATTCTACGTGAGCTTAAATCCTCATGTATTCTTAGTTCATACATAACATTTCTTGGAGCTTAGAAAGATTAGGAAATATCTTTAGATTATGCTAGACAAAATTCTTAAGACTTTCAATCGACAATTCATAACAAATGGTTCATATCGCTTGGAATCAGTAAGGAACTCTTACCATCGAATGACAGATTGATTTGAAAGACTTTCGGATATGGATTGTCTTCACAATTGAACATGCTGAAACTTCCAGATTATTCTAATGAACTTATAAAAATATACATATCACTTGATTAGTAATTAAACACAGAAAAATTACGTAAAATATCGTCAAAAGTCCTCGAGTGAACAATACCCGTGAACAGTATACGGATTACACATATCGGTTAATTCTAAAAATGTCAAACATCCAATGGGTAAATTATCGAACTCGATGCATATGTAACTATAATCCCAAGTCCAGTTATACATTAAATACCAAATCAAAGCTCAAATGGTGTTCGGGCACCTGTTAGGGGCTTCGCGAATGAATTTCAACCTCAAACCACAAATTAGAATACCCAATCGATAAAATTACGAGCCCAAGTGATGGGTAACCATAGTCTAGTCCCAAATTTAGCTAAAGTCCCAAAATTCCGTGGGTTTCATGCCCAGGCGTGAGGGTTAGGGTTTACGTCTTCTGAAACCTTATCTAAATAACAAATTTGGACTCCAAATTAACATATATGTATGCTTAGGTCTTAAGAATTATAAAATATAAATTTAATACAATATCGGAACAGGAAAATCTAAAAAAATAAGACAAAAGTGTAAGAAAACTAAAGAAGATGGTATGAATGTACTTACCTCGACCCGATCTACAACTTTCGCAACTAACTTGAAGCCAAAATCGGACCCGAAAGCCTTCATTTCCCCCGCTTCTCCTTCACGAGGCTCTCTCCGCGCGCTGCCATTGTGCCCCCTCTGGCTGCCGTAGTGATGCCAGCGAGCTGCCGCCACTTCCATCACGGTCACCGCCACCGCCGACAAAGCTCTCTTCCCTCTCACTTCTCTTTTCTTCCCTGCAAACATTGTCCGAGCCCCCTACTTCCCTTCTCGTTTCTTCCTGCTTTTTTTTTTCTATTATTATTATTATTATTATTATTATACAATATGTTATTATATATATATCCTTTTTTTTTTTAAATCTTAAAACCCGAATCGATATTCGGGCGACCGAATGAGCGTACTTCAGGCGCCGGCCCATCAAATCCAAATATCTTCCAAAATTTATAATACTTAATTTATTTTTATCACATTCAAATCACCCAAAATAAACAAGTAAACCTAATTAAATCAAATAAAAATATTCGAGATATTATATTATATATGCACAGACTTAACCAAAAGTTATTTTGTGGTTGGTATGCTTAGAAAATACCAATAACGTTGGTATGGCATTGGAAATTGTAAAATAAATAAATAAATAAATAAAGTCACCTGGAAGGTATGAAGGAATGTATGCTTATAGAAAGTCAAATGAATCAGACTGGACTAGTTATACAAATTTGGATTATATTGAATGCTCGGATACTACAAAATTTGCGACTTGCATTTTGTTTCTTTTGGTTGGACGTGTTGCAATATTCAAGTTTAAATTTTATTCTAAACATAATTAATTAAATTGAGATAAATAAAATTGATGTTAAAATAGGAAGAAATTGGGTCAAAAGTCAATTTTAAACTGGGTTTCTGTGAATTAATGGATGTCTAACCGGTGCCTGATACGTGACCATGCATGTTCTGAGTAAGAAAGTCAAGTCTGACTGTCGCTTAAGTAAAGCTTGAGAGCATTTTTCATACTCAATGCACACTCGAGGGACATCCAAACGTATTAAGTCAGAATGCTAGTGCCTGATACGCATCTAATGTAACACTTGTGTGCTACCATATTTGGCCACGACGCTTGGCATGCAACCAATAAGCTTTTGAGTTTCACTCTACTATATATATCATATCTGACTAAATTTTGGTCATTTTCTACGTAGACTTGAGAAAGAGAGAGAAGGAGAAGAGAGAAAAAGAGAAAAGTTAGAGAAGGCAAATTCAAAGGAATCAAAGTAAGATTTTGGTAATTTAAAATTTAGACAAGTGAATCTCCAAACTTTTCTTCCTTTGTTACTATTTTTTCTCATTTTATTGAGTATTTCTTCTTCTAAATGCTCATATATGACACATTTTTGTAGATAATATATTTATAATTCACATGTATAAACTATCACTCCCATTCCTTACAAATTTATGAAAATCATGTTCTAAGCTCATATACTTTGGATTATTAAATTACTTTCTTAAAATTTTCTGGCATGCATATATTAAATTTATGGTTATATGACCCTTGTAAGCTTTAATTTTCTATTTAATATTATTACATGCTTAAAATCAATAGGTTTATATCTTACATGTTCTAAAAATTTAATAATTTGCCCCTACATGCATATTATTAGAAATAAAAATATTAAAATATTATTAATATTATTGATTTTTCTATAACCATGTCTAAAAATCTCATAATATGATACCATATATTTTAAATTGAGTATGTCCAAATATATATAGCAAATTATAGCATATCATGATAAGAAAGTAAGGAATTTGAAAGGAAACTCTACTATAAGCAAAAGAATTAAGAATATTTTCTTCCGAATAAAAAAATATAATGGTTATGAAGAATTGAGTAGAGTTCTCATATGTTTAAATATCGAACTATTGCAATAAATTCAGTTGATAATATATTACGGCATACCTTAATATATTATAACGGTAATCAAAGTTCGAATCTATGATCCATGGGTGAAAGTAGCGTTCGGTTCCGTCTACAATGTTATAAATACGATGACCCACCTATGAGTCTTGAATAATAGTATAAGACCTTTGATTTTGTGAAAATAAATATAACACAAATCTTGATTATCCACTCCTTTAGCCGATTAGGCCTTATTGACCCTTCAGTCTTAGGAATTTATATATTTGAGTATAGATTTTATAACATCATTTGAATAAGAACATATAAAGATAATTTGAAAAGCTGTGTGCATTATCATAAAAATTTATAACATTTAATTAAATTTGATTAATTGTTTCTTCTAATATGTTTTAACAAAGACTGTATGTTTATTAGGAAATTATATACCTTACTAACTTTTAACTCGCTCTATTTCTATTTTTCACTAACCCCTTAAAATTAGAGGCTCGGGCACTCGCAAAAAGGTACAATTTTGATCAAAGAGTTGAAGTTGAAGAGATTTTCGATTAGATTTTAGGAAGAAATTAGTTATTGTATTTTATTTTGGACAATTTAGTTCCATATTAACTTAACTATGGTATCATAATACGAACGATGTTGATGGATTACAATTTTATTATAATTGTTCAGATATTCTACTATCATTTGGATTAGATATGACTACTTATATAAAATCTGATATCATGATTTAATCGATATTCAGAGATACCTGATAACATGTCATCTTAGGTTTTATTGTTCAATTAAATATTAATTTTATTTTGATCAATTGATATATCGACGTAAAACTCACATCCATAATTATTTAGATTACTACTTTTTAAAGTATTAGTATCATTAATTATTAATGACGAAATTAAATTTTTTTTTATAAGTAAGTAAATTGCATTAAAAAGAAAATAAAGTACAACATCTATGTTCTACTCTAAGTGTTTTGCCAACTTAGTGTAGGGACATAGCAAGAAGGGAAACCCCTGAGATCATGACACTAGTCATAAAAGACAAAAAAAAATAACCAACAAAGAAAACATCTGATCATCAGAGATCAAAACCACCGAAGTAATAATTCCAACAGAGTTTACCGACCCATCAAACTGCAACCTAGCAAAGAACGGCCACTGAATTATTTCCTCAGCCATTGCATCAGCAGGGGCAGCAACTCATTCACCTCATACCCGGCAGCAGAAAAGTCCGCAAACAAAATACCAGCAGCATCCTCAGCAAGACCGAAAGATCTCGTCCAAGAGCAAGCCCTAGTGCAGGTCACGAACTGTTAAATTAGTGTGCAGCAGCAAAGAAGAACTTTCAGCAGCAATCAGCTTCTTGGAAAAGCCATCATCAGATAGGGTATTCAGCAGCAAACTGGAACATAGCAGGCTCAGCAACAGTATCAGCAGCCACAGCACCACACCAGCAGCCCACAGCAGGATAGACAGTAATAAGCATCAACATCAAGTCTAGCAGCAACATGCTTCAACAAAACCAAGGAGTCTCCAAGCAACATGCGTGGCAGTTCATACTCCTTCCCAACAAAACTACATACCGGCCTTAAAGACCTCAGTCAAAAAGCAGACCTCCCGGGCAGACATCTCGGCAGAAAACCGAGGTAGGGAGCATCACGGCACTTTCCATGTGACGGACTGGCCCTTTTTTTTTTTACCACATAGGACCTCCGTCAAGCCTAAATTCCTTACCTTAATTTAGAATTAATAAACAATAATTAAGTGGACATAAAAATTTTTCTTTTCTTTTACACACAGGATTTCATGTTGCCGAACTACAAGAGATGCTTTCTAGACATATCAATCCCAATATCTAAAAAGTAATCATGGAAACATGCTAACATTAATAGGTTC
The DNA here is from genome assembly GCA_033239525.1 of Nepenthes gracilis. Taxonomy (NCBI): domain Eukaryota; kingdom Viridiplantae; phylum Streptophyta; class Magnoliopsida; order Caryophyllales; family Nepenthaceae; genus Nepenthes; species Nepenthes gracilis. The sequence goes on from BSYO01000023.1 coordinate 893,015, forward strand.
ATAACAACGGAACAATTTTACAAGTTTCCTCAAAACATCAAAAGGAAAAAGATAAATAAAGCTCTTCCTAAATCAGCTCCGACTAGTTATGTCATCAAGCTACATCATAAGGTCTTACTCAACTTCATCCTCCATAAGCCTTTCTTCATCTGAAAATAGCAAGAGTGAGCCACAAAGCCCAGCAGAATACTCACATGCAGAAAACATAAGCATATATATATATATATATAAGCAGATCAAAACAAAGTTTCATAACTTAGCAGACGAAAATCATCATATCGTTTCTTCTTTAGTTCGGAATTTCCTTATTCTTTTTCTTATTATCTTGTCTTCGAAAAACTCATAAAAACCATTAGAAATTCTTATCATCTTTAGGGACCGGACGGGAGCGAACAACATCGATGACGGGTTGTGTGTAACCCCACAATCTAAAGCCGTATCCTCTCATTTGCTCCCCGAGGCGGGAGGTAATGCCTTTAACCCGGTATACGGGGCCGTAGTTTAAAAGTCTTATGCCACCAAAAGGTTCCCTCCCGTGGCCCAGGAGGCAATCCTCGAGTGTCACTCCAATATCCTTCATCCATCTTTAACAGCAAGTTAAATAGAAACTCAGTTCATAGTTCTTATCTTTTAATGGCCATCGATCATAGTTCAAAGGTCGGAAGTCATAGAGTTCCACTTGCTGTCCGAATTAATACATTTTTCTTGTTCTTAAAGCTTTTGTTCTTAACTTCATCAGTTGAAGTCCGTATCCTTTAATCATCTTAAAGTCAAAGATTCTTTGATCAAAAGTCAGAGGTCTTATTCGTCAAAGCAGGAAGCCTTTTCCTTCAAAATTCGGAGTTCTTTTCAAAATCCGGAATGCTTTTCTTTTCAAAATCCGAAGTTCTTTTTTTAAAAGGACGGAGTTCCAAAGCTAGAGTTCTTTTTCATTAAAATCCGAAGCTCTAAAAGCCAGAGTGGTTTTTCATTAAAATCCGGAGCTCTAAAAGCCGGAGTGCTTTTTCTTAAAATATTCGGAGTGCTTTTTCATCAAAAGTACAGAGTTCTCTTTCATAACAGGACGAAGTGCTTTTTATCAAAAATCCGGAGTTCTTTTTCATAAAAGGACGGAATGCTTTTCATCAAAAGTCCAGAGTTCTTTTTATAAAAGGACGGAGTGCCTTTTTCATCAAATGTTCGGAGTTATGAAATTAAGGGTCAGAAGTCTTTTCTTTAAACATGCAATTATCAAAGTTCATATAATCATACTTCAAACAGAATAAAATCAAACGTCATGAATATCAGTGCTTTCTTTTAAACATGCGATTAAGAATGATTCTTCCTTAAATCAAACAACAGAACAAACATCGTACGTACATAAACATAAATCCATCAAAATATCATATAAAGGAACATAACAAACTCCATACATTCTAAAACATAATTTCATAAGAATATCAGATTTATTCGTATTGCAAACATGCATAATCATGAACTTTAAAACAATGTGAGTACTCTTGCCTGGATTCCTTTTTTACTTTGCCTTGAAATTTTGCTCTTTCTTTACTAAAAACATTTACTGAGTATCATTTTCTGATGCTTCTCTAGTCCTCATTTATGGCCCTTAGGTTTGGTGGCCGTCATTTATGGCTCTACATTTTTCAAAGAGTGTTATTTATTATTTTACATTTTCAAAATGTTTTGTGATTAGCTAGATTATTTATGTCATGCATTCCCGAAGTGTTTCCTCATTAATTTTCCTTGATCGGATTTAATCCTCTCACTTAAACACATTCCGGTCAACTATCGCACGTTGACCGGATTGCTCTCCTCTTTCCCTTTCTTTCTTCCATTCACGTTTTCTGGTCAACATTTTATGTTGACTGGATTACTCCTTCATACACATTTCGGTCAACTGGTGTTGACCGGATTTTACTTACCTTTAACATTTTCCTTCAATATTAATCCAGCATTCACACTTTAGCTTCACCAACATCATCACTCCGGCTCCTTCATCAACATCACTTCGGCCTCACTTCACACACAGTGCACTTCTTCAAGGCCGGTTTCAACTTCATACCTTACGGCCGGTTGGAAATTCACTTCTAAGCCGATTTGGATTTCATCATCAAGGAGCCGGTTTTCTTCTCACAAGGACGGACTTGATTTTCATCAAGTAAAAGCCAGACTTGATTTTCATCGAGAAAATCCGGACCTCTTTTCATCATGCAAGGGTCGAACTTGATTTTATCTTAAGGCCGATTTACTTTTCTTATTAAATTTTTTCGGTCAACTGGCATTGACCAGATTATAAAGACCGAAATTTCCTATGTTCTAGAATTTGGGCCGTTACATTCCAGTAGGAGGATAAGGAAGAATGGCTCCATGTCAAACTTCTCACCTCAACAAAGAGAGCACCTACTGCATTCCACACCTAGCATCAGCTTCCTGGCACTCACCAACTGCCGTTTACCAGCAAGGGCAAATACCACATTTGAGCTGCTGCAATAGCATCCCGAAAGCAGGCGGAATAGCCACCATATCCGAACTCCAGATCAACTGGTCACCATCCAGGCATAGGAAGACTTCTCCCCTACAGCAATATCCGGACTCCAGACAAAATTAGATTTTTAAACGTGACATGAGTAGTCTCATGAAAAGTTCAAATCAATTTGTTATTATTTTGTTCCCTATGGAAGTAGATTTTATTGCATGTTTCAAGGATACAATTCAAACATTATAGCTACAACATTTGATATCAAGATGGAATTAATGATAGTATAGCTGAGCCATTGAGAATTTCTTATAATAACTATGCCACATTCTTCTTTCTTTAAGAATGACAAGTATTTAAAGAATAATAAGTATATACAGTCAATCATTTTATTATTAAAAGTGAGGATTAGAAATAAAATATATCAATAGAATATAATAATCCTAACCTTATGATTACATATCCGTTAATGAATGGGGTTACCGCCCAAAGCTCTTAAAGATCATGCTAATAGTATAGATCTTTGTGGAAACCATAATGTATGTTTAGAATATATTATATTATATATATTGGCATTTGAGATCCATATTTGTAAGTTTCTGATATTTTTATTTCTTTTTTATGTTCGACTGCAATGTTTATGGATGAGTGATAACATCATTGTCAGGCCTTTTTAGTACTTCTCATTTGAAATTGTGGTCAATTTTTTTACTACTATTATAATATGAAATTATTATGACTTATACTGGTATATTGTTTAATAGTAGTATTACGATTGCTTAATTGTTGAATGATTATAATGGTACATATTTAAAGTTTGTCTAGGTCTGTAATAATTATATTATTATTATATAAGCCAAACAAAAAAATATTATAATTTTTTATATAAATTAATACATATTTAATAATTTATTAAAATAACTAAATCCTATAATTTTATATAATTTTATTATATTTTATTAATTTTTTTACTTAACTAATCGTGGACGAGGATAAAGGTATTTAATTATTTAAAGAATATGCCATCTTTCTATACTATAAAAAACAGATAGCCTATCATTTTTTTTTTTGTAAGTTAAATTGAATTAAAATAACAGAAGGTATAAAAATTATATTCTAACTCCAAGTATTTCGCCGACTTAGAGGTAAAATATAGTCGCTAGGGTATACCCGGAGCACAAATACGCCTTAGAACATAGACACTAGGGAAGAACCCAAGTACCACCAAGAAACAATCTGTGATAGTAATAGAAAACATACAAAGAAGGAAAACAAACGCCGACCAAAGAGCCAACTACCAAGTCGGCCACGAGCTTGCCTCATAACCCGAAGAGCACATCAGCACAATAGCCTAGCATATATTTAGAGAATAAAGGAATGGTTTTTCTAGAATCGAATGATGGCAATATTAATATTTGAAAAAGGAAGATTTTGTTAACCTTCATTTTATTCTGACTTTAACAAATTCGTCAAGAAAATTAATATTCAATCTTTTACATAGTTTTTGAACTCTCATTGAGGTAGAGATATAAGGATGTAGATAGAAAAATTAATTCTATTTTTAAGAAAGGAATATAAATATGAATTTAGGTATATCATTAAAGTTTAATTCAACATTCTTAATTTATCAAATAATACAAATTTAAAGATCCATAAAATGATTATGATGGGTGTGGTAATCTAATGGGACAACCCAGCAGAAGCCCAGTGAAATCTCACGGATTTTGAAGCCCAAAAACACCATGGTAGGCCCAATCAGTGGACCATGTAGCTCGGCCTAAGGGTGGCCAGGCAGCTCAGCAAACTCTAGCCCAGAAGACAAGCCCATGTGCTGTTGCTAGCAGGTAGTGCCAAGCCGTCCAACAGAATCATTGGGCATTTCTCCAATCTACTTTAGCCAATCACAGCGCCAACTCTCCTCCATCTCACTCAACAAACTGTGCAGCACCCCACCGACATGCAGGCTGCACCTACTATAATCACTTGGCCAACTTAGCAATTATGCCAAAGGAGGTGCCATCAGCAATGTACGCCTACTGATGATTGAGCGACGATGTTGGCGATCATCATTTTCTAAATAATCCTCCCACACCGCAAGGAGAGGAGGAGGAAGAGGAAAAACCTAAGAAAGAAGAAGAAAGAAATGGAAAGGCCAAGGTAGAAGCCAAAAGGGAGGAGAAAGACACTTCGAGGAGAAAAGAAGGCAAGCCTACCCTCATTTATTGAGAGATCTAATTCTCTTGCCCTGACCAATGAAGGTGTTGGCCTCATGCCAGTTTCAAGTTCTCTCACCACAAGCTCGGTGATGTCGACTCGTATAATTAGGCATTGAGAGCCTCTCAATCTGAAATCGAAATGGGGACAATTCCACGTTCCCACCTTTATCATCGTCGCCCAGGAAACATTCCTTCCTTCGGTCAGCCACCCCGCATGCGGGTCTATAAGGCTCTTCCCCTGGAAAGCACTCTCCCACAAAAGTCCTACATTTCTCAAAGTTGCCCCTCAGTCGAATGCACTCAACAGAGCCAGTCCTTCACTTCTAAAAGCCGCCCCTCAGTCGGGCGCACTTAGTGGAGCCAATCCTTCACCTCTCAAAGCTGCCCTTCAATCGAGTGCACTCAGAGAAACCAGTCCTCCATCTCTCAAAGCTGCCTCTCAACTGGGCACACGCAGCTGAGGTGCACCAAAACTCTTAATCCTCATTACATACACCCACGCATTTTATCTTTCATATTCCACCATCTTTCTCTCATCGTAGAAAGGTTTCTAACTTGAGCATTGAAAGATATACCGAGAAGTGAGTTTTTGCCATCCTCTAACATCTTATTTGTTAGTTGTGTTATATAGGATCCAAGTTTGAAATTACGATAACCAAACCCACTTCTACTCAACCCTAGGGAAAGATTAGGTGGCTCCCTAACTCATGCAACAATTCAGATCCAAGGATGCATTATTAGTGTCGTATGTGAGAATGACTGAAAAGTCTACCATTGCAACTACATGAATGAACACAGTCAGCATCACGGGAATAAGCCGATGCAACAACCAAAGATGTCATCCCCCATGGCAATGACCCCTCCTAGGGTAGCCACGCAAATGAATGATAGGCACTAAGCGTGTAGGTGCTTGCTACTCAGCCGGGTGTCTTTTTTTTTTTTTTTAGTAAGTAAGTATTTTGAATTATAGGGAGAATAAAAATTACAAAATCTATGTTTTTACTCCAAATATTTTAACTTGGGGTTAAAACATAAAATGCTAGGGCATACCCCGAGCAACTAATACATCAGAAAATACAAAAAAATCTCTAGGATGACAAACATTCAACAAAAACAACAAAATGAAATCTGTCTAATATATGAACAGACTCATAAACAGCTACTCCCAAATCGACTGGAGCTACTCATCAAACGAGTGGCAACCATGCCAGCCATCACAGACTTCTAAACAACCAGAAGCATCTTCAACAGAGCAAAATTTCAGCAACCTTAAGTCTCAGGAGCCTCAATATTTCAGCAAAAATTCAGCAACCACAACTCCAGCAACCACATTACAGGAGCCTCAATACAAGCAGCAAGCACAGGCTACAGGAACCTCTACAACACTGCAAAATCCAGCAGCAACCGGGCAGCAGAGCCATCAAGAACATTTCTAGTAACTGGTGCCAACAGCAGTCCAACAACAATTCCATTGGGCATCAGCAACTCCACTGTTATCTAAAAAATATTCCATCGTTCCAGCAGAAGAAACAGCAAAGAAGATAAAGAGCCAGAAGCTGGATGCTAGGATCGAAAATCAATCGCTCCAGCCATGCTTTGCATCAAAGACAAGGAGCAAACTGATTTCGGCCTCAGCATTAGATAGCTGAAACTGCTCTGCATATAACACACAGCAACACCAAACCACTGAGCAGCTGATAAAGTCTGCATCCAAACACTGGGAGAGCAGCATCAGCTTTATCCCACAGAGTAGCAGAACTGTTATCAACATCCAAGGCCAACAACAGCGATAGCCCAATCCAAAAGCAGCTTATATGCACTAAGGCAATACATAGAAGGAGCTCAGCACAGACACAGCCCAATCTTCCGCTAATGTAAGTCCGCCCAGCAGGCAACTACACCAGCAAACGCCTAGATCTCAACACCAGCCACCACATCCGAAATTGCTCAATACACAGATGCCCCAAATTAAGGAGACATCTGTCAGGCAACAGCAGCAATTCATGGGCCGCAGGATACCCAGCACAGCACAGCAATTCAGCAATTCCACTGATTTCAATCAATGCCCTCAAAGCACAACCGAAACCAAATTAATGGATCAATGCCAGGGGCATTGAACCACCCAACGCCATTAGGCAATATCAGCTGCTAAAGATGCAGGAGACGGGACTAAAATGGAAAGTGTGGCAGGAGGTGAAATCAGTGGAACCGGCAGGAATGGCAGCGCCAGCCAAAAACACATCTGTTCCAGCAACACACCATCCACATCCCCAGCCAACTCTCACTCTGCACACATCCAGCCGCCATCCTCAGCATCCAGGAAACAGCACTTCCAGCATCCAAACCACCACCAGCAAGCAAGGCCAACATCCAGACAGAAACAAGAGCCGAAACAGAGTCCAATCCTTGCTTCACCTATTGTCTATAGACAGAATGAACTCCCCTGCAACATAAGGAGCTATTGCAACCAAACAGTCCAGGGCCAGCTCTACAAAAAGGCCAAATTCAGTGCACAGGCGGCCCCCTACCCATCCCACACACTGGCAGAGGCACATTAAAACACAGCACCGGACCGTTGACTCTACAGCCCCACAATTCAGCATTCAGCAACATAGAGGATATCACCTCACAAACTGCAACCCACACAGTTGCATACCAGACACTGCTTCAACTAAAAACTATTGCCAACCAAGCAAAGCTCCACAAAACGGCAACAATCAGCAGACTCTCCCCCGCTTCAGGGGATCACACGCACCAAACTGGACCTCGGTCAACTCTTCAGACCAAAGCCAGGAAGTCCCCAATCCAGGACTGCACGGGCAACCCCCAACCCGTCCAACAAGAGGGAACACATTGACTGAGAATCAAGAAAGCCAGCAGCACAGGCTAGTTCACCGAGCCAAATCCAAAGAACAGGGCAAGAGCTACTGAAAGGCCACAGGAGACAGTTGCCGAAGTATGGAACGAACCCCAGATTCAATGCAATTTGCCATAAGAATGAAGCAGAAAATGCCCACAATACGAGAGGCAAAAAAGGCACTACCATCTGCCATCCAAAGGCAATCCAATGAGAGTCCAGCATTCCGCTGCAACCCACATCAGTTGCAACTAAGCAAAGCTCCACAAATGGCAGCAACCTGAAGGATCCCCACCACAACAGAAGGATCACGTGCATCCAAAAGGTCCACAGCCAGCTCTTCAGTACTTCGGCCTAATAGCTCCAAGCCAGAGCTGCACGGTATTTCCCAAACCATCTACCAGAAGGGAACACATAGGCGAGGGCACTTCAGAGCCAGCATTACAGACCTTCGAATGCACCAGATCCATCAAGCAGCACGAGAGTCGTCACATGCTTCAGATATCAAATCCCAATACCAAATCCAGGAGGGCAGAGCTGACTAACACCAGCCCGCAACCAAAGCCAATGCTAGGCCCAAACGACTTCGAAGGCGAAAGAACTGAAAGGAGCCCATAGCGAGGTCGGAGCCTTCATCCCAATCTGTATGGGAGAAACGATTCAAGAGCTCAACCCTAGGCTCGCACCGAGGAGAAAAGGAATCGATCTTGTGAGAGATACGAGGCCTCAAAGGATGAACGCCACCGGAACCTCAGAGGACACAGAGCCCCAGCTACGACAGCTCCAACAGATGAAGAATTAGGCCAACGTAAGATCCTTCACCCCAATCTGAATGCGGGAGAAGTAGACTGAGTTCACAGACAAAGTTGAAGGCTCCGAGGGCGCCGTGAACGACACATCTAGAGCTGAGAACCGGAAAGGTGGAGACGGATAATCGGAGGAGAATCGGGCAGAGCAACCAGGAGACCTGGAGACAGGTGTCCTAACCCTATTGGCCCCAGACCGTCTACACCCATCTAAAGGTGCAATGTTGGGGGCTCCAGCTTTCAATTTTTGGGTGATCATCAACATCCTAAGAGGATCCAACAGTCTAGCGACCTCAAGACCTGAACGGCTATGAGCAATAGGGCCTAACCATAGCTGGAGGGCTAACTAAGTGGCAAGATGTGGACAGCAAGCTGGGACACCCTTAGGAGTTGTAGAGTTCTCAGCCCTTTGCATGCGGCATTTCACGCTAAAAGATACTGCCAATGCACCAGCCAAGGCAGGTAACAGGCTAGAATGCCTTCGACGGTAGCAGAGCACTTAACCTACTGCATGTGACCTCCCATGCCAGAAGATGTTGCCCACTCTTCGAGTGAGGTTTTCTTCCTTCCTACACCTGCAAATCTCTTATCAACAGTGCAAGCCCAACATCAAAACCTAAACCGCTGGGTGGCTACCGGTCAACAGGTTGGAATGCCTCAATAGTGGTAGAGTCCTCAACTACTAGCATGCGATGTTTCATACCAGAAGATATTGCGGGCATGGCAAGTGAGGCAGGCAATGGGTTGGAACGCCCTTAAGGGTAGTAGAGCACTTAGCCCTTTGTGTGGTGTTGCATGCCAAAAGACGCTACCTTCGTGATGCCCCAGCTCAGAGAGATGGATCCATCCTTTCAGAATGTAGAAGCTGCCAGCACGAGTGATCGGTCCCCCAACATAGTGAGACCTCTCTAGGCTTTGACGATCCTCCGGAGTGGGGCATATATACTATAACCTCAAAGCAGAAGGTTAATCCCTCAGGCACGGAGAACCATCTGCCCCGCTAAAGTTATCCAAGTAAGTTAAATTCATCCATGCAGATTGTTTGAGTACATTCATTTGTTTGTTTCATTTACCATGCCAATCATGTGATTGCTTGTGTGCTTACATTAATTCCAAAACCTAAATTGCCCCTAAGTCAGGTGAGTTTCTTCTCACCTATCTCTTGAACTACAAACGTTCAAGGAACCTCAATCCCAATTGAGCATCCCATTGCGGTTGAATTACAACCTCGGCCCTATACCGAGCGGACCATTCGCAGTCGAATTCAAACCTTGATCATGTACCGAGTGGCCCATTCACAGTTGGATTTGAACCTCGGAGCCTTCACTGAGCAGCCCATGCACGGTCAAATGCTAAAACCTTGGGAGCTTTTTAGCACGCGTGCAATGGTGTCCTCTAGTGAGGACGAATACCATTAGTCTACAATGGTCGACAGACTAGGACCAGGCATATAAAAACTATAACGTCCTTTAATAGGACCCAGCGCCAAAGGGAACATGTGGTCGAAGGCCTAGGCAACACCAAAGGCCCGACAATGATAGCGGCATGGCTTAGCCAGCAACCTCATTTTCTCAGCGCCATGACCTCTTCCTGGCATGAGCAAGTGCAACCGGCCAGATACATCTGGCCTAGCCCTACGATGATAGCGACCATGCTTAGCCATCAAACAAGTTATGCTCATGCCATAACCTCCTCCCGGTTAGAGCAAGCATGATAAGACAAATGCAGCTGCTCAAGCCTAACCACGATGGTGATGTCACTTAATTGGAAAAGCACAGTCAAATCAACAAGCAAAATATCAACAACAATGATCAAAACGGTATAATTGATTCATTAAAAGTTAGGATATACATCTGAAATTATCTGACGGCCTTAAAAGATAGAAGGTACTATCTACACCAACGGCCTAACTAGATGACTATTCTATGGTCAAGGGCCCCCCAGAGAGCAGGGCATAGGCCCTCTACCCTCTCTAATCTGGAAGCCGGTCAAGTCTAAGTAGCGAGAAGCACCAGCATTCCTCAAGTCCAGGAACCCAACAAGGAAGTCTGAAGCCTCCAAGAAGACTATCTGTCTGCAAAAATAGATACCCTCCTGGAACTGCTCTTCCAACATAGGGACCACCTTGCCAAGATGAAACCTGGTCCTCAGTTCTCCCTCTAGTTGAGTGTGCATGCCCAGCAAGTCATTGAGATGCCATCGCCTGTCCCAAAACTCGTCCTCAAGAGACGTCATCTGATCCAGAGTATTGGCCAGATCCCAAAACTCCCCCGAAGCATTGGCCTCTGTTAGCTTTTTTGATCTCACTTCAGACTCAATCAGAACTCAGTCGAGATAGTTGACCCACTCTTTATTCTATAGCGCCTCGCCAATGGTAGAATTGATCTGAGACTTCGCATCCTTGGCAACTCGATTTGCATGTGCCTGCAAATGAGCAATCTTGACCTCCTATGAGCGTAGAGCCCCCTCCATTGTGCAGGGAGCCCCCTATGACTACTAGGCAAAAAAAGGGTGGTTAGACAAAAGCTACTGTGTAAAAGCATAACCATAGAAGTCTGTGAAGCATTACATTCTAGTGAGGCAAGCGAGCTAAGCAAGAAGATCCATCAAACTCATGGCCCAAGTGGTGCCCTCCCTCAGTAGCAGCTCTGTTCATCAAGTCATATTCTTCAATTACCTCCATCGTTCGCCTGTCATCACTTCCCTCCTTAAACTAAGGCCTAGGGGAAGTAGAGGACGACACTCCTCATGCCAAAGCAAGCAAAGTCAGAATATTGACAACATCTCGGTCAGCCATTTAGAAAGCAGAGAAAGAAAGATGGCAACGTGAGACAAATATATTCATAATGCAAAGGAATGAGGAAATAGTTGGGGATCAATGCTTAAATAACAAGCACCCCAACCACGCAGTGACGTCGTTTGAAGACATCAAAGAGTCACGACACGTGCCCTCACCTCCTGGCACTGTGGCGCATCTTTTTGCTTCCTTGTCATGATAATTAATGCATCATTTTCCTGTGTAAAGCACTGACAACCAGAAAACTTAGTGCTCAAATCTACGAGTCAGCGGAACAATGCAAGTCATAATGACCTAACACGCCATTTTCCAAGATCACCAATGACAACGCGCGGCCCCGGTAGGCTTGAGGTTGATTTGCCTGACTGGTCTCCCAGCTAAGCGCTCAAGATGGACATCTGAGAGGCGAATCGCTAGAAGTATACATTCATTCAAAGTTGAGATAATTACATTCAGAACTATTCAAAAATCCTCAAAAGTTTTTAACAGGATTTTCGGTACCAAAATTCCTCCTTACTAGGTTCTATCTATTCCTGCTTGTCCAATAATAATTCTACAGTTTCATCTGGGAAACAAATTATAGTAGAGTAAGCCAAAACCCAACAAGGTATCAAAAACATGCGGTGTAAATCATACATGTAATAAAACAAAGTCATGTAAAGTACTGAAATTCATGATCAATGCCATTTTTGAAGTTCTTAGTTCATCATCAAATTCTAAAGTTTCACGATGCAAATTCCCGAAGGTCATAATTCAATGTTAATTTCCGAGGGTCATAATTCAATGTTATTTTTATTAGTCCTCTCATTTTTTTAAATATTCAGAGGGACCTAGGTTGGTAGACCCTACCAGCCATGATGGAGAGTAATTGAGAATAGATTGTGTTTACTCCACACAATCAAAGGTCTAAGTTCAAAGGTCATATCCATTTCCATAATCAGAGTTCAAAGTTCAAAGTTTAAACTTCTACCCTCTTGTTACGTTCCCAGGAAGGGCTAACCACGTATCATTTTATGGATGGAATTATCCCCGATTACAACTGTAACATTGTAAGGTATATCGGAGAACCTTATCTGACTGTGTAACAGTTCTAGGTCCAATCTTAATGTATTCATAATTTCCACTTCAATTTCCAATAAATGAAGTTCTCATAAACATAGAGGCTTTCGTTCAACGCCAAAAGGTCGAAGGTCATATTCATTTAAATGCCAGAGGTCTTTTTCATCCAAAAGCCGGAGGTCATATTCTCAAAAGCTGAAGATCATATTCATTAAGATGCCAGAGACCATTTTAATTAAAGGCCGAAGGTCATATTCATTTAAATGCCGGAGGTCTTTTTCATACAAAAGCCGGAGGAAATATTGTCAAAAGCCAAAGGTCCTTTTCAAATGCCGGAGGTCTTATTAAATCAAAAAGGCTGGAGATCATGTTATTAAAATCCGAAGATCGTTTTCATCAAAAAAGCCAGAGATCATTTATCCAAAAAGGCCAGAGGTCATATAAAAAGGCCAGAGGTCTTTTTAAGCCAAAGTTTATTATAAGCAGGGTCCAAAATTCTTAAAGAAACATGGTTGCGTCCATAATTCATAATCTTTTAATTACATTTCAAGGTCGATTCAAAGTTCATACATTCCATACTCAAAGGGCCTTTAATTTTTTTTTTTTTGGTAAGTAAGAATTTTGGATTAATGGGAGAAAAAATTACAAGATCTATGTTTTATCTCCAAGTATTTTACTTAGAGGTAAAACATAAAGCGTTAGGGCATGCTCCGAGCAACTGGTACATCAAAAAAAACATTAAAACTGCCACAAAAACAGAATATGAAATCTGTCAACTATTTCACACGAACAAATTCGTGATTAGCTACGCCCAAATCAACGAGGTCGACTCAGCAAAACCAAACAACAAATCCATCTTGGATCTTCATCGGCACAGGACAACTGGGAGACGGCCTCCACTGGGTCTCAGCAGATCACATCCGCATCACAGCAGGCAAGTCACCCCCAGCAAAGTAAGTACATGGCAGCAGTATCCCACTGACCGGACAACAAAGTATCATGAAAGAACAAGCAGATCAGCATCTCCATTTCCATCGGTGCAAACTCAAAGCAGCCACACCCACACAAAAAGCAGTATCAGCACAGCAGCTGTGTCCCCTTCGTACAAGGCCAGCAATTGCTTCATCACCAAAAGGTGGACAGCACGACCAGCAGTTAATTTCCTGCGATTCCAAGCCACAGCAACCAACACAGCATTCCAGCAGCTCCAACAAGGCTTGGCCAAGTCAGCTCTAGCAAACTCATCAGAAGAAACCTTGCACTTCTACACTACCGCAGCCAGCAATCTGCACATAGCAACCCAGCAGCTACGGGTGAAACAGGCAAACCCAGCGCCATAGAACAAAAGGCATGCTACACACCATGGGCAGCATGAAACTCTACATCAGCAAGAGGAGGATAGCCCACTGCCCATCATCAAAGCCGGCCCAAACCAGCAGGAACAGGCTCCAGATCACAACCAACACCAGCAGAGAAAAGACATGGCAGCAGAGTACCACAGGCCGGATATACAAAATGTCAAGAACCAAGCAGATCAGCAACATTCGGTGCAAATTCAGAGCAGCCACATCATAACAGTGCATAGGATCAGCAACAGCAACTCGACACAATCGGCTCGGTGAACTACCAAACAGCAGCACTGCAAGATAATCACAAGCCAATGGTACACTTGTGATCAAAGAGATTCTACTCAATCTGAGGCAGCATATTCATTCAACAATGAACACAATCAAAGAAGGCCATTGGCCAAATTTCATAAACGCCAACAGCACCAGGCGCAGCAAACAAACCAGCATAAGTGGTCAACAACAACGAGCCAACAAAGTCAAAATCATAGGCTCTGCATCACATTCATCAGCATGGAGTGGGAAAATTTCACACCTAGCAAAGGCAAAAGCATTATCCCAGATGAAAACCGAGGCAGTGACCAAATGGCAGTCAATGCATCAGAATATCTTTAGCAACATGGGCAGCAAAATAACCACACACCTGGCCAACTACACCAGGGACAAAATCCATCAGGAGCTGCTGATCTACAGCACCAGTGCAGCAAATTTGCATCAAACAAAATTCCATCAGCACAAGGAATACCAGCTATCAGCCTAACAGGAGATATCCATCATCAAACAATGCATCAGTAGACAGCTGCCGCTGTCAACCAAACAGCACCAATTTTTGAGCCCAACAAACAGAAAATTGAGCTATCTTAAGTTACAGCCAAAGTAACATCATAGTGCCAAGGCTCCCGGAGGAGCCAAGCCCACCTAGTAACAAGTGGAGGCAGCAAAGGCCAAAATCAGGGGTTAAAACCTGGGGAGAGATCAAAAACAGGGACCCCCAAGCAGAAGGAGGAAATCCCAATAAAAAAAAACCCCAACAGCGAAGCCTAAGAGCCGGAAGAGCCTCTGAATTTTTTAGAGGCAGCTTTTTTCTTTTTTCGGGACTTTGAAGTTTTCTAGTGATCAGAATCCATGCCCAGCATTTCAGCGACCTCACTAACAAAGGCATTCAAAGCATACTTCTTGGAGATCCTCTTGATGGAGCTGGGAGTAAGTTCAAGATCATCAACATCAGAATCATCAACATCAATAGGAGACGTATGAGGATCAGCAAAACTCATCTGGGGAGGCAGAGTTGGCTGATTTTCAGGCAAGGAGACTTCGGCACCATCAGGGTTAAGCTGCCATCCTGGAAATGGAGCAGCTGAAAGACCATCTGCGTCCAAAGGGGCCTTTAAACTGGCAGGGCCCAGGGGATGTTGATCAGTGTGTGCCAAGGAGGGGCAATTGGCAGAACCGTAAGAAATGTAGAGATCAGAAACCTTGGGAGGGATGTCAAGAGCTCCTAACCGGTCTTCTTCAGGGATTGACTTAGGAAGAGCACAATTGCCCAGCATGGGGTCCAAATTCTGAGGAATTGCACCGCGGTCAATGGACTCCAGACCAGAATCATCAAAGAAAGGAATTTGAGATTCCTTCTTCTCAGCACAGGAAATGGCATGGGGTACCAGCACAGTCTCAGAAGGTGAGAGAACCTCATGTAAAGCTCTGTCACCTTCAGCATTGATCAGAGGCTCAGCCAATTGGCCTCCAGTATCCACAGTAAGGGGAGAAGTGGAAGAGATAGAACAGCTGGGGGCAAATGCATCATTTGGGGGGGTTTTAGGATGCCTATCAATGTCACTTTTAACATAATCGTCAAGGACAGGTTTTGAAGGCCTAGGACGAGATTTACCAGTGTGATTGATAGCAGTCTTGGGTGGGCAATTAGATTCAACATGACCAATTTGCTTGCACCGAGCACAACGAGTAGGCTTCCAACTATATTCCACATTCACCGTTGAAATGGCTTTGGAATCGGGACATGGTTGGATAGCGATGGAATTAGGAAATGGATCATCCACTCCAACTTCAACGCTCTCTTCTCTCTTCGAATTCAAATTCGAATTCGATTTCTGCCAGACGCTCCTCCCGTCTTCGGCGGCGGCGCTCGTCATCGGCCATGGCTGACTCCCCTGCTCCTCCTCCAGTGTCCGCCTCCCCTGTCCGTTCCCCTCTCTCCTCTCCATTGAACACCGTCACGCCCTCTGAGAATCCTTCCTCGAATCTACCTTCGTTTTGGACCCAGGCATCTGATTCATCTGCGTCCCCGAAGCCCACTACCGACAAATCTGTCGGTGACTTTGTTCCCCCCCACTCCTGGGCCGATGTAGTTAAGAAGGAAGGATCTGGGCTAAGCTCTGAGCTGCGTTTCTTCTCTCACCATGCTTCTATGTCCTCTGATGGCGCTCTTTCTCCTCCGCCAGAGGTCATCGAACAGGGAAACGTCTTTTGGGGTCATACATTGGTTGGCTATTTCCTTAATACACCTCCCCATTTCATGGCTGTTAAGGCAATTGCCATGAAGATATGGGCCCGATTCGGTCTCAAGCAAACCGCTGGCAACGAAGGCGGTTTCTTTTTCTTTCGTTTCCCTTCTGAAGAGATGGTGGAGAAATGTTTGCGTGCTGGTCCATGGATATTCTCTGGGAAAGCAATCTTCCTCAAGCACTGGAAGCCAGGAATGAACTTGTCAAAAGAAGAACACAAGCGTTTTCCAATTTGGATTAAACTGTCGAACATACCGCTCGAACTGTGGTCTCACGCTGGACTAAGCTGGATAGCTAGTACGATTGGGATTCCTCTACAGCTTGATCCCAGGACTGCCCGTATGGAGAATCTTTCCTTTGCAAAGATGTGTGTTGAAGTTGGTGTGGATGGGCCGTTCCCCAGCTCCATCGCTGTTCAAACTTGTTCTGCTTCTGCTGAAATTGCTATGGTGAATGTGGCTTATAGCTGGAAGCCAACCCGTTGTGCTCGATGCCAACAGATTGGTCATCTGGAGACTAAATGCCTGTCCAAGTCTTATCCAGGTACTTCTCATCCTAAGCCCTTGGGTTCAGCCCCTGCTGATCCTGTCCAAAGTGACAATGTTTGCCAATTAGTCGTGCCTCCAACCGACGTTGTTGGTAATTCTGGCCACATACCCTGTTTTGTGGCTGAAGAAGCCTTGCCATTGGCCTTATTGCCTTGCCTTGGGAACGTAATTGATGATTGCATCCCTCTTTCTGAGGTTCATGAAATCTTGATTCAGCCGGTTTCTCCCCCACAACCATCTGCAGCCCTGAAGGTTGCTGAGGAACTTAGTGGCAGTAGTGGTAGTAGGCCCACCAATGTGGAGGTGATGGACTCTCAAACCTCCCCTGGTCTGCCGGTTTCCCTGAAACCAGTTCCCTCTTCCCTTGATCTGGTATCTCAGGCACCTTTGGTGCCTACTCCCAGCACCCCTGTTTTTGGCCCCTGTCTCCCAGACTCCTCTGCGTTTGAGACAATGTTGTGCCATTTGGATGATTCTGATTGCTTGGATGGCAATCCAGGAGTACAAATAAATGAATTGGCTATTGATTCTGGCTCTGACAGTGATCCAACACCCAATTCAATCTCTCGAATTATACAAAAGCATGGTTTGGTGTCTTCTAAGAATGGTGGTATTGCCACTGCCCTCGTAATATGTACCGGCAAGGCTATGGACTATTCTAAGGGAAAATTTTTAAATGTCAATGAGGCTTTGGATATGGAAAGTGATTCTTGGAATCCTTCTCGATCCCGAAAAAAGAACAAATCCAAAAAATCTAAGGCATCACCCAGGTCTTAGGGGTGTGCTGGTGGCGTCTGCGGGTTTTGTTTGGATCCAATAAATCCAGTATTTGGTTTTTTCCCATGCTGGGTGTGAATTCCTTACTGATAATTTTGATGTAGAATCCTGGTGCTGTTGACTATTTCTGCTGGTGTGTTTGCTGCGCCTGGTGCTGTTGGCATTTTGGATTTTAGCCAATGGCCTTCTTTCAATGTTGTATGATTTTGCTGCCTCGAATAATGTAGCATCTCTTTGATCTGTAGCCATGCATTCTGCCTGGCTGCTGTCCATTTGATGATGGGAGATGGCCCTTATGGTGCTGCTCTGTTATGGTGATGTTGCTGTTAGCACTTGGCCAGTTATCTGCTTGGTGTAGAAAGGGCTGTTCAGTGGAGCTGCTGGTCTTTCTCAGGGGTTACAGTGTGATTCTTGGATTTGTCCTGTTGCAGTGAATTGATACATACGTTGCCTTTGTGCCTTTACTAAGCAACTTCTTTGCTCTCTATTTTGTCCTCAATGTGACCTGCTGCTGTTGCTGATTTGCAGTAATCAAGGGAATGTAGATGTATATCCTCTTGCCTAGTTACTGGCCAGTAGCAAATCTGATGCATCTCTGATGTGGTTGTGTTTCCCTATGTTTGTCGCTATTTGATGGATTGAATTGCTGAGCTATAGTGGCTGTCTTGTTTGCTGAGACTGAGCTGGAGCCTTGGTGTTACGGTTGTTGTCTTAAAGGCTGTTCTTGGGATGCAAAGAGAAGATGATTCATATGTTGGTGAAATTGTCCGGAGTGCAAGTAGCTGGAGTGCATTTTGCTGGAGTCCGAAGTGCATTTGGTCGGTTTGCAATTTGCCTGTTCTTTTTCTTTGCCTGGAATGCGCAAGAATCCGGAGGTGGAAACCAGAGTGCATTGGACGGAGTCCTTGGGTCGGAGAGATGCAGAGTCCGGAGTGAAAAATTTTCGGAGTACATTTTGCGGAGTGTAATTTTCTGAAGTGTTGTTGGCCGGAGTGCAACTTGCCGGAGTGAATTTTTGCTAGAGTGCATTTTGCCTGTTCCCTTCCTTTGCCTGGAACGCGCAAGAATCCGGAGTGCCTTGAATCCGGTGTGAATTGGATGGAGTTCTTGAGACGGAGTGTCGCAGGACGGAGTACTTGGGACGGAGTGTTGCAGTGCCCGGAGTGGAAAATTCCGGAATGCATTTTGCGGAGTGTAATCTTCCGAAGTGGCTTTGGCCGGAATGCCATCTCATTGCTGAATTCTTGGAATTCTTTCTGTGGGAGTAGGGGCAGTGCGTGTTTGCTTAAGCTGTTTGATTCATATGCGTCTGTCTCGAACTGATTGCTCGATGGAAATTGATGGACCAATGCTAGATGCTGTGGCTGGAAATGTTGAAGCATGTTCCTGTCACCTCGGGAGTATCTGATGTTGAATCTGATTTTGTAAAATGACTGTATTCATTTTCCTTTTCTACTAGATCGCTCCTCTTAGAGGTTTTTTGAGGTATTCTCTGATGTACCAGCTGCTCGGGGTATGCCCTAGCGTATTATGTTCTAACTCCACGTCAAAAAACCTGGAGTTATAACATAGTATTTTTGTAAATTTTTTTTTCTCCCGTTAATTCAAATTACACACTTACCAAAAAAAAAAACTTCAACTCAGATCTTTGCGCAGGAAACATCCTCCATTCGAGCTGTCCTCGGATCAAGTTGTAAAGGAATCCCAATAGCACTTGCAACCCAGCTAAGCCCAGCGTGAGACCATAACTCAATCGGCAGGTTTGAAAGTTTGATCCAAATAGGGAAACGCTTGAGTTCCACTTTTGTCAAAGCCAAACCTGGCGACCAACGCTTCAGAAATATTGCTTTTCCAGAGAACGTCCATTGTCCAGCACGCAGGCATTTCTCCATCATCTCCTCGGTGGGAAAACGAAAGAAGAAGAATCCAACTTCTTTCCTGGCTATGTGCAAAAGACCGAAACGGGCCCATATTTTCATGGCTACAGCCTTAACAGCCATGAAATGGGGAGGAGTATCAAGAAAATGACCGACCAAGGTATGTCCCCAAAACTGGTTACCTTGTTCGATAACCTCAGGCGGAGGGGAGAGAATTCCATTAGAGCATCCAGGAGCATGGTGAGAGAAAAAAATCAGCTCGGAACACTGCCCAGTCCCATTCTTCTTGACGACATTAGCCCATGAAGGGGGGGATCGGAGACACCGTCAGTTCGGATGAGAACGGGCTTAGGTTTCGCAAGCGGCTTCGTAAGGGGGGGATGATTTAGCGAAATTGTGTCGATGTTCGAAGGAGAGGAGGACGAGGGAATAACAAGAGAGGCGGTCGCCTAAGGAGGATCAGGGGAGGCCCCCAGAAGGCCGGCCATGGCAGACGTCGGGCAGAGAAGCTTTTTTTTTGTAAGTAAGTATTTTGGATTTAATGGGAGAAAGAATTACAAATTTGATGTTTTATCGCCAAGTAATTTAACTTGGGGATAAAACATAACCTACTGGGGCATACCCCGAGCAGCAGTACATCCAAAGGTACATAACAACCTCTAGGAGGCCAACGTTCTACAAAATCTATAGAAATTGGGAAAATTAACTTCACAACCCTGGGGAAAGGCGCCGCTTTCCAACCGGCAACAGGTCACTCCATCCCTTTGTACTCCGCCAAAAGCATTTCGGAAATTACACTCCGCAAAAAGTACTCCGGAATTTTCACTCCGTCCCAAGCACTCCGTCCTGTGTCACTCCGTCCCAGACACTCCATCCAATCCACTCCGGAATCAAAGCACTCCGGATTCTTTCGCGTTTAAGGCAAAGGACGGGATCATGCAAAAAGCACTCCGGAATTTCACTCCGGATACTGCACCACTCAGTCCCAAGCACTCCGTCCTGCGACAATCCGTCCCAAACACTCCATTCAATCTACTCCGGATTCAAAGCACTCCGGATTTTATCATGATCCAGGCAAAAGGGGAACTTGCAAAAAGCATTCCGGCAAAAAGCACACCGGAAATTTCCACTCCGGACTCTGCATCACTCCGTCCCATGAGCTCCGTCCAATCACGTCGGGCAAAGAAGCGAGCGCCAGGAACGCAGAAAATTTGAAAATTTAGAGAGAGAAGAGAGCGTCTCTCTCTAACTTCGGGCAAAAATTTCTGCAGGCCTTTACTTTTGACATTTCAGTTTTATGCAATATCTTTATGCGAAGCAATCTGAACATAAATCTAGCAGAAGCATGGGTCAAAACATGAAATTAAAGTCAGGGGTTACAACTTCACAATTATGAAATTTAGATGGAAATCATAAAAATTCGTACATTCTTCGTAACTTACAAAATTGGGATATTTAAAAGCAGTTAATATAGAAAACAAGTTCCGAAGTACTCTTACCTGATTTTCGACTTGCCACTGGTCTAAGACTCTTTCTTCTTTGTCTATTACTAACTCTTTCTCGCAAATTTTCTCACTCTTTTCCCTTACTATCGAGCTCAATATTTATAGATGATGGATTTGGTGGAAGTAGGTGGGGTAAGTCACCTACAGGTACTTTTCTACTTGCTTCCCTTTCCTTTCTAGAAAGTCAGCGGAGTGGTTGGAAGCTAGTTACTATTTTTTTGGTAAGTAAGTAAAGTGCATTAAAAAGGAAAAGAAAATTACAACACCTATGTTCTAATCCAAGTGTTATGCCGACTTTGAGATAGAGCATAGTAGCAAGGGCAACCCCTAAGTACCATGATACAAGTCATGAACAACATGATACCAGTCTTGGAAACAAGAAATCAAACTTGAAAGGCTGATATTTTAGGAAATCAAACAGGAGCTAAAACTACTTCAGCACCACACCCATTTGGCAACCACCAAGCCCTTTTCGCATCACGGTTCTTTACCATTTACTCAGCAAAGACACCTCGGCACCAGCAGGATCTCGGAAAAAGAAGCATCTTGGTTGAAGGTCGATGAAGACCTCAGCCTTCACTGTAGCAGAAGGTAGTAAACCTCGAATCCTACAAAATGCTAGGGCTAGACAGCATGCGCAACCAGCATGATGTGCTAGAAATGATGATTAGAAGGAGGGGACCGCTTCTGCTTAGGCCATTTCAGTTTTTTGAGGATAGATTTCAGCCTAAATCCTTCTGCGGATGTGTCCCGGCCATTGACTAGAGAAGGGACAGCGGCGTCAGCGACTTGAGCTCCAAAATCAGCATCCTTCTGTCTCCAATTAGTAAGGTTCCTTCTCAGCTGCTCAGAGTTGGTGCACTGTCTCGGAACCCCTCCCTCCTTGAGGGTATGAAGGGGCATCGTGAATAGAAGAGCTTATGGCTGAACCTACACCCACTTCTTTTTTTTTTTTGTTAAGTAATAATTGCATTAAAATTTAAATGAAATGTACAAACAGCTATGTTCATTACCAAGTGTTTTGCCGACTTGAAAAAAGGAACATAGGAGCAGGGAGACCCTGAGCCAAGACAAATGTCCTTGAATACAAGAAAATAATATCAAAAACGGCGTGGAAAACGAAAAGCTAGTTCAGCATTTGAGTTGCACTCCGAAAACGGCAAGCCCCAGATGAAAAAGATCATTCCGGACGGGAAATGAACAAATGATGCTCCGGGCCCAACTACAAAACCGCTCCGACCAAAAGTGAGTAAAGAGCAGGACGGCCATCTCCAGTTGTTGAGCGATAGAGGCCATTCCAACCATACACATAACGCAATCCGGACATGGGAGACGCCATCCTCAAGTTTTGTAACAACAGGCATAAGGGCCATACAAGCCATTACAGCGAACAAGAACACACCGGATTCCGAAACCACAAAATCATGGTCAAATCCTCGAAAGCAGGACAGAGATTTTTTTTTTTTTTCTGCGTACTCAAGCCACTCCGGCCTTAGAGAGAACCAGCTCCGGATTCAATCAACAAAGCTACAGGCGCAAAGGCCACTCCAGCAAAAATGCGAATAAAGAGCCACTCCAGATTCCGGAGTCCTCGAAAAAGGGCCGGATTCAATCTTCAAAAAAACAGGCATGAAGTCCACAACGCCAAAGAAGCGAGCAAAAAGCACTCCGGATTTCGGAGTTCCCCAAAGCTCCAGCTAAAGAAGTGAACAAAAAAACACTCCGAAGTCCGGAGTACACAAAAGCAAGGACAGAACCTCTTTTTTTTTTTTGAAATAAAAGCACAGGAAGAAACACTCCGGATCCGAAGTCCTCAGAAGCAAGGATAAAAAGCACTCCGGAAACCGGAGTCCTCAATAGCCAGGACAAAACGATTTTTTTTGGGGGCAAAATAAGAGGACAGAAAGCAACACTCCGGATCCGAAGTCCTCAAAAGCAAAGCACTCTGGAATCCGGAGTCCTCAAAAGCCAGCACATAACGATTTTTTTTTCTTTTTTTTGGGCAAAATAAGAGGACAAAAAGCAACACTCCGAATCCGGAGTCCTCAAAAGTAAGGACAAAAAGCACTCCGGAATCCGGAGTCCTCAAAAGCTAGGATAAAACCAATTTTTTTTTCGGCAAAATAAAAGCATAGAAACACTCCGGATCCAAAGTCCTCAAAAGCAGAAGCACTCCGGAACCCGGAGTCCTCAAGAGCCAGGACAAAATGATTTTTTTTTTTACGGAAAAATAAAAGCATAGCCACACAGTTTGAAATCCCAAGAGCATCCAACCGGTCCGCATCTATTATAGGTTTATGGGGTGTAGGGGCAGCACTTGCGCCAAGGGATCCAGTACCAGCTGCTGAAAGTCCACGCCTCAATACCTCAACATATGAATCATGGTGCCATTCTATGTGTTGATCACCGCACGAATGCACAACAGCCACTGACTGGGCTTGGTCTTCGAGATTGCCATTGTGAGTGGGCATCCCTAGAGTAGAGCCAAGATCATGCCAACAATAGCTTTGGTTCGCAGTCATAGCCACACTGATGTTATCTGGTGGACAAAAGCCAGACGTATGAGTCCCAGACATTAACGGGTTTTGAATAGCCTAACATCCAGTAGAATTGGGCTGATTATTCACTAGCAAATCAGGAGCGTGGCCTGGACAATCAGCGTGCGAAGGAATGGAGTTCAGAAGCTCATCAGCCTCAATTTTGTTCTAAACCGCCTGATCACCAGATGCTGCATTGGGTTGCTCATGATCACCATCCAACCTGAGAGCATCCAGACCACGAGAATCAGCAGTAAAAGAAGAGCGAGAAGCAGGAGCCTCCTCTAGACCGTCCGCAACCAACTGATCAGCAGCTTGTGGGCACTGAACTCTCAGGTCCTTCACCAATTCAGCATCACAATTAGCAAGAAGGGAGCAAAGGGGTTGGCAGAGCATTCAGAGAATTCTAGCTGGTCACCTACCGCTGATATTTTATTTACATTTCCTCTTCTAAAGAATTCCAAAGTATTCTAGAGAATTCTAGCTGGACATTCATCTCCAGAGATTCACTCTATCGTCTCCAGATATTTACTTAATTGTCCCCAGAAAGTTTCTCTGGAAAATTTCTCAATCGTCTCCGAAAATCGTCGTCTTCGAAAATCAAGGTCTTCGAAAAGCTCTCCAGAATTTCATTCCTGTCCGAAAATGGTCTCCAAAAGAACATCTCCAGAAATTTACTCGCGTGGTCTCTAGATATTTTCATCTGGTCGATCAACTATTTCTTATTCCGGTCAACTTAGTCCTTGATCTCTTTATGCCGGTCAATAGGTGTTGACCGCGCAAATTTCTCCTCAAAGCTGCCCAGAAACTTGTCTTGCAAAGCTGGCCAGCCTTTTGGTATCCAGCAGCTGGTCAACTTATGTTGACTGGACCCTATTTTCATTTTCAAGTCTTCATAACTTAATGATTTTTTATTATCAAAGGTCTTCAAAAATTAGTATATTACACACAACATGCAAAGAATATTGGAGGTATCAATAAAGACAAAAAGTACTCAGTAGTTCTATTCTTTAATTCCTTTTTCAAAGTACAAAGCCTACAATGGGACACGTATAACTCAAAAGGAATAAACAATGTATGGAGCGACGACCAGACCACCTTCATCCAACCGGCCGGCCTTTGGAGAGGACAGCTGCAAGAGGAAAAGACCCAGGCTCGCTGCCACAGCGTTCAACCCATGATAGGAAGGACATACATACAAAAGCCCTCCCTCATGAGAATGAGGAGGAGCTAAGCACCCCATCCTCACTTGGGAGGAACCCACCAAAGACCTCCCATTGAGACAAGCAGTGGCCACGTAGCCAGCGGGTCATCACCAGACCCAACATGGCAACGACGGCCGAAACTCGAGGGGCACAAAACCTCATCCTCTAGAAGTCACTAGCAGTCCCACATGGGCAGTAGAGGGAATGTCTGTAATAGACCGTATTTTCTGTCAAAAATCTGATAGAGTTTTCTCTGTAATACGATTATCGAATTGATACAAAAACTTATACAACACATAATTATACAATCCAATGACTCCAACTTCTGACTATATACAACAACCATAACACAAAACAACACAAGATCCAAATGCCACATAATTTGTGGCTCCCACGTTGTGTATCTAAACATAATGTTTGCCAAATAGAGATGCTGCTAGGTACCTGATTACAAGCTACAATAACCTGCGGAAGCATAATACATCCAATCACAGCAAAAACTAAGCTATCTAGTCATCAGTTTATATGAACAATATACATTAAGATTTTCAACTAAATTATGAATATACAAATATATATAATTTTTTCATGACATAAATAAAACTACAAATTTATAGGTCTTCGATATGATCTCCCAAATCTGAGCCTAGTCCACTTCCGATCTCTAAGCTATCCCATTGGGTTTAACAATCCTATACTAAAGTAGAGACAAGGAGAAGCAATAGTGAGTTTAAAAGCCCAGCAAGTGCAATATAATCAAGACAGTAAGTAATATAAGTAAAATAAAGCAGAAACATAAACGAAATGATGCAAAAGAGACATATGATCATATTATGGATGCGCAAATATAAAATATGATCGAATGTACTTTTAGAGTGCAATTGAATTCTCATGTTTGTCATTCTTTTCTTTAAAATGTAAATTATGCACTATTACTTATTTTTGCGAACTAGAGTTAGTAAACCTTACTAACTAAAGGTGCGGGAGGATGAGGAAGAATTATGATACCCCTTATAATCTAAGGTCGAACAATGTACTCCACGTCCAATAACAATTGTTTGCCTAGAAAAGGCTAAATACCAAGTGGCATAGTGGTATACCTATGACCCGGTCATATAAGGCCGATAAAATGCTACCCTAACCTCCCACGGTCCAGAGTCAATTTTCGTCCTTCTACGGTAATATCCTAAGGCTTGCCAAGAGTATCACCCGCTATAATAAGCGGACAGGATACGCAGCCAATATAATCCTCAAGTCTCTACTGTGATACCATGTCATGCCAAGGGATATCACCCTTCGTAAAATAATCCATGGTCCTAGTTTCATAGTTCCTTATTCATTTAAGAGAAGGTCCCTCATAATTTCTTTCACATGGTTCTCACACTGGGAGAACAGATCATTCATACACAAATTGTGGCATTCCCTCCGTTTTCTTGCATATCATGCTTAATTCTCATAGATGGATACAAATTATCTTTTCTTGATGGTTTAAATCTTTTCACGACTTAACCTTTATGCATAAAGATCATATAACATAGGAAATTCTTATCACCGAGAGCCCAATTCAACTTTAAGGCTTCCGGTTAATGACTATTTTCACATTTGGTTAACTAATGCATTTTTGGGGAAAAGAATTTAAATATATGCAATTATATAAGCAACTTAATTGACAATTAAACATGCCAAAAATTATGCAAAACTCATCAAAGGGCTCAGGTGAACGGTAATAGGGCTGAATTAGTGCCTCCGAACACACCGTACGAGTCAATTCTTGGAAATTGAATGCCCAACCGATTTATATACGTAGTTAGGACATGGGTAACACATAATTACGGACAATTTAGGCATTAAACTTGAAATAATCAGTTAAACATGGCCCGGACGCATCCTAGGGTTCCGGTGAATGGGTTTTAGTATAATATTACCAAATTTGATACCCAATTGATAAATTAACTTATATATGGTATGGGTAATCATACTGTAGTCCTAATTTATATAAAAGCCCCAAATATTCATGGGTAAAAGGGGGTCGAGTGCAGATGAACAATAACTGCAGGGTTAGGGTTTCGGAAATTTCTTCAAATGCCATGAAAAACTCACAAATTGAGCATGAAATTAATATATATACATGCATACGTCATGAGTAACACGAAATATAAATTTAATCGGGTATCGGAACCAGAATACCCGATGAGAACAAAATAAAAGTACATGAAAATGAAAGATGAGGGTATGGATGCACTTGCCTCGACCTGATCTACCATTTTTCTAACTAGGTCAAGCTCAGAATCAGACCCGGAGAGCTTCGTTTGGCCGCATCTCCTTTGCACGGCTACCCTCTCTCTCTCGTGCCAGCCCCTACCATGCACACTGCTCGGCTCCCTGTGCCGACGACCATCGTCACACACCCAACGACGCCACCTCCTCCTCACGACAGCCGCCTTCCCCAGCAAAACCCTCCACCATGCCGTGCCTGGAGTGAAACCCTAACCCTGTCTCTCCCCATACTCTCTCTCCTCGATCCCCCCTACTTATTTTTCCACTCTACTACTGCTATTATTATTATTATTATTATTATTATTATTATTATTATTATTATATATTTAATTTATTTATCCTAAAATTTAAATCGATACTTGGGAATCGAACAGGCGCACCACGGGCACCGACCCAACAAATTCCAAATATTCTCTAAAATTATTATAATATTTAATTAATTTTTATCACGCCCAAATTATCTAAAATAAACAAATAAACTCAATTAAATCAAATAAAAATATTCAGGACATTATAATGTCCATTCACCCTAGTAGGATGGAGAAAGGGGCAGCCTTCTCCTCACCAGGGCAAAGCTACCTTTTCCTCGAGATTGCCCCGGCAAGGACAACCGAATGCCGGCTGGAAGAAGAGGATGACAATTGCTCTATACTCAAGCCGCATCCATTACAGCATTGAGGACAATCGAGTATGGACATCAGAAAGAACATACTCCAAGTGTACAATCGAAACTCTCAAAGCTCCCTCCGATCCTAATTAATGGCAGTACAGGCGCCATGCCCACTCCGAACCCTGACACCACTCAGCTGGTGAATGAGTGGTTTGTAAAGTGAGGTGTAGGAAACCCCTCCATTTATAGCCAAGGAAGAAAATCGGCGAGTAATTATTGTAAAAGATCGTATCTGACGACACTATCCATAGAGAATCGGCGAAACCATCAAATTGCCCCCGAATATTTCCAAACAAAGCACCAAATCGCTGCCCTCTAGTACAAAAGAGCTGCAAAATGCCTAAGAAAGGAATGCATGCACCATTTGCTACAGGAGACGTCCCACCAAAGGAAATGCCAATAGTTGACAAAGCTCAGCCTCCCGACATGGAGGCTAGTGATGGGTTTAGTAATTCAATGGGCCTACATAGTAGAAGCCTAGCAAAATCCCACGAAGTTTGAAGCCCATGAAGCACTATGGCAGGCCCAATCAGTGGCCCACGTAGCTCTGCCCAGGGGCAGCCCAACAGCTTAGCAAACTCTAGCTAAGAAGACAAGCTCATGTGCCATTGCCGACACGTCGCACCCAACCGTCTAGCAGAATCATCAAGTAGTTACTTGAATCTACCGCCGCCAATCACAATGCGGATCGCTCCTCCAACTCATCGGAAAAACTATGCAGCGCTCCACTAGCACGCGGGTTGCACCTTCCACAACCGTTTGGCCATCTCAGCAACCACACCAAAGGAGGCACCATTAGCAGCGCAGGCCCACCAATGATTCAACAACGATATCGTCAATCATCATTTTCTATATAATCCTCACACTCCACAAGGAGAGGAGGAGAAAGAGGAAAAACCTAAGAAAGAAGAAGAAAGAAATGGAGAGGCCAAGGGAGAAGCCAGAAGAGAGGAGACAAACACTTCAAAGAGCGAAGAAGGCAAGCCTACCCTCATTTCTCAAGAGGTCTCATTCTCCTACCATGGCCAATAGAGATGTTGGCCTCATACCACTCCAAGTTCTCTTTTTTTTTTTTTTTTGGTAAGTAAGTATTTTGGATTATAGGGAGAAAAAATTACAAAATCTATGTTTTATCTCCAAGTATTTTGACTTGGATTTAAAACATAAAAAGCTAGGGCATTCCCCGAGCAAACGGTACAACAGATAATACCAAAAAAGCCTCTA
Organism: Nepenthes gracilis; assembly: GCA_033239525.1. Classification (NCBI taxonomy): domain Eukaryota; kingdom Viridiplantae; phylum Streptophyta; class Magnoliopsida; order Caryophyllales; family Nepenthaceae; genus Nepenthes; species Nepenthes gracilis. Next base: position 921,714 of record BSYO01000023.1, read on the forward strand.
AGAGGACTACGTTCAACAGAAAATAACATATGTAATCTGAAATTACACATAAGCAGACACACAAGCATCAATAGTGCATGAGCATCTTGCGGTGCAACGCAAGCAACACCTGGGCAGTTCACTTGTAGTGCATCCGGATCCAGCTTCAGCGCTGGGCTCACCAAGATCAGCAGATGACACCATCTGGAGGCAGCCAGCAAACTGCCTATGCACCAAAATAGCCCAGCAGCCATTCCATAATCAGCAAAAGGAAGGACCCCTGGCATCAAATATACTAGCACCTACACAATGCCACATAGCAGCTACAAGAAACTGAAACCAGCTTCAATACCATTCAACTGCCCATGCTTCAGAAGCACCACGCAGTAGGGCACTAACCCACGTGTATATCATCGAAGCATCAGCAGCAAAACTCCAAAAGAAAGATCAGCATTTCCATCAGCATCTTCCAAGAGTTCTGTCGAACTCTATGATTAACAAACCAATTGCAGCTGAACAGCAAGCCCTCGATCGCACCAGGTCTAGCTACACCGTCCGGTGTGAATTAAATGCAGAGAGGCATCACAGTTCAGCAAACAAAAACAGTGGCCACACCCCAACAACATCCAATGCAACAACCGCATTTCACCCATCATCAAAGTCAGGCGTGATCTCCATCCACAGCCTCACAAAATTGGCAACAAGATACCCGAACTTGCAAATGCGCATCTAGCGGGAGCACATCACCCACCTCGAAGACACCGCCATTCGGGGTCCTCCAGAGCCAGCACATCCACAGTCCACCGGAGCACCGCCACCATCGCCGGGCTTCAAATACATCAATGCTACCGGCTTCGAGATCACCAAAGATACCAACAAAGATAAAGAAGAATCGGTTAGCTTCACGACCCAACCCGATGTCGAAAAGGAAAATTCAACAAAGATCTTGAACAGAGCCAGTGAACTCCAAAGAGACCGAAAAAATCGTAGTTTTAGCTTGAGGTAGGCACGCACCAACCAAACTGGCAAGAACAAACCATCACCAACCAATACATACACAACATACAACCAGCCGCCACCCTCGGAACTGAGATTAGAATCCAATTCACCTCGAGTAGGCAAGGCCAGCATACTGACAGAACAAACCGAAACAGAGTCTAAACCTGTTCCACCTAATGCCAACGTCAAGGAGAAGCGCCTGCGCAACAAGGGGAGCAAAAGACCGAAAAGTCCAGACCAGTTCAACCAAAACCAAATCCGAGTGTATAGGCGGCCCCCTCCCCAACCCACACACCTGCAGCGGTGGCTCATAGGAACACGGCACCCGGACCGATTATTCGACAATGCTCCAGCAAAAGCCGAAGCCAACCCAAAGAACAGAGAATACCCTTGGGGTATCACCGTATTCACACACAGCGATTACACCATAAGCGGGTCCAACCAAACACCGATCGAGATGATTGTGCCAGGACCAACGAAGAGTCCAGGACTCCATCTTGACCCGACAAATCAAGATACAACGGAAAGCAGAGGTAATCACCTCACAATAGCAACTATGACAGCTGCAAACAACTCACCGCATTAGAAGGATTTTCAGCGTCCGAACATGGCCATTCCCACTACTTCCGCACTCCAGCCCATACTTCCATACTAGAATTAAAAACAGGCTCCCCCAAACCATCAGACCGGAAGGAACGTACCGGCAGAGAGGCTTCAGAAACCGGGCTCAGTCGTTCATCAACGTCAAAACCAACGAGCAGCGAAGAGCAATTACAACGGAGAGGACCCAACATCCCACAGCCAGTGGCTGCAAGCAGATGGAAATCCATCACACCCGAAGGATCTCTTGCATCAAAGCAGTCTTCAGCCAGCTCTTCAGAACCACCTCCAGTAGATCCAAGCCTGAATAGCACGGCATCCCCCAACCCGTCCAACAGGATGAAAAACACTGGGAACGAACCTTAGAAGCCCGCAGAAGAACATACCTTTGTCAGCGCCAGATTCTTTGAGGAGCACACAGACGTCGAAAGCGTCAAATAGCACCTCCCGAAACCAGTCAGAAGGGAAAAGGGGCTGAGCACATCCAGCCAGTAAGCAGAAACGGGCCTACGCACGGAGCCCTGGAACAGGGCCGATCAGCGCCAGAGAACAGGGTGGGAGATCCACACCACTCCGAGACGGATGAACCGGAGGAACACCCATAGAGTAGCCAGGGCCATAGAAATCGCACTGCCAAAGCACGAACCGAGAGATTTAGGGCCTGAACGGCAAGGACGACACCGAAACCTAAGAGGTCTCAGTGCCGCCGCGTGAGTAAAAGAAGGGGAGGAGAAACGGGAGACGGCCGGGCTAGGCAGCCAGGAGACCGGCCGTGGCCGACTCATAGAGCCAGGAGACCGGCCTGAACACTCCAAGTTCTCTCACTATAAGCTTAGTGATGTCTACTCATAGAGCTAGGTGCTAAGAGCCCCTCCATCAGAAATCATAACGGAGACTATTCAACATTCTCACCTTCGTCACCATCACCCAGAAGTCGTTCTCTCCTCCGGTCAACCACCCTATTTTCGGGTCCACAATGCTTTTCCTCTCAGAAGCACTCTCCCACAAAAGTCCTTTATCTCTCAAAGCCGCCCCTCAAACATGTGTAGTCAGCAAAGCTAGTCCTCCACTTGTAATGACCCGAACGAGAGTCTCCAGACCTGGCCCAGACCGATTCTACAAAAGATCCTCTATCTCATCGAAATCGTCAATTATCCATCATAAATTTTAATATTCATCAATGTAAACGAACTCAAAATTATTAATCGCCAAAAAAAATAATTATTAACAATCCTCATAAATGCACCAAAAAATATAATATCCATAATAAAAAAGTTTCTCAAAATAGTGAAGAAAAATAAATATCCATAACATTAAATTTTTAGGAACACGGTCCTGATAAATATCCAAATACTAGTAAGCTAATAAATGATCTAAATCTCTCATCATGATAGCATCAGGTGTCGAGGTTCGTCTCTACTTGAAATCACCACAGCAATATATGATCTCTGCTAATCTAATATCAACCTGTCCACTCTGGAGTCAAAGAAAATATAAGAATGAGCCGATTACCTAACAAATAAATATAAGCAACAACACATGAATACAAATAAGTATCTTGGATTACAAGATCCAATATATAATTCACTATCCGAGATTCAATAACATACCGTGTCTACAATTCAAAAGCTATATAAACAACTAAATATTAGGAATACAATATGGATTTCACCGAATCTGATGATCTACTCAATACGAGGTCACAACTATACGAAATAATTTTGATGGCTTTGGCCTATTCTGGCTTGGTGTTTGTTGTCCTGTGGGTAAAAGGACGTCTGAGCTGGTGCCCCTGCAATTGTTGCTTGATGCCCGAGTCTCTATGATATTTGTCTGCAGAAGGAAGCAACTTGATTGTTGCAGTATTTGCGGCTGAGTCTGCGTCGCTTCAATAAATACTGTCTTATCTACCTGAATTTGGTAGTTGATTCTGAATGGGTTGGAGCTGTATGATTTTGAGGCGTTCGAGCTGATACTCTTGCTGATGCAATGGCTGGGAGTCCATCCAATTGCATGTTGGGCTGATTGACAATGGATGCTGGAATGCAAAATTTGCAAATTTTTTTACCAAATCTAGTTTTCTGTTCTGCTCCTGAGGAGCTGTGCTATGCGGAATTCTACTGGCGGTGGTAATGACACTTTCCTGCTGAGGTTTTGTTTCTTAGGAGCATGTTGGATGATGTGGCTTGCCAGTGGCACTGACTGTGGCATCTGTCCCACGCATTCTGTGGTTGCTCTGCCAGAAGCTGAAAATATATTTGATGACATAATGGCTCTGAAGCTTAATGGTGAACTTGCATGGGCTGCTATTCCCTTTGCTGAAGGCGGGTCACTCCTGCCCTGAGGTAGGCTGATGGTCTTATGCTCGATGAATGCCAATGGACAATTGAATCTGATGTGGAGCTGGGTGGCTTGTATTTCTGATGTTGCAAATCTGCGTGGGTCTTATTCTGCACTGTTGCTTCATCCATCTTGGCTGGAGATGATCAGTATGGAATGAGCAGCTGCTTCTAAGTTGTTAATGTCAGGTGATGACGATGTGCTGGTTGCCCAACATTAGGCAAGTTTTGTTTCCTCCTAGAGGACCTCATTTTTTATGTTAAAGTTTGGTGTCATTTGCTGTACTAAGCTACTCGGGGTATGCCCTAACGTTCTATAACTTATCCCCAAGTCAAAATACTTGGCAATAATGCATAGTTTATGTAAATTTTTTCTCCCTTAAATCCAAATTTACTTGCTTATCAAAAAAAAAAACTATACAAAATAACAATCATATTTACTGTGTGAGATAATAATAATATCCATAGACCTTATTCTTCCATAGTGAACCAAAGGCTACGCATTTACGCCCTCAATGACTGGGTAAGTATCATGAAATTACCCGATATCTATGGTATCCCTATTACCCCAATAGTCCTCCCAGAGGTTATACCCATAATATACTTATACCGTCTCTGATACTCTTACTTATAATATCTCTAATATTATCCTCTACAATGGTCACTCAACTATAAGTATCTCTCCTCAATATCAACAATCTCAACCTTCAGAATAGAATAAGTATTAAAAAAGTATAGATTACTCTAAGGTTTCTTGAACTTTCATTCATCCGGATACCGTAGAGTCTTCGTACACTCTTCTTTACTTATCCATAGATTACTAATAAAAGATGCACACATGATCAAAGGCAACACGAAGAATCATTTATCACAGGAGCAAGAGAAAGTTTAAGGAAAGTTTGAATATTCGATCGAATACCATAATATTTTATTAAATCCTTTTTAACACGCATAATATCCAAATTTTATCTCTAAGACTACAAAAAATATTTGCTATTTTGATGCTACCAAACAAGGTCACAATTTCTCACATTATTCAACTATTTGGCTAATTTTGCAAATGTCCTATCAAAATAATAATCGCCATCAATTCTTCCAACTTATAATTTCAATACACACACATATACAGTCACACTAACTTCCAATATACACTCACACTTTTACTGCCACTACCAGTACACACACCACACTTCAGCCCACCAGCTACACACACACACATACACACCAAGGGCACTCATACACAGCAATACACTCTACTTATACAAACACAGAGCACACACACAAGCAACATGCACACACTCAATAGCACACTACACACTTATACTCACACACACACACATAAATACGGCACACATAACAGGTATACCAACTTCAAACAAACACCATCCACGTATATACGTATGTGTATATATGTACAAATAGTTATATAATCAACCCGCATATTTATACATGTAAATTTTTCACTTACGTACCTACAAAATCCTGCCGATGAATTATACATGAACGAAACAAAAATCCTGAATCACGTCTCCCCATTTTCATGCTTCTCAATTATTGGAAAAACAAAAGAAAAATAGAGCATGGTGCTCTGTTCCAATTAACCAAATCGATTTCCACCGAAAAATAAGGAAAGCTCATTGTGTTTTCTCTTTTCCTATACAAAGAATATGGGTTTGCAAAACAATCCTACTAAATTTCACACCTTAATTCACCTCGAAACCCAACAAATCTGAGGTTTTACACCATCGGAGCCACAAGCTCTGTTTTTGTTATTTCGGATTTGCAACAGAGATTTTTATTCGTTTCCCACCAAATCCAAAATAAAGTCGACATCGATAGGGAAAATGAAAGAATTTACTTACCTTAATTTCATGTTTTTCTACTGAGTCAGCAGGTAACGGCGGCTTCTCTCTTCGATTTGTGTGTGGCTTTCCTCTTCGGTTCATACACGCTCCCTCTCCTCACCACTGTCTCCTTAAGTAAAGGTATGATGGACCAAAAATTCTACCAAAAATCTGGCAGAGTTTCGTCTGTAAAATGAATTTTTGTCAAATATAAAACCTGTATAAAACCCTATACAGAATCCACAGTATACATACAATATAAACACAGGATCCCCATTGCCACAACAAACACACTGGTGGCATCGTCGTCGTAATTCCAGTATAACATTGGCTCAAAAAGGATGCCAACTAGGAACCCATTTTTACAAAAAAATAAAACATACCTGCGGAAGCTACTACATCCATCAATGAATAGCGGAAACTATCTATATATCCATCATCATCATGGCATACATATACATAACCATAAGTATCAAAATAATTATTACAATATCCTTACCTTTACAAAATAACAAAACTAAATCCTTAAAAGCTTTCCAATCCGTATCAAATGCCTATCATACGCTTATAGCCTATTTGAACTCGTCGGACATAACGGCTTGCTCATCTGGAAGGAAAGAGAAGTAAGAGTAGGCTAACACCTCAACAAGTGTATCATAATCAAAAGCGGTAGACACATAAGCGAAGATAAGTAAGAAAAAGAGAAATAATCACGACAGAGATGCATAAACGGGAACATGATCAAATATTCTTTGGAATATAATTTACTTCTCTTTGGGATATATTTTATGCATGATTATTTTTTTTTTTTTGGTAAGTAATTAATTACATTAAATTTAAATGATATGTACAAATAGCTATGATCTTTACCAAGTGTTTTTCCGACTTGAAAAAAGAAACATAGAAACCGGGAGTCCCCAGGACCATGACAAATGACATTAAAAACATGAGAACATTGTCTAAAACATCGATGAGAATGCAAATCTTGCTCAGTAATTGAATCGCACTCCGAAAGCAGCAAGCACCGGAAAACATCAGAAGAAGACAGTCCGATCAACTTAAGAATGAGGATCACATCAGTCAGCAATTGTACAAATAACGCTCCGTACTCAGCTACCAATCCACTCCGTCCAATAGTGAGCATAAAGCAGATCGGCCCTCTCCTATCATTGAGCAGAAAAAGACCAAACCATCCTTGCAGAGAACAAGTGGTCACTTCGACCATATAGTCAGACTTCGGACTTAATCATGGAGTGGCCACTCCGGTCTTTGGCGAAATAAGGTCACAAGCCCTTATTATCGACTCAGAGGCGAGCCATCTACATCTCATACCTGTAGACAGGCCACAAGGCCCCCACAAATTTTTCTTGGGGCCTGGAGGTAGTCCTCGTCCTTCCACAATAATATCCAAAGGCATGCTAAGAGTATTACCCGCTAAAATATGTGGGCAGGATAATCCTTGAGTTTCTACTATAATATTATTGGCAGGTCAAGGGATATTACCTCTATATCACAATTCTATGGTCCTAGTTCAAGGGTTCTTATTCATTTGAGGGAAGGTCCACCATAATTCAATTCACAATGTCTCCATCTGAAAAAACCATTCGATCACATATCACATTGTGAACTTTCCTCTGATTACATATATGATTATTATCTTTCTTTCGGATTTAAATATTTTCACAAGTTAATTCAGATGCATGGATCTTACAATGCATAGGAAAGATTGGAATTCCTTACCACATTAGGCAATTATCACTTTGGGGGCCTTCGGAACACATTTCTTTACAAACAGAGTATAAATACATATTTTTGGGGCTTACAATTGAACATATATGATTAGACATAACCTATATGACAATTAATTACGATGGAAGCATATAAATTTTACAATTAGGCTTAGGTGAATAGTAACAGTGTCGATTCAGAGCATCCGGACGTCACGAACAGGTCAATACTTGTGAGATCAGACGCCTGGCCGATATATATGCATAAGTAGGATATGGTGATTCATATGTTGGGGTCAATTTAACATATAATCGAAGGGAAGGGGGAAAATCCCAAATCGGGTGCGGTTAGGGTTTGGCGAAGCCAAACCGGGCCAAACGGGAGGGGAATCGGACAATAAATCATAAAGACTTTAGGTACTAATCATAAGTCACATAATTTTCACAATTTGGGTGGATATCGGAATGATAATACCCAATAAAAAATGAATAAAAATTAAAAGAGGAGATAAAAAGGATATTGGAGGACTTGCCTCGACCGATTTATCATTTTTATAACTAGCTCTCTGACAGATTCAAACTCATGGGCTTCGATCTCCTCCTCTCTCTATTCTTCAAGCTCCCTCTCTCTTAAGGTTTGGTTCGCGTGCAAAAATAAAATCACAAGACTCCAGCTCGCATTTTACAATGGCTTGGCGCTAAAGCGCCAAGCGAGCATGCAGCGACTACGGCCATTCTATTTTTGGCGCCCACCTCTGCGCTCAAGTGCACAGCAGGTGCCGTGCTGCTGGCAGAGCACCAGCAAGCAGCAACCCTATTTTTCCTCATTTTAACTTCAATACATTTTTTTTCACGTACATTAAGCCTAGTCTTGATTATTATCATATTAATTACCTTCTAATTATGACGTTTTGGAACTAGAACCTCACAAAAGGTAGATCTGAATATGGTTTAGTTGGTTTCCATTTGGGGCATTGATCTCCTTCATTCTCCTCACTGCTATTAAATCGCATCGTTCCCCTCTCTTCCTTCTCCTTTCCTCTTTTCCTTTCTTATTTCCCTCCACCCTTTCTTCTTCTTTCCTTTTTTTCTCATTATTATTATCTGAAAAAGGATATTTCATCCCAAATTATACAATAATATTTCGACCCCGTATAATAATAGCAGAAGCAAAAAAATTTTAAATATTCAATACATGTAATGAATATTTAGTTCTAGATACCAACAATAATAATAAGTATAAACATATACGAGAATAAGCAATAACAAAAAGACATAATTTTGGTGACGAAAGAAAAACTCGATACCCACAATAATCGAGATAAATCCTCTGGCCTTCAGTGGCTAGGGAAGAAATGCACTATGAAAATCAACTTACAGACCGGGTGGTAACGACGTACTAACCTAATCAACTTACTCCTGTCTTGTGATCCCTATTAAGAAACTCATTAGATTTGCCCGTGGTAACGGAACTGGATGCCTTCCGGTTTTCACGTCAATCTTCTCTCTTGAACCACTTAAATTGCCAAACATGACCGAATCCCCTTGTTCAATGTACCAATATCACCAATGAATGTAAAAGGATAGAAGCGATGAAAATGAGAAAACACAATGCGGAGAGAAAACTTTGTCAACGGAGCACAATCGTAAGCATGAAGTTTTCTCTATGATGGAGCACAAAAATTAGTTTTTTTTCCAGAGAGGAGGCTCCTCACAAGTCTGCCAGAGGTCTTAGGGTTTCAAGGTATAAGACAATTATTTATAGATGGTTCAAAAGAAATTTAAAAAAAAAAAGAGACATTGGAGACATGCACGCCGTGACGCTCGAGCACACAGCAAGCGCACGTAGGGTTTCACAACACCACTTGAGCATGGAGGAGGTGACCAACGAGCAGCCATACACTATTTTTTGCTCTCGAGCATGGAGGAGGCTTGCAGCAAGCGTGGTGATTCTGAAATTTCTGCTCGAGCGTGTGTTGATCGCAAGGCAGGCACAGGCGTACTAGAATGACAACTCGAGCGGCATGTGAGTGCACAGCAGGCGTGGGTCTTCGGGAAGTTGGGCTCACGCGAATATCAGGCGAGAGACAGGCGCGGTGGTCCTAGAGCCTTGGAACGAACTGCTACGAAAATTTAATAATGCAGCACTTCGATGAAATACAACCCGACATCGACACATGACTAAATTTGGTCACGAAATATACCGACCATAAAAATGACCCTATTATTATTATTATTATTATTATTATTATTATTATTATTTTTATTTTTTTTTTTTTCTATTATTTTGTTGACATAATATAGCTGCAAATGTTTAATTCCTTTATAATGATGGATAGATCAAGTTTAAGTACTAAAACTTGGGCCAATTAAGCCCAATCTAAGAAATTATCTAATTAAATATATATTTTTACTTATTCCTTTTTAAATATAATCCAATAATTTCTATATAATTTATAATAAAAGATTTAAAAATATTCAAAGTGTTACAACCGAACCCCTTAAAAAAAAAAAAAACTTTTCATCCTAAAAAACATACCTCAATCATCGAATAGTCGTGGGTATTTTTTGCACATATCTGCTTCCATTTTCCATGTCATATCTCCTTCACCTTGATGATTCCAGACAATCTTCACGAGTGGTAGTACCTTGGAACGTAGAATCTTATCTCACCGGTCTATAATCTGTGCTGGTTCCTCGATGTACAATAGATCCACTTGTATTTGCAGCTAGTCTTGCTCAATTACATATGACTCGTTGTGGACATACTTTCTTAATATGGATACATGAAATACGTCGTGTACTCCTACAAGTGACAATGGTAATGCTAGCTGATAAGCTACTTCACCAACCCGCTCCAAAACCTCAAACGGTCCAATAAATCTAGTGTTCAATTTACCTCGTTTTCCAAATCTCACAATACTTTTCGTGGGGGATACCTTCAGAAATACCGCATTGCCCACCTCGAAGTTTAAGTCTCGATACCTCTTATCTGCATAACTTTTCTTTCGACTCTGAACTATTCGCATCTGTTCTCAGATCAAACGGATTTTCTAAGTGGTTTCTTGTACAAGATCTGATCCTAAAATCTGGCAATCTCCTACTTCCTCACAATTTACTGGTGAACGACACTTTCTCCTATAAAGTGCTTCGAAAGGTGCCATTTTGATACTAACTTGAAGGCTATTGTTGTACGCAAATTCCACCAATGAAAGATACGTATCCCAGCTACCTTCTATTTCTAGGATCGAGCTCCTAAGCATGTCTTCCAACGTTTGAATGGTCCACTCTGTTTGGCCATTAGTTTACGGATAAAAGGTGATACTAAACTTCAACCTCATCCCCAATTTTCTATGCAACCCTTTCCAAAATTGTGAAACAAATCTCAAGTTTTGATCTGAAATAATACTGGCTGGTATTTCATGTAATCTCACGACCTTGTTAATGTAAAGTCTGGCCAACCTATCCAGCGAGTATATCAATGTCATGGCTAGGAAGTGTGCAGATTTAGTTAATCGGTTCCCAATAACCCATATTGCATTATTGCCTTTAGTGGCCCTTGGAAGTCCAATGATGAAGTCCATATGTCACGACCCAAAAATATAATATACGCAGGTCAAAAAAAATCAATAATAACACTTTCATCAACCATAAAAACCAACCCGGGTGTGACAATTCATAATATACAAGACCCAATATAATAAAACCCATACAAGCCTCATCGGATATAAATCCAGACAAACATAATATACTACCTGCTATCCAAATATCGCAAGAGAGGTATTCAACATTTCAACAACTCATCAACATAATACAATAGCTCTAATATATTCTATGAATGGATCAGGACCCTCATTCGGCTAAAAACAGAATCATAATATATCTCCAGGATTTAAAATATAACCAATATAAATATCTCTACTCACCGATAGAGATCTACCGTATCAAATAACGTCCAAACTCTACAAACGTATCCAAGCCACTGGTCTGAATGGATAAAATATGAAAACGTGAGCCTAAAACTTAATGAATATCATATATATTTAAACAATACATATAAATCAGAGATAATGGATCACGCATCATAACCGTGTAAAATATAAAACACAAGGTCCGTTAAATCTCTAAAAACCAAGGAGATATCTCGTACTAAATTATCGTCCATATAAAACAGTTCCTCCGAGACATAATCATAATAAATAACGATCCAGTTAAATTTCATAGGCGATATCATATCATATGATCCGAGGTCACTTAGGCCGCAACTGTCACCACATCCGTGTAGGACACATACCATCGTCCGGATCTAAATTCCATATAGCATATGCTGAAATCAAAGGAAATACCGAAACCAAGACATATAAATATAAAATATGTTCCGGGGCATAAACATCAGTACGTACGAGACATTCTTATCGCCCATCCGTTGGCCAAAACACGTATCTCAAATTATAGTCCACATAATACATGCAAAAATACAGAGTATGCATAAAATCGGAGAACCAAAGATAAGTAATACCAACTTGAGGAAGGGTTACCCTCGTCCAGTAACCACAGCTGATACCAGTAACCACAGCTATATCAGCTGTGATTTAAACCAGCAGCTCAAGGCCCGGCTACGATTTAGGCCAGTAACTAGAGGTCATCCATGTACTCTATCTCCCATAGATTAGGAACTTGTCCACTATATTTTATCACCCGCGACTTTGGGTACAACCTCAAATTTTAATTATATATTAGGACGTCCGGATATATTAGTTTTTCGTTAATTCCTTATGATGATTCTCATTTAAATACACAGTGGGACAGATTAACTACTAAACGCCTCAACCTTCCTGTAAGCGGAAGAGGGCCACATCATATACATCCACATCGGGACTAAGCCTCCCCATCGAGAGCGGTACCAATATTTCATGCCTCGAATCACATATAACAACCTATTGGGTCTCGAACCACCATGGTCTCGTAGTGACCCTGCCCCAGTAGCATGCGTGTGGACCAACGCACAGCCTAATTCATGGTTCCAAACATACGAATTTACAGATATACATATATACTGTCGGGGCATCCGAAAACCCTCCAAATCATAAATACCAATGTAAAACCACCACACGACCAATAAAATATATATGCATGTACATAATTAACAAATTTGAGGTATATAAAAATACATGTATGTTAGTAAAATCTCCAACATTAGTCAAAACATATCAAAAATTAAATCAGATCAAGAATAGGGCTAGAGGATACTTGCCTTTACATCATACTCCACAAATCTGAAGAAAGGATATCCCAAAGTATCAAAATTTGGCATTTCTCTCTCCTACCGGTGTGAAACCCGCGCACCCCTTCCTCTCTCCTCTACGCAAGCCTCCCGCTCTGTTACCGCTATTGTCGCCACTCCTTTGCCGCTGCTCCACCACCGCGCCGCCTCACATGGCTATCGCAAGCCTCCCCGACCTCACCTAGTCGTCGCCAGCCCCGTTACGCTGCTGTCTTTCTCCCTCTCTCCTTGCACAACTTCAACGCCAATGTCCTCAGCCCGCGACCATTGTGAGCCGCCAACGACCACCAGCCCACCACCATCACTGCTGACCCCTTCCTTCCTCTCCCTTCTCCTCCTCCTATTTCTTCCTCCTTCTCCCTTCTTCTGCACAAAACCCTAACCCCTTTCCCCTCTCTCTCTCCCCGATCCCCTTCTCTTCTTCTCTTCTTTTCTTTTTTTTCTTTTATTATTATTATTATTATTATTATTATTATTATTATTATTATTATTATTATTATTATTATTATTAATTTTACTTTTATTTATTCCCAAATCCAACTCGATATTCGGACAACCGCACAGGTGCACTGTGGACGCCACCTGAAATTCCAATCATCCCTTAAAATTTTATAATATTTTAATTTATTTTTATCACATCCGAAATACCCAAAATCACAACAAATATTAAAATAATTCCAACGGGGTCTAAGATATTACACCATGGAGATGTGTTCACACTTTCGGCACGAAATTGGCAACTGCTGAAGCTTCCTAGCTGGTCTTCGATGTTTCACTTTGACTTGTTAGCAAATCAAGCATTTGGCTACAAATTCAGCAATATCTTTCTTCATTGCCTTCCACAAGAAGGTTTTTCTCATATCACAATACATTTTAGTCATACCATGATACATTGTATACTTTAAACGGTGTGCTTCCTCCATGATCTCTTTCTTTAAATTTGTTATACTTGGTATGCAAATCCTACCCTTATACATGAGAAGCCCCTCCCTTCTCATCTCATAATCTACTCGATCTCCATAGGGCAACTCTATCATAATACCTGATAGCTCTGGGTCATCCTTCTGTGCCATCCTAATCTTTTCTACAAGTACTGGTTGCACCCTGAAATGTGAAACCATTACTAGAGGGTTCCTCGGATGAAATTGGATATTACAATTCTCAACTTCCTCCAGCATCCTCCACTCTCTCATCATTAGTGGGCAATAAGACTGGCTAATTTTCTACTTAGTACTTTTTTTTGTAAGTAATTAAAATGTATTAATAAAAATAAAAGAATACAAATCAGATGTTCAATCTTCAAATAGATTGGAGATAAACAACTACACTAGGGCATACCCCGAGCCGAGAAATACAAGATTCCAAAGAGAAAACAAAAACAGACTCCGGTAGCAATATACTTACAAGGCTAAACAATGGGAAAACGCCATTCATGCAATGGCAGGAGAATAGACATCATACAGATCAGACAATGCAGAAGAGCATGAAGAGTAGACAACCCAGCATCGGTAGCAAATCAACCTGATCCAGGAAAGATAATCCTCCCCCAACTAGACAGTCCTGAAGTCCAACTCATCACATCAATCGGCAAACAACCAAGGATAGATCCGCGCTCAGAGTCGTCACTCTGTCAAGGATCCGAACGTCCGTGCCAAAGGGAGTAGCCAACTATACGTCGGCAGGAGAACATGTAGAATAGCGACGCCCGCATGGCCAAACAGCTCCCCCTTTTTTTTTAAAGAAGAAGAAGAAGAAGAAGAAGAAGAAGAAAGCCCCTAAGTAACCAAACATCACACCGGATGGTCAAGGGAATTTTTTTTTTTTTAAATATAGAGAAAACCCACAAGACCGACGAAACACACCAAATAAACTGGACCAGAGCCAGCCCTGCCCGAGTTACTAAAACTTTTTTTTTTTTTTGGGAAGAGACCCCAAGGAAACCGGAAGGCACACCGGATGGCCAAGAAACTTTATATATATATATATATATATATTAAAAAGAAGAAGAGACCCCAAAGAACCGGAAAGCACACCAGATGGTCAAAGGATTTTTTTTTTTTTTTATGAAGAGAGAAGCCAAAGCCGAAGAATTTTTTTTTTTTTTTTTTTGATAAGCAAGTATTTTGGATTAATGGGAGAAAAAATTACAAAATCGATGTTTTATCGCCAAGTATTTTGACTTGGGGATAAAACATAACCCGCTGGGGCAAACCCCGAGCAACTAGTACATCCGAAGGTACATAACAAACCTCTAGGAGGCCAACGTTCTATAGAACCTATAGAAATTGAAAAATATTACATCACAACCCAGAAGGAAACCGCCGCTTTCCATCCCCCTGTAACCCGAGACATCCGGCTGCTGAAATATACCAGCAGCAGCAAAGAAAATCCACCAATCCATATTCAAAATCCACACAGCATTGGGAGCTACAGCAACAGACCCAATTGCCAGACCCACCAGCTTCCATGCATCCAAATCACCACAACGAATCCAAGATTAATCCAGCTCCCACATTCAGGTCATAACCAATATCAACAGCAAAAACTGATTACATCAGCAAGGAGAAACTGTGAATGGCGATAGCCAACAAAACAGCACCAACAGAAGCAGAAACCAGCACGGCAAACTGCATACACAATCATCCAGGGAGTATACAACCGTAACAGCCAATCAAAGCTGATCGGTGCCTACAAAGCAAGCAATGCTGGGTAAAAAATCATAACAAATGTAGTAGCAATGCTGCGCCAACAAGCCCAGCATCAGCCACATTCGATCGCAGCATAGTCCAGCAAAGGGAACCAGCCAAAATGAAATCAGATTCCTGATCCAACAGCAACCCATGCAACATCATCATCTCTCCATGCATCAAAACTGGCCCAGCTATTCATCAGCCTCACCCAGCCACCAAGAGCCAAGATCAGCTACCAGCACTTCACCTAGCCAGGGGAAGAATCAACCAGATCGGCATCAGTTTATCCCAGCAATTGCAGGACACTACATCAGGAAGGACAGCGCTGTTGAGAAATCAGACTGCCACCTCCAGCAACAAACCATAGATTCTCACACAATAGGGAGAACTACAATCCAGCTTTCTTCATTCCATGAAAGAAGAGGGATAATTCATGCAGAAAACCATCAGCAGCTGACTCTTCAATAGCAGCCAACGGCTGCTATACGCACTCACCAAAAGATCATTCAGCAGCATCACCCAAAAGAGGCACGTTCAGCACATATGCTGCAATACTGCACCGCCTGCTACAGGAGCCGCTATTCAGCAGCAAAATCAATAGCAATTTGCAACATACAACACTCCACCAGCAAAAGGAAAACACTATTGAGTCACCCAAACAAGATGGATCCATACCCCATCATCACACCAATGGTGAATGAACAAATCCAGAAGTTATCTGCCAAGAAGGATAATTCCTCTTCGAGTACCTCAGCCAGTAGGCCAGTAACAGCACACAACAAATGATAGAAAATCCCTCAGCAAACTAATAGGACCAAGAATCATCTTGCAAGAAGAGGCAAAAGAGATTATGGAGAAGCAATGGCCAACAGCATACACCCTAGAGGAGCCCCGCACCATTGACCAATCCATAATCAGCTTTTATTAACATCCGAAAAGACACCATCAAAGGGCCAAAGCTCCCGGGGAAGCCTTGGGTTTTTTGGGTTTTTTCTTTTTCCGTGAGTTTGAAAGTGTCCAAGCTTCACTCTCCAGGGCCAACGCCTCATTGACGCTTAAAAATTTCTCGGCGGAGTAAACAATGGTCCGACCCACTGAAATTTCAGCAGAAGAGATACCAGGTTTTACAGATTCGGAACCCACATGCTTGAACGAATCCAAGCCATACTTTTTTGTTATACGTCGAATAGAGTTAGGAGTACACTCACTATCAGTGTCAGTTTCGGGGCTTGACCTTTTGGGGAGCGCAGAAGGAGGGCCCCCCATTCTTCCTGTTGCATTTGAAAGGCAAACCGATCGGCCTGGAGCTAAGGACAGCATAAAGGAATCAGATACCAAAGGAGCAGAAGCCAAATTGGCCTCCTCATCATCAGGAGAGGGATGGTTTATCACAGTGGAATCAACCACCGTGCCAAGAACATCCACACGGCCCTCTATGGAGGTCAGCCTACAGGGCAGCATGGCTACTCCATCATCCACATAATCCATTTGATCAGGATCCAGCCCAGGACCACGGATCATAGCAGCAGAAGGACAGGTGGTCGAATTGGGGCCATCCGGGGAATCCAACACAGAAGCCACTGATGCAGTACTTGCCTCCAGCATTGGTTGGACCAGGCGGGGCACCGAAGGTTGATTTATCATAGTGGGAACAACCGAAGAACTGGTGGATGATTTGGGGACATGTGAACAATCCAACACAGAGACCTCAGATGCTGTACACACCTCCAGCTTAAGTTGAACCAAACTGGGCACCACGCCATTCAGGTCCAAGGAATTTGAAACAGCACCATGAGGATTCAGACCATGGGGATCAGTCGAATGTGTCTCACACGGCTGGGATTGATCAACAGATCCAGAAGACCCACTTGACATCAGGCCATTATCATGGAAGGAAGCAGCAGATTTATGGCGGCCTAGAGAAGAGCTTCGACCTCCCCTAGTCCGGGAACCTGGCAAGTCCACCTCCACAACAATGGCATCCTCCACCTCATTTGCAGAGCTCTTTAAAAAAATCTTGGACGGGAGCACCGAATCGGGAGAGATTTTGACACACACCCTAGCAGAATGCAACCGTTCCATTTTGGCAGTTAACGAATCAAGATGGAGAGGTTTACCCACAGCACTACTAATCCAGCTAAGCCCAAGAGGGGTCCAGAAATTAGCCAAAACATTTCTCAGTCTAATCCAAACAGGAAATGAATTCAATTGTTCCCTAACCAATGGCATACCCGGGAGCCAGTGCTTGAGAAAAAGAGGATTACCTCTGAAAGTCCAAGGGGCTCTGGCCAGGACCGCGTTTGAGTGCTCGTCAGAGGAGAAACGAAAGAGAAAGAGGCCATTAGCACCCTCCGCAACATGACAGAGGCCAAATCGATGCCAAAGCCGACGAGCAATGTTGGCCACGGCATGAAAATTGAGGCCCTTACCAGAGAAGCATCCAAGCAACGTCGACTTCCAGGTTAGTAGACTCTGTTGAATCACTTCAGGGGGAGGAGAAATGCGCGCGACATCACCAGCCACAAACTGTGGGGGGAAAAATTTCAGAGGCGGAGAAGGAGAGAGTCCATGGTTTTTATCGGAATCAGACCCAGCGGAGCGGGACGAATCTAGAGCAGAAGCCAGGCACAAAATCGACGGGTTTTCCACAACAGGCGAAGAAAAAACGGGTGAGGAGGACAGGGAGCCCGAATCTATGGGAAGGTAGGGAAGAGAGGAGGCGTCAATAGGCACTCCCGAAGGGCCAGCCAGGGCCGGCAACGGCGCCGCCGGAGACGGGAGGAGCGCCATGGATGAATTTGAATTTGTATTCTCCAAAGCCAAAGCCAAAGAAGCACACCCTGATCCAGCCAGTGCAATCCTAGAGATAAGGACAAAAACCTAACATCCCGGAGAGACACTCCAAATGGAGAGGAAGTCCACAAATCCCAAGAAACACTCTACTTAGTACATCAGTCACTACATCTACTTTGTCGGGTTGGCACATATTCTGACAGTCATAATCCTTGAGTAGGTCCATCCATCGCCATTGGCGCATATTCAATTCCTTCTATGAGAATAGCTACTTCAAACTCTTGTAGTCAATACATATGATAAACTCCTCACCATATAGATAATGCCTCCACACCTTTAGTGTAGATATAATCGCAGCCAACTCTAGGTCATGGATTGAATATTTTTACTCGTATGTCTTTAGTTATCAAGACCCATAGGCATTGACCTTTTTATACTGCATTAGCACACGTCCTAGTCCTTTCAGTGGAGCATCACAATATACCATAAATCCCTTCGAGCCACTTGGGATTGTGAGAATTGGTGCTAATGTTAGTCTTTACTTTAACTATTGGAAGCTTTGTTTACATTCCTCAGACCACATGAACTTGATATCTTTCTCGGTCAATTGGGTCATCGGCATGGCTATGCTGGAAAAACCTTCCACAAACCTCCCATAGTAACATGCTAAACTAAAAAAACTATGGCATCTCACATCCTTATTTACACTTAATGAGATATCATACTACATATAAGTCCATAAATATATCCTTTTTATATACAGGATCCATATAATAACATATCAAGTGGCTCCAACCCCGTATCACTTGAATACGATGTCGGATTCTGTAGAGATGCTACTAAAAACCAAAATCATTACTGTAACAATTCTCGAAAGCACTAATAATATCCATAATAATTTGCAAAAGTATAACTAAATGATCAACACCGAATATCAACACGGTAAATACATATATTTATTTATTACAAGACGGAGGAGTACAAAATGTTTCTAATATATTACATTTCATTAACATTTGATCCTAAATATCTACTGTCTTTACTCCTAGTTCACCCGATACCGAATAGTAACCTGTATCTGAGGGGTTAAGAAAATAGTAAGCAAATTAGCCAAATGCTTAATAAGATACAAATAAAAATAAAGACATACACATTTATATTTAAAATAAATATATAAATCAAAGTTATAGGAATCATTCTTGAGTATGCAAGAACTTTTGACTTCTTTAATTTTTCTTTTCTGATTCTTAATTATTATTTGTCCTTTTATCATTTATCTTTAGATATTATAGCTAGTAGACCTTACCAACTAACGGAGCAATCAATCGAAGAAATGATTATATTATTCCACACAATCTAAGGCTATATCTTCCTTATTTATATCCCGAAAATAGAATGGATTGTGCATATCTCCACAATCTAAGGCCTTTACCTCCCCTTATACCGCGAGGTAGGTGGTACTACCTATATTATCCAGTAAACGGGACCAAAAGCTAACATCCTGCAATTGCTTTTCTTTACCTCGTTTTACACCCTGAGGTGGATGGTACTACCTATATCATCCAGTAGATGGGACCAAAACCTGACACCATCTAGCTCAGAGATCAATTCTTCGATTTTCACTGTAATATCCTAAGACGTATCAAGAAATATCACATGTTACAATACGCGGTTAGGATAATCCTTGAGTTTCTCACTGTAATATTTATGGCATATCAGAAAATATTACCCATTGAGATAATTCCTTAATCCAGTTTCATACTTCTTATCAAAATTTGAAAACTTTTTATCAGAACTTTTATCTTGTTCTTAATTCTTCTTTACTTGATTTTCTCCATTCCGAGAAAAAATACTTTTTATTCTTCGGACTTTAGAGACTTTTATAAAATCTTTCCTTGGGTATAAAATCATAGAATATGGTAAAAAAAAAATAAAATCCAATGCAATGGTCAAGCAAAGTTCTTATGTAAATTTTTCATAATATTGAAACAGGTAATCATACCATACGATAATTAATAACAAACCATAAATTTTTTTTTTTTTTTTTTGGTAAATAAACCAAACCATAAATCGTAATTGAAATTAATGCATTGTCTATTTTAATCGCTTTAACCTTAATTTCTTCTATATATTAAAATATAAATTTAACATACGATATATTCGGCTAACTCTACTATTGGTTTGGTCTTCGATTTTGAGATTAACTCAGTTAATTTTCTTTAGTTAATTTTTAGTATAATTTTATAAGGACTCGGTTTCCGATTTAGGACCGAATTAAAGGTTGGTTTGGGTCGGTCTAATTTAATATTTTTGCACTTATAAGCTGGCTCGATGGACTAGTTTACTGTATGTGAACTAAAATTTAGCATACTAGCCGATTTATTTACCAGGCTCGGGGCCTGGTTTGAGGATCAGTTTGGGTCTTAATTTTTACCGTAAATATTTTATTATTATCTTATATTATCCTAATAAATATTCGGGTGACGATTTATCCAGTTTAAAAGCCAAGATGGACAGGTTTAGGGCCTTAATTCAAACATGTGCCGGAAGGCCAATGGAGGGACTTAGTAGCTTCTAGGGCCCAGTACAGTATTATTTCAGAGGTATTTTTGGCCACAAATTTACAGGTTGACAGTTTAACATTAATACTTGATAATTTGGTTGTGTCGGGTGCTGGAACAATTGATTTCGGACCGGTTTGGTTTATTTTCTCAAGCTGCCAGGTTCAACATTCAAGGTGCTGAAACCAGTTTAGTCCAGTCTAAGAGTCCGGTTCAGTACCCATCTCAAGGAGTTTGAGGCGGCCATTTTACTGGTAAATAGTTTAGTCTCGGTGCATTATATGTTGGCCGGGTCGGCCGTCGGTTCTGCCGAATTGGGTCCAGTTTAGTCTCTCTTTCCCAACCTGCCAATCCAACATCAGCAAGGGTACTTTGGAACCTGTTCTGATATTTTCAATTTTCTGGCCACTTCGAGACTTGTTTTTGGCTGGTCCAAGGAATCCTATTATAGCTAAGAAACTCATGTTTAAATTTATGTTAAATTCCTGGCCGGTTCAAGTTAATTTCTTAACCAGTTCAGGTCATAATTTACAAACCAGCATGCTGCATCAGTCTTTCCTGATGCAGCCAATTCTGGTTGCTGTTTTGGCGACCCATTCGTGATCAATTCGGGGTCAAATTTTTCAGGTTGACACTTGAACATTATCTTAAGGTACTTAAGTTTATATCATGACTGGCTTGACCGATTTGGAGCCCGGTTCGGACCCAGTTCAAAGGCTGATTTCCAACTGCATCCTGATGCAATTCAGCAAAACCTCTTGCTGTTCATGGACAATATTTACTAACCAGTCCGGCTCATTTTTTTGAGCCATTTGGTCACGACATAAGTAAGATATTAAGCTAGTAGTATACCAAATTTGGGCCGATTTGGAATTCATTTGGTCACCAGTTCAAACAGATTACAGAAGCTGGTCAATCAGGTGCCGAAATTCAGAATCAGAACCTGATGTCCAGCAGCCCCTTGTTGTACTTAAGTTCGAATTTCTTCATGCTATAAAATGATATTATGGTAATAATAAGATAATAAACTAAAGAATTGACGTATTGGACCAATCAATACTTCCATGATATAAGCAAGAAATTCCAACAACAGAAGGAAAGTTTAAGAACACTTGCCCACTAGTTTGCTGAATTTCTTTCCCTTCTTCACTGCCTTTAATTTCTGCTTACTTCCCTCTTCTGTTTCCTCTCGTTTTCCTACTTCTTTTTCCTCTGAATTCCTTTGAACTAATCCTATATAAGCTGATTTTATCAGCTCCCTGCCCGTTTTGCTGTCTCTTTTCCTCTTCTTCCACATTCTACTGCTGATTCTCCTTACTGAAGTAGCTGCTGTCTAGCTGCTAACGCAGGCTGCTGCTGGGTGCTTCTCTCTAATTTTTATGTTATTATACTTCTTGATGGGTACCCCAAAAATGGGCTGGCCCAAGGAAAGGTTAACGGAAGCCCGGGAAGGCCAGTCAACGTTCCTGACGGCCCACTAAGGGAATAGGCCCAGAAACTGGAAGGCCCAAGGACGGTCAACGGTGGCATTGACCGTCCCGGCGGCCAACTGATTAGAAAACGGTCAACTCGGCGTTGACCAGCCTGTTGGGCCCTCGTAGGCTTCGCAACAGTGATGGGCCTGTTCCATTATGGCCCACGGCCCATCAGTTGGACGCCCGCCGCTCTCCACGAGGGCGGTCGACACCCAGACGGTCAACTCAGGCGTTGACCGTCCGCTTCTTACATACTGGGCCCTAAATTAGGCCCTTCTACAGAAATGGGCCTGACTCGCTTCAGGCCCATAGCCCAAATGAAGGCCACCAACGGACTCCTTTCGTGAGGGCAACCAATACGCACGCTCAGCCCAGCCCAAGAGTTCTAGGGCATGCGCCCACGATGAAGGAAGGCAACGGCAACCTGCAACACATTTAATGCGGTTGCCGGAAACACGCAAAGGAGGCGGAAAGGCTAGCCACCAGGGGCATGGCTGGCACAACCAACGCCACCTGCTTCCGTCTGCAGGTGGCCAACCACTCCCCACTGAGGGAGGAGTCAGGCATGGCAAACGACACCAGCAACGTGGCGGCCACGGCAACTAGGCAGCCGGCGTGACCGGCGGTCCACGACAGTGACCAACGGCGCAATGGCCCAAGCAGCAACCACCTTGGTGCCCAAGAATCCAACATGGTGAGGCGTATAAGAACCCTCACGCCCCACTGAGAAAGGAGAGCTTTTTGGGGAGAACTTTTCTAAGATATTTGAGGCATCCAACACTCTTCACTTCTCTCTGAACCAAGAACTGAAAAGTCAAATAGCTTTGACCTGCTTCCCTTCGAGTAAACTCCCAGAACTGCACGAACTCGGGTTCTCAGCAGCTAACTACTCAAGCACGATCAAACTCCAAGGCAACGAACGAGTTGCTACACTCGCTCTCTGCCTTCCCACCATCCAGATACGAGGAAGGACCTGCTCCTTACTGACATCTGGAACTAAACACTCTTCACTCTTCTCTCTTCCCTCATTGCTCTTTCTATCTTTCAGTTCCTTCCATCGAAGGCTGTTTACTGACTTGTGCGTCGGAGTGTTTTCGGTGGGATTAATTCCCGCCGTGAACGCTGACCTCTTGTTTGCTTTAGTGGTGTGCGGGGTTCGCACTCGGTGAACGAAGCCGGATCAACTCCTCCAAGAATCCGAATTCGTTCGAAGTCGGATCCAGGTACGCATCATTGGCGTCGTCTGTGGGAAGCGTTCCTTCTCTAACATTAGCTGCCCAAGTTTTCCACTTGGACAGCATTGCAAGGTTGGTTACCGCAACCACTTGCCAAGCCTGGGGGCTCAGCACCTTAGGCAACCAAGTAACGGTCGCCGGCTAACTAAGTTGGCCGCCCAATGCAGCGACACAAACAAACACGAAGCAATAGGAGACGATGGACGCTGAATTAAAAAAAAAAAAAAATCTTCCATTTCATTGCTCACAAGATGTGTTACAATTTACAAACAATCCAAAAAATAAAAGAAAGTACAAAAGGCTACAAAGCTGGCGGACCACCCTGGCTGTCTCGGGGCTCTCCCTGCAAGTCTTCCTTGCGTTGCGCCGCGCGGTTCCTTTGATTGATAAACTCTACTGGAAAATCAGGAACAACCAACCGCGCGACATGGCGTCCAATATTAAGCTCGTCCAGCAGCCGAGCGTGCAGTGCGCCGCCAACCTCATGGAGGGTCATCCGGGTACCCAGCTCGCTTTCCGCGGCAGCGGCTCGATCTGCGAGGCGTTTGATGCTCGTTTTATTTCGATCATCCTCCTCCTTTAAGCGAGCCACCTCCGCTTTCAGCTCAGCCACCTCAGCCTTCAGTTTGGCGTTCTCAGTCTCCACTCCTGCCACAACAGCCTCAAGAGCAGCTGTCTGCTCATGAAGCTCACCTCCTGAGGCGGCCAGCTTGGCTTCTAGCCAGGCTATCTCAGCCTCCCGTTCCGCTATAATGCGGTCGCGGTGTTCCATTTCCCGGGAGACAACGGAGGCCACTCTGTTTGGCTGCACAGGACAAAACAAAATGTGAGCCTATAAACATGAGGAAAAAATATAAGGAAGCGGCTGCAGAGGTTATACCTCGTAGGTCTTCAAACAGGACCTCACAGGTCTGGACTCCAGGCCAAGGCCAGCCGACGGCGGAACCGGAGGTGTCGAGCCGGGAACACCCTCTCGAGCTGAACACACCGCTGCCTCATCCAAGATGCGATCCAAAAACTCATCATCATCAACGGCAGCGGCGGGCTCCTCTCCTGCAACCACTGGAGTAGTCGTGGTGGGCTTTTTCTTCCTGGCTGCCCTTAGAACAGCTACTGGGGAATCAGCCCCAGTCGACGGCCCCACAGTATGAACGCGCGAACCCCCGGGCACATCGCGAGCTGGCTCCTCAGAAGATCCCACCAATTCAGCGCATGGAGCCACCTTAGCCGCAGGTTGGGCCAGGACCACATCTGCGGCCTCCACCGGCCAGTCCTCGAAGGATTTCTCCACTCCAGAAGTACTGCCGGATCCACCACAAATCCCGGCAGCCACAAGATCAATCTGCGACGGGGATGAAGAAGGCGTAGCAGCTGCCCTCTCAGCAGCTTCCTCCGAGGACATAGGACGGATGATCACACCCTTAGAGTCCTCGGGCCTCGACATCCTAATCGGAGGCCGCGGCTTCTGAACTGGAGGCGGCGGCCCCCAGTTAACTTTCTCAGACTCTATCCGGGAAACCAAGAAATCCCGCTTAAAGTCGTCAGGATTCTTCTTTATCTTATCAAGCAGCCACTCATAAGCAGACGAATCCGTCAGAGACGGCGTCCCAAAGTAGACATCCGGAATCGTGCCCCAGCTTTTGGCAAGCGGCCACTTCTCCGACACTTTCACGAAGAAGAACCGGTTTTTTCAGTTCTTCAACGAGTCATGGATGGCCGAGCTAATTTTTATTCCGGCGCGAGGAGTGAGCGATATCCACTCTCCGCCCTGAATTACTTTAAAGACAACCCTAACGCCCGTCATCCTAAACTTTTTGCCAAACTTTCGAGCAAAAATGCACAAAGTACAGAGATACCTGACCGCATTGGCATGGAGCTGGGCGATGGGGACTCGCAAGGCCTTCATGATCGCTTCAAATTCCTCCGGCAGGGGCAGACGGAGTCCGCTCCTCAGGTGGGCCTCGTAGACGGTGATGTAGCCCTCCGGTGGGTGAGGGGCTATTTCATCTGCTCCCGGGACCCTCCAGGCCATCTCCTTCGGAATATTAAACTCGACGCACAAGGCCTTAATATCGCTCTCCCTCAAATCGGATGAGAAGTCCGCAACGGAAGCCATGATCGGAAAGGGTCTAGGGTTTCTTGAGAGGTTTGTCTGTGGAGTGGAAATGAGGAAGACGAAGGAGTTGTAACCGATTTCAAAAAATGGGTGGAAAACTTAAGCGCCAAGCTTGCAAAGGACGCCGTCGGAATTGCCACGTGTCAACTCCTCATTCGATCCAGCCAAACGACGGGACTCCCGCGCGAAACCC
Source organism: Nepenthes gracilis (assembly GCA_033239525.1). Classification (NCBI taxonomy): domain Eukaryota; kingdom Viridiplantae; phylum Streptophyta; class Magnoliopsida; order Caryophyllales; family Nepenthaceae; genus Nepenthes; species Nepenthes gracilis. The sequence continues at coordinate 947,549 of BSYO01000023.1, forward strand.
CTCATTAATGGCTCCGTCCCGACCAAGCCCGCGTGTCGCCACCCCACTCGGCCCTGCCAAAGGACGGATCTCTGGCGTATTAATTACCCGGATCTCCCTCCAACCAAAAGGGGACACGTGCCACTTTCTACCTGGCAGTCCGGCCAAAAGCTGGCAGAAGTCATTCCCAGAATTGACCAGGACGGTCAACAATTCGAACTCCGAATCGACCGGACTCGGCCAACAGTGCGAACTCCGGAATTGACCAGGACGGTCAACAACTCCGGAACTCCGGAATTGGCTGAAACGGTCAACAATTCCGGACAAGCCTTCCTTCACACTTTGATGAGTTTCTCCAGGATTCTCAAAGAAGACGTCCCATCATGAACATACCGAGGCCGTAACGCCACCATGATCACTAGTGATGGGTACCCCAAAATGGGCTGCCCAAGGAAAGGTTAACGGAAGCCCGGGAAAGGCTATCAACGTTCTGACGGCCCACTAAGGGAATAGGCCCAAACCGGAAGGCCCAAGGACGGTCAACGTGGTGGCATTGGCCGGCCCCGCCAATCGATTAGAAAACGGTCAACTCGGCGTTGACCAGCCTGTTGGGCCCTCGTAGGCCGCGCAAATGATGATGGGCTGTTCCATTATGGCCCACGGCCCATCGGTTGGACGCCCGCCGCTCTCCACGAGGGCGGTCGACACCCAGACGGCCAACTCGGGCGTTGACCGGGCCCGCTCTTACATCTTGGGCCCTAAATTAGGCCCTTCTACGAAATGGGCTCGACTCGCTTCGAGCCCATAGCCCAAATGAAGGCTACCAACGGACTCCTTTCGTGAGGGCAACCAATACGCACGCTCAGCCCAGCCCAAGAGTTCTAGGGCATGCGCCCACGATGAAGGAAGGCAACGGCAACCTGCAACACATTTAATGCGGTTGCCGGAAACACGCAATGGAGGCGGAAAGGCTAGCCACCAGGGGCATGGCTGGCACAACCAAGGCCACCTCGCTTCCCGTCAGCGTGGCCAACCACTCCCCACCGAGGAGGAGTCGGGCATGGCAAACGACACCAAGAACGTGGCGGCCACGGCAACTAGGCAGCCGGGCGTGACCGCGGTCCACGACGGTGACCAACGGCGCAATGGCCCAAGCAAAGAACCACCTTGGTGCCCAAGAATCCAACATGGTGAGGCGTATAAGAACCCTCACGCCCCCACCGAGAAAGGAGAGCTTTTTGGGAGAACTTTTCTAAGATATTTGAGGCATCCAACACTCTTCACTTCTCTCAACCAAGAACTGAAAAGTCAAATAGCTTTGACTGCTTCCCTTCGAGTAAACTCCCGTAATCGCACGAACTCGGGTTCTCGCTGACTAACTACTCAAGCACGATCAAACTCCAAGGCAACGAACGAGTTGCTACACTCGCTCTCTGCCTTCCCACCATCCGAGATACGAGGAAGGACTCCTCCTTGCGGACATCCGAACTAAACACTCTTCACTCTTCTCTCTTCCCTCATTGCTCTTTCTATCTTTCAGTTCCTTCCATCGAAGGCTGTTTACTGACTTGTGCGTCGGAGTGTTTTCGGTGAGATTAATTCCCGCCGTGAACGCTGACCTCTTGTTTGCTTTAGTGGTGTGCGGGGTTCGCACTCGGTGAACGAAGCCGGATCAACTCCTCCAAGAATCCGAATTCGTTCGAAGTCGGATCCAGGTACGCATCACTTCTAAAATTTAGTGAAGCAGGCAGTTGTAAGATTTTGTTGCTGTAGTGGTGTTACTGGTGCCGTGGAGTGTTGATATTTCGGCAGCTGTAAATTGCTTTTCCTTTGCTGCCGTGTGATGTGTGTGTTGCTGATATGAGGCAGCTGTAAATTGCTTTTCCTTTGCTCTAAAGGTGGGAGCTACTGCCGTGGGTAATGACATGTGTGTGTTGCTGATTTCCTATATTATATATAAGTATATATATATATATATATACTCAGCTGCCCGAGCCCCTCTTATATTTGTTGAAGTGTTGGGATTTTGTCTTAATATTCTATTGTTGCCGTGGGAAATAGGCTGCTGTCATTTTTCTTGCTGAATTCAGCATAATTTAGGGTGATACGGCGAGCTCCCAGGTTACGTGGAGTGCTGAATTTTTCTTAAATAATTTGATTTGTATTAAATTTAATCAATTGGACTAATTTCGGTTACTAATCTGGTGACATTTCGATGGCCGGCTATTTTTGTTTTTTACCTGAAAATTTATTCGGTTGGCAATTAGTTGAAATTTTGGGACCGAATAGTCCCTTTATTAACCGTATATAAATTGGCAGCCAATCGGGTCGATCGAAAAATATTTCGGGTTACCGTTACGTTCCCACGATGAATCCTTGGCTTTCGGTTTTTATAACCTAGTAAACATAATAAATCTTGATTCAAAATCCTTAAACTAGTGGAAGTCTCCAAGTCGACATATTTTAATTTTAGTAATTCCCTCAAATGTCGGATTTCTCTGCTTCTTATGACCTCGATTAATTACAATTTGCTTGATCGGGTGATCTCGGACCTTACAATTACAGCTTTAACTTTCGACAATTATATTGATACTCCATTTTCGAAAATAACATATCCAAAAAATGTGACCTCCTTCAACCAAAACTCACACTTCTTAAATTTAGCATGCAAGCGCTCCCCCTGCAGTCTTTGCAACAGCATTCTTAAATACTCCTCATGCTCAACGGTATTTTTAGAGTAGATTAGAATGTCATCGATAAAAATTACAACAAACTCATCTAAAAAGGGTTTGAATACCCTATTCATCATATCCATAAACGCAGCGGGTGCATTTATTAGCCCGAATGGTATCACCAAGAATTTGTAGTAATCATACCTAGAGCAGAATGCTGTCTTTTAGATGTCGCTCTCTTTAATTCTTGATTAGTGATATCCTGATCTCATATCAGTTTTTAAAAAATACACTCGCCCCTTGTAGTTGGCAAATAAATCATCCATCCGAGGCAACGAGTACTTATTTTTTATCATCACCTTATTGAGTTCTTTGTAGTTAATACTTAGACGCATCAAACTGTCTTTCTTCTTGTCGAATAGCACTGATGCTCCCCATGAAGAATTACTGAGCGTGATAAAACCTTGATCAAGAAGTTCCTGTAATTGTATCTTTAGTTTTTTCAACTTTGTCAAGGCCATCCTGTATGGTTCTTTTGATATTGGTGCAGTTCCTAGTATTAGGTCTATGCTAAGCTCAATCTCTTGCATTGGGGATAATCCTGGTAGCTCCTCAGGAAATATGTCCATAAACTCTTGAACTATGACAATATTCTCCACACACTACTTTGACGGCGTTGTTGCAGACGCGAATGCGATAAAACCCCAGCACCCTTCACATAGTAGACAGTGTGCATGGATTACTGAAATTATGAAAGTTACTATCTGACTCTCAAAAAAAAAAATACTATCTGACTCTCAAAATCATGGAACTCAAACTTTTTTACTCCCGAAATTGAGAAATTCACAACCTTCCGAAACAGTCGACACGGGCATGATAAGCCAATCTATCCCCAAAATCACATCAAAACTTACCATTTCTAATGGGATTAAGTCAACTGATAGATCGTGGTCACCAATGTGAACTATGAAATGGATATACATTTAGAAAAATCTCAATTTGGTATAATAAATAAAACAAAAGGAGCGAGAAGGAAATAAGTTTTTTTTGGAAATTAATTTATATTCAAGTTGGGTGGTCAAGCGTCATAGTCTCTAGGATCACAAACAATATTATCGATTTTTTACTTTATATTATTTGTGAGATTAATATAAGATAGTTGACCATTTAATATTTTTATAATAACTAGTATAGAATATTTTTCTTCTGGATATGCTGATATGGCATGGTGCGTCTAGTGCTTATGTTGCGTCCTTCTGTTAAGTACTGCTGGCAGTTGTGGTTTTGAGGCCCATTGGCTGTTTCCTTCTTTGGGATTGTTTTTATTATTTTTATTTATTTAAGATTCCTGTGTCTTGTTTTTTTTATGGGATTTCCTTCTTTCTTTGTCTCCTTTGCCAAGTCGGTATAACACTTGGTTAAAGCAGAGATCTTTGTACAGTTTATTTACATTTTAATGCATTTAATTACTTATCAAAAAAAAAAAACAATAGTATAGAATATTTTTATAACGACGTATGTGCTTTAATCAATGTTTCAAAGATAAATAGTTTTGTTTTCTTTTTTTAAAAAAATAAACTTGTTGTTGTAAAATATCAAATAAAATAAAAATATATAATAATTATATATATATATATATATATATATATATATATCATAAATCCATAGGGAAGCAAATATCAAATTCTTGATATTTTATATTAGTTTTTGTCTCGTTGTTGGCCCTTTTTTACTTAACCAAAAAAAAAAAAAAAGTTGTAGGCCCTTTTTTTTTTTTTATATAGCCAATAAATGGCAAAGGGAATTTTATTGTAGCCTATGTAAGTGAAACCTTAAACTATGCGGTCAAGTTTAAATATATCATATATTTATTTCACGGCTTTGCTATAATATTTAGAATGCTATCTACCTTACCAATGATCAAACGTATGATGAGATGACTAAACACATTGATCCAATGTAACATTTCATTGGAGATATCATTAACAGTAGTGATACTGCAGTGAGGAAGCTTGCGACCAAAAATAATTCTTTTTATTTGTTTTTGGTAAGTCAAAAATAATTCTATTGACATTAAGACAGAGTCTCTTCAGATTGTAAAGATTGAGCATTATTAATTCAACTTGGTTGGCATACACACTTGATTGTTGCATGCCCTTAGGAGCATTTGTGGAGAGGGTGGAGAGCTCCTTTGTTGGAATGTGAAATTCAAATCAAGGTGAAGATTGTTAGGTGTCATCCAAACTCATTTTATAGAATCAACCCACGACCAAAGTTTTGCTTTTTTTTGCCGTAGGGGAGTTTCACGTGACGTTCTACCAATAAGATATCTACAGAGTTGGAAGATTTTCAATGACAAACTGCAAATAAACCCTATTATAATAGCTTCTCAAGTGATCTCCCAGTGGTATAAGTGTAATGTCTTGTTTTATAAGGGAGACATTTTTTAGAAACAATTTTCGGCCTCTTCTTTTATTACTTTCCAAATTAATAAAGCTTTTCAATTATGCATGGTCTTTCCCTCCGAGATTTTCGTATATATCTGTTAATTTTATTATGTAATTATTTATTATTTTACTGTTTGTTTCTTGCATCAGGAAGTTCTAACAAAACTTTTTTATTGTTAAGAATGAAGAATTTATATCATGGAAGTAGCCCATTTTGGGCTTTCTTCCTCTCTAAAGGTTATAAGGTGTTTCTTCAAGAATGGGTTGAATATTTACACGACTTCTGACATATCTAGTAACGTTAATGACTTTGGCCCAACAACACCTGAGAAGATTCTATTCACTCAAACATGGCCCTCCCATTTTCAACTTAGGCCCATTTTTTTTTTCTCTTGACCACTTTTGTTATGTTGAAGTATTCCCGAAACTCATCACAGTAGGCAATGAACAATGATTTCTCAAGCTATTCACCATGATGGCTTCTGAATTGAGTTGATATCGTGACATGGGATTTCCCTGCAAAGCTTGGAAAGCAACCAAACGCTCCGTACCAAAGATTAGAAGTAAAGTGCATGGTATTATATTGGGTGCAGCTGCTGGAAATGTTGGTGGCTTGATGATACTGGTGAACATTTGAACCCGACATGAGTACTACTTTGCTGATGTTGGAGCGTTCTGATTGCATAGAATGTATATCAGCATTTTTTTTGTTGCTATGTTGATATATTTTGATGTATCTTTGTACTCGGGGTATGCCCCAACGCTTATGCTTTATCCCCAAGTCGGAAAAATACTTGGAGATAAATCATAGCTTGTAAATTTTGTTCTCCCATTAATCCAAATTTACTTACCAAAAAAAAAAGTGCATGTATAGCAAGCAGAGTTATCAGAATTAACAGATCCAAATTGTCCATCAACAAAGCTTGAATTCTTCACAGCTCCAAACGATAAATGTAAAATATTTGTGGGACGATCCATGGACATATTGCTCTAGGATCGATTGGACATGAATGGATTTCGCCTCATGAATTATATTTCTGATTTTGGGAACATTCTTACACTTCACAAATTTCAAAGGAACAGGAATGAGGGAACATCATGGCTTCATAAGCTTTAAGATCAGCAGTCGCTTCCTGACTTTGTCCATCTTTCTCTAACAAATATAAATAGTACCATCAAAATAAAGAAGGCCATGGCGAGCCAGCAAGATAGATTCGGATAATCACTAAAATAAAAAATATTGCGTATAATGGCATAGATAACCAGTGATATGAGAATTCTTTCCAAGTGATGTAGCATCGTCATTAGTGTGGAAAACAGACACTTAAAAACACAAATTGTCACCATAGATAAAGCTACCATACTTCGTCGACCAAGGTCAGATGCTATTAAAGACAAGCAGTTCGCTATCAAATGCGTGGATTAGGAGCTGGGTGGGCCAGTATAATGAAAGGGGCCAAAATCAAATAGGGCATGCTAGATTTGTTTCACAAAACATCCTTGAGATTTGATGATTTCTCAATTTGAGAGTTTTTTTTTTTTTTTTTTTTTTTATTTTTTAAGCTTTTTTAGATTTTACTGTAGAAGTCACTTCGAATAACTTAAGATGGCCCTATTCCAAGTGCCTATTTACTAACTGAAAGCATTGTTAGGATACATTCGCAGATTTTAAAGACAGACTAGATTCTTTTGCACTTACCAAAAAAAAAAGGATTCTTTTGCGGAAAGGCAACTAGGGCTAGATCCATCTTTTCCCATTGGGTTTCAACTAGGAGAGAAAGCAGCCTTCATTAATTAAAATAACTCACAAAATTAGAGCTATAGGGGCTGCGGCTAAGGATAAATCTAAAAGGTCAAGCCATCAGGGGACAAAATTGTCATTCAAAGTCAGTCATTACCTCACTGACTGAATATCTTTAATTAGTTATTAACCAATCTCAAAAAGAATGTAAGCAGAATCTAGATATCCCTATGCCTTTACTTTCCTTTAAAAATTTCAACAGCATTGACATATTTCACAGGAAATTAAACTAACAATTCGACCCACACATAAAAAAATAAATAAATAAGGAATGACCATTGGCGATTAAACAATTCGCAACATTGATAACTACCGGCACTCTAACCAAACACAAATTGTGTTCCGGATTGAGCGTAATGAAGACCAGGTTCTTTTACTTGAAAAGAATGAGATGGTTCTGTGCAAATATAATTATGGTTAGATTCATCATTTCCATTTGGGTACGTATTTGGAAAGAAAACACTAACAGATATGGCTAAAGTAAGAGAATGAGTGACTCATGGCCAGGGGCCGAGTCTTATTCCTAGTGTGGAGTGCTTTGAGTAGGATCCGATCCCATTCCAACAGTCAAGCTCCTTCCTAACCCGGCTGACTAACCTTAGAAGTTGGAATGCATTTCCAAAGGAGGCTACCCGAGGCAAATGAGAAGTGTAGTGTTATTGGTAATGGATAGTGGCTATAAAATCAATTCGGAATCACCTCGCAACTAGATCTGTATCACTGTCTAATACTGCTCTTAAAGCAGGTGGAAACAAGAGATGAGTTTGTCCGGAAATTCTTTATTTGAATAATGCCAATGTTTTTGGCTGACTGATTTCTTAATCTTGAACCGAGTATTTCCTCAGCCTAAAAAATAATAATAATAATCTCACCTTTGCTTCCTTTGGACTTCAAAGGGAATTATGCCTTTGTCCTCTTTCTTTCAAATGGAGTAGAATTATAATTGATTAAATAATAATTCCTATTTTCCTTTCATTTACAGCCCAAACCTTTCATTTTTCTGTTAAACGGAATTTATAAAATAAGAAGCATAGAATTTCAAGTTGCCAATAGTAGAAAAGAAGGCAGGAAAAAAAAAATCCAAAAGAGTTTCAAATAGAATAACATAAGCACCTCCAACTACTTCAAATGCAGCAACAACGAAGACAATGCGCAGAGCTAGAGAAACTGCTGCAACCAGAGAGAGTTGGCGGCTTCTTTTTCTAAGTTTCTTTTCATTTCACTCACATGTTGCAATGCTTTCTTCACATCCATCTGTTCGAGTGGAAGATCAGCAAACTCCTTCAAGAACTGATGAGCCCTCGCTGCACCTTGACACACATCGTCGTTGTCGAAGAACTCTCTGCTCCGTTTCAACCCGACCTGAAATATCAAATAGAAAAAATCACAAAACTCACTGACACCTAACTAGTACCTTGCTTCATCGAACCAAACCAATAAAAACCACCTGAAAGAATTTTCGCAGGCAAAAGAAAACTCATTGAAGTCTCTGTTTAGCAAAGCAGGGAGGTATGATGCACACGGGAATGAAATATAAATTATCATTTTTGGGAATTTGTCAATTAGTTGCACCTCATTGTTTTGATATTGAATATTTTAGATTCGATCGTGTTATAGATAAACCTTTGTGATGAGGTTTTAGGAGGTGTTTGATCCATGCTTTTAACCAAATAATGTGGAAAAATTATTTTCTTTAGAAAGACTAGGAAATCCTTAATTACAATTTGTTTAACCCCTTAGAAAACAATGAAACTAAAAGATATACAAATACACAATATACATAATATACATTCACTTCTAAAAATAAATAAAAATTAATTTCGCAGAAATAAAAATCGCCAAACTAGATCTGAGATAATAGAAAATATAAACATATTTTTAGTAACAAAAGAAAACCAACAAATGTTTGAGTAAAATCCTACAGGCTTATCTAACCAACAGAGCAATGCAATATAAAAGTTAACTTAAAACCTGAATAGTATAGTCACACTAAACCTTAACCGACTTACTCCAAACTCGTGATTGTTCTTAAGGAATTATTTGAGCATGTATCAGGCACAAAGGAAAACACAAGGCAATGCACATGCACCAAATGAGCGCATATTAGGTATAGGCATTCTGGAACAACTGCACTCATACATAATACAATGGCTATTAGGCGCGAGCATTCCTGACAGACTATACTCTAGCGGGCATGCATTAGGCACATGCATTATAGACAAAATGTGATCATGTGCCAAACAAGTGTGGATCAAGCGCTGGTGTTCTGGACAAAATGCACTTATGCGCTAGAGAGGTGCGCATTAGGCACTAATGTTCTAGACAAAATGCGCTCATGCGCTAGAGAGGCATGAATTTGGTGTGGGAACTAGATGCTATTATTCAGATGGATGCAATGCGTTAGACTTCATTGATATTTAAGTGTTTTTTGGACCGCCTGTTTCCCTAATTATGAAATACACTAATACAAAATATTCCTAACATCATTGAAAATATTTTTCCCAGTGCTCTCAAACATTGTCATAAGAAATGCATTCCCCAACAAGACTAGAATCATCTGCACCAAACCCTCACATCTGAAATTATTGGAAATATGTTCAAGATCAAAGAATTCCATCCATTATAAGTATAATTGTACGTGTGATAGAATCCATTGTACGAGAAATATCAATGAATTTGTATGCATGATTATTTGGCCACTGAAAAAAGGATTAAGAAGCTTAAGGACCAAGTGGCATGTAAATCAGGATCAATGGACACTTCCAAGATCATCTTCAAGGCACCTTGGAAGCTTGTTTTGCAAAACAACTGTTCATAATGTTCCAAGTAGAAGGCACTCAGGAATTTTAACCCAACTATTGATGACAGATGGAAAATTTATACAAGGAAAATCTCAATCCCTCAAATTGATTGAGTCAAGCCTCCACAATTCCACTAGTTCTAGGCCTTGAAAAGGAAGGAGAAGATCGTGAAATCAAAGAGAAAGTCTTCTTCTTTGAAGATGCTACATATGACGGTCTTACCCAAATTAAATAGGAAGATAACAGGTGGAATTTGAAGATCTCCATAATACCAAATCAGATTATTTTTTATCACGTCAAACTGCAAGAATTCTTTGAATTGTGTCTAAAGAAGGGCCATGAAGTTCCTAAATGAGAGCATAATGCAGATCATGAAGGGTAATTCTAACAATTTGTTGTGTTTGTTGCGTTTCTTGCTTCTTAATCCTTCACAAATTTAAACTCGGGGACTAGTTTTTATCGTAGAGGATGATCCAGATAAAGAAGGATGATCAAAAAGAAAGTTTTGAGTAATAATCTGTTTTCAAAATCTCAATTTAGGATACAGCTGTAGTGTTACATTTGCATTATTTTTAGCTAGTTTTCTTCCTTTTGGAAGTATCTTCTAAATTTAGTTTCTGTAATTCGGTAATAGAATCCTAGTTAGGTTAGGGCATATAATTTGAGTTAAATTTCTGTCTCTTTTTTGAAAATCTAGTACTAGGATCTTAGGACTACAAAGTAGAAGTCCTACGCCTGATTTTTTAAAGATTCAGTGGCATTTCTATAATATCTTGAATCTCCATTTGATTTATTTTGGATAAAAACAATTATTATTTTGAGTGTATTTGTTATTTTGGGCAATTTAGATATGATAAAAGTTATATATTTTTATATTGCAGAACTTTTGGAGGATATTCGAATTAATTGAGCTAGCGCACCCATTGGATCATAAAAAGAGGGTAAAGAAAAAAGAAAAAGAAAATAATAATAATAATAAAAATAAATTATTATTATTATTACTATTATTATTATTATTATAATAAGAAGGGGGAAAATCGGGCGCTAAGCAAAAGGAAAAGATGGAGGAAGAACAAGAGAGGGAGAGAGAAAAAAGGAAAGAAGGGAAGCCGGTGCAGGAGCGGCAACGACCGCCATCTCCGGAAAATAAAAGCCCGACGAAGCCCTCTATGTGATTCACCCTCCATTTTATGCGTTGGTGTGAGAGGAAGGAGAAGACATGAGCTGCGCAACGGAGCCCCCACCGTCGCCGGAAGAAATGTATGAAATTGAGCCAAGCAAATCCTTCCTTTCTCTTTATTGATGTCAATTCCTTACTTGCATGTACTGATTTTGAAATAAATCAGCCGAAATTTTGGGTGATGTGTAAATTAGGTGAAAATAGAGCTATGGCTCTAGCGAGAAAGAAGAAGAAGAGGAGGAGAGGAGAGGAGTCGGGTGAAGGCAGAGGAGGAGCCAAGTGAAGGTGAAGGCGATGCTTGCATATACTGCAAGTTCGCTACCGTCGCCAGAGACCGCTTCAAAGCAGTCATCGTAGCCGGCGCTGTCTTCCGTGCAGGGTGATCTCGACTGAAGCAAACCAAGAGCGCAATTGAGAGAAGAGGCACGGACAAGAAGTGAGACAGGAGAGAAGCTGCACGGGAAGAGAGAAATGTCACGCGGCAGAGGAGATAGCAGTTCGAGTACCTTGGAACATCATTTTAGTAAATCTGCTTAGTATAATGTCGAAACAGGTATCATCTCGTCCTATCTCTAGTTTATTTTAGTATTTGATATGTTCTGCATACATATTTTATATCGGTATGTTGTATGAATAATGGGCTGGGATATGAGACCCGGTGGGTTAGTGCACGTGAGTCCATGGTAATCCAAGGCCCTGGTGAGTCAATATAGGATGACCGAGAGTTACAGGCCTAAAATACAGTCAATATAGAAAATAGGATGGCTGAGAGCTGCAAGCCTTAAATGTGTCCGGACTGATAGCTAATAACATGAGATGGCCAAGAGTTGTAGGTCTAAAATGTAGCTGGACTAATAGCCAATGATATGAAATGGCCAAGACCTACAGGCTTAAAATATAGTCAGGCTGATAGCCAATGATAGAAGATGGTCAAAAGTTGCAGGCCTAAAATGTAACTGAGCTAATGGAGCAAATAATATGAGATGGCCTAGATCCGTTGGTTTAAAACGTAGCCATTATAATATGTAGCATTGGATTCTATTTGCTGTTGGCCTCTGTTTATGTAGGCATGCCGTAACTTCTATTTACGTTGTTCTGCCATGGCCTTTGATTATGTGCCAAGGTATCAGAGCACAATGTATTATGCATTCGTATCGGTGGGATGGTACGATGAGATCCTGCTTTGTGTGTGCTAGTGATTTAGCTTCTGATATCAACGATTTGGGATTTATATCTGTCATCTGTTTTGATATTTGTTTATGAATTCTCCCTCTAAATCACATATACTGTTTTGTGCATGTCTATGACAATACTTAATGAACTTTCGGCTCACATTTTCATATTTTCATCTCTTCAGATTCATAGAGGACTTGGATGCTTTGCAAGAGTTAGACGTGAACTGATGTGACGTCATGTGATCCGATGGGTTGGACATCTATTACAACTCAGATGGCATTGGTTGTATTTCTCTGTTATTTGGATTGAGTTTATTATGGGTTTTGTTATTTTTGAAAAATAAATTTGGCCGATAGTAGACCTTTAGATTGTGTAATAAGGACTGCAATTGTGTATATATATATATATATATATATAATTTAGATGAGTTCATGTTTGGATATCTCCCTTACGATGTTTAGAGCAGATCATATTTATATTATCCGGACGGTTGTCTGATAAAATCCTGTACGTGTTTGACTTGTTGGATACTGTATTTTGGTTTGTCACGCCCAAATTTTTAAAATTTTAATTTTATAAATAACAAAATAATTAGACCTGCTAAGTTTCGGAATATGACAATTTCAATTTGAGAGACTAATTCCTTTAGCTTGTAGGACAACGTTCCTTAAATCAGGTACTTTATCTTACCCCTCTCCACCAAAAATATATATATATATATAAAAGATAATAAATTTGCTATCCTATTTTATTTAGCATGAATGATTTTCATCCTTTTTTGTTGAATTCCAAAGCTGTTGGCAATTTGCAAAGAGTTCACCCACTTGTTCATTGCCGTGATTGGCCAAGTTTGAAAAGTGACATATTTTTAGATGATGTCTGTCAGTTCATGTTATGATGTGACTAGTTTCAGCTGACTTGTTAATATTATTTTCTTATTTGGCTAGGAAAGTTGGGAGAAGAGGAAATCAAACTGAGACCTTTTGGTCCCACGGCCTCAGCGGCTCAGCCTTAACCAACTTAGCTACTATCATGGGCTTTCAGCTGCTATTTTCCTCAGGGGTTTGTTCGTGAATCCAGACATCTACTAATATTTCAATTATGGTTTGAAAAGTGGTTTAGAGATGTATTAACACTAAATAATATCCAAAAACATGAGAAACCAAGGCAGCAAAGTGGGGATTTTCCAACTGTTACTTTGTATATGCTAAAACATTACGAGATTAAAATCATTAAGGGGACTGTTGAATTGTTTTGTCACTTTACAAACATAAGAGTAATATTGGCCAATACACTGTATCGACTAATACATTCCAATATCGAGTATCGGGTATTGGCCAATACACTGTATCGACTAATACATTCCAATATCGAGCATCCCCGATACCAAGAAAACCTAATACCAATATATATTTTGCCCATTTTTTTTAATGTTTTTTTTCTAAACATACCAAACACTACTTGTAACACACGTCCCTCTCTCTACTCATGAGCAGCAGATTACACACCCAAAAGATAGACTTAGCAAGTTCTTCTTCCACTTCACCAAATTCTTTTAAATATAAATTATTCAAAAATATATCTTAATCCTTCAATTTTAAACATTGCTCATCTTCAAAATTCTCAATCTTTGAGTTAAATTTGAGATTATTCACAAAACTACTTATGGAAAAAAAAAAGGAAGAATTATTGTTTTAAATCCATTTTTCTTATTCTTTGTTGCTTTATTTAGAATATATATACTGTTTCTAATAAATATTTTACAAATTTTAGACTAAAAAATGAAATCTAATCCTCAACTTTGAAAACACTAAAAACACATCGAATATAAAATTTCAAAATCTACTCAAATTTATACTTAGCATTTATACATCTATGTTATAAAAGTTTAATTTGCACATTTTTATGTTGAATAATGAATTACTATTTTTTTTGGAAAAATACATAGATTTTTTTAAAATTATTTTTTATGATCGTTTGTTAAATAAAGTTATCACATTGTGGGTAATATTAGGTTTCATGAATTTTAGTATTTTTTATTTATGTTTATGACTCTTAATATTTTTTTGAATCTTTTTTCAAAAATAAATTATTTTCAAATTTTTAATATCTAGTTAAGAACTTCATTGGGAAATATAGTTAGGGAATTTACCATCTATTTAGGAAATCTGTTTTCAAAATTTTTATGTTTGATAATTTGATCAAATTATGCAATTAATTATTAATTAGTAATTCTACAACTGATTGCAAATTTTATTATTATCAATTGTTGAAACCTTGATCAATATTCCTTTTTCTTAATTTTTTTTCTAAATTTATGCTTTTAAATTATCTGTACATATTTTAAAATGTCAACATCAAATTCAGAAGGCAAGGAGGGCAGTAGTGATGGAGCACAAGGAGATTATGGGAGTGATATGAGGTGGAAGTTTTGTGATCTTGTGCAGGGACATATGAACAAATCTAAATGTAAATTTTATTATAAAATAATTAGTTTAGAAATCAATAGGCTAAAAGAACATTTGGGCCACATTAGATGAAATGTTGCTCCATGTAGCTATGTATCGAGAGAGGCTAGGTAGCTCAAGTAAAAACAACAAAATGAGCAAAAGAAGCAAATAATAGAGAAAAGGCGAATTTAGAGGGACTTACATAAAAATCTCATGGATAGCAAGCTTGAGTCCAATATAATCGGTGGCTTTGGCATAGGTGGGCCTCATAGCAATGTTATGGATTTAGGGCAGAGGAGCAAAAAGATGTACAATTTGAAATGGCTAAATGAGAGAGCATCAAAAGCTTGAAGGTGCGAGAAAAGAGACAAAATTTTCAAAACTCAGTTGTCTCATTTTGAGGAGGGTAACAGTAGAGACAGAGCAAGGGCCGCCGGTGGTTAGGTTTTGAGAATGTAGTGATCTTTTATTGCCCAGGGGAGGATCCATAGGCAGTTGGCAGTGAATTGACCTTAAGGCACACAAACTCGCCCAACTATACATAGGAGTAACTCCTCAAAGAAACCTAAGACAAGAGTCCCTTGATGAAGGATTTGTGAAAAATGCTAAGATAGGTTGTCAGTCATATTTAATGGTAGAGTAACATTCCACCAAATATAATTGCAAACAACCCACTTCACCAATCTATGTTTGGGCAAAAATACCTCAGTGTAGCATAAGTGTAAAAAACATTATAAGTTCTCCATATTTGGAAAAGCAAAAATAGGCCTAGCACACAAAGTCATCATTTTGGGGAAGGAATTTTATAAAAGGTCCAATAAAGTAATTAAAATGTAAGGGTTCCTAATTAAAATGCTCAGATTGGTCTACAATGATAAAAATCAGACAATGGGATTCATTTATGAAGCCATGGACCAAGCAAAGATGGCTATCAAAAAAGGTTGTTGCTCCTATGCAAACGTTTGAAGGACAATTGACTAGAAGTGGAATTTCTAATTATATTAACAAGATTTAATTTGAAATATTGAGAGTTCAATTATATTTGTGGAAAACTTTCCAACCATTTGGAGGTAACGGACAAAGTAAAAAAATGCTATCAAAAAATCAGAATCCAACCTGAATAAGCAAATCTGAGCAATAAATCAAGAATATTATGTGTAACTACTAACTATGTAACACGTCAATTATACTACTGAATACTGAGTATATATTTTTTTTGTTGTTAATATTTTGTGACAGATAAGATTCTTTCGGAACATAACTTGCATGAAAAGTCATTTTGTCTACGAATCAAGGTAAATAGGAATTTAGTTAGTTGTTTTGCTAATTGATTCTAATATTTTTATAATTGAACTTTGTTAATTTTAATATTGGCTAACAGCTTAATGCAGCTAAATGGTAAATTCATTATGAAATTTTTGTTCTCGAGCTACAAAGAATTGTGTTATGCAATCATATTAACAATTATAGGCTGGCCCATACTAGTAAAAGAGTAGTCTATCAATAATGAAGAGGTGTTAGCCTTGAGGGCTATTATGGTAATGATAGCTCAAGAGGCCTTTAGCCTATACATAGCCCTACTTCTATTATAATCAGTAACCCTGATGAATGACTAATTGTGATGAGTTCCTAGACCCTTTGAGATTAGACTCCTTGAACCTCTCTTCTCTTTATCTTTCTTTCTAAACTGTCCGACATTCTCTCCCCTCTTCTTGTTTTTATCTTATTCTTCCCTTACATCCTCTTCTTGCAATTGTGTTATAGTCAAATCTAGGCTATTACATAATAATTGATAAGAGAAGTTCTAATCCTTGGGAATTCAAATTCTTGATCACCAAATATTCACAAAAAAAAAGTTCAAAACACCAAAAAGTCAGTCCTCATTCTTAGTTCTTGAACTTGGTATTCGAATGTCAAGAACAAGTATTGTTCCACAATAAAATTCTTGCTTTGCCTTCTATTTTTTTTGTTTAATTCTTGAATTTCTTGAATATTTTTTTGGTATTATACATCAAATGGTGAATTCAGGAAGTTGCTCAATTCTGGGAAGTGAGCAGTCACCAATTCTACCCATTCTGTTACAAATCAGATGTTCTTGTCTGTATTGATGCTGTTGAATTCTTCATTCCTGTAAATCAGAGGTTGCATTACGTGTCCTACAAATTCAGTTCTTGAATTCTTGCACAACGCTGCACTAGTATCTTGGAACAAGAAGTCTGGTTTTTCCATCAGCAAGAAAACAACATTTTTATCATTATCAGAAATTCTTGTTTCCTTGAACAACTTCTTGGAGCCAAAAACAACAGTATGTAGCTAATTATCATTGATATGCCTTGATTACTCTAACATTAAATTATTGGTGATTCTTGGTTTCTTACTTGCTTATTCTGAATCTTAATTCTAGAACTGGATGATTCCAAATTCAGAATTCTGAAGCTTTATCTGTAAAGAGTACAGTTTGCAAATTCTTGCAGCATTGAAGGGAAGTCTGTGTAACAGCAGATTTCTTGATTAGCATTCTGAGTTACTATGTTCTTGGGTTCACTCCAGAAATCTTGAACTCTTGAATTCGTAAAAGGTTGTGGCAGCTTTCAATTTCAGCAAAACCAGCACTCTCTTCTTGGGATTACTGCCTGAGTTTTTCAACTTGTCAACCATTGCGGTCCTTGACTATTGCACTACATATCACATTGAGGATTCATTGAGAAAGAATGCAAGCATGCACAGCCTACAACTAACATAACAGAATTCTGTTTCTAGAAATATGCAATTGTTCATCAGCTACTAGAATTCTATCACAGATTCAGCACAGCAGCAGCCTGACTACCGATTCTGCATTGCTTATTCAGTGGCATCAACAAATTGAGGTCCTTGTTTCTGTCTATTACACAGCTAGTGAACACATTACGAATTGAATTCCACATCTGTACTACAGCTTCTTGACTCTTGAGACTGTGACTTCGACATCAAACATTCTGAATTCCTCTGCTACCCAGTTCTGAAATGCTATTAGAACCCAAATTTTTCAATCCACACAAGCCATCTGCAGTCTTTGGCCACTAACAATTATCATCCCTACCTTCCAGGCATTCAATCATATCACTCATATCCTTCCCAGAATTGCCACAATTACTTTTAGATTCAGAGGTGTTTGATTTACAAAGGGATTCACAAGACCCATATCCCACCATTCATCATAAACACGTCACATTCTTTCATAAAGCATCCACTGTCCCAGGTGTAAATGGAAACTATAGGTATTTTTGTATCTCATTTCAATAACTTCGCATTGTATGCAGCACAAATATTATTACATACTGTGTTCGTTCCCTTGGGCATCAACAACAACGAATAACAAGTACAACCTTCCAAGCAATCAAAAAGATATACCTTGGTTATATTTCATCTCTTCAAAAAATTTAGTAATGAGCATACCGATCCTATTGTTCAAATGGAAAGAAGAACCTATGATTAGCTTTTAGGAAAATTTTCAAACAAATAATTTCAATGGAATCTTTCGATCTCTTATTTTACTATATTCAACTCTATGTATTCCTCTATTGGTAGAGTACATTGGATGTACAGAAAAAGCTATAATAAAGTTTCTTTTATTCATATTATCAGTTACTCTAAGAGGAATGTTTTTATACAATGCTAACAATTTAATAACTATCTTTGTAACTTCAAAATGTTTCAGTTTATGCTCCTACCTATCATCAGGATATATCAAGAAAGATGTATAATCTAATGAGACTACTATGAAATATTTACTCATGGGTGGAGCAAGCTCTTCTATTATGATTCATGGTTTCTCTTGGCTATATGATTCATCCGGGGGAAAGATTGAGCTTCAAGAAATAGTGAATGGTCTTATCAATATACAAATGTATAACTCCACAGGAATTTCAATTGCATTTATATTCATTACTGTAGGAATTGGGTTCAAGCTTTTCCCAGCTCCTTCTCATCAATGAACTTCTGACATATACAAAGGAGTGTGGTTTGTTCAAGAAGTTTTTACCTCTCTATCTATCTCTAAGATGTTTGGATTTTTCAAAACTCTATGGACATACATAAAAAAAAAATTGCTATCCCCACTCAGACCATTATTTGGATTGGAAGGTACAAACAGTGCTATCTAACAACTGCAGCTACTTCATGACTGTTATAGTGATGGTAGTTCCACCATGTGCATCACCAATCTACAACAATCAAAGGCTAATAGCATCCTAGCAATTCCACCATCACTGCAATATTCAATGGACATGGAAATACCAACCAGTTTCTTGGCATTTTGGGACCACCATAACATATAAAGCCAGACAGATCAACGAGTAGAAGCAGATTTTGAACCTCATGGCAATATCTCATAATATATGCCCGTAAACTCACAAAGGGATAAACTAATTATTACTGGTTTTAAAACCCCATATGAAGCAAGATGTGCTAGAAATATGCTGTATGAAAGAATTTGTCAATGCTGTCCCATCAACCTCCAATTCTGTTTTTCAAATGTATGTTCCCTTTGGCTATGTCACACAGAATATGTTCTTGATCCACACATCAAAGCTGCCATGACACATTCATCATTCAAATATCAAATGACACTGCAGGACAATGATAATCAAGTCTGCAAACAACCATCTTCAACGGCAACTTCACCAACGGATAGCCCCAATCAGAAATTACACACATCAGCCAACACAGCGATTCAGTAATGGACCCAATTTGCACAGATTCAGCATAATATGGTTACACCTGGACATTTACAGACAGCACAAGAAAACAAACAAAAACCAAAACAGATGAACTCAACAAAAAACACCATAGATGAACAACAGAACCAACCATAGCCATAAGAATCTGCAAATCCGATCCCTTAGCGGCGTTTTACTCAGAAAGGGTCACATCAGCAAAATTTCATCAACTTACCAGAGCTTCGAATCACCAACCAGATCAGAGACAAATTCAATCAATTATAGAACTTCAGCAAACAACACCACAGAAATGACTCCAAGGTTGCCAATTTTCTTGAGCAAAGAGGAACTACAAACTCAACTTACTCTTCGTCCAACAATGCAAACAAAAGGAGATATTTTCATCAAGTCACCTACCATCCTTGTACAGCATCATTGGGATCAAAGAATGGACAGATTTACCTCTAAGCTCACAATTATAGTTGACAAGGAAGCTATCATAGCATGCTAGTATAATAATATAATTGTGTATACTAGCATTAGGGACATCTAGCCTTCATTGATGTACTAATTAGAACAAAAAACGCAAGGAACCATATTCATCTCATCCTTGAGGACAAGGATGATCAAATGGGAGAGTATTGTTATTTAATCACACTAACAATTAGTAGGCTGGCCCATACTAGTTAAAGAGTAGTCTATCACTCATGTAAACGTGTTATCCTTGACGGCTATTATGATAATGATAGCTAGAAAGGGCTTTAGCCTATGCATAGCCCTACTTCTATTGTAATCAGTAGCTATGATGAATGAAGAATTGTGATGAGTTACTAGTCCCTTTGAGATTAAACTCTTTGAACCTCTCTTCTCTTTTCCTTTTCTTTTCTAAATTTTCTGACCCCCCCCCCTCCCCTCTTCTTGCTCTTCTCTTATTCTTTCCTTAATTCATCTTCTTCTAGTTATGTTCTAATCTAACCTAGGCTATTGCATAACATAATGTTGTCCAAGTTCTTAGTCAAACCACTTCTTCCTTCAAGTGCGAGAGTAATTAGAGTACTTTCAGCTTTACATGCATAAAAACAAGGAATAATCAAAAGTACAAGAAATTAAATAAATTAGTCTATGTTCAAAACTCAAGGCTAAAACAAGAAATGCTACAAGGAGAACTCGTGCTAAACTAGAAGACCAATTTAATCTAATAAACTTGGATTATATATTTGAGGAAGATAATACATTGGGTTCATGGTTAGAAGAAGACGAGAGGCCAATTCTCGATGGACAAGATAATTTAGAGTTTGAAGGAGATGATAAAGGTGGTTATGGGATAGATGTTGTTACAAAGCCCAGAGAAGGGCAACATGATAATAGCTCTAATAACTCAAGGCTAAAACAAGAAATGCTACAAGGAGAACTCATGCCGAATTAGAAGACCAATTTAATCTAATAAACTTGGATTATATATTTGAGGAAGATAATACATTGGGTTCATAGTTGGAAGAAGGCGAGAGGCCAATTCTCAATGGACAAGATAATTCAGAGTTTGAAGGAAATGATAAAGGTGGTTGTGGGATAGATGATGTTACAAAGCCCAGAGAAGGGCAACATGATATCCACTTCCCCAGATGAGTAAAATTCCTATAGTGATGATGCATGGAGTGGAGATGAAGGCGGTGGTCATGGAATTGATCTTTGAGGTTGTGATAATGGTTATGATGATAATGAGCCTATATTGTTGATTATTGAATACTCAGCATCCTCTCTCCCCATATCTTGGAGACCATTCCTAGGCCGCCCTATGAGAGGATGAGGGGCATTGAATCACTACGGAAGCTAACACAACCTTGTAGAAGAAGAGGAAAAGGTGCCCAAGCAA
Source organism: Nepenthes gracilis (assembly GCA_033239525.1). NCBI lineage: Eukaryota > Viridiplantae > Streptophyta > Magnoliopsida > Caryophyllales > Nepenthaceae > Nepenthes > Nepenthes gracilis. Next base: position 968,625 of record BSYO01000023.1, read on the forward strand.
CTAGAGGTCCATCATATCGAGGAGTGATAGATAGTTTTGATAGTTTTGGGATTTCCAATTCCTCAATGCTAGTGGTAATCAAGTATAGAAAACTATCCTCACTCCCAACCCCGGGATTTCTTAACTCATGAATACGGGCATCCTCTTCCTCCCTATTACTAGTACAAATACCAGTACCAATAATAGCTAGATTATTACGGAGCATTATAAGCCCCAGCTCATTTTCCATCACAACAACACTCTAGCCAAGAACATTTAGGGAGCATCACTACCAATGAGTTTGGCAATGTATGGATATTTTTTAATAGTCAATGCCAATTCCAAGAAGTATATCTAAATCAATAATCTAATGATCAAAGAAATGATAACAATGGATATACACTAGACAAAGATCGACGTTGTGAAGATATTAAGATAATTTGCACAACTTCAACTACTATTAATATAATTGTATTTTGCTTATTGCTTGAAAGTATTAACTTATTTGAATGTCAAACAATGTCTCACATTGTCTTATTCTCTACAAAATGTCTGCAGACAATGCTATTCAATAATGAATTTACTTATTTTCTAACTTGGATATACTAATACAAAAGATATAATATTACAAGCATGCTATTTGCTCTGTTTTTTACAATCATTAACAACTTACATGCATGTCATTTGACAGTGAGTGATAATTCATTCTCATTATTTGGTTTTATTTTTATTATTTTAATATTTGCTAATATATAGTCTAGTATTTAAATGTAGATTCAATGAGTAAAAATGGATAAAAACACTTAAAATATGCAAAATATGATTAAATGTGGTTAAATTTTATCATTTATCTCAATTTTAATGTAATTACCAAGAAAGATACATATTGTGCAATGATAGATATTACTTGTAAAGTAATGTACCTTCAACAATTACTCAAATCTCTTGAGTTTAAAGAGAGATAGGCCTTCTCAGCTGTGGTGTGATAATCAAGCAATCATTCATTTGGCATCAAATCCAATATTTCATAAGCGCACAAAGCATATTAAGGTAGATTATCACTTTATTCGTGAAAGTTACAACAATACTTAATTCACATTCGTCATACAAAGATTGGAGATCAGTTTGTAGATATTTTTACCAAGTCATTAATTGGAGTTTGAACTACGGAAATTTGTAACAAACTAAACATGATTAATATCTATGCCTGAACATGATAAAAGTGTCAGAATATTTATTAGTATATTTGTTAGAATATATTATTAGAATATGTTATATATCATACTGAGAAATAATCATTTATAGGGATAGTTTAATATTTTTAATACATGTAAATAACCATATATATATATATATATATATATATATATATATATATATATATACTAGTGAATATAATTGACCCAATATTAGACTTTCTCATATCTTCTTATTCTTACAGTCTTAGTGATACTATATACATAGACAACATCCATCAAAAAAATTTTACGTCCAAATAATACAAATAAAGATTTACTAAGAGAGGAAATGAAAGAGGGAAAGACAACAATTCAAGTGTCTTTCTTTCATTTGGCTCAGTGAAAATTATGTTTTGACTTTCTTAGGCTGCTTAGTCATGCTTTGGGGGGCACAATATTTCACTTACACCGTTGACAATTTTGTTGAATAAACAGAACTAGGAAACAAAGATGAATATTTAAATTAAAGTCTCAATGGTATTATAATGATAACTCTACATCTTAACCAATCATCATCCATCTGAAAGTGTTAGCAGTTGGCATAACCACAACTTTATTAGGAAGCAACAGAGCAACCTTTGTTATTCTTAAGGCACAAAAATTCAGTAGGGTCATGTCCATACCTCTTCAGTGGGATCATTTTTTATAATTGTGGCTGGGGAAAAATCTTCCAACTCAGCAGCCTTCAATCTAGCAAGAGAGACAACACTTTCGGGAAAATTTGCGAACTCCGCAACGTGAATGCCAAAGCTTTGATCACAAGCTCCCGGCACAACCTGGAAGTTAGGTGAAAAGTAGAGTAGCACACCTTTGCTAATTGTCCATTGTGCAGTCTACAAAGGAATGCTTACATAGCACAGACACAAAATAGAAATGCTGATAACAGGGAAAATAAATGCAATAATTGAAAAATCACTGAAGCATTTTTTTACCTTGTAGAGCATAGTCAGCTTACGGCTTGATGAGTCTATGTGTGCACTAACATGATAATTTGCGACACCAATAATCTGCTTTGTTAAAGGTTCACCCGAGGCATTCTCCTGTGCTAGGGATGTTAGTTCATGAAAGTGGGTTGCAAACAAAGTAGGAGCCTTGATCTCTTGAACAATGTGCTCACATATGGCCCAAGCTAGACCTGCTCCCCATAATAATACTTTGGTAATCAAACATACAAAATAAAAGATTAAGTAAATAGAACAAAGCATACATCACTATAAATTGAAACCGGGGAATGGTAGTTCAACCCCTTAAGCCGCCATAGTTTTACAAGTGTTCTCCTGTAAAAGAAATTCTCCACTCTACTATCCATAAGTTCAGTTGCAATTTTTACTTCTCATTGTATCTCAACCTATTCAATGCCGAAGTTCCATATTCCAAATATATGCACCCACTAAACAATATATATATATATATAAATAAATAAATGCACTTAATATAAACACAATATACTCCTTTTTTGGTAAATAATAACGAACACGTCTATCCCTCTTTGACAAATCATACAAATTGACATCATTCTAATGATTATCTGTTACTGAAAACAATTTTCATTGATCTATTACAAGAATTAAATCTTGTCGCACTGATGAGACTAAATTTAAAAATGCATTTAGCTAATACTGCAGAGAGGGATGTGTTTGTATATGTACGAAAACACAAAATAGAACTTGAGAACACTAGAAGAATTTATGAGCAATTTATGAGCATGAGGACAGGGAAGAGAAACCGCAGAGCATGTCTTGCTAGGAACACATTACTAATAATTTGAACTTGGCAATAAAAAGAGCATGGAAATTGAAATTAACTACAAAAAGAAAGTAAAACAATATCTGCTTGGCATGGACCCAGCCAAGTCATAGGAACGAGAAAATCAGAGAAACATAAGATTCAGATGCTCCATGCAGCAGGCCAATACAGGGGAATAAACTGTGCATCATAGATCAACTAAAATCAAATCAATCCAAAATCTCCAAACTATAGATGCAAATATTGGTATCAAGCACCACAATACCGATATTTCTCCATACAGTAACAAAGTTATGATATGTTACCGTATCAGTAATATAATGCAATATATTGATTGATATTTTATATTGGCTGATAGAACCGATATATTAACTGATACAGCTTATCAACTTATAATTTTTTTTAAAAAAAATTTCCTTTTAATATATCCAATACCAACACGTATTGTCCCATATATCCAACACCGATATGGTCACGATCGATACTAACACCGATACCAATATTGATATTTTCATCTATACTCCAGACAGTTTTGAAAGTATCCTCAAAACTACTTTGCTTTCAATTGTTCACTTATTCACACCTAATTATGTTTGTTCTTTACTCACAGGTTCCTCAAACCCACATCAAAAGTGGTCAAAGAAATAAAAGTGAATTTTTGCGAGCATCATGAATTTTATCTGCTTCTACTGTAAAAATGAATTGCTTTGTTTTTTATGAAGTATAGACATAAAATACAAAACACAATTTTTTGTTTTGTTTTTCATGGGATTAAGACGCCGTCAGGGTTGTTCTTGTCACAGCCTAAGCCAGTTATACCACCATAGACCACTTAAATTGCGACACTAAATATGGCGAACATCTGGCAATAAATCATCATCATCCAACATCATAAAATTGTATAACATATCATAAGGAAGCACAAGGAATATGAATTCCTAAAAATATAAACTTATATGGTCCTTTGTCCAAAACACAGCGGACTATAATAGTCCAACAATTGAAATTGGAAGTGTATAAGCTAAATAATAGCTATCAACTCATCTCAAGGACTTTCGCATTTGAAAACCAAGCTGATCACTACTACTGCAAAGATAGGTTTCCAAAACAATATGCAAACTACTCTGAACGGGTAGAGAGAACACGGCGAGTAAGTCAAATGCCCAACAAGTAATCTATAACCAAAGATCATGACAACAGAAACAAAATTTAATCCAAGGAACTCCAATGTCATGAAGCTACTCAAAGCACAATACGACAACATACAACATATGAAACAAAATCAAGAGTTCCATGATATCTCAAAGGCTCAACCCAATCAAGATCTCAATAAATCATTACAAGATAACAATAAATTGGATTTCTCAAAATTCCAACACAAACAAGGTCTATCATATAAATACTAGATATTAAAGAATCTCCTTAGATCTTATTTCCGTCAATGTGAACCAAAGTTCCATGTACTTATGCTCCAATCAATTGGGTAAGTAACATGAGATTCTATTCAACCACTCCTCAGGTACTTCCAAAAGGATCTCCAGCATCCACAATTTGACATGTCTCTACCACTATTACTCTCGATAACACCAATACTCAATCAATACTCCTCTATACCATCCTTGCTAGTACCAAGAGGATCCCTAGCACTCATGGTCTGGCATGAACCCTTTTACTTCTTCTTTAATCTTAGATTCTTGTTTTTCGACTCTCTGTTGTTGATCACATACATAGATGAATCTTGGTTCTTTAACTCTATCCGCTTGTCATTGTCGTTAAGATTCTTGTGAGGACAATGATATCAAAGTACTAACTCCAGTTTCACCGTTGTCCTTGTCCGATGACGTACTAAAGTTTTTATTTCACTATCGAAGTACTCTCTCCGCTCTTTACTTCTTCAACAAAGACACTACAAAATTCAATACAATTGACATATCAACATAGCTTGAATCTGATTCTATTTGGGTTAAGAAGCACCTCAAACGAGTCGCTAAGACTAAGACGGGCAATCTCTCGATGCAAAAGGATTATTTTGGAAGAATCTTGTGGTTTCTTCACTAAAAGCTACCAAGATCGTGCTTGACAGTCTTCTTTTCTCTCTCTTTCTCAAAGCTTCATCTATGCAGGGATTGTATGCATCTCCTATCTATGTCTCCCAATTAGAATATGTCTTCAACTTAAAAGAATTTTAACAAAAGCATTTTGTGGCAATTATCAACTTTATCATATCTTTTAAAATGACAAGTGAAAATTTTATTACTAGGTTCAATGAGAAAATCTATTCGACCTGAGAATTTCAATTAAAATGTTTGTTAAGGTAAAGGTTTATTAGGACATATAGATGGAATTTCAATCTCAAGAAAGTGAGGATGGACTGATTATTTCCTAATTACTAAGCTCAATTGAGCAGCATATGTCAACAACCTCCAATCATTCTCCACTGCTGAGGAGATACGAGAATACCTATGGAAGTTTAATATCAAGATAATTCAGCCCAAAATTTTCAACTAGAGTTAGACATTGGCAAATAAATCTGTACATTGAATAATTTTATTCAAATTTTATAAATTTATGAAGTGATTATTCCAAATTAGTGCAATCACAGGTTTCGATAAAGGCCTTAGAAGCTCTAAGGGAGGTACATTTTGAGATCCAACAAAATTATTTTTCAATGTAGCTGAGACCAAATTTAAAAGTGCATCAACTGGGTTGATTAGCAGACAACCTATTCCATCCCTCGATGTCTACTCAAGGGAACTCTTACGTGAAGAACAACATCTCGCTTCACAGCATAAATCACTTAGGTTGTTGATTCACAAACAATCAATGTTCCTATGCGGCTGAAGAGCAAGGATGATTCAAATCCTAACCACAATGTCACAATTACAAAGAATTTGAGTACATTGCCAAACATTGTAGCAAGAAGCTATGCAATTATTGAAAGAAAGAATGACACATTATTAAAGATTGTAGTGTGCATCCTCGAAATCGGATGAATCTTGCTTTCCATACTATTATCCAGCTCTGTATTTACATTGTTTCTACCACATCAACTGCTATTCTAGGTACTTCCTACACAATCACCATTGATCAAGTTCAACAGATGATTATTTCCACACTATCAATCCTTAGTCTCCCAAGTAATAATAAGCATAATACTTCCTACAGTTCATTGACTCACCAGCTTCCAAAAGATGGGTAGCCCGAAAGTCTTACATGATGTTCAAAAGCATGACGGTAAGCAGTATATACATATAATTGGTGGCATTACTCTACCTATTCTTGCAATCCAAATCATGAGAATTCGCTTGCTAATGTTTTCAACTTTCCTAACTTACCCACAAATTTAATTTCAATTGGCCAGTTAGTAGACCAATAGTGTGTTATTCAATTTAATCAAATGGTTGTTGTGTGCAAGATCAAGTATTGAGACAAGTAATAGCAAATAGGCGTAAAGTGGGACATTTATTTCCTCTATAATCATTTTTCATTCCTTGTCATATCTATATTGCTTGTTCTACAATTACACAAAATAAGTCATCCATGGCATAAGAAATGAGGGCATCCTAATCTTTTTATTCAATCTCATCTCCCAAAATATGGTTATTTGAGTAATATCAATAATATTTCATCTTCTTAACTATCTTTCAATTGCAACGCTTATAAACTCGATGAAAACAATACTTTACCACTTCCCACACATTGTTGTCGTGCATCTGCATGTTGTGAAATTATTCATACTTATAATAAGGGAATGAGTCATGTTCTTTTTCATGCTCTGTACATATATTTAGTCATATTTATCAATAATTATATTAGATTTATGTGGATCACTTTCTTAGATCCAAAATTAAGGAATTTCCTATCTTTCAAGCTTTTGTTACATATGTAGAAACTCAATTCTCTACATACATTAAAACTCTTTCGTTCCAATGCAGGAGGTGAATGTCACAAGAGTTTCATTCTTTTCCATAAAAGAAAGGTATTCTCTCTCAATGATCTTGTCCCTACACCCGTCAACAAAAAGTTGTAGCAAAACATAAAAATCATCATCTTTTTTATGTCATTCGTATCTTGATACTTGAATCGTTTGCCCCACCCAACTTTTGGGAGGAAGCCTTATCCATAATAGTATACCTAATTGGTTAACATCCTTCGACCTTGCATTTGATTCTCCATACAACCATTTGTTTGGCATTCCACCACACTTTGACTCCATACATAGTTTTGGTTGTGTCTGCTTTGTCAACTTACCTCCCAGTTAAAGACACGAGCTTACAACTCAATCTATTCAGTGTGCATTTCCTAGATATAGTAACTCTCATAAAAGGTTTATATGCTCTGATACGAATGCATTATAACTCCACATCTCCTGCAACGTAGTCTTCTTTTAAAACTAATACTCTTTTCCATCCTGAGGAAATTCTACCCCTTCACCAATTAAACTTCGTTTGAAACTCATAATGATATGTTTAATCGTTTCAAACTAGGTCTTATATATCAAAGACATTGCCCATAGACCCTTACTAATCCTAAATTGCCACCTAATCTCATCTCACATGTACCCTATCGGTCTACTCAGGTTTTATGACCTTCAAAGAAATATGGCTTCTCTCATTCTACTCTTCATGCCATGCCTAATACTTTTGTACCTAAAACATACTCTCATGCATCTGATCATGAATGTTGGTGACTAGCTATGTGAGATGAATTCAACGCTTTACAAGAGAACCACACTTGAGATATTGTTTCTTATTCTCCGAGGATTAAGCCAACTAGGTGCAAATGGGTATATAACATTAAGTATCATGTTGACGGCTCAATTGACATGCATAAAGCTCATTTGGTTGCTCTCGAAAATCGACAACAACACTAATTGATTATGAGACATTTGCATTTATGGCCAAGCTTACAACAGTTAATACAATTCATGCTATTGTCACCTTGAAAGGTTAGCAACTCAGCCAAATGAATGCAAAGAATGAATTATTATATGATGATCTAAAAAAAAGAAATCTTTATGACTCCTCCCAACATGTATTCTGCTACTTCCACTGATATTTGTCACCTTGAAAAATCTCTATATGGTTTAGAGCAAGTGCCATAAGCCTAGTTTGAGAAATTTCATACAATCCATTTGGATTTGAATTTTATAGAGAACCAATGTAACTCATCTCGTGTCTTTTAACTGACACTGAAATTTTTGCTACACTTGTGTATGTCAATAATATGGTCATTACATAATCTAATTCACAATTGATCACTCAGCTCCAGCAAAGTCTCCAATCTTCATTTCATATTAAAGATCTTGGTCCCCTACAATATTTTCTTGGACTAGATGTCCAATATTATCCAACTGGCATGTTACATTAGCAGAAATTACCCAAGAGCTTTTATCTTTAATCAACCTACTGGATAAAAATTTGATACACCTATGGTGGCAAATTCGAAGCTCCAAAAACAAGTGGCAACTCCTTGTCTGATCCTTTGTTATATCGATAGTTTGTATGAAGTTTAAATTATTTCATTATTACACTCCCTAATATTGCCTTTACTATTCAGCAAGTCAGTTCATATAAATTCGTTGCCAATCTCATATGGCTATTGTACGCTACATACTTCATTATCGCAACGGCACCCTAGTCACGGTTTGTTCTTCTCTATCAACACTTTGCTACAGTTGAAAAGTTTTAGTGATATAAATTGGGGAGATTGCATGGAGACACGTCGCTCTATAACCTGTTGGTGTATGTATTTTAAAAATGCTCTTATTGCCCGAAAATGTAAAAAAAAAAAAAACAAGATTATGCCTCCAAATCTTCTACTGAGTCTGAATATCGAGCCATCTTTGCCTGTTAAAAAATTGTATGGCTTTGTTCTCCTTCACTCCATCTCATGCCTCTTCATACAAATGATACAAGTGCCTCACAAGTAGCTATCATTCAAGTATTCCATGGCATACTAAACATATTATCACTACACTCATGTAGCACTTGTTCAAAATCTGATTACTCTCTCACATTTCCACCAAATACCAACCTCTAGATATTTTTACAAAGGCTTCGCCTCATCACCGGCATCAATTTATAGTTGATAGATTTATATTTCTTGATCATCTATATCAATTCGTGAGGTATTTCACTGAAGATATTCTCCTAGCTGTGTGAAATCAAATCAAGCAAATATATCTTCCTAAATATATAACGTTTCCTAGTTTAGCATATTCTTTTATTTATTTGTATAGTTTTCTATGTATAGAACGGGAAGGATACTTACCCTTATGGAAAGATTTAATTGCTAAATTAGGGGATGTAACTAGGATTCCCTCCTATTAATTAAATTAAAAAAAATGCCCCATTAAGAGGCATCAAGACCAAATTTGACAAGGTAGCAACTCATTACCCTAATTATCTAAGGCATTTGGCAACCTTTTGGGCTGCATTTCTTCAGCTAGCCATAGGCTTGAGGGAAGTAGGAAAGAGGAGAAATAAGGAGCACAAAAAGAGAAGAAAAAGGAGAAACAGATGGGCAAAATTTATGCAATTATATTTTTTTATTTTTGCTTCAATATTACTATATTTTCAGATTCTTCATTTTGATTTAGTAAGAATTAATTAATTTAGGAGAAATGCCGGAATGAGAAAACCATGGAAATTTTGGGTGACATCTTGAAATTCCTTCTTATATGTAGTAAATTGTTATTGTTTGGTGGTAAGTCAGAATTGATATTCATCCAACTCTTGGCGTCAGAGGATTTGCAAATTTGATGGTGATTTATTTGAGTAATTAGGATGATAATTTGTGTAGGAATTCATAATTGTTGGGTGGAATATAATATTTTGCAAAGTCATACAAAAATATTTATGAAGAAAACTATAAAGTTTATGTATGAATTTGTCAGAAATTTCTCATATGAGATGAGTATAAAAGGAGTTGTGTACAAATTATTACATGTTAAATTCAGAATAATATGTTGGCGGATAATATTCATGGTGGCTGAGAGGTGTTAATGAAAGAATAAAGGTCAATTTGTGTAAATTGGTGATAAAATGCAATTTCATATGTTATGGAGGAATTTTGTAGAAATGAAAAATTTAGAAAATGTTTTCCATGCAGAAATTTGAACTAATTACTACATGAGAATTTGGAGTAAATTTGGAGATTAAATGTAACATTACGTGATACGACTGAATTTGGTAGAAATGAGAAATTAGAGAATATTTTCTACAGTTAAATTGATTAAATAGAAATTGTCTATTCAGAAACTATAAACTTGTTGTATGGTATTCGTGAAGTAGAAATGGTAAATTCAAATATTTCTCCATGTAGCCACGAGATATCTCTGTGGATTCATCATCCTTCTATGTGAGTAATGGTATTGGAAAGTAATTTAGGGAGTACTAAATTATGCAGTGACAGGTGGGGTATGGAGGTTAATACGATAATAGAAATTTGTGATTTATCACATGTTTATTGGTATTAAGGATGGTGGAATTAATGAGGATTAATTAATTGTATCTGGTTAGTAAAAGTTGTGATCTTATATTAAGAAGCATTTGTATGGGAATTTGTAGTAATTGGAAATTATGCAAGGTTAGTTTGATTGGATTAATAAGGATTTGTGGTATAGTCCTTTGTGTGGTTTGGAGTGTTGGTCTACTTGGGTATTCATATATCTCCCAAAAGTTTTCCATTAATAACATTTTGTTCCTTTGTTGCTTGAGAGCTTGAAAATTGGCATTTTTATCTTGCTCGATTGCGTCATTCTCCTAGCTCTCGAGACTAGTGTTGGAATTTCTTGCATTATTTTACATCCTAGTGTTGTCGGAGGAATGTGCAATACCGTGGTATGTGCGTTATATATTCTCTGATATAAGTCTAGCGCAATATGATCCTCCATTCTACACTCCATTGATAACTTAAGTAAAATATATGAAGACACTAATAGTTTCCGGATGTATGGTCACCATAAAACCTTAGTATAGTCTTCATTATTTAATACTTAGTCCCTTCTGGTGATCTCGAGGATGTATTTATTTGATTGCCTATTTTCCTTGTAAAACCATCGTGTTTTAGATATCAAGGTTATCCGGTGTGGCATGGGTTGTGACATGCCTAACCATGAATGTTAGAAATTTCTTAGTGTTACCTAAGAGTGATAGAGAGGATTTTTTTATATTTATTGCTGGAGTTACCCCGTTGATGGGGCATTTCGTCCATTAGCCTTTAGCTTACAGTGAAGAAAATAAAAGTCGCATAGATTCTCCCATTTTGATATTTTGAGACTTCAGTTGTTTCATAAGTATATGGAAATCCCACAACTCCATGCTTTGCTTCATGTGTTATATTTGCTCCATTGTGTTTGTGAACAGCTTTATGATATTAAAGTTCCTCGGATTTTATTAGCCTTTTTTATTATTTGATCCTTGATTTAAATTAATTACTAAGCTTTCAGCTCATTCTTCTCATCTTTTCAGATTAGATTGCATAGCGCCCTTGCTTTGGAGATGCTTTTGGAGCAATGTCACAAGCTCAAAGTTAGACGTGATAATCTCTTGTGGTGTAATTAGATTTTATTGAGTTTTATTTACTCCGTTTTAGATCTTAGACATATCATCCATCTGTATATAAATGGATTGTAGACTGTTAAGACTTTTTGATATTACTATTTAGTCCTATCACTTCCTAGAGATGGATATTTTGGAAAACTAATCTTTTAGGATGCTTATTTCGAATGGATTATTTGAGTAATTCAGTTTTCAACGTCATTATTTAAACATTTCGTGGCTGACTTGTCCAAGTTGTGACATTCAAGAGATGGAGGCATATGATGGTAAGAAAATAGATCGAATAGCAAGGGACCGGCTTAGGATTAGGTACTTGAGAAGAACCAAACATCTATCGGGGACCTTAACCGTATGTTTTAGAAATAGAACACAATGAGGATAGATAATGATAAATGACATTATAAACAAGAAACTAGTCATTGAGAATGGAGGGACTAGATGGAGGAAATCTGTGGAGAGGGAAAGGAGTAGGCTTGCAAAACAAAACATTCGAGGACACTAGAAATAGCCCCAAGTCATGGGAGAAACAAATATATCCTTTTTGAGTTTGGGGATACCCAAGGTTGATACATTTCAATGAATTGGCCAGTCCAAAAAGATTTTGGAACCTTCATGTGAAAAACAAGAGCATTAGCAATAGATGTCTATTTTCTGTTTCCACAACACTATTTTGTTGGAGGTATCAAGACAAGGGGTTTGATGGAGAATGCCACGTTGCAAAAGAAACGATGTTAATTGGGTAGACAAGCTTTTATAGGCATTATCATTACATAAAGTTCGTATCGAATAAGACAATTAATTTTAAATTCTAGCCAAAAAAAATATATACAAAAGACTGAAAATTTCATAACAACGCTTCATTAAATATAACCACGTAGTTCATGAGTAATCATCAATAAACATTACACAATATTGAAAGCCTATTTTAGATGATACAAGGCATGATCCCTAAATATAGGTGTAAACTACCTTAAAAGGAGCAGAAGCTCATTGATAGATTCTAGGGTAATATGATAAGCGATGATATTAAGAAAACTGAAGGGAGTTACAAAATAAAGTAGACATGAAGTGAAGACTATGACACAATTGCTTGAGAGATGTCAGTGACGAATGGTCTAACTAATACCGAAGCTAATGAGCAAAAGAACAACACTAAAGCAAATAATAGGGATTTGCACTTCATCTAATACATAGAAATCTCCTAAATCACGATGGCCCTTAATAATGATCTTTATCCTCGTAAGATCCTAAAATATACAATCAGTAAAAGAGAATATAATACTGTGATTTTCACTTGCAAATTTACTGACACATAAGAGGTTAAATGGAAAGGATGATGAATGTAAGACTAAGAATAGATCAATGGTCATAGTCAAAGAAGCTCAACAATTCCTGAACCCTAAAAGAAGATCCATCAACCAAAGTAACATTGGGAGAAGTAGAGCATGACCCATAACTGCACAATGTATATATGAGGTCCCAATAATGTGATCAGAAGCATCAAAATCAATAACCTTAGTCTGGGGCACAACCAAGACAGTTAACAGAATTACCTATCTAAACAAGGGCATGATGGTAGCTTGACTAGTCAAACTCGTGAATAGTCATTGGCAAGAAAAGTCACCATGTTTTTGATTGCTCCTGATGTGATTCGGGTATTGCCCCTAGATGCAATCACAACATGCTGATTAGAGGATATTGTGGGCTTGTAATGTTACTTCCAACATCTGTTGTGCATAAGATCAACTCCACCAAACTAAAAGCTAGCTAACTTCGTCCCAATCTAACACCACCACCTTGAACCATAGATGAGGCATGACCTATCAAGATCAACAAGTAAGATCCTAGAGAATACATCAACTTAGGAAATCAACTCAACACTGGCTAAAATTCGGGATCGAGAATAGTCACAGTCAAACTGAAACGCCACCAAAAAAACAAGATAGCCAATTGCTCAAGTTGTTCATGCATTTTCTTCAAATCGGAATAAATTGGCATCAAAATATTCAGCTCTTCATAGAGCTATTGAAGTCAGGAAAGTAGTCCGTCACACTCCAATCCTTTTGATCAACGCGAAAAAACTTTGAAACATCAAACATTTTAGACAGGTTGAATTCCCTAATAATAGCGAACAGATAGAAACACAAGTCTTCTACAATGTCGGTGTGATTGACCAAAACAACCATCATCAGCTCCATGGAGTTGATTAATTGGGTAAAAAGTAAGACATTGACACTAACCTATATTTTTTCCACAAGTGAGTCAGTCTTCAAATTTGAGAGATCATTTGTGATACGATCCCCTTATCCATTCTACAAATAACAAGGAGAATAATCTTTCTTCAGTGTTGATAATTTGACCCATCAAGACATTGCCCAGTTACCCAGGAAGGTATGGTAAAGATACCTTTAGAAATACCACTCTGGGTGAATTGTAGCCATGAGACAAATCAAAAAACTCAAGAAATAAACAAAGAGATTAAAAGAATATATCTGGCTACACCAAGTAGCCAAACAACAAGAAGAAACCAAGAATACCTTGAGGAATACTAAAATGAGAAATCCAGAAAACCCCCAAGGAGAAATCCAGAACACCACAAGAAAAAATCCAACTATATCATGAAGAAGAACCAGCTCCTTTCCCACCAGAGCATCACAAAGAATACCCCAAGGTCAAGAGTTCATGTCAGTCGCATTTAATGAAGAACAGATCTGTAGATAACAAAGAGGAAATGATGAAATTTCACCATATATCGCTAGCAATAAGTTGACAGTGAAGATGAAAAGTCCAGCGAACAGACGCACATAAATCTGGAGAATCAAAGATTAACCCTAAAAAAGTAGGGTTCCTGTGAAAGTAAATCTAATGTGGATTTGGTGCACTCTTGCAGTATAATCGAGACATTATTTTGGGTCTTTAATTCCTAGAGGCAAGGAGCACCATTCACCAAAAGAATTTACTGGCAGCAGCTAGGGTTGGAAAATAACCTACTCTAATACCATGTAACTCTACAAAAAGAGGAAGAGAAGAGAAACCCCACACAACTAGGTTTCGGTCTTATTCATATATATAGGGAGATTTACAAGCTATACAATAACCACATTATCCTTACACAAAAAAAATATGCCACAACATATCTAAGAGTATATATAATAAGAGGCATATTCCAACAGTTACCAAAAAAAAAAAACCTGTTCATTGTATGGCATGTAAATTATTTGGTGGCTTAAAGTTTTTCTGTAAGGCTAACTTGACCAAGGTGTATCAACCCATAAGTAGGACGTTACCCTCCTGATTTAGCAGTTCCACCAATTGTCCTGGAGACTATGAAACCTGTCTTAAGAAAGCACTGTGGCTTGTCCTTCACAAGTTGCTGTGTGTTAGCAGAATTGGATGGTCTGAATAATCTATCTTCCAAAGGGGAAACCCACATTGATCAGCCTCAACGAGAGGATTCCTCAAGGCAACTGTAGAGCCATTTGTTATCTGGAAGGAGGGGCAGAAACCTTGTTTGGTGGAAGTCAATAATGCTACCCCTAATTGTTCCAGCGAAGATACTAACGTAGGTGTCATCCTTTACCCTCGTTGTTACATTTCTTCTCCAGGTACGATGGAGGATGGTGTTTCAGATGGTAGTGCATGAGGTATTCTTCCTAGGCCCGATGAATCTCAGGGGTTATCTCCAGAGGTTCTTTTGGCATGGATGATTTATGGGAAGCATTCAGCCAAGGCTGCATGGAAGCCATCTATATACTTTGAAGAAAAAAAGTGGCTTGGATATCACAAAACTCTGTACTTGGAATATCGCTCTTGTGGCTTGCCTTCTGTGGAGAATTCACCTGGGAGACTCTAAATCAGTTTGGATCAATTGGTTATGTACCTACCAAATCAAGGACAGATTAATTTGGACAATCAAAGTTCCCCAAAGCTCTCCATGGTACATTAAGAAGATCGCGAAGATGCAATATATGTTAAGACAGCACATCCGTTAAGATATTGGGAATCACACCAACATATTCCAATGGATGGACCCAAGGCACCCAATGGACTACCTTATTGACAGGAATTCTGGAATTACATTGATGACAAGGCCCCCTATTGTCGCAAAAGTGAAACCTAATTCAGAGTTGCGGATTGGCACTCAGCAGCTTCTTATGATAGGAATATTGCACATATTACAAAGAATATGTTTAGATATAAACATGACCCCTTGCATGAAGATAATTAGGTTTGAACTCCTACACCAAGTGGTGAATTCTCGTCTCCCTTTTGTTTCAAATGTGAGGTGTTGCCAAAAGTTCAATGCGCAAGAATAGTTTAGGGACCGAGGCATATCCCTTTTCATGCATTTATCCTTTGGCAAGCTATCCCTAAAAGTATGATGGACAGGATGATACATTTTGCCAACTGTTCATCTTTATTTGTTTTGTGTAACAATGAGTAAAATCCCATGTCCACCTTTTCTTTAAATGTTGCTCCATGCATCAGGTTTACAAGTTTTGCGAAAGAGAAAAGGACCAGTTGGCCATATGAAGAATGGAGCAGAGGTATTGCTTTGGCCTCAGATAAGTGGAAAGGTAAAGATATGAAAGCCACTACTCTGAGGATTACTTTGCAGAGAAGGTTTCAAGCAACCTCTCTGAATAGTGGCGACCACTTGGCTAAGAGTAAGACGGATCAAATTCTGGACAAGTTAGCTATGTTGTCATTTGGTAGGGATTGACATTGAAGGAGCATTATAAGAGTTGGAGCCTTCCACTTTCATGTATTTGGCTGCCTAGATGAGGGGTAGAAGTTGGGGCTGAGAGCCTTCTTGAATGTCATTATCTGTACATTGTTCATTCAGGTTTGTTTTGAATTGTAGCATCATTCCATTTTCATAGGTGAATATCATAGTTTTCTTATGTTTGTTCATGGGTCGTCCCAACATCTTATTTCATTTTTTAGTGATTGGTTTGCCCTTGACTAGGATTGCCTAAGCTTTGTTTTTCATATTCTTTTCCTCAGTTAATGTAGTTAATTACTTTATTGAAAAAATAGACATAAAAGCATTAAAAAACACTAATATCAGGTATTTAATTTCTGGTCACACCTAATGCCACTCAAGGGCATATGTTTTAGTTTGTTGAACCATTGTCAATTCACTGGGTGTGCTTATAATCAATGTATCCATTCAAGTTGTGGCCCAAAAGGTGCAAAAAGAAGAAAGTAAAGTTTACAGTGCTTACGGGAGGTTTTCAAAATTAATCAACTTAAGTCATGAAACTTACCAAATCCGTCATACGTTGATGTCCCACGGCCCAATTCATCAATAATTATTAGTGACTTATCTGTGGAACCATTCAATATCGCCGCTGTCTCAAGCATTTCTTGCATAAAAGTGGAAACTCCCCGTAGCTACACAAGAAAATATATCCCAGATCAGTACTATCAGTCTCCTGATAGATACCATTGTAGCAAAAATTGCTTCACCAATTAATGCAACGCAGCAATAAACCAAAAGATGGGTCGATCCTGTTTTTCTTTCTTTTTTTCTAATTTTCCCAAACAACCGAATCATTCTGTAAGTTCTTATGTTTTGTACATGTCTGCCATCTATACTCTTGTAAACATTGGGCGTTGAAGAATGCTAAAGTAGCTTGTCATAGATGGCCAGACAAGAACGAGTAGAACTTTCTACACTGGGGGAAGTTGTAAAAAATGACACTTTGCAATGGATTTTTCAAACCAAGTTTGCCTTTCTAGGTCTTGGGATAAACTCCTGAAACTCACTTGGCAGTCACCTGCACCCACACGAGCAAAAATGCAATCACGAACAGAAATGCTGGCCTTGTCACATGGAAGAAAAGAACCCACTTGCGCCATGAGAATGTTTACTCCAACCTGTAACAGTAAAATTGAAATATGAAAGGTTAGCATAAATACCTCATATACAACAAAATGATGCACAGGAAAAAATAAAATAACAAGATAGACAAGAACCGAAGATACCCATGAATAATAAGTTAATCAGTAAGCCAAGACAAGATGCAGCAGAAAATGAGTTTTGGCACTTATAATAGGGTACAACGAGGATTACAATATGAAAAAATGAGTACCATGGATGAAAATATTGGCCGATAAATATCAACATTAAGAAACCCAGATACGGATATTTCCAGATACCGGAAATATACCCAGATAGGTCACCATATCGATGACTATCACAATATAACAACCGATAAGGACGATATGTATATACCATTTTTTTTGCTTCATTTCAATGTCAATATCTTAACACATGTTTTAAATATATCTAAAATGGCTAATAATAAATGTAATTAAGCAATTCTCTAAATAAATCTTTTAAGAAGCTTAAACCCACATACTTTGTAGGTATAAAGCACATATATATAATCAAAAGTTTTTGGTTATTTTTTAATGAACTAAAAGTATATAATCCTCCTTAAATAAATGAATAGATTATTAAATATTATCAACTTTTAGTATATGACTCATTTTTGGTGTAATCATGAGAAAACAAATTACTTCCGCAGTGTCCAGTGTCCAATACCAATATGAATTGCCCGAGACAGCCGATACTAACATAGTTGCTGCAGATACCGATACTTTTATCCATGAACATGACATCAATGTAATAGAGTTCAGTACCTCATGTTACAGGTTACATAAAATGGGAAAGAAAGAACCTGTGGAAGTCTCACCTGTCTTATAAATGTAGATTTTCCACCCATATTTGGTCCTGTAATGATCTGGAACCAACTTTTCCCTCTGACCTGATACCACAGGAATACACAAACACACACACACACACACACACACACACACACACACACACACACACAAAAACAAATGACAAGCAACTTCATTTTAAATCATGGGAAAAAATTTTCCAGCAAACAAGACAGGCAATAAACATACAAGTCTACAGTCATTTGGTATGAAATTCACCCAGTCTTGAGCCTCCACACAAGGATGCCTACTCCCTTCTAATATAATATCTCCAACATCCTGTTGTTCCCACATGAGTTACCACATAATCACTTTTAAAGAAAATGCTAAATAATTCATCCCATGAAACAGGAAGAAGCAAATATCTTTTAAATTTGTACCGAGGGACTGATTTCTGGTCTCGTGTAGGGTGTAGGACAATTTGATGCCAACTCAGCAAAACCAAGTAAGACATCCAGTTCTGAAAGCAGTGTAGCTAGAGACTCAAAAACCTGCACTTCTAGAGCTTCTTTAAGTACAGAATGCCTGACACTCCAGGAAACCGGGAGCAATATGGATATATACCACAGACACATGCATTAATACAAATTCATACCTCAGTAAAAGTTCCAGAGATTTGAACCACTCGTTGCACCAACTCTTTCTGGCAGTTCCTGTACTCCTCAAGTATCTTTTGGTACTGGCCCCCTAATCTTTTGAGCTTCGAATTTGTAAATTTCACACCATCCTTTCGGGTTTCTAGGACAATAAACTGTGTAGTAAGCTTTTTCCTGATTTTTTGCTCTTCCTTCTTGGTAATCCTAAAAACATGTCCAAATTGTGTGCCCTTATCTAATTTTAAACCTTTATCAACTGGGAGATCAAGATCACTTGCTGTCTGTTTATGCAAACTCTGTATTTGACATTCAAGTGACTCTTGTTCATCCTTCAATTCAAGAAGCTTTGAGTCATAACCAGAGGAAATCATGTACTCTCCCTTATCCAGTTGATCAAGGTCCACTGAAGTTTCAACAAGGGCAATAAACTTTTGCAATCTATCATTGCCTGTCCAGAATTCAAGAGGTTCTGAAAACCTTTCCTTAATCAATGCTGAATAGTGACCATCATATCTCTCTAGAGCACTTCTAATGTATGAAAGTCTGATACTCGACTGCATTAAAAAGTAAAAAGTAAAAATTAAACACAAGACATAGCCTTCAAGAACTTCCAGACTACTACGGAGCATCAAACTCTAAGAGATGTATAAGCATTTAGTTCAAGCAATCCTATTGCATGTCTTTTAACATCATTGCAAACTAAGATGAATTGAATTAAGATGGAGTTGATTTCGTTTCGGGCGGGCGGGCAAACAGGACCACATAGACCATTACTCCATCCCTCTTTGACATTCAAGGCCAACAACAATCATCTCTGAGAATAACTTTCATTGACCTCAGAAGTAAAAGGGATGGTCAATTTTAGTGATGTAGCTGCCAAAAAATATCAGAATGAAATAGAAAGTACCTGATAAAGTTTCACAACATGCTGCAAACCAGCCCTCTTTTTTTGAAGGTTGCATGATAGCCGTTCAATATCGGATATTCTTTTGAGATGTTGCCTCAGATCTTGCCGAAGTTCAGTATCCTCCACAAAAGCTTGCACCAAATCCAACCGAGAGTTTATTTCATTCACGTCTAATAAAGGCTGTTTAAGCCACATGTGTAATAAACGTTTCCCCATTCCAGCAGTACAAGTCTTATTCATCAGACCAAACAAACTGAAATGTTTGTTGGCATCAGTTTTGCTTTCCATGACATTCAATGCCCTCATAGCAGCAGAATCTAACCTCATGTAGCTGTCAAGACTATAGTGTTTGACAGTATACTTTCCATAATTACTATCTTCTGAAAGTAATTCCGCATAAGTTAATAAGGACCCTAAAGCAGCAGGTGCCAATTCAAATCTAGAAACCAAATCATGAACTGGTTGAATAGAACCCTTGACAAGCCTGCCAAGATCCTGTACCAAATCCCTCCCCTTATACTCAGATTTCTTTCTTTCGGTCACCATCACACCACATCTAGACAACGCATCCTGCAAAGCTTTCCATTCACTGGATTTAGCAATATCCATAGGCAATAGGCATTCCTTGCAACCAAGACCAACCAAAGCTGATTCCACATTGGTGAAGTGGCTGTCATCAAGAAATTCAGTTAATCCAATCACTCTCTTAGTAAGGTCAATAAAACCCAACCCAACTGTGCATCCATTTTCACCAATGGTGGGCAATAACGCAACAGTTACAGGAGAATCCTGCATTTCATGGTTAGCAAACAGAACATCCTCAAAACTTCCAAGATTTCCAGGGCTTCCACTCTTCACAAGCCGCCAATTAGCACTACTACCCTCATACAACTCTATAGTGTGATCCATTGTCTCCAAGAGAATATCACGGGCAATTGTCTCAAACATGTTCTTACTAACACTAACACTAGAAATAGCATCAGATCCACTACCCAGCTGTCGCAAAACAGTGGTAGTGCGGTAATATGTTTTTGCTATGAAAGTTGCATTTTCACCATGTGCAGTGAAGTATTCCTGTTTGGATCCCCAAATTCTGAATCAAAATATTGCAACAGATTGACAGCAAAGTGGACAGAAAAAATGAGGAACTTAGAAGCCATGAATGAGAACCCTGCAACATGAGTCCAGCCATGTACAAGAACACCAAGTCCAATAAATCTGTGACAAATGCCTATGACTACATGTGTGCACAAACCATCATGGCACATTAGTGCCCAGAATAAATAAGGAAAACACATTTTAATTGATCTAATAAAAAATTCAGCAGACAAAGTGCACGTTCTGTGTATTGTCTTGAGGCTAGGGTAGAAAGAAAAGAAACAATCACAATAGGAAACAAAATGGTAGAGCATAATCAATTGAAATAGAAGAAAATATATCTAGACTAAACAATTCGTGCCAACATCATACAACTTCAAGTTATCCCACTATCTTTACAAAGTAGTCAAAGTGGGAATCCAGAACTTGCAGCAAATTCATCAAAAAAAATCAAAAACATTTATATATATATATATATGTGTGTGTGTGTGTGTGTGTGTATGTGTATGTGTATGTATGTATTTTGCCCGGTTTAAAGTTGATGAAAAATGAAGCAAGATCTCCCAAACACTAGCATAAAGAACAGCAATTTCAACACCAAAGTTACAAGGATGAATTACAATAGCAACTTCTTTTAACATTTAAAACGGCTTGTTGTTCCCATCATTTGCTTGAATAGGAAGGCTTCATTTGGAACTTCCATAGGCTAGGGAAAAAGAAAGTGGAAAAAATTGAACAAGTTTATGAGTATAAATAAATTTTCCCTAAGTTACTTCTTATCACAGTAACACTTTTTTTCTAACAATTCATTGTATTCTCTTTCCATTTCCTTTACTATTCCACTTTTCTTTGGCAAGGAATTAATTCATCCCAACAGCTAAAGATTTTAGGTGAAAGCTGAGTAATGATTTTATTTTCTACCACACATGGCATGTTAAATTTCCTTTCGGGCTAAGCATGGATTAAGCACACTCACTCCACACCTTGTGCTTAAATGAAATTCTAAAAATGGGACAACAATCAAAATCATCACCACTTGATTAAAAGTGCTATGATAACCTATAATCTCAAAAGAATAAGTTCTAAGGTGAAGGCCCAATAATTGTTTTACGTGCTAAAAGATAGTTTAAAGCTCAAGAGTAACTTTAAATTGTAGCACCTAACTCGCGTGAATGCCATTTGGGGTGGTCACTCCCATGTCTGGCCCACGGGCCTATTATACATAGTTGTATATTATTTTATCTAGTGGTACATAATTCCAATGCTAGATGTTCGCATGATGAGATGTTCGAGCAAAATATTGACAAAGATTTCCCCACAAGGTTCGCATGAGTATCGCTCAAGCAGAAGCTTGGCAAAGTTTTGTGTGAGAGTTGCTAAAGCAAAAACTCCGGCAAAAATTTCATGGATGTTTGTGTGAAGATTGCTAAAATATCTGACTGATATTTTGTATAAACAAAGTGCAATTCCGCGACTTCGCACAATTTTACATCAATTTCAGCCCATAATTGAGAGGAAACATGAGAAGGAGCGGTGGAAATAGAAGAAGAAAAGGGAAGAAGTTATTCTCAAATCCAAACCTTTTCTTTCAAATTTCTTCCACACTCTAATATGATGAGCTAGATCGAGTGGTGAACACTTCTACATAAGTAAATTTCTCATTTTCATTCGCAATTTGTGTAGTTCTCAGTTTCACACTTGTGTAGCGGAGAATTCTATCTAACTGTGTTTAGATTTGAGATTTTGCACTAAAAATGAAGAGAGTTGGAGTACATTTGTGTAACTTTGATTATTGATAGTGGAGCTATATTCAAATGTAAATGTCTTGAGGTTTTTTTCCTTAGTCTAGAGGCGTTTTTCATGCAGATGTGTTCCGTTGTTTGATTGATTTACGCTTCTTGTAATCTCATCTATTATTTTTTGGTAATGTTATTTTCTTCCACATTGATTCAAACAATGGGATATACATCATCCCCAACAAGTGATATCAAGACATAGATTATTGGGATCTGCTTTGTTTGAACAACGGAGGGAACAATGAATGAAATGGTTTGTTTGAATGGCACCAATTATCACATTTGCAGAAACAAGATGAAAAACCTCTTGTTTGTGAAAGGCACTTCACCTTCCGGTATTTGCTACTAAAAAACATAATTTAAAGACTAATGACGAATTGGAGGTTAAGCATGAGCAAGTTTTTGGATATATACAATAATTTATAAATGACAACACATACAATCATGATTCTAATGAGACGCATTAACAAACATTGTGGAATAAATTTGAAGTGTTGTTTGCTTTGAACATGGGTAGTAACAAACTGTTTGATGCAGATGAGGAACACTAAGGGAGTTTTGTAGCCATCACTTGAATGAGTTTCAAGGGATCATCTAACAATTGTCTAGCATAGGCACCAAGCTTGGTGATAAGGTACTTGGCCTTTGGTTGCTTACTACTTTACTGAACTCATGGGAGATCTTTAAGCAATTATTGATACGGACCAGAATGGAGTTGTGTCAATGGAAGTAATCAAAGGTGGCATCTTGAAGGAAGAAATAAGGAGGAAGCCTCAAGGCTCTTCATATTCGTACTCCAAGGTGTTGGTCATCGAGAATATACGGAAAAGTAAGTTTAAGGGTCAAGTAGAAAAGGAGAAAAGACAAAGCAAGTGAAGACCCAAGCATAAGGATCTCGAAAAATATCATTTTGGAAAGGACCATAGCAAGAAGAATTGTTACCAGTGGAGAAGGGAGAACAAGGGCAGCAGTAACATGTGAAAGAAGGAACACAATGTTAATGATCATGTCTCTATCAATACAACCACTAGAGATCTCGTTATTGTTTGTGATGAGACAACGATTGATCTTGCATGCACGGCCAAGTTTGGCAATAGACAATGGTACTTGATATTACATCAAGGAAAAAATTTTTCACATCTTCAACTCCGAGTAATTATGAGGTATTAAAGATGAGTAATGATGACCTCTAAAAAATCATTGGCATTGGAGATGCTCGTTTAGAGACCAAAAATGGAACAAGGTTGACCATAAGAGATGAGCAATGGAACAAATTGATAGACTTGATAATGAAGGATTTTAAGCACCTAATGATTTGTGAAAGCTTACCAGAGACTCATTAGTTGTAACTCGAAAAAAAGTATTCGAGTTTGTACTTGATGAAATCTTCAACTTCCAAAGATAACACGAATGTGGTTAAGGATACTGATTCAGCTGAATTATAACATAGGCAGCGTAGCAACATAAATGGACTTAATAATTTGGCCAAAAGGAATTTCCTTCTTGGTGTGAAGATTGGTGAGTAGGTGTACTCTTGGCAGGGAAACAAAGGAGCACTTCTTTCCAAAGAAATTCTCCTTCATGAAGATTGCGTATTCTAGATTGGATAATTCTAAAATTTGTGATCCAATGAATGTAAGATCACTAGATTATGTTCTCATTTTGTTATGCTCATTGATGATAGTTTGAGGAGGCTTTGGGTCTATGCTTTGACATCCAAAGATCAAGAATTGGACGTGTTCAAGCAATTTCATGCTTTTTTGAAAGGTAAACTAGAAAGAAGCTAAAATACATTCTCAATAATAACGGTGGCAAATACATATGGTCTTTGAATGAGTATTATTGGTCACACAGAATCAAACAATAGAAGACACCTCCAAATACACCCTAGTTGAACGGTGTATTAGAGAGGATTTACTTGACATTGTTGAAGAGAGTTAGATGCTTGCTTCTAGAGGAAAACTTGCCTAGATCTTTTATAGGGGAAGCATTAACTCATGTGATTAACTTATCTACTAGTGTTGTGCTGTAGGCTGATGTTCCTCATAAAGTTCAGTTTGAAAATGATGTCTCTTACAAACACTTGTGTGTGTTCTGTTATAAGGTGTTTGTTCATATTCCGAAAGAAGTTGATTAAGGCCATGATGAATTTGGCAACATATCACATGATCCAATTGAGAAGATACTTGTCAGAAGCAGATGCAGTGTTCTTTGAGGAGCAACCCTTCATGAAATACAAAAGAGAGAGAAGTTGAGTCCTCAACTGGGTGACAACTTAATGGTCAAGATCCAATTTTTGTCAGAAGCTGCACCAATTGTGATGCAAAAGGGGTTTAGAGTAGTGAGCAGAGTGAGCACCAGGGTGTTTAAGATGCAAAGATTCCCAACGATGATGTTATTGATAAACAGCATAAGGCGCCTGGAGCCTGACCACCAATTCCACTCAAGAGATCTATTAGAGTTGACGACCTTCCATTTCTGCAGACAAGTATGTGTTATGCAGTGATGGAGGAAGCCTAAATGGTTTGCAAAAGCTATGAAGAATAAGCACAAGGTTTTGCAATGATGCCATGCAAGACAAGATGAAGGCATTACATGAGAACCATGCTTTTGAGCTGGTAAAATTGTCCAATTGCAAGAGAGCACTCCAGAGTAAGTGGATTTTAAATTTATGTCTGAGGAGAACAATACAAACACAGTACAATGCAAGGTTGGTTGCAAAAATATTTAGTTACAAAAAGGGCACCGATTTATAGGAGATTTCTCTCCTATTCCAAAGATATCTTCTATTAGGGTTGTGTTTTGTTTCGCTGCAACTTGAACTTGGAGTAGAGCAGCTTGATGTAGGAATGATTTTCTCCACCATAATGTTGAGGAGATCTATAAGGAGTAGCTAGAAGGTTTCGTGTGAAAGGGAAGGAACAGTTGGTCTGCATATGAGCTCAAGAAGGTTCCTCAACAATGGTACAAAGAGTTTGAGTCATTTATGGTAAAGCAAGGCTACAAAAAGACTACTTTTTAACATTTTGTTTTCATGCAGAGACTTTCTAAAAATTATTTTATCATCCTATTACTTTGTGTGATATGTTGATTGCTGGAAGGAACTCTTTAAGAATTGATGACTTGAAAGTATTGGGTCATCAAAGACGGCCAGCAAGGCATATTCTTTGGTCATGATGTTGTGGTTGTCCCCAGAGTTATGTTGAGAAAGTTCTTCAAAAGTACAGCATGGACATGGCTAAAGCAGATAATTCTGCTTTAGCTGACACTTTAAGAGATCAATAAACAAATTCCCATGAGTACAAAGGAGGCCAACATGAAACAAATTCCATATGCCTTAGCAGTGGGTGGTTTGTTGTCTGTCATGGTATGTACACAGAAAGATATTGCTCATATAATCATAGTTGTTAGTCGGTTCCTTTCTAATACTAAAAAGGAACATTGAGTTGCAATAAAATTGATTCTCAAGTATCTCTGCGGTACCTGTGGAGTTTCGTTGTACTTTGGTAATTATAAGCATGCACTTAGAGAGTGCTTTTTTTTTTTTTTTGGTAAGTAAGAATTTTGGATTAATGGGAGAAAAAATTACAGAACCTATGCATTAAAACCAAATATATTGACCTGGAAATAATGCATAAAGCGCTAGGACATACCCCGAGCAGTTAGTACATCAATATACACACAAAATAAAGACGCACAACACAAAGGTCCTCCACGAGGACAACCATGGTCATCAGGCCAAAACAGAAGATACATTCCAAATTCAAAAAAAAATAAAAGGGCCCTGGCATCATTGATACCAGCTCCTACTCACTGCCACACAGCGGCTTCAGCAATGGGCATTAAGGCCACTGAAAGGAACTGAAAGCATCAGCACCATTCAACAGCCCTAGCGCCAAAAGCACCTCACAGCAGGGCACTAGCCCACTCATTAAGCAGCAACAACAAGATTCCAAAAGCAATACAGCAGCATCATCCGAGAGGACTGTACATCATCAACAACTCTTTTAGCAACAGGGTGGAGCAAATTCCAATCCAGCTCCTCAAAGAAAGGCCACAGCAGCATCCAATCATGAATGCTGGTTAAAGGCCACACAGCAGCAGCGCCAGAGCACTAACAGGAGCTGCTGCTCATCCACATCAGAAGAGCATTGCTACTCGAAGCAGATCAGTAGCAGAAACCAGGCAAGCAACACCAAAAAATTCAGCCACCAGCTCCAGGCTGTAGCAAGCCCCCCATCATCATCACAGAGGTCGGCCGGCAAGCACAACTACTCAAATAGCCATCCGGCAGAATCATCAACCAAACTGAGATGGGCAGAACACCCATCAGCATCTGGCCACAGACCAGGCAAAATGCAAGGCCAAAAAAATGCAACAGCAGGAGAGCCTACAAATGCATCATCAAGATAAACAAATGATCTGCAATCCATCAAACTGCTGCAAATTGGCAACAGCAGCAAGTCCCCAAACTGCCTCAGCAACAGCATTACACACTGAAAATCAAAGTTTGACACAACATCAAACCAAGTTCAGCAGCGTAACCACAAGAGAGCCCGCACAGCAGCATTGCAGAACAATGACAGAACCAGCAGAGTCAAATCTCCAAGAGCTGCTCCAACCAGCTATAGCAAGGACCAAAACGTCAATTAATGTAAACCAGCTACAGCATCCCTTGACGGGGAGGGGCAATTCCAGTAGAAAATAACCCAACATGCTTCACAATCGGCAATACCAATCAGACAGAAACAAGGTCCGATACAGATGGAGAAAAACCAGCATTCCGGACCAGGTCTCAGCAATAGACCATGACAACGCATTCACACACAGCGGTAGCCAGCCAGGATCGCCACCGCAACAGGGGGCCAGTTGCAGCCAAACTAGACCATTGTCAGCTCTTCAGACCACAGCCGGAATGACCCCAGCCTGAAAGAACTCCATTAGAGGCAACATTAGAGGCAAGAAAGAGCACAACTAGCATCCTTCAAAAACACCGGTCAGTTGATTGCGCCAGAACCAGCAAAAGAGTCCAAGACTACTTCTTCAGCCCAGCAGATCAGCATACAGCGAAAACAGAGGTAATCACCTCACAACAGCAACTCATGACAGCTGCAAACAACCCACCGCATCAGAAGGATTTTCAGCGTCCGAACATGGCCACTCCCAATTCTTCGGCACTCCAGCCTATACTTCCAGACCAGATTAAAAACAGGCTCCCCCCAACCCATCAAACAGGAAGGAACGTACAGGCAGAGAGGCTTCAGAATCCGGGCTCAGGGCGTTCGTCAACGTCAAAACCAGCGAGCAGCAAAGAGCAATCACAACAAAAGGGACAATAGCAACTACCCAGATCCTCGGCCAGCTCTTCAGTACCCCTGCCTAATAGAACCAATCCAGAGCTGCACGGGGTCCCCCAACCCATCCAACAGGAGTGAACCCATAGGTAGTGGAACATCAGAGCCGGCAGCAGAGACAATCGACTGCGCCAGGTCCTTCGAACAGTGTGGAAGCCAACAAATGCTAGAGACAACATTAAAATCAAAACAACAAGGAGCGCTAAAAAACCCAGCCTTACCTTAGCGCACAGCCAAGGGGAAAACCGAGAAGAAGGAAGAGACAGTCCAGAGAGAACTATCGAGCCTCAGAGGAATCGTTCTTATCGGGCAGAGGTGGGGGCTTCGGACCAAGCTCACAGCCACAGGTAAAGCCACAGAGGGCGAGACATAGCCAGACCAGAGATCTGGGAAGGAAGCAAGCAGGGGGCGGAAGACGGGAAACAACCGGGCGGAGCAACCAGGAGACCGGCCGTGGCCGGCTCCGGCGCCGCCCGGCCAGAGGAGGAGCGCCTTTGAAGACGCTCTCAAATTTGAACACTTAGAGAGTGCACATTAGGATACTTGATAAATTTTCCAAGTGGAGTAGTGGTATGGCAATCAAAGCTGCAGAAATGTTTTGCACTTTCTACCACTGAAATGAAGCTCATTGCAGTGACTAAAGAGTGCAAGTAGTAATTGTGGATAAGGACTTCATATGGGAATTCAGTTTCAAGCTGGACCATTATATGATGTTTTTGTGACACTGATCCACCTCTGTAAGAATTCTTCTTTTCATTACAAGTCAAAGCACATTGATGTTAAATACCATGGATACCAAAGCAATGCCCATACCTTCATAGTTGACGCCAGCTTTAAGCAGCCACATATCATTAATGTGACAGGAACTCATTTAAAACTTGGGCTGTCCCAAGGCACAGCTTCGGTAACAGAACTCACTCTAACGGTACATTTGATTGCTGAAATGGAATAAAGTGGTAATAAAATAATTATTCCAGATAATAGAATAAGATAGGAATATAGTTGGAATTGTTATTCCCATATTTAGTTGTTAGAATAGAATAAAGTGAAAATTAATATTCTTTTATTTGGTTTGTAGAATAGTATGAGGAATAAAGAGGGAATAGTGATAATAATAATAATAATGATAATAGTAATAGTGATAATAATAATAATAATAATAATAATATATAATAATAATAATAAACATAATAATAATAATAATTACAAAACATAGTAATAATAATAATAAAACATAATAATAATTAAATATAATAATATAAAGTAATAATAATAATTATAATTATTATTATTATAAATAATAATAATTACAAATAATAATAATAAAATATAATAATAATAATAATAACACATAATAATAATAATAATAATAATTACAAAATGTAATAATAATAATAATTACAAATAATAATAGTAATAATAATAATTACAAAATGTAATAATAATAATAATAATAGTGAAAATAGCTATTCCCACAAATGTGGGAATAAATATTCCTCAATTAAATTTAAAACCAAACGGAAGAATATCTATTCCCTGAAAATAAAAATTCTATTCCCACATTATTCCAACCATATTCCTCCAACCAAACATGGTTGGGACTCACGCCCAAATGTTCGGACCTACCAACAAAAGGACAATCATACTCTCAGGGAAGCCAAAGCTTACAGCCTTACACTTCTTCTCTCCTCTCTACTCTTAAAATAGAAGCTAATACTATAATTTATAAGGGAAGGGGGAACTTCAATCTATTGCTGTAAGGAATCATGGCCTTGATAAGCAGTAGCCCTTGGAACTCTTAGTCCAAACAATGTCCTTGAGCGACAGAAAAGTCTAAGGTTACAAACTTCGGGTTCCCTAAAAGTATAATGGTCCTCTTGTTGGTGAGTGAGTCCCAACACTTACGTGAGTAAATCCCCAAGCAGACGATCCATAGGTTGAATGATTCACTTTATGTGGGAACTAATTCCCCAAATATTGTCTCTTGTGTAACTGAGATTATGCAATTTATCCCTTCTTTCTCTGTTTATTATAATTTTCTTATTTTTTTTGATTTCTGGTAGTTTATTATGTATTTTGTCCAGTATCACATAAGGAAAGAGATGTGCTAGAATCAGAGTTGTTAAAACTCAAGAAGATCTATACTGATGATGCATAAGGGATGTTGACGAAGGATTCGCAAAAGGGAAAGCTTGAAGTAAGTCGTTCCCTTAAAGAAATGGAGGAGTGCCTTCATGTGGTCGCAAAGGGGGGATTTTTTGTGGTGTGTCACTTTTTTGTAAGGCCCACAACCCCATTGAACATAGCTGTTTGCTGTTTTTTCTACTGGTGCAAGATGTTTGCATGATGAAACACTCACGCAAAATATTAACTGAGTTTTTGTTCAGAGTTGGATGCTGGATACTTTGTCCATAGTTATCATACATGTGTCTCATAAGGCGACACACAATACATAGCACAAAAATAGGTTTCAGGAACTGATTAACTATGCTTTGTTCCATTGCTCTTCCTGCACTTGCATACAACCATGGATGAGGATAGTATGATGGTTTGCGAGTTAAAGTTATAAAAAGACTAGGTTCTAATTTGGGCATTGGGCATCGAGGATGTGACAAGTGATAGTAATGGGGCAAGGATGGATTTCATAGTTTACCCACAATTATCTTTTTGAGTACAAGTATGTAATCAATTCAGAACACAAGTATTGACTCACTTATTTTGTGGCGGGTACAGGTATGGCACATGTTGCAGATCTGTACCATCATATCCCAAGCCCACAAATAACCAAAATAAAGAAAGGAAACTCTTAGAAAAGTTTTTAAAACCAATGTATTTCCAAATCCTTCTTCAAGACCTTCCCATTCATTCATTGTAACAAGTTCAAACATAAAGCCTATGCCTTGTTTATTGAGAAAACAGTTTTCAGATTTCTATTTTTCTTCTTTTTTTTTTTGCCTTTTTTACCTTTTCATTTTCAAAATTTTCTCAAAAAATGTGTTCATTTGTTTCTAATATAAACTTAAACAATTTAACAAGTTAATATTTACTAATAGTTTGCAAATTTTTCATCATCCAATATATGATAAAATTATTAAGTGAAAAATTACTTGATAAATTTACTAAATATATTTATTTATAATAAACAAATTAATCAAACTCATTTTTTAATAGTTTGCTTTAAAATTACCAAATGTCGTAAAAAACTATGCACCACATAATAGCAAATCATATATATTATGTTGTTCTAAATTATAATATATTATTTAAAATGTCACATGTATACATGTTTTATACATGTAATATGTACACTTAATGTTCAATAATTAACTATTACTCTCATAGAAGTATGAGTTCAACTCATTTGAACTAAGCTCAATAAACTATTGATTTGTACAAGAATTTAATTTTATCATTATAAATTTAATTATTCGAATCTCAATCTACAAATACATCACTTTTTATAGCCTCACCAATGTATTTAATTATCAATAAGTCAAACATATTTACTTATGACACATTACTTTTAATAAAAGTTTTAAATTATTGTAACATATTTTATTTTTTTATAAAATTAATAATGCACAATATTTTGTTAAATAATAAAAAATATTGAATGATAGCCTAGACATTATCATTATCAAATAACCTAAATATTGATTAAAAGGCCATATTTTTAATTTTCCATATTAATGATTGTTTTTGAATATGCAAAAACAATTCATATCAATTTACTAATTCTTATAAAAATATTAGCTCAAATGAAAAAAATATAAATGATATAAATAAACTTGATTATAAATTGGATCAATAATATTTTTATAATCACACATTATTAAAATATTATTATATAAGGAAGATTTTTAAAACTGGGAAAAACTTTGATTTATAGTCTATGAAAAATTTTCAAAAAAAATTTTTCAATTTTTTTTGAATTTTCTAAATTTCATTTTAAATTTAAAAAATGAAAAACTCTTCTAGATGAAAAACAGACAAATTTGAACATATTATCTAAATTTTCTGGTTTTATAAAAAAATTTTGTAAAATAGACCCTAGTTTTCTATTTACTAAACATACCAAAACTTTTTCTACAACTGTTTAAGTAATGTATCCACTACAAAAAGTAGAAAAGTATAGAGAATCCCATTTGTGATGCACACCATGGAAGCTCTTTTTAGATATTTGACATATGTTAGCAAAGGTTTTTGAAAACTAATGTTTTCTAAAAACTAAAACAAATATGAAATTCATAATACATTACTGAATGTACAAGCTACTTTGACAAGCACACTACTGAAGGTTGATGATTTTACATTGAGAATGCAACAACATACACAATCCAAATTAACATTAACCCTCCATTTGGCCATATCATTCTAAGGTAATTGGAGTGAAAGAAAATGAAGGGAAATGGAGGAAAATGAAAGTAAGTGAAATAGAATGTCCATTGTATTGTTTGGATTCTTTATAAAATGAAAGGAAAACTTAATTTCCCATATTCGGATATATAGATGAAAAGCAAAGGAAAGACAAATTACTATGATTTGTTTTACCTTCTTGCCCTTATAAAAAAAGATGGTACTAAAATAAAATTTAAATCAGGTGTGCAATTTCTTTTATGCAGTAGAGCAAGTGTTTCTTTGGCAAATAATCACCCCTCACCAGCATGAATAATTTTGACTAACAGCTACTCAAAAAACTTAGTTTTTTTTTTTTTTACAAATGTTAAACATTTGAAACTAATAAAAAAAAAAAAAAAACAGATCCAACAACAAATTTTCTAGGTGGTTTGGACTGGATGGAATCCAAGGATCAATAGGTTGAGCTCTCAAATCTTCTTTGTTCTTTCGTACCCCTTTGTTGCCCTCCATCCACATTTCCTCAACACTTAGCTTCTCTCTTTTTTACAATTTCAATATCTATCACTGCTTTAACTGTTTCTTAAGCAAATTCGACCACTAGACTTTCTGAGTTAGGTGGAAATTAATCAAATTAGTGTGTTTCAGTTGATTCTGGTAAGTAATTGAGATGCCAGTTCTGGCAATATGAGCAGGATGGCATGAGGTGGACTATATAAGTTTTAAGGATAGAAGCGTAATTTAATTTTTAAAATTTCTACTTTCTATTTATTTACCTCCATTACTCTCCAAATTATAATGATTTTTTCACCCAAAAGTATGAAAGTCAATTCCTTAACATATCCTCCATTTTCTTCAATTTTGCTCCTATAATTTTAGGACCAAACAAATGAAATACACTTTACTTACTTTCAATTCCCCCCACCCCCTTTTTTTTCCCTATTTCCCTAGAAACAAACTGAAGATCATAGGTATGACGACTAAAGTGTCCAATAATTGGACTAAGTTGACATTGTAGCTAGCCCTAATGTCAGCTAAAATTATAGTGCCACGTGAAAAAATCAAATAAGTAACCACAATCTCGCCTCAGTAGGCATTTTGTGTGGTTCTTCGGTCCAGTTTCAACGTATTCAATCCTCTCCTTCCTCCCCTCTCCATCTCTCTCTCTTGACCAGTGCAACCAGTTTAATTCATTTTACCACAACCGACCACAACCACTACCACATTTCTTTTAGAGCCTGGCAAGGCCAACGACCGACCATGGCTAACCAACAGCCCACCAACAAAGCCAAGAATAGGCAGTAGACCATCCAATGACACCGGGAAACAGAAGGAAAACTGATCAGAACACCTTCTGATTCCCGTCCGTAAAAGTCCTCCAGTGATTTTGCGACAGTCCTAACTTCGGAAGTAAGATAAGAAAGGTCGCATACAGCATCCAGCATGAGCTTATTAACGCTGATCAGACTCCCTGAATCCACCCTCTCACCCCACCTCCACCCCAAATTAAAACCAAACAAAGAAAATAGGGCAAACGATCACAAACAGGTAAAAGACTAAAAAGAGAACAGACCCGTCGATCAAAGAATCGGACAGCACGGCCTTCCTGGCAACAGAACAGGAAAACCAAATTAAAGTTCGCAAAACGCATTTCGAGACGAAGCATATGAACATCGAAACGATGAAAATGAAAATTCTTACATGAGGTAGAGTTCTGAAGAATGACAGAAACCCTTGTGCTTGCTTCGCATCTATAATGTTTTCCCCAAGACGAAGAAATGACGTTGGTATTGTCAACAATATTTATACGGTTAAATAAGTATAAATACAAAAGAACCCCCTTAGGGACAGAAATTAGGAAACAAGAGTACAACAAATGAGTGTTTTACCGAGCTTAAGCTCCGGGAGCTTGCTTTGTTCCGGCAAATCCTCATCCATTGGTGACGATATGTGTGTTTGTATGCGTGAGAGGCAGAGAGACCAGGAGACCGACGGTAAGTAGGGGAGGGGAGCTCTAGGAGTGTGTGGAGATGGTGTTGGAAGGCGTGCGGTGTCGGTACTTGGCGGGAAATAAAGAGAAGGTTCGAGAAAGGACGGAATACTTTTCTTACCCCCTCGCACTACGATCTTGTTTTCTTCATGGAAGAAAACATATGTTTGTGTGTGGACACTAAATATAATACCATGAAGAGTTTTTAATTAATGTAATATCCGAATGTATACAATCTGATTCCAAAACAACTATATAAATTGTCTTGATGGATATCTGAACTGATATTTGACCCGAATAACATTAAATTTGAAGAAGGGTTAGAACATATAACAAAGGTCTTATGCACGTAAACAAACAATTGAAAATGGTCAAACTGGTTCTCCTGAGTAAACCCCTTATGTATCTATATTAATATATGTTTTAAGTTGACAAAGTGAGAAAGAAAGGTACCAACTATTTTTACCTGAGCTACGAAACTCCTCTAGTCAATAATAATTGCAAGATGCTAGATATGTATTATTGCTCAAATGAGGGGAAAGAGTTGATAAGCTGATAAATTTCTTTCTATTTTTTACCGAGATAGGCTCAATGAAACACGTATAAAGAAAAACATAAAGCCATAAGAAAAAATGACCTACTAGGGTTAAATTAATCTTTCAGGAAGAATGTAATAAACTTCAGAAAAAAGAGAACTTATTTTCCAATAATTGGTAAAAGTTGAAATTAGTTTCAACTATGAGATTTAAGATAGGTTGTCTAGTTTAAATGCTTTTAAAATTTATTTTTTTATTTTTTTTACCATGTCTAAATGTCTTGCATATATATAAAGATTTGAGTGCCATTATGTGATGTGGCATCTTCGAATTGGTAGGATATCCTAGGCTCATAAGTTGGTACTGCTATTTTGATATTTGTTTGACTATGTTAGAGCATTTAATTAATTTTTACATACTAATTGACTTTTCAAAGATAGTAAAAGTAATATTTTAGCGTAACAAATATGCTTGTTTTATTGAATTGATAAACTGATGAGATCTTTATCAATCGGTTGATTTTAACATGTCTCATCGACTGGGGCGATCCCAGAACTTGAATACATGAGGCGCTCAAAGTCAGTTGTGGCATATGATGCCTTATATTACATTATAGTAAATTGCACGAGATGGAGTCTCATATTGGTCACGGAGTAGATCTTGGGCAGTCAACAGCTCGAACTTTCTGATTAGTTGGTATCACATGCAAGCTTTGTGGAAGTCTACAGCATGAAAATGCATCAAACTATAGCCAAGCATTTGCTCAAGAAGTTTGTAGGTCAATAACTTTCATGCGCCAGTGGAGAACTTGCTCTTGCCTAAATAAATAAGAGGGATTGAATTCGGTTGTTATCAATTTTAATAATTTTGATTTGCTTAAATATCATGTATATGAAGTTAAATAAGATATGATAAATAAATAAAGAGTAGATAAAGAAAAAATTGATACTGAATTTATATTAGTTCAACAACACTAATTTACAATCTTCAAGTAATGCTTAAGAGTTTAAATTTGCTAAATAAAAATCAAATCTTGCTGTATTAATCAACACTTCAAACTTGGAGACTCTTGATATAAATAGAAGTTTTTTCTTTCAAAGAAAATATAAGTAAAGTATAAATTTCTCTATATACAAATGTAAATATTTTATGCTCAAGAAATTATCAATATTTTTCTGTATAAGATCTATTTTTTTCTCAAATAAAAGCAAACTATCTTAATTTGTGAAGAACAGAGTTTATATAGAAGATAAGAGTATTAAACTCATTGGTACAAAAGGGTCATTTTAGCATTAAGTCATCACATTATAAATTCTAAAAGTACAAATTCTTTAACTATAAAAAAAATTACCAAAAAAAAAAAAAAAAAATCAGCTTCAATTGTATTATTGTTTGAGTGATAAAATTTAAAAACTATACCTATGTTAGGTTTTATTTATTATTATGACATAATACTGCCTTAAAAATACTATATCAAATATTTGACAAGTTAAAAAATATAAATTATAACTTGCTAAAAATTTTACCAAGTCTATTTTAGTTTGGAATTTGAATCAGATTCAAATTAAGTTTTTAAATTGAGATATAAATACTATAATATTACCAGTTTAATTTTCTAGTGCCTATATTTACATATTGTCTAACTTCAAAGAATTATTATTTGCAAAATGCAAATTCGAATTACTTATATAACATATCCACGAAAATCTTATTATGTCTCATTTCTTAAAAAATTTAAAAAGTTGTTTTACACAAAAAAATTATAAGTTCCAAATTTAAATATATAGGCCTATTGTAATGATAATCAATTATAAATATATATTTTTATCATCAAAATAATTAAAATGATCTTGAGATAACATACATATCTAACATAAGTCCCACAAAAATTGGGCACATGTTCTAAATCGTTTTTATTTCTATAATATGCCACAGCCTCATATTAAAGTAGGTCCTAATATTTAACAATAATTAAAATCACAAATAAAATTCTACATTTAACACCAAAATTCTAAATCCGGGTATGATATGATATCCATATGGCATTGACATTAACAATAATCATAAACAATAATACTAATCATTCATAAAATCTCTCCAAACTACTCATTTAGATAATTAAATAATTATGACCTGCGCTAATGTGCATAAAAAAAGGCGATGACATTACAAACAACTCACAGATTCATCACAAACTATATACCACAAATATCTAAGTAATTTGAATAATCCAAATGCTAACTTCTTAATAATACAACATACTATCATTATTTTATCCACCGTCTAATAATGCCAAGAATACAAAGCTAATACTCACTAAAATAAAAAAACTTTGATCAACTCCGCATTTGAACTCCATGAAATGTATCAGTGATCCATTAATCCAAAAAGATTAGAATAATAAAAATATAAGTCGAATATTTAACAAATATCAATAATTAATATATAACAAACATATGCGTTCAAAATCAAAATGAGAATCGATATAACATATGTAAAACACATAAAACTACAATCTAAAATTTTGTCGACAAAACTCCTAACGTGGTCTCGTACTCAAAAGTATATTCTGAAATGAATATCAAAATTTCTAAGTGTACAAAACTAATTGAAGACGGCATGCACAAGCTGGTAGCTAACATAACGACTAGACCTGACAATGTCGAGACCTAAGCGATCTAAGGAAGTAGGGCCTAGACGACAGTTCGGAACCTCTCGAATGGGGACGCATTGGAAGAAGCCAAAAGTGACAGAATCCCCACAACTCTCGCAATGACATGAGGCCTACGACCAAATGAGAGGGCTCAGGCAGTACACGGCTACCCCATGCGGGTAGTTGCTCAACCTGCACGACCCCCAGGAGAACTTCGAGCTTTAAGACTTCATCAATGCGAAGAGGAGCGGGTCTACTCCATAGATAGGGGAGAAGGTGGAAAAACCATGACAGCACGTGTTTAAAGGAAATGCTGGACAACAAGCACTCAACCTGAGGAGGTTGTCATTCACTATGGATATCCAAACGCAGCCACTCCTCCTCAAATTCAAGATGCCAACATTGGATGCGTACGATGGAAGCACAGATCCGATGGATCATCTAGACTACTTTTAGACGGTGTTCTCCTTCCACGGAGTACGCAAGGCTGTTATGTGCTAGTGCTTCCCCCTAATGCTTAAGGGGGATGCCAAGCTTTGGTTCCATGGCCTCTGAGCCAACTCCTTCTAATCCTTTGAAGTTAGAGAAGAGCCTGAAACAGTTCCTCAATTGCTTCATTGCAGAAACTTGCCGAATCCCCTAACTCTCTGACAAGATCAAGCTGAGCACCTTCATTGCCATGTTGGCGGCTAGGAAGTTCTTTAAGCACTTGGTGCACCAGCGCCCCTAGACTTTCTGGAAAGTTGAGGCCATCTCTTGGGCATACATTGTGGCTAAAGAGACCAATGAGGTAAAGCATCTCGAGTGCATGGACCGACAGCCGAAAGGGCCAACCACCGAGAAGAAGAGAAACGAAGATGGCGGCTGCTCCTGAGAACCTCGCAAGAAACCGTGGTCCGACCCAAGTGACTAAAGGGTGTTCAGGCCTCTAACCCTGACGCCCCTGAATGATACTCACTTAAATATTCTAATACAGATCTAAGATGAGAAGTTCCTAAAATGGCCCAAAGCGCCAAAGAACCTAGAGGCCGGAGACTAGATGAAGTATGGCCATTTTCACCGGTCTCTGGGACATACCACGGAACATTGCCGTACCATACATAAGCAAATCAAAGACATGGTCTGGCATCTCATGATCCAAACACATAATATGCAGGTCAAATAATAAAAATTTAATAAATCGGCAATTACGGTAAAACCCAACCTGAACATGACAATCCCTACATAAACAGACCCAAATAATAAACATCCCTCACAGGACCTCATCGGGTAAAGGCCCAAAAAGATATAACATGACCTGTTAACAATACGTCAATAAGGGGATAACCAATAAAATAACAACTTATTTCCATAAGACGACAAAACCATTGTGATGGAACCTCTTTTTGTTTTTTTTGCTCCGTCAGAGATTGTCCGAAACTGAAACCCAAGATTTCAAACTCTTAGGTAAAATAGTCTGAACTGGTCCTACCACACAAGTAGATTTATTAAAAGCGTAAATAATGTAATCACAGGATCGCAAAATGCCATTTAACATTCATGGCTCCAACTCTTTATCATTCCATTTCATTAACTCTTTATCATTCCATTTCATTGAATTAGAATTCGTACAGAGATGCCTTTCTAAAGCCTGATTACAATCAAAAGATAATGGCGGAAGCAGATATACTTCAAAAGGTACATAAGCGGAAGTATAGACATTCTCATACATGCTATTAAAAGATAATTACATTTAAGATCATCAAAATCCTCCAAAAATCTTCGACAGACTTTCCGAATCCAAGATCCCTTCCTGCTAAGCTTGATCTAGTTTTGCTCGTCCGGTATTAATTCTACAGTTTCATTTAGAAAAATTATAAAATAATGAGCCGAAACCTAGTAAGGTGCTAAAAACATGCAATAAAACAATGTCATGAAAATTTCAAGATTCATCATCAATGCCAATTTTCGGAGTACGTAATATAGTACTAATTTTTAAAGCATATAACTTTATTGTCTCATGTAAATTTTCGGAGTCCAAAATTTAGTGTCAATGTCCGAAGTTCATGGCTCATGTCAAAATTCAAAGTTCTCAAATTCATATTACTTTTACTGGTTTTTATTATCCAAAGGGTTCTAGGCTGGTAGACCCTACCAACCAAGGGAGAGAGTAATCGGAAACAGATCGTGTTCACTCCACACAATCAAAGGCCTCTATTCAAAATTCATATTCATATCCTTTCCATAGGATAGATTGTGTTCTATGTACTCCACACAATCAAAGGCCTCTATTCGATATTCAATTTCCACCCTCTCATTATGTCCCGAGGAGGAGCGGACTACGTATCACTCCATGGATGGAGCTATTCTCGATTACCACCGTAATGTTCTAAGGCATGTCGGAGAACGTTATCTGACTGTATAACAGTGCTAAGTCTGGTCTTATTCATTCATAGTTCATCGTGTCTTAAGGCCGATTCACAATTTATATGCTCCATTTTCCGAATAGATATAAAGGGCCTTCTTATTTGAATATCATGTCTCAAGGCCGATTCATAATTCATATGTTCCGTTTTTCGGAACAGATTCGAGGGCCTTCTTATTTGTTATTCTAGTTTCGTGCCAAGTTTTCATGCAAAGCAAATTCGAACATGATTTGAGTAGAAAGTATGGATCAAACATGAAATCAAAATCAGAATTTCATTCAAGCAAAGCAATCCGACCGTACATTAAACTTAAAGTATGAAATCAAGGTTACGAATAAAATTCATATTATTCATACATTCCTTGCAACTATCATACACAGATATTTAAAGGCAGTAATTATAGAAAAACAACTCCGAGGTGCTCTTACATTAAAACGTTCTAAAAGCCTGATCTTAAAAACAAAAGGTACACTTGCCTGATTTTCAAACTTTCACTCCAACCGGCCTAAGGCTCCCTCTTTCTCTTCGCCTCTAACTCTTTCTTTCTTTCACAGATTTTCCTAACTTCTCTTTCAGACTAGGAGTTCAATATATATAGAAGAGGGACTAGTTGGAAGCAAGTGGAGTAAGTTACCCACTTGATACTTTCTTCTAAAAGGTCAACGGAGTAAGTAAGGGTAGTTTACTTATTATGATTAGATTGGAATAGTTGGATCTAGTCTCGCTAAATAACAAAATCGGCCTTTATCGTTTTTCAATATACTCTGGTTTTCAATGTCCTTGATTTATTCCAGTCAATAATTCTAAATTTGGTCAACAACTCATCATCAATCCCAACCGGCTAACATTTCCTTCTTACTCAAAACTGGCCAACATTTCTTTCTTACTCATCAAATCATCACTCCGGCCTTCACTCACATCACCATCCATGTCGGCCTTAATTCTTCACCATGCACTCCGGCCTCATCAGGCCTCCAAAGTCACTCCAGTTTTCTTCTTCATCCAATCATCACTTCGGCCTCCTTACTCATCAAATCATCACTCCGGCCTTCATGAGTTTTCAAGACCACTCCGGCCTCTATAATTCACAAGGCCACTCCGGCCTCTATAATTCACAAGGCCACTCCGGCCTTCAAGAGCACTCAAGCCACTTCGGCCAA
Source organism: Nepenthes gracilis (assembly GCA_033239525.1). Lineage (NCBI taxonomy): Eukaryota > Viridiplantae > Streptophyta > Magnoliopsida > Caryophyllales > Nepenthaceae > Nepenthes > Nepenthes gracilis. The sequence goes on from BSYO01000023.1 coordinate 1,009,735, forward strand.
GAAGTGGTTACAAGCCACTCCTTAAGTCACTCCGGGCTTTCAAGTGGCACAAGGCCACTTCGGCCTTCAAGCCTCCCATAAGGCACTCCGGCCTTCAGGTGGCATAAGGCCACTTCGGCCTTCATGTGGCATAAAGCCACTCTGGCCTTCAAGCCTCCCATGAGGCACTCTGGCCTCCATGTGGCATAAGGCCACTCCGGCCTTCAAGCCTTTCACGAATCATTTTGGCTTTTAAGCTTTCACAAATCACTCCGGTTTTCAAGCCATTCACAAATCACTCTGGTTTTCCAAACTACCTTACCATGTACTTTCTAACCCTTTATTTTTTTGGAATTGGGATCTCACAACCATAATCTTTACTACAAGATCCAACGGCTCACGAATTGGCCAACATACAAAACAAGTACAACCCCCAAAAATCTAAAAAAAGCCTGGATAATATAAATATCTATACTCACCAGATATTATGCTGCTTCAGATCTCGTCCAAACTCCTGTAATCATAGCCAAGTCACTAGTTTGAAGGGACAAAGCATGAAAACATGAGCCTAGGGCCTAGCAAGTATTATATATATACGTAAAACAGTATATATAAATCACAGGAATGGATAAAATACGCAAAACAAAACACAATATCCGTGAAATCCTTGAAAAATTGAGGAATAGTCTCGTACTAAATCACCATCTGTATTAAATCGTCCATTCGAGACATAATCATATAAATCGCGATCCGGTAAAGTCTCGTAGACGATATCTTATCATATGACTAGAGGTCACATAGGCCGCAACTGTCATCACATCCATATGGGACACATACCATCGTCCAGATCCAAATTTCATAATACAGAAATCGAGAGAAGACCACCAGAATTAAAATATAAATCAAAGTTCCGGGTTTATCACATATATATACGTATGAAACATTCCTATCGTCCATCTGTGGGTCAATTAGTGTATCTCAAAATCATTCTTCACCCAAATACAAAATATGTACAAAATCGGAGAACCAAAGATAAATGATACGAACTTGAAGAAGGGTTACCCTCGTTTGGTAACTACGACTATATCAGCTGCGATTTAAGCTAGCAACTCAAGGCTATCCATGTACTTTGTCTCCCATAGATTAGGAACTTACTCACTATATTTTGCCACCTACTATTTTACGTGTAATTTCAAGTTTTAGTTATATATTAGGACGTAAGAATATATTAGTTTTGTGTCAATTTTTTATGATGGTTCTCATTTAAATACACAGTATGGCAGGTCAGCTACTAAATGTCTCAACCGTCTTACAAGCGGAAGTGAGATAATATATCACATACATTCCCGTCGGGTCTATGCCTCCCAGTTGGGAGCGGTACTAAATGTCTCGTGCCTCGGATCACATAAATGACCTCTTGGGTCTCAGACCGCCATGGTCTCATAGTGACCCCACCCCCGACAGCATGTATGATTAATGTAAGGCGAGATTCATGGTTCCATAATATACGGATATATAAAAATACATATATACTGTTCGGGTATCCGAAAATCCTCCAAATAATAAATACCCATATAACATCACCGCATGGCCAATAAAATATACATGCATGTAAACAACAAACAGAGAGGATATATAAACATTACATGCATGTAAATAAAATCTTTAAAACATATGAAAATATTATTGGACATGAATTAGACCAAGAATTGGCTTACGGATACTTGCATTAACCTTTTTGCTCCCTAGATCGGAAGAAAGATGCTCAGAAATACCCGAACGGCATGTTTCTCTCTGCTATCGAGCCTTTCTCTCTCTACCAGATTCCTTTCTCTCTCCTCTGCACTGCGCCGCCTTGCCAATAGCCGTTGCCACTTCACCCACGAGCCGCCGCTGCTTCCCACGCGAGCCACCGCTGCCTCAGCCTCCCCTCGCGGCCGTCGCTCCTTCCCGGGAGAGCTTCTTTCTCCTCGCTGCGTACACGGCCACTACTCCAGCCCCTCACTGCACACCCTTTGCTGCGCGCACCACCGCCACCACGCCGATGTGCCACCACCATGTCAATCTGCTCTCCGGTCGACCTGAAACCCACGCCGCTACCCTTTTTCTCTATCCCGCGTGAGCCCATAATGCTGCGGAGCACTACCGCCGCGGCTTCCCTTCGCGTCGCAACTGCTACAGCTTCCCCTCGTGCCACAGAGCCTCCTCCCTTCCTTCTCCTTTCCTCTTCTTCTTCTTCTTCTTCTTCTATGCCGAAACCCTCCCCTCCATTTCTTTCCTTTTCTCCACTTTATCTCTCTTTCTTTTCTTGCTCTTTTTCTTTTTCTTTCTTTTCCTTCTACTTCCTTCTGCCACCGCCAGACCACCTTCTCCTTTTAATTAATTTCCTCATCCCCTTTCCTGAAAATCGACCCACGATTTCCCCCTTTATTATTATTATTATTATTATTATTATTTACATATATATATATATATATATATATATATATATATATATTGATAATATTTTTAATTATTCTAAAATTATAATTAATATTGAAATAATCAAAATGAGAATTTGGGCTTTACATGCCAGGGGCACCTCGCACAATTCTTGAAAAGCTCGAGGCAAGCCCTCGAAAGTGCCGATAATGAAGCTAGAGAGCCGTCGATGAACCATGTCACCGTCGGCATCATCAGTATGATCTCGAGCAGGTCAGCTAAAAACAGCGGCCAGGATTGGCCTGAAGTATAACACCCCGATATTTTGATCCGGATTATATAGTGATGAACTTAATATAATAATAAATAATATAATATATTGATATTAATAAATATTATAAATAATAATGAGTATTAAATAATTAATAGTAAATGATAAATGATTATAATAATAATAAATGGGAGTAATAAAATACATATTAATAAACATTAATAATAATTAATTATAAATAATAGTATTACTCATAAATAATGATATTAAATGATATAATAGTTGAGGATTGTTCTCAAAATTTTGAAGTATATACTTAAATGATAATGTAAGATTTAAGTTAAGCGAAAAGTGATATTCTTAAGTCATTATATTTGAGGATTAGATCTAGTAGTAAATTTATTTAGGAAGCTTTAAAAAATCTAAAATTTCTTAGAAATTAAAATTTGTTGAATATTTGGGAAAATTCAGTGACATCCTATTGATATGCTCTATTTTGTTGGAAATTTATGAATTAAATGTTTGAGGTTAAATGAATTTTGTGACTATTCGTGATATTAATTAGATGCAAATCATTCGTGGCTAGGAAGTTGTTTTTAATCTATTGAATTTTCTAAATTATGATTGTGAAGCATGTGTGATAAATAATAGTATAAGTAAAACTAAAAAAAATTCTCATCTCTTATGGTACGTTGTAGTTTTGGCATTATGAATATATCAATTAATATTGTCAATTAGGTTGTATATCTCAAAGTCATTGATTTTAGTTGTTAAGACATGGGAGATAGTTTAGTGAGTGAAGAAAATATGAAGGAAATGAATTATTAAAAACACCCTAAATATATTAAACAAAGAGAAATTATGTAGTTAGGTATACCAAGATTGTCCACTGAAGATATTCCTAGGCCATTAGCGACATTTTTGCCTGATTATGTGATTATCAAGTACATTTGGGCTTTGTTTCAAGAATATCTTGGTATGAGAATTGTCTATACAAGTTGTTTGGGGATGATTTTGTCTTATTAACTCTATGATCAAAACTTTAGGATCGAGGAGATGGCACACCTAATAATCTTGTCTAGTTATCAAACATATTTGTGAATTTATCAATGATCAAAATAGTTGTCATGTGGACTTGCCCCTAGTGAAGCCTTACGATTAGATTTGTGGATCTTCGATGTTGATGATGTTAGCAATTTATGTGGTATAAATAACCACGAAAGTGGAATAAAGGATTGCGTACTAACCTCCCGCCATTTGCCTTGCTCTTTTTTTGGGTTCTGGATTTTGGATGGTTTTGAACTTCCGGACGCTCCTTTCCTCTTCTAGATAGTGTATTGCAAAGAATTGATGTCAAGGACAAAACCAATTTACATTATTTATAAGGCAAAACCATCAATTGCCTTCACCGAATGGGTGAATGAAAGGGCTTCTAAGGAGAATAATAGGGCACAGTAATGGGAGAGTTATCAATATTTAAATGAACCACTAATACTTCAACAATTAACTGGATGAATTGAAGGAATGGGTGAAGCAATTCAGCTGTCATTGAGGATGGATGAAGTTGAAGCGTTTCTACATTCTCCTACTTGGTCCATGTTTTACTTGATGTGATAACCAAACCCATCAATTCTCAACCTTAAGAAATAAATATATGAATCATGGCGATAAGTCCTCTAATAATGAATAATATTTTTCATGTATTATAATATATTACATTTCTTAAGACGTACCCGTATTCGGTAATGTTACTTTATGAATAAACCTTATGTTTATTCTTTGTCTAATAATTAATGACATTCTTAAATTAACCAATGTGTACACAAAATTTTAAAAAACATCACAACAAATAAATAGAAATTTCATTACTTATCATTGTCCATACTATGAAAATTATAAAATGAAATTTAATCCCATTCTTATTACAAGATCCTTGAACCTCAATGGTGGCATGCCTTTTGTCAAAGGATCAGCGATCATCAATTCAGTGTTAATATACTCAATAGTAATTTTCTTTCCTTTAATGTGCTCCTTTATGGCTAAAAATTGAATGTCGATATGTTTACTTCGACTGCTACTTTTATTATTTTTAGCCAAGAAAATAGTAGCTAAATTATCGCAATATATTTTTAATGGCCTTGAGATGGAATCAATCACTCTAAACATAGACATGGAATTCCTCATCCATACACCATATTTGTAGCCTCAAAATAAGTAACAAACTTGGCTTCCATAGTGGAAGTAGCAATCAAAGTCTGTTTTGCACTCCGCTAGGATACAGCTCCATTGGCAAACATAAATATGTAACCAGATTTTGATTTACGCGAATCAATACATCTAGGGAAGTCTGAATCGGAGTATCCTAATACTTTTAAATCGTCGGTCTATCTATATGTAAGTATGTAGTCTTTGGTACCTTGAAGATACCTCATCACTTTCTTAGCAGCTTTTTAGTATTCAATACTTGGATTACTCTAAAATCTTTCCAACATTTCAATTGCAAATGCGATGTCAAGTCTTGTACATACCTGAGCATACATCAAACTTTTAACAGTGGAAGCATATGGAATGTTATTCATCTGTTCCCGTTCAAAATTATTTTTTGGGTATTGGCTCAAATTCAACCTATTACCCTTCACAATGGGTGCTACACTTGGTGAACAATCTTTCATCCGAAATCTCTGTAAAACTTTATTGATATAGGTCTCTTGAGATAAACCTAGAACACATTGTAGTCTGTCTCGATGTATCTTGATGCCAATGACATAAGATGCATCACCCATATCTTTCATTTTAAATTAATCAGAGAGAAATTATTTCACCTCATACAATAAACCCTTATCGTTGGATGCAAGTAAAATATCGTCCACATACAAAATAAGGAAGTAAATCTTACTTCCACTGACCTTCTGGTATATATATTGATCCAAAATATTCTCTTTAAAATCAAATAAAAAGATAACATTATAAAATTTTAAATACCATTGACGGGAGGCTTATATCAATCCATATGTGGACTTCTTAAGTTTGCAAACCAATCGATCACCATCACTAGAGGAGAATCCTTTTGGCTGTTTCATATAAACTTCTTCCTCTAGATCACAATTTAGAAATACTATTTTTATATCCATTTGTTGTAATTTCATATCAAAATGAATAACCAATGCCAAAATAATACGAAGAGAATCTTTTTTTAGATACAGGAGAAAAAGTCTCAATGTAATCAATTTCCTCTTGTTGAGTATATCCTTTAGTAACGAGTCTTACTTTATATCTTTCGATATTGCCTAATGAGTCTTTCTTTATCTTAAAGACCTATTTATACCCTATGACTTTCATCCTTTGGGTAACTCAATAAGATTTTAAATTCTATTATAACTCATGGAATTTATCTCTTCCTTCATGGCATTGTACTATAATTGTGATTCACTATAACTCATAGCTTGTGAAAACGTTTCAAGATCATTTTCGATTTCAATATTGTAGTCAGGCTCTTATAAATATACAATAAGTAATTAGGAATTGCTGACTTTCTCATTCTAGAAGACCTTCTTAATGTTGTATCATCATTCTTAATAGGAGTATGTTGTACAACTATTTTAGATAAATCCTAAATTTCATGGTCAACTGGAATAGGATCAACATTTTGTGAAATGACATTGATTAGTTGTTCAATACCAATTTGATCTTGAGGGGTGTTGTATACAATAATCAACTTATCATTTGAAATGGAAGGTTGAGAAACCAAATGATCATTATCAGAAATCATATTTCTTGATAACTTTCTCCCACTCATTAAGTCATTCTCAAGAAATTTTATATTTCTCGATTCCACAATCCTAATGCTGTGAGATGGATAGTAAAATTTGTATCATTTAGACCGTTCAGTATATCCAATGAAATATCCACTGATAGTTCTTGGATCCAATTTTTTCTCATATGGATTATAAATTCTTACTTCAGATAGGCATCCCGATACGTGTAAACATCGCAAACTCGGTTTCCAACCTTTCTATAACTCAAAAGGAGTTTTTGGAATAGCTTTTGTTGGGACCCGGATTAATATGTACATCGCCGTTTGAAGAGCTTTACTCCACAAAGATTTTGAAAGATCGGAGTTACTAAGCATACTCCCCACCATGTCCAATAACGTTCAATTTCTTCTTTCTGCTACGCCATTTTGGTTTGAAGAACCAGGTATAGTATATTGGACAATAACCCCATATTCTTGAAAAAAAATATTACAAATGGACCAGGCATTTAACCATCTTCAGTATATCATCCATAATATTCTCCACCTTTATCTGATCTCACAATCTTAATTTATTTTTCACATTATTTTCTACTTCTAGTTTAAATAATTTAAAAGTATCTAAATCTTTATTTTTATTATGAAGCAAGTAAAGATATATATATCGTGAGAAATCGACAATAAAGGTGATGAAATATTTTAGACCGTATGAGTCAATGTCAGGATTACAAATATCCGTATGTATAATTTCTAATATATCTGAACTCTTCTTGGTATTTTTCTTAATCTTGTTAGTCTGCTTTCCTTTAATACAGTCTACACAAATATTAAAATCAGTAAAATTTAGAGTATTAAATACTGAATCATTTACTAATCTTTTGATTCTTTCAATGAAAATATGACCAAATCTCCTATGCCACAATATAGAGGAACATTTATCCATAACACATCGCTTAATACCAGTATCAACATGCATAATATTAAAATAGGTATTATTTTATAAGTTTGACCCAGGTTATATAGTAATAGATTTAATATAGTAATAAATAATATAATATATTAATATTATAAATGATAATAGATATTGAATAATTAATAATAAATTATTATATAAATATATATATTTAAAAAATATACATTAAAATATATTTATAATAATAATAATAATAATAATAATAATAATAATAATAATAATAATAATAATAATAATAATAATAATGAAACGAAGAAAAGAAAGAAAGAGAAAGGAAAAAAAGGAAGATGAGGAGGAGAAGAATGAAGGAGGAAGAAGAGGGAAAGAAGAAGAGAGAAAGGAGGAACGGCACGCAAGAGTTGTGGCAAGGAGGAAGGATTGAGTTGATACTCTAAATGATTTCCCTTTCGTTATTTACGAAGAGGGCGGGGAAGGTAGTCGAGAGAGGAAACCTCAGCCATGCAGTCGTTGCCTTTGTTCCTCGCCATTGCCACTGTTACTTGCCATCGTGAATTCAGGTCAAAGTTGCCATCGTTGGTTGGTGTCGCCACCGTCGTTGCCGAAAGAAGAACACGAAATGAGGCAAGTTGATTTGAATTTCTTTGTAAGTAATCATTTAATTGTTGCAATTAGATTCTCCTTTTCTCATTGTTAATATTGATTAATTGCTTTCATGTCGTTATTTTTGTGTCAATCGACCGAAAATTTGTGCTGGAGTGAGAAATTGGGAAAATTGAGCCACGAATTGTGTAATGTGGATTTTTAGGGTTTCTGAAATGTTGTGAATTAATGATACAAAAATCTTTATTTTGTGTGGAAAGAAGCAATTTGAAATTTTCTCATCCTTCGTATAAGAATGAAAAATAGGTGCAAAAACAGAGTTCATGCTCTGTTTGTGGTCTGGGTGACTGCGGTGCCATATGCGTATATGTATATGCATGTACATATACGGTGCTATATATGTAGTGATATATTTGTGCAATTTGTTATGTGAATGGGGGCCAAGGAAGCTACGGTGCTAATCGAGGAAGAACGACAGTTATGTATTAAGTTTGGGTATAATCTCATTCTCAATCCTAAAAGCTAATTGTTAAAGATTGCTTGCATCCAATTATGTATAAATATAAATAAATAAATGAATAAATATTTGGATAGGCAGTTTGAGGAAGCCTGAAGGTGGGCATGTGTAATTTATGTGTGTATAGTTATATGTATGCATATGTGTTTGTGTGTGTGTTGAGGTGTGTATGTATATATATATATATAGGTGGGCATGTGTAATTTATGTGTGTGTAGTTATATGTATGCGTAAGTGTTTGTGTGTGTGTGTTGAGGTGTGTATATATATATATATATTTATATATATAAGTGATTAATTAAGGAAAAAGTGATCGGTAATTATTATTTTGATGGAATTGTTTAGAAATTCATTGGGATAGTTAAATAAGATGAGAATCGCGGAATAGTTTGATTACGACACAATTGAGGATATTTTGTAACCTTAGAGTAACATTGAGACCCGAATGAGTTAGAAGGATTTAATAAAGTATTAGGGCATTCGATCAAATATTTAAACTATCCTTGTTATCGTTACGTTCCTTTCGATAATGACATTAATTGCATCATCTTTGAATTGTGTGTGTATGGTCTTTATTAGTATCGAATGATAATTCTTTCATTAAGATTGTAAAGTTTTCTTTTGCGTTATATTCGATTGCATGAGTATTTGAATTATCAGCTTCCTACGGTCAAGGTTAAGGAGAGCGTATGAAAACACTAAGGTATGTAGTCAAATGGGAGGTTACGGCACTTTAGCGTGGTCTACACTTATTCGTACGATTTCCACATCATAGTAATAATAAGGTATATTATTTACTGTGGATGGATACTTATAACCATGTACCATCGTAATAGATGATATTAGGGATATTATTTGGTGAGGGGTATCACAGATGGAATCGACATGCTATGGGTACAGCCTCTCGGAGGACTATAGGAGTAGTGGGATATAATGGACAATCTCGTTGCACTTATCCAACTGTTGAAGGTATAAATACGAGGCCTTTGGTTCACAGTGGCAGAATAAAGTCTAAGGAGATTCATTGTGATATTCCGTCACTATTCATACCTAATGAGTTTAGGATTCAACTGAATCCACATGTTATATTCGGTAAAATCCATGGGTTGGATTTTACTATATCTAGATTCAGTGGAATCCATATTGTTTTTTTATATTTGATTTTTAGGTCGTTTATGCTGATATTTGGACCAGAAGATCCCTCTTATTTATTGTGAGATCGGATTTTGAGGGATCTTGCCTCTTATTGGTAAAGTTTTATGAACTTTATTACATCGGTATTTGGAGTGATCTATCTTTCTTATACCTTTGAATTGTAGATACAATGAAATGCATTTTCTTGGATATATTAATCTGTTAGATATTATATTGTGATTCGTAATTTTTGTTATACCTTGTATATATGTATTGTATATTTGTGACCGTTATTATCATTTTCTATTTATTTTGAATTTGTATCACTTGTTAGGCATTTGACTCACTCATACTATTTTTTTTCCAGAGTAGTAGGGTAGACAATGATGACTCTAAAGTTGAATAACGAGTTGTGGCGAGAAAGATAGAGGCTTGTGAGAAGAAGGTATAGAGTCAGTTTCATTGATCGAGATTTTATTTGGATATATTATTAGTATCACATTCTTGGGATAATAATTTTGTATACCTTTCATTATCTCAAAGAAATTTATTAAGAGAAATATAATTATTTATTAAATAGGATTATTTATTATGAGGATTATTAAATTTTTAAGTTTTCTCATGGTCGGTCTAAATTGGGTCAAATGACTCGGGTTCGGATCGTCACAGTTATTCTCTAGAAGAATTAAATTTAATCGAGAAGCTGGAATAAATTATTGAAACGAAAGAAATGATGGTATGAGGAAAGCTACTGGTGAAATTTAAATTAGAGATGGTCATTACATGGGTCGAAAGACGATAGTTTTAGTTGAAGGTTATGAAGATATTTATAACTTTGGATTGTATCCTTTAGGGACTGTAAAATATACAACTTTGGAATTCTATTGGGTTATGATGCAATATTGGAATGTGATGTCAATCAAGTATATGCCGATAAGGGTTAACCATTGATTTATGATTGATGCATTTGGAGGTTGGAATTCACTAAGTCATAGAATATTTTTGGATAGTTATATTTTAATTGTGAATTATATTAAGGATTCGGAATATTCAATAAAAGCGACTAAGGATGGCTTCTGGAGTTGATTCGGATGGGACAGTCAAGAGCAAGTCTTGGGTGTAGAAAAATTTTTAATTTTTAATTATTGAGGTTGACAATTTGTAAATTTTATCAATATGATAAGATGGAATACCAATATGTCAAATCATTATTTAAGTCATTTTAGAGTTGCATTGGGGAGGATAAGTTTAAGTCAATTGGATCAAGCAATGCATCACCACCACCACGTTCTCCATTAATCTGAATGGTATGTCCGTGGATTTTTTTCGAGGGGCCAAAGGGCTTAGACAGGGTGACCCCCTCTCTCCCTACCTTTTTGTGTTAGGGATGGAAGTCCTGAATGGCATTCTGAATAGAATGGCTAGGACTAATCCTGATTTTAAGTCCCACTGGAAATGTGATAGCTCCCGTATTGTGATGCTTGGCTTTGCAGACAATCTTCTTCTTTTCTCCAAAGCGGACTGCAAATCCATTCAGGCTATTCATGAGAGTCTCAACATTTTCAGTTGTCTGTCTGGCCTCACTCCCAACCCGGATAAGAGTGAGGTCTTTTGTTGCTCTGTTAGGGAGGATTCCATTCAACGCATCCTTGACATTCTCGGATTCAAGAGAGGCACTCTCCCTGTCAGGTATCTCGGAGTCCCCCTTATCACCACGAAGCTTACCCGCTTTGACTGCAAGCCTCTCCTTGACCGTATCCACCTTAGAATTTCGTCTTGGAAGAATCGCTGGCTCTCTTTTGCTGGAAGGTTGCAGCTTATTTCTTCCATCCTCTCCACTATCCACAACTATTGGGCTTCTATGTTCATCCTCCTCAAATCTATCTTGAACAGCATAAATAAGTCCCTTTGCTCCTTCCTGTGGCATGGCTCCCTAGATGGTAGATACTCTGCTAAAGTTGCCTGGAAGGACGTTTGTTCCCCTAAAGAAGAAGGGGGTCTGGGCTTTAAAAACCAGGTAGCATCCAACAAAGCCCTTCTGTGCCGTCACTTCTGGAGGATCATCACCAAAGATCTAGACTCCATTTGGATTTCTTGGTGTTATCTCCACCGTATCAAATATCGTTGCATTTGGACTATCAAAATTTCAGATTCAGCCCATTGGAGCTGGAAAAAGCTGATGAAGCTCCGATCTGCTCTCTGCCCCAAGATCCGTTTTCGTATTGGTGATGGAGCAGACACGTTCCTCTGGCTGGATCATTGGCACCCGCTGGGACCTCTCTGTGATCGAACCGATGAGAGGATCAGGTGTATTATCGGATTACCCCTGGATGCAAAAGTTAAGGACATCATCTTTAACGGAGACTAGAGATGGCCAAACCAGTTTGACACGGAGGTAGTGGATATTACGGATTATATGCCCCTACCTCCCCGGATCTCTCCCGCAAGGATATGGCCATTTGGACTGCAGACCACTCTAAAAATTTCACTGCCAAATCCGCTTATAGAATTTTCCATGCACCTAATGACGCGGTGGAGTGGTCTGGTCTTGTTTGGACCCCTCTGTTCATTCCTGCTCATGCCTTTATCCTTTGGTTAGCTATTCGCCACAGGTTCAACACTCTGGATAGGGTTAGTCGGTACCTTCACATCTCTCCGAATTGTGTTCTTTGTTCTAATGACAGGGAAAGTCATAGCAACCTTTTCTTTAACTGTCCTTTCTCCTCGGCTGTCTGGCGCCTCATGCGCATTCAGGCTGGCCTTAACTGGCCTTATCCACACTGGTACTCCAATGTCTTGTGGGCTGCCAACCGTTGGAAGGGAAAATGTCTCAAAGCCTGCTCCTACCGCCTCACCCTTGCGGCCTTAGTCTACTACATCTGGAGGGAGAGAAATCAACGTGTCTTTAAGAACACCGCGTGTAATGAAGCCCAGCTAGCCCACCAGATTACTGCTGCTATTCGGGCCAAGCTGGAGTTCTCTCATGTTGCGGCTGCCCGTAGAGACAGATCGATTCTGATGAGATGGAGCATCCCCCTTGAGGTCCTGAACGCGGACTCCGATCCTTGACAGTTGCCTTCATCCGGAGTGTTTTTTCTGTGCATTTTTAGCCGGAGCTGTTTCGCTTTAGGCTGGAGTGGGTTGAATCCGGAGCTGCTGTTAGCATAGGAGGAAAAAAAAATTAATTGCGTCCTGGCTTTTGGGGACTCCGGATTCCGGAGTGCTTTTTTGTCCTTGCTTTTGAGGACTCCGGATCCGGAGTGTTTCTGTGCTTTTTATTTGCCGAAGCAAAAAAAAAAGAGGTTTTGTCCTTGCTTTTGAGGACTCCGGATTCCGGAGTGCTTTTTTGTTCGCTTTTTTAGCCGGAGCTATTTTCTCTTCTTGTCCGGTGTGCCTTTTTGAACCCGGAGCTGTGAGGTTGATTGCCTTGGGTCTATTTTTGTCGGAGCTGCCTTTGTTGGCTGGCTTAAAAAAAAAAAAAACTTTGCCCTTGCTTTTGAGGACTCCAGAATTCGGAGTGCTTTTTGTTCGCTTCTTTGCCGTAGTGGCCTTCGTGCCCTGTTTTTGTGTAGATTGAATCCGGCCCTTTCCGAGGACTCCGGAATTCGGAGTGTTTCTTTGTTCGCTATTTAGCTGGAGTGGCCTTTGTGTCTGTAGCTTCGTTGATTGAATCCGGAGCTGTTCCTCTCTAAGGCAGGAGTGGCCTGAGTGCACTGAGGCGAAAAAAAAAAAATCAAAATCAACTCTCTGTCCTGCTTTCGAGGATTTGACCAAGCGTTTGAGGTTCCGAAATCCGGTGTGTTCTTGTTCGCTTTAATGGCTTGAGTGGCTTTCATGCCTGTTGTTACAAAAATTGAGGATGGCGTCTCCCATGTCCGAATTGTGTTATGTTTCGCCAAAGTCCGGAGTGGCCATACGATCGATAAATTCCGAAGTCCGTTTATATGGACGAAGTGGCCTCTGTTCTCTGTATGGTTAGAATGGCCGTTATCGCTCAACAACTGGAGAAGGCCGTTCTGCTTTTTGCTCACTTTTGGACGGAGTGGTTTTGTAGCAAAGGCCGGAGCGTCATTTGTACATTTCCTGACTGAAATGATCTTTGTTATCTGGATCTTGCCATTTTTGGAGTGCAATTCAAATGCTGAGCATGTTTTTCGTTTTCAATGCCGATTTTGATATTGTATTCTTGTATTCAATGACATTTGTCATGGTTCAGGGTCTCCTTGCTTCTATGTACCTTTTTCCAAGTTGGCAAAACACTTGGTAATGAACATAGCTATTTATACATTTCATTTAAATTTTAATGCAATTAATTACTTAACAAAAAAAAAATTTAGCCTTTTGTGGAATCCGGAATCCGACGTGCTGTCTTTTTGTGTGCATTTCTTTAGCCGGAGCTGTTTCACTTCTCGACCAGAGTGGCATGTTTATGGAGCTGCGTAGGATGAATCTGGAGCGGTTTCCCTTCTAGGCCGAAGTGACATGAAAGCGCTGAGGCCGGATTGCCTTTGATTCTCTCTTTAGCCGGAGCTTCCTTTGATAGCTGGATTATAAAAAAAAAAAGAGAATTGGTTTGTCCTTGCCTTTGAGAGCTCCGGAATCCGGAGTGTTTTTTTGGGCGCTTCTTTTGTGGTGCTGTTTCGCTTCTTGGCCTGCGAGGCTTGAATCCGGAGCTGTAGATTGCGTAGGAGGAATCTGGAGCTGTTTCTCTTCTAGGCCGGTGGGCTTGAATGCGCTGAGGCCGGATTGCCTTTGGTTCTCTTTTAGCCGGAGCTACCTTTGTTGGCTGAAAAAGAAAAAAAAAAGAGCTTTTGGAGAATCCGGCGTCCGGAGTGCCTTTTTTTTGTGTGCATTTTTTTAGCCGGAGCTGTTTCCTTTCTCAACCGGAGTGGCATGATTCTGGAGCTGCGTTGGATGAATCCGGAGCGGTTTCACTTCTTGGCCGGAGTGGCTTGAATGTGCTGAGGCCGGATTGCCTTTGGTTCTCTCTTTAGCCGGAGCTGCCTTTGTTGGCTGGCTTTATAAAATAACAATAATAATAATAATAATAATAATAATAATAATAATAATAATAATAATAATAATAATAATAATAATAATAATAATAATAATAATAATAATAATAATAATAATAATAATAATAAAAGGTTTGCCCTGGCCTTGAGTGCTCCGGATTCCGGAGTGTTTTTTTGGGTGTTTCTTTTGCCGGTGCTGTTTCGCTTCTTGGCCTATGAGGCTTGAAAAAAAAAAAAAGATTTGCCTTGTTATTGCTTTTGAGGACTCCGGAATCCGGAGTGCTCTTTTTCTGTTCGCTTTTTAGCCGGAGTCGCCTTCGTGCCTGTTTCTTGCGTAGGTTGATTCTGGTGCTGCTTCACTTCAAGGCCGGAGCAGTATGAGTGCTTTTGATGAATGGCTTCTGTTCGCTGAAGCCGGAGTGCTTTACGCCTGCTTTTAAGGCATAGCGGCTTGATGCTATTGTAAGGAAAAAAAAATTATTTGGCTAAGCGTTAGAGGCCTCCGGAATCCGGAGTGTTCTTGTACGCTCCTGTTGCTGCTATAAGTTGCGGATGTTGACTCCCATATCCGGAGTGCTTTTTGTTCACCAAAGATCGGAGTGGCCACATGCTTGATTAAGTCCGAAGTCTGATTATTTGGACGGAGTGGTCACTTGTTCTCTATAAGGATGGTTTGGTCGTTTTCGCTCAATGACAGGAGAGGGCCGATCTGCTTTTTGCTCTCTATTGGACGGAGTGGGTTGGTAGCAGAGCCCGGAGTGTTATTTGTTCATTTGCTGACCGGAGTGATCCTCATTCATAAGCTGACCGGACTGACTTCTTCTGATGTTATCCGGGGCTTACTGTTTTCGGAGTGCGATTCAAAATTTGCTGCTGTTTAGCCGGAGCTCTTTGACAGGAGTGTTCTTCTCCAGAGCTTTTATGGCTGGAGTGCAATGTCCGGAGTGCCTCTTGGCTATCTGTTGGACGGAGTGTTTCTGGTGCCGAGCTTGACATGCGGCTCTCAAGTTTCTTACTGCTGCTGATTTGCTTTCGTGGCTGGGCTTGGTTCTTGACATGGAACTGCTGATGTGGCGATCTACTGAAGCATGGCAACTGGTGGGCACTGGCATTCGGATCTCAACTGCTGCTTGTCTCTCCCAATGCTGTGTTGATTCTGAGTATGGACTGGTGGTTATTCTTTTGCTGCTGGATTGCTGAACTGCTGGCTAATTCGGGTGATGCAACTGATCATGTTGCTTTTGTATTATAGCTTTTGGCTTGTTTGGGCAGCAGGGGATTGCGTTTTCCCTTTGTCCGATGTTGTAATATTTTTCATATTCTGTTGGTTCTTTGAACGTTGGCCTCCTAGAGGTTTTTTTTTTGTGATTTTTCTGATGTACTAGCTGCTCGGGGTATGCCCTAGCAGGTTATGTTTTTCCTCAAGTCAAAATACTTGGAGATAAAATATCGATTTTGTAATTTTTTCTCCCTTTAATCCAAAATACTTACCAAAAAAAAAAAGACTTTTGTCATGGTTCAGGGGACTCCCTATTTCTATGCTTCTTTTTCCAAATCGACAAAACACTTGGTAAAGAACATAACTGTTTGTACATATCAATTAAATTTAATGCAATTAATTACTTAACAAAAAAAAAGACATCCAAGAGAAGACAGGTGCTCAACAATCACTGCTCCTTCAATAGCAGAGGGTGGACAGAAAACCCGATCAGCACCTCATAAAAATAAAAGAACATCCCGTTGTTGAGCCCAACTGCATCCAATCCAGAAGATGGCCATGTACATCAGTAAACCAGGCAGAAGTCCGAAGCTATAACCCAACAACCATCAATGCAACATCAGCAAACAGACCTACTCATCTGCCAAGAAAGATAATGCACCCTTCGAGTAACACAACCAGCTCACCAGCACCTTCAAAAGACGATATGACAGCAAAGCCAACAGCATACCAAGGGGGCACTGCCAGCTTCAAACAAGGAAAATCATCATGGGCTTGGGGGGCAATGAGAGATCTTAGAAAATACAGGGTTCAATCACCCCTATACCATTAAGAGAGGAACCACGTTCCAGTTGCCAAAGCAAATTCACCGATGATTATCAGCCTATCTATTAAAGAAAAGCTACAACAGCATATAACCAAGGCTCCCGGAGAAGCCTTGGGTTTTTTGGATTTTTTCTTTTTCCGAGATTTTGATGGCTTCCAAGATTCACACTCTAGAGCCATCGCCTCGTTGATGCTTAAAAATTTCTCTTTGGAGTAATCAATGGCCCGCCCCACATAAATTTCAACAGAGGATTCACCGGGGCTTGCAGAGACAAGACCCACTTGCTTGATCGAACCCAAGGCATACTTTTTTATTAGACGTGATATAGAGAAGGAGTAGACTCACTATCAGTGTCAGTTTCAGTGCCCATCCTTTCGGGGTGAGCATCAGGAGTGCCTTCCATTCGACCGGTGGCATTCGAAAGGCACATCGAACAGCCAGGGGCTAGAGACAAACGAAAGGGAGCTGAATTCAAAGCAGCCGCATCATTGTCTGGAGAAAGTAGACTCCACACAGTGGAAGTATCCACCGTGCCAAGAGAAGCCACACGGTCCTCATCAATGAACGACCTGCAGGACAACATGTCAACACCATTGGCCACAACACCAGCAGAGTCATTATCAAGTCCATGACTACGAAAAGAATCCCATATTCCTCAAGTGATGGGTTTCGGGATTGAACCTGGATCAAGAGTCCATGAAATCTTTCCCGATTTGGATTTCCTTGATAAATATTCCAATTGAATATTGGACTCCTATGGGGCTTAGCTGGATAGCTAGCAGAATTGGTCGACCAATTACTTGTGATCCTTACACTGCTAAAATGAACCGTGTGAAGGTTGCAAGAATGTGTGTTGAGGTGGGTAGGGGCGATCCTCTTCCTCCAAAAATCTGGCTCTTGACTGGTGCTGCTGAGCCTGCGTTGACTGTGGAGGTGGAGATTATATACCACTCGAAGCCTGCTCGTATTTCCTCTGGTATCCTGAACAACCATAAGCATGTTGCTAACAAATTGCCCATGGCCCGGGCTTCGGGGGTTGAAAGGATGTGTGCTGCAACTTGTTTGCCTATGGCCCTGGTTCCAGGGAATGAAGAGGGTGGAAGCCATTTTGCTCACCTGGCGTCTCCTGTAGGTGTAAAGCCTCCGGTCTCAGTTTCTGGGCTTCTTGATGGTTTGGGGGTCGGACTGACAGACGCTGTTTTGGGCCCCAAAGAAGCCCCTACTGTTGATGTCGGGGGTTCAACTGGCCCTATCAAATTTTCTGATGGGGCTCATCATGTCCTGGACTCTTCATCTTGTTCTTTGGATCAATTTGATGGGTCTCTGGTTGAGGTTCCATCTATTAATGTGAATGATTCTTCTAGGGCGCGCATCAGCCCTCTTTGTCTAATGATTTGGCTTTCGAATAGGAACCTTGTAACCTGGCTACCATTAACCAGTTTGAAGGGTCTCCAGCAGGAGCTTTTTCACATGAGAATTTCCTAATTCCCGGGGTCGATGTTTCTACTCTGGAGTCTATCGCGTGGATCGTCCATAAATACTCCCAGGTTGCTACTTCTCCCGAAGTATGCCTAAAGGATCCATTGGTAGATGGTCCTTTGGATAAAGCTTTGCTTGTAAATCGACCTATTCTGAGCTCGGTCCCCTTATCTGGCTGCTCGGATGTGGACTCTGAGGTTATAGTGGCTGATACCAGTGCATCTGGTCGTGGAATTGGTCCTGCTATGTCCTATGTGGATTCGGTTGCTGGTGATGCGGGTTCTTCCCGTGCCTTCTTGTCATCATGCCATCTGGGGCATTCTGACCATCGTTATGAAGATGAGCTTTTTGCTAGGCAGGCTATAAATGGGTGGCAATGAATGGCCCGGCAGCGTAACTCTGCTCCCAAGAAAGCCCGGCGTCCTCATACCTGAAAACCTGCAGTAGCTGGAGCGGGTGTGGTTTTTTGTGTGTGATGCTCCTCGCCCAGAGTCCTCTCTTTGGCTTTTATTGTGGGGTTTTTATTTTATTTTTCTCCCTGCTGATAATAAGTTTTGAACCCCTGTTGGGTTTTAAAAGTTGTGATGCATTATTGCATCACATAGCTGTTGATGTTTCTGGTGTTGCAGTGGGCTGGAATGACTTACATGTAGCTGCTGCCTCTGCAGTCCCTCCTGCCGATACAATTATTGGCGCAGAAATGTGCCTGGACTATGGCCAATTACTGATGGATTCTGTTTGTTTGAAGAACCTGTCGGTTAGCTAATTGAGGGGTTGTGCTTGCTGGCCGGCTTTTATAGCTGCTCCCTACTGAACCTGCACTTTGGAATGTGTCTAGTGGCTATTTTCTGGACCTTGCCTCTGATATCCCTGATGGATGATGTTGTGGGGCAAGTTCTAGCTCTGAAGCTGGTGGTCGATTGTGGTGTTGCTATGCATGTGGCAATGCTTCTCTTATGACTGCACTGGCGATGTTGCTGTGTGGCTCAGACCATTACTCATGATTGAGGTTCCCTGCTCCACTTGATGTTGAAAGAGCAGGTGTTGAAGAGCTGATTTCTTGAATGATGTAGCTAGTGCTGACGGATATTTGCATGGAATATCCTACTCCTTTTTTGGAATGATGTATGATGGACTGTATTTCTCCCAATTGTGTGAGAACTAACGGTTTGGTATGCTGACTCCACTGGAGGAGGCAGTTCATGTGCCGGGTTCTGGCCTGGCAGTTTTGCTTCCCTTTGCTGAAGAGTTTAAATCTTTTCATTGCTGGATCATTATTGCTGGAATTGTCAATTTGCGGCTGCTGCTTCCTTAGGTTGCCTGTGTTATGGTTTTTTGTCTGCTGTGTTGAATTGGCAGCTGCAGCTGGATATTTGCATGGAATATCCTTTTGCTTTTCATGCCATGTTGTAAGCTGGAGTGTATATTTCTTTTAGCTTGCTGAGTTTGCTGGAGGTGACAGTATCGAATTGGCAGTGCTGTCTTTCCTTGCTACTATATCCAGGAATTAATGGAATTAACTGGTGTCGACCCGAAAGTGTTGAGATCGGCAGCTGCTGGAATTGAAAATGGTGTTGCACTGTTGGTGGATTCCGCACCTAATCTTCCGGTTTTGTTTCACCATGTCGGGCTGAAAAGGCCCTCGGCTGGAATGAAGATCCTTTTTGGATATTATTCTGTTGCCAATTTTTGACAACTAGGGAGCCCTTGAGCTTGGTCTCTGTTAGTTTTGCAAAGCTGATGGTATTGGCTTGTTAGTGCTCCTGGCGAGTAGGGTTTTGCTACAGTTGGCCAGTGGTTACGTGGGGTATTCTGCTGTTGTGCTGCAGTGAGGCAGTTTGTTGCTGATCGTGATGTGGTAGACTGCCGGAGAGGCGGCATTGTCCAGGGTTCCTCTGATGCTGTAAGGAAGCTGGCTTGATGCGCAGTCCTGGTCTGGCGGCTGCAGGGTTCATATCTTTCATATTTTTTTTATAAATGATATTTCATTTTTTGTTTTTTCTGTTGAACGTTGTCCTCCTAGAGGCTTTTTATTATTATCTGATGTACCGTCAGTTCGGGGTATGCCCTAGCGTTTTATGTTTTAAATCCAAGTCAAAATACTTGGAGATAAAACATAGACATTTTAATTTTTTCTCCCTTTAATCCAAAATTCTTACTTACCAAAAAAAAAAAAGACTACGAAAAGAACATGGAGCGGGAGAGACATGAGACCGTTCATTCAATTGAGAGCAAAACGGCATCACAGAAAGACGGGGATTCGAGTTGGAGTCAACATCCGTTGGATCCATCACAGAATCCACTAAGGGCTTCCTGTCGCTGGAGTACGCAACATGAAGTTGATGTATCAGCCCACATTGAGCGTCAGACAAAGTCGGAGGAGCCTCCTCCTCCATATTCTTCACGGAACCTAAGTTCTACGTCTTATTTTCATGGTTCGTAGCCTTAAGTCCAGGCTCATCAGGACCTCGCAATGCAAAGGACGCATCCAACTCAGGCGGAACCAAGTCGGGCAGCAAGCCATCCAGGTCCTTAGAATTCGAAACAACATCATGGGGATCCAAACCAGGAGAACCAGTCAACTGGAGGACCCGCTGAGTCATCTTAGAGAGAGAAGCTCCCGCTTCTCTCTTCGTTCAAATTTCAAATTTCAATTTGGAATCTAATCAGCGGCGATCGGTTGTTCCGGGCTATCTCCATCGCCGGCATGGCCAAAATCCTGGAGACCCCCCTCGGTCCTCCCCAGGAATCCTTCTCCCCTGGTCCTCCCTCCGCGCCCTCTCTAAAGGATGTCGACCCTAATCCCTCCTTCCCTCCTTTGCGCGAAAGTCCTCTGCTCCAGGCTTCCGGTCTTGACGCCGTTTTCTTAGCGAAAACTAAGGCTGTAGGTGCCGTCAGAAGCATCTCGCCAGTGTCGGCTGCTCCCACCTGCTCTCAATCTGAAGTCTCCGGAGTCCGTGGTTGCAGCTCGCATCGCTCGGGCTCTAGGGATGTTCGCGACTCTGTTAATCCCCCTTCTGCTAGTGCGTCTGAAATCCCTAACTGCGTTCAGCAATCGGCCAAATCCTGGGCTCGAGTTGCTCATGACAAAGGTAATTTTTCTTTTGCTCCCCTCAAATATTTTCCTCCACCGTCTGAGGTTGGTCCCGACACCCCTCTTCCTCCTCCGGCTGAGGTCCTGTATCAGAGTGCCGAATTTTGGGGCTCCACACTGGTGGGCTTTTTCCTTGGAAAACCCCTCCATTTCTTGGCGGTTGACTCCATAGCTTGGAAAATCTGGGCAAGATTCGGGCTTCGTCACGTTGCTGCGAATGATAAAGGTTTTTTCTTCTTTAGTTTTGATTCTCATTACCCGATGATGGCATGCTTGGCTAAAGGCCCCGGGTCTTCGGAGAAATTCCCTTTTTCTTAAGAGATGGGCACTGGTATGGTATTGGATCAAGAATCCCTCATGTCCTTCCCCATGTGGATTTCTTTGATCAATGTCCCCAATTGAATTTTGGACCCCTTTGGGGCCTAAGTGGATATCTAGCAGATTGGTAAACCAATCCAATGTGACCCTAGGACTCGCTAGGGACGGACAAAGGTGCATGTTGCCGATCTCGTATTGAGGTAGGCAGGGCGATCCTCTTCCCGACAAAATCCTGCTCTTGTCTGGTTCTGCTGATTCTGCCAAGGTGGTGGAGGTTGAGATAGTCTACCACTCGAAGCCATTTTGATGTAGTTCTATTCAACAAAGTAGAACAGGTGATGGTGGTGTTGGGAGCTCGATTCCATCCATGGACTCCCGCTCTGTTCATGCGATGGCTGAGGTTAAATAGGTGACCCCTGCTTTTGTTGAGACACTGGTGTCTGAAATTGGGGGTCATGTTGGCATGGAGGGATGTTCTTCTGAGCAAGCTCTGTTGGTCGTGGCTCAACAGGATCCCAGCTCCATCCTTGATGTTGATAAATCACAACATTTAAACGCTGAGAATTCGGGTAGTAAATCTACTGTGGGTAAAGCTGAGTCCCCTAGACTGGCTGATAATTCCCTTTCCTCCTCTGATGGGGGTTGTTGTGAGCCTGCTAGAGGAGCTCTGTTGAACAAAAATGTGGTTCCCTCCTCTCCCTCTCCTGATGTTGGTGTTGGAATGGAGTGTAGCATTATCAAAGTGCCTCAATCTGGACAGGTCCTCCCTGGATGTGATGTAGGTGCTGAGGTTGTTGTCTTAGTTGGATCAATTGTTACTGATGATGGGGATTCCCATGAGGCTGACGTGGATATTCTGCGCCCCAGTTTGTTGCCTGCTGATGCTGATCCTCTTGTTCTGTGTGAGACGGTTTCTTCTGAGGAGACCAACAAAGTCTTTCGACTAACTGGGTGAGGAGAGTTCCTCCGAGTGCCCCGAGTTGGGTGGGTCTGGCCCGCTGAGGGTGCTCCGCTATTGGCTCTTTTCTGGACCCCTTGCCGACCCGCCCGATCATCATGCTTCGGGTCCAATTGTGGTGGTAGATCCTGATTTTACCCCCGAATCTATCTCTCGGATCATTCAGAAACACTCCCTGGTTGGCTCTTCAGAAGTACAAGCAGTGCCTAGCACTGTGAAAAAGAAGGATGCTCTGGATGGTAGTCTATTGGACTCGGATCTGGTCGTCAATTAGATCCCTATTCTTGTTTCAGAATGCCACTGTTTGGATGAGGATCCATTGTCAATTGAGAAGGATCCGTTGCTTATGGCTCTCCAGCAGCTCCTGGACTCGGATGGCTCTCATCAACTATTTAAAGCCACACTTCCTGAGCATAGGAACCTTGTGATGGATTTCCTGAACAGGTGCTGGCAGGATGTAAATGTTGAGAACAAATGTAAGTTTCTCTCAGCCTTTCCGTTGGCAGCGGCAGATAAAGGGTTTCCCCCTGATACTTATTTGATTGCTTTCCAATTAGTAGTGACGGCTGACACCTCTCAGGTCCATAGTGCCTCGTTCTCTCCCGAGGAAGAAAAGGTTGTTTTTGGATTCCTGGCTTCCTTGCTGAAAACGGCAACGAGTTTTCCAATTATCCAAAATTGTAATCAATTTGAATTTTTGGCTAGTCTACATGGTAAGGCTTTTAAGATCCCGACTGAAGAACCCTGGCTACAGTTCAAGTCTAGGAGACGGCGTAAAGTTGCTTCCAAGAAAAACCGGATTTCTCATGCATGAAAACCTGCAACTGTTGGGTTGGGTGTGGGTTGGTTGAGTTGTTCCTTTTCAAAGGTATTTTTTCTAATTGATAAGGGCATTATATTTTCGCCTCAGCAAGTGTGTGGGTTGGGTTGGGGGCCGCCTATGCACTGGATTAGGCCTATTTGAAGAGCTGGCCTTGGGCTGTTTGGGTGCAATAGCTCCTTATATTGCAGCGGAGTTCCTTCTGTCTGTAGCCAATAGGTGGAGCAAGAATTGGATTCTGTTTCATCTCTTGTTTCTGTTTGGTTGCTGGCCATGCCCTGTTGGTGGTTTGGCTGTTGGAAGTGCTGGAAGTGTGGTATTGCCTTTATGCCCCGTCCTTGGGCATAAAGGCCGGAGTAGCCTTGTGAAAGGTGAGGCCAGTGTGCCTTTTATCCTCTTAAGGCAGGAGTGGCCTTGCACCAAAAAAAAAAAAACCGAAGTGGCCTTTAGCACCTTGGTGGACGGAGCGGCTTGATGAGTCCGGAGTCCATTTGACCGAAGTGCCCTTGTGCTTCTTGAAGGACGGAGTGGTTTACGTTCTCTTTCAGGATGGAGTGGCCTTCCGCCTCTTGATGGTTGGACTGGACTTGCGTCTTTTGAGGCCGGAGTGGCCTTGTGCCTTTCAAAAACCAGAGTTGAGTTTCGCTCTTGGAAGCCGGAGTGATTTGTGAGTCGCTTAATAGCTAGAGTGAATTAAGGCCGGCGTTGATTTGTGCCTATTAAAGGCCGGTGTCATTTAAGGCCAGAGTTGAATTGTGCCTCTTGATGCCGGAGTTGCCTTGCGCATTTTGAAAGCCGGAGTGATTTGTGGCGCCTTGAAGGCCGGAATTTCCTTGTGCGTCTTGAAAGCCGGAGTAAACTGTGAGAGGCTTGAGGGCCGGAGTGGCCTTGTGCCCCTTAAGGCCAGAGTGGCCTTATGCCTTTTAAAAGCCGGAGTGGCTTTTAATGTGCTGAATTGGATCTGCGTTTCAAGTGCGTCTTCGACGTGCGTTTCAAGTGCCTATTTGGATCCGCGTTTTGAATGTCGATTTTGATATTGTAATTTTTCTTATTGACTTTTGTCCTGGTTACTCTGTTGGTATCTTCTGATGTATCAACGTGCTCTGGGTATGCCCTAGCTCTTATGCTTTATCCCCAAGTCAGAAAAACACTTGGTAATAAATCATAGCTTGTAAATTTTTTCTCCCATTAATCCAAATTTACTTACCAAAAAAAAAGAGAACCAGTCAACTGAATCTCACACAGCTGGGCCGGTCCAACAGAGTCAGGAGACCCCCTTGACTTCAGACCTCTTCCTTGGAGGTGGGCAGCAGATTATCCCCCCTTCATATCACCATGCCACTTTGGAACATCACCACTTCAGCATCATCTAGCCACTTCGGATTATCACCACTTCAGCTTCATCAAGCCACTTCGGAACCAATGCATTTCGGTCCTTTCCTCCTTGCACTCACTCCGGCAAGGCCAACCCCGGCCTCAGAACCTTGCACTCACAATTTTACTCCGGCCGTCAAGTTGTATTGTTCTCACTTTGTTATTTTCCCTTGTTCAAATCCTTTAGGGTATGGTCTCGACGTTTTGAGGTTGGAGTGGAATCTGAAGCCGGAGTGCCTTTTGCACACTAAAAGGTTGGAGTTGGACTGCGGGTGTTGAGGCCAGAGTGTCATTTTGTAGCCGAAGTGCCTTAAGAGGCCGGAGTGGATTTGGAGTGCCTTTTGTGTCTGAAGTGGCTTTCTTACGATGATAGAATATTATTGTAACCTTATATTTTTAATGACTGTTGTCATAGGTTTAGGGGGCTTCCCTGCTTCATGTCTCTTTTCCAAGTCGGTAAAACACTTGGTTAAGAACATAATTTTTTTGTATATTTTCTTTAAACTTTAATGCAATTAATTACTTACCAAAAAAAAAGACTCCCTTATTCAGGTAGTATCTATGAAGTAATTCCTGAACAAGCAGAATGTTATCACCAATGCTCCGATGGCGATTTGGTTGCTATCTCCAATGTCGTGTGGTGGCCGGAGTGATTTTTCTCCCTTTGGACGGAGTGCATTTGTTCGTGCTTCTGGAGTGCATTTGTCCTATCTCCGGAGTGCCTCTTGTCTTCTAGGACGGAGTGGCTTGGCTGCAAGATATGGCTTGACTGTGGTTCATATGATGGTTTGATACTTGAAGATGTTGATCCCTCTGGTCGTGGTTGGGGCTGTGAGCTGTTTGGGGTTGACGATGGCGATGCATTGCTCCTGTTGACAAGTGATGCTGGTTGCGGCTGGTCTTTTGCTTGTGGATAATTTTGCTGTCGGATTTGTAGTGAATATGCTGATGCTGTTCAATTTGAAACTCAAGATGGTTGCTGTTGTACACTAAGTAGTGCCGTCGGATGGCTGATGCTCTGTGTGGGTTGGGGTCTCAGGGATGGGCTCGTGATGCTCTGGATCGATGGTCTTCTTGTCGGTTTGGTTGCTAGTTTGTTGTTTGGATTTAAGTTAGGTTGTTTGTTCTTAAACTTGGCATGTCTAGGTCCGTGATCTTTGATCCTGCCTGTTTCCTTGTGTCTTGGGGGTATACCCCTTTTTCCTGTGCTCTAGTTTCAAGTTGGCAAAACACTTAGAGTTAGGACATAGATCTGTAAATTTTTACTTTTAATACAATTACTTACTTACCAAAAAAAAAAATTACCAATGCTCCGACCAGGAACAAAAGTAGTTTGACACTTTGCTACCAGGAATGGAATCGAAGGTTTAATGCGGGTGACGATGACCTTAGAGATGATCTTATATAAAACGTTGCAGCAGGCGATGGGTCGGAAGTCCGAGACCTTTGAAGGCGATTTGATTTTCAGGATTAAGCACAATAAGGTCGTGTTGATTTGTTTTAAAAGCTTCCCATGCTGAAAGAAGTCCTGGATGGCTTCTGTTATGGAAGGGCCAATTTCGTTCCAGGTAGCTTTGAAAAATTTAGCAGAAAATCCATCCGACCCCGGAGCTTTATTATCATCTATAGAGAAAAGGGCCTGACGAATCTCCTCATCATTTATGGGCCTACACATCCCCTGACGAAGGTCTTCAGGGACTAAGCAGAGAATGAAAGGCCGGAGGCTCTAATAAAATGGAGGCCGGAGGCAGATACATGCATTAACCATTCTTCTCAGCACATAACATGGAGCCCCTTCGGGCAAGCTGATAACAGAATGTAAATGCCAACAGATCAAAGGGAAATAAAGTCCACCGCAGTTTCTACTCCTGGAGAGGTGCCAACTGGAGCCAATAGCTAAGGGGTTAAATCCTCCAGGATACCCAACAGAAGCATGGTGATTGCTTCACAACCCTGCATAAGACAACAGCAAACCAAGTCCAAGACCAACCCCATCATCCAACAGCAGTAATTATAATCCAAAATAGCTGGCCTCCTCCAGTAACATTGAACAGCAATGGAAAATACCAGACTACCAGGAAGAACATTCAGCAACCTATTCTACCTCAGCAATGGAAAATAGCTATGGGGTCTCCTTGTCTTAGACCTTTGGCGCCACGGAAAAAACCCACCGACTCACCATTGAGGCTTATAGAAAACGATGTTGTGGTAATGCATTGACTAATCCATTTGATCACAAGAGGGGGGAAATTCATTAGCTCAAGAACCGCCAAGATGAAGTCCCAATGCATATGCCTTTATCAGATCCACCTTTAACGCACAACGCGGGATCCCCTTATTCAGGTGGTATCTATGAAGTAATTCCTGAGCAAGCAGAATGTTATCACCAATGCTCCGACCAGGAACAAAAGCAGTTTGACACTTTGCTACTAGGAATGGAAGCGAAGGTTTAATGCGGGTGACGATGACCTTAGAGATGATCTTATATAAAACGTTGCAGCAGGCGATGGGCCGGAAGTCGGAGACCTTTGAAGGCGATTTGATTTTCGGGATTAAGCACAATAAGGTCGCGTTGATTGGTTTCAAAATCTTCCCATGCTGAAAGAAGTCCTGGATGGCTTCTGTTATGGACGGGCCAATTTCATTCCAGGTAGCTTTGAAAACTTTAGCAGAAAATCCATCCGGCCTCGGAGCTTTATTATCATCTATAGAGAAAAGGGCCTGACGAATCTCCTGATCATTTATGGGCCTACACATCCCTTGACGAAGGTCTTCAGGGACTGAGCAAAGAATGAAAGGCCGGAGGCTCTCCTTTGGGAACGGCCCGCTCGATCTGCCGGTACCCAAGAGCTGAGAGAAATGATTGATGAAAAGCTGCTGAACTTCCTCCAAGCTCCTCGTATTAGTTCCATCACCTTTGGTTAAAGAGAGAATCTGATTGAGTCGGAGTTTATTGAGAACTCGTGCTCTCATCTAGGTAAACTTTCGAAGATCCCTGTCCCTTGTGTTGGGTCCTCTACCCCGCTCCCTCAGACTGGTTTTTCCCTGAATCCCCCCTCCTCCTATTGGGCCGGTACTGTGATGAACGATATCGTTCATCATTCGACTCGCTTGAGATAGTTTCCCCCTCCTTCCTTTAAGGGAGATGCTGTTAGCATTTCATCTCCTCCTGATGAAGTAATCCAACAGAGCAAGTTGTTATGGGGGGCTACGTTGATGGGTTTCTTCCATGACAAACCTCTTCCCTTAATAGTGGTGGAATCCATTGCTAGGAAAATTTGGGCTAAGTTCGGTTTAAGTCATGTTGCTGGTAATGAAAAGGGGTTCTTTTTCTTTAGATTTAATTCTCTTGAAAAGATGAATGAGTGCTTAGCCAAAGGTCCCTGGACATTTGGACGAAATACGTTGTTCCTTTCACAATGGTTTCCTGGCATTGATCTTGCCATAGAATCCCTTAAACGTTTCCCGGTTTGGATCACTCTCACCAATATTCCGATTGAATTTTGGATAGCCAGTGGAATTGGTAATCCCATCTGTTTGGACTCCAGTACAGCCCGAATGAACCGCGTACATTTCGCCCGGGTTTGTGTTGAAGTGGGCAGGGATGATCCGCTTCCATCAAAAATCAGATTAAGATCTGAAGGTATTGAGAAGTGGGGTGAGGGTGTGCTGGTCTGAGACTAGTCCTGAAGGTATGCTGGGTTGTGATCCGGTTGGTACATGTTGCAGGTTCCCTATTTTAGTCGGGTTTGGTTAGATGTTGGAGCTGCTTGCTGATGTGGATGATTGTGTTCCGATTGAATATTCTTTTCCCCCTAGTCTGAGAGGCTAGGTTTGCTGCCTGTGCCGAGTGGTTTTGACATGATGATTGGGATGGTGACTCTGCAGGCGAAGGTTTTCTGCTACATGTGCCAGTTTGCTGCATCGGTCTTACTGATTTTCTTCCATGGTGCTGAAAGAGGTGGCTGCTGGAATGAGTGAATCTTTGAAGCAGACTCCCCGTTTTTCAAATTTCATCGCCCTGCCCTGTCCCGTCGTTCCTCTTCCTGCCAGCGCCCATGGCGCTGGTCCTCCATCCCTGCGCCCCTTCTCACCCAAATGCACACTCCTCCGCCCTCTCCTCCCTCTCAAATGTTGTCCCACTCCCTCCCTCCTCTCGTCCCTCTTCTCCTCTTTTTCGTCAATCACCGTCCCTCTCCCGAGTTCATGAGCGCTGGGGTCCGTCCGAGTCGGCCCCCTATTCCCCATCTTCTCAGCCCATTCACCTTTCTGATTTTGACTTCCCATCCATTTTAGCCTCTAGGTCCATTGCTCCTAAGGCCAGACGTTCCTCTGCATCTGGTGCTTCCTCTGCCCTGGCTCTGGACATTCTCTTTGCCTCTCCCTTGCCTCCGTCCTTCCAATCTTCTTTTGCAAACGAAATTGTCCAGGTCGTGCTTCCCGAATCTGTTGAAGATGCCGGTGTTTCCCAGGGTGAGTTGGATGGTTTGACTCATCCTCCTGTGCATCTGATTGCCGAGATCCCTTCGAAATCTGGGTCAGCTTGCTCTGGGTATTCGTTGTCTTTGAACCATCATTGCTGTCAAGTCGGGTCTTCCTCCAACTCTGCAGTTTCTCCTTCTGGATTGACGGACGGGCTGGATACTTAGGACCCTGAATCTGGCCAGGGGATTCCAGGTTGCTCTCGATGTCTTGGTCAGTTTAGGAATCCCGATTTTAATGGTCCCTCTGGTGCAAGCAATGTCATCCCTAGTCTTCCAGAGTCCATATCCCCTGGTTCTGAACGAAGATCTTCTGATGGCTTACTGGCTCACCGTCAATCTGATTGCCTGAAGGAGATGCATGCTATGCCTTCCCAGAGTACTGGTGGAGCTGTGTCCAATATAGCATCTGCCTCCAGCCACTCTGATGACCCTACCTCTGGCCCCCCGGGTGTCTCTTGGGCTTCGGTAGTGGACAAGAGTCTATAGGAGGTATGTATTCCCTCAAATTCTACCCTCCAAATATTTCTGATACGGAAAATATCATTTTGTCCCCCCTCTTGATGTTATCCAATAGGGTATGGATCTGTGGGGAACTACTCTGGTTGGATATTTTATTGGTAATTCCATTCACTTTAATGCTGTTAACAATATCACTTGGAAAATTTGGAAGCGTTTTGAGCTACAACATGTGGCTGGAAACGAATTGGGCTTTTTGTTCTTTCGTTTCTCCTCTAGCTCAATGCTCGACAAATGTCTTGCTAGTGGCTCTTGGACCATTGCAGGTCATCCTTTCTTTCTTAAGAAATGGAAACCGGGAATTGTTTTATCCCGAGAGGAGCACAAATCATTCCCTATTTGGATCACAATGTCTGGGATCCCGGTTGAATACTGGACCCCATTGGGTTTAAGCTGGATAGCAAGTGCGGTGGGAAAACCTATACAATTAGACCCAATCACTGAAAAACTGGAACGTATGGGCTTCGCTAGGGTTTGCGTCGAAATGAGGACTGATGCCCCCCGATCGGAATCTGTGAAGATTCGTACAAGCGGCCTCCCTGAGTATCCAGATAATCAACTCATTGAAATTAAACTTGAGTACCAACATAAGGTGTCGCGTAGTGTCCCTCCCGGAAAGAATGGGAATAAGGGCCCCCCAACCAAGTCTTCATGGGTCCCAAAGAATGCGGTCAAGCCGCGACTTAACCCTTCCCCCTCACCTCCAAAGCTGTCACCCCACCGGAAAGCATCTACTGATGCTGCTCCCTTTGCTGGAGGTATCGATCTTAAGGCGATACCGACATCAAACACGTTTAAGGTCCTCCAGGAGGCTAATATGATCGATCCATCGGAAAGCCTTGATCAAATCTCAATAGCCCAGCTCAATGGAGATGATCTTGATCCTCCTCTCAGTCTTTTTTTTTTTGGTAAGTAAGTATTTTCGATTAATGGGAGAAAAAATTACAAAGGCTATGCATTAATTCCAAGTATTTTGACTTGGAGATAATGCATAAATCGCTAGGGCATACCCCGAGCAGTTCGTACATCAAAATACACACAAAATAAAAACTCACAACACAGCTTCAGCAATGGACATTGAGGCCACTGTAAGAAACTGAATACAGCTTTAGCATCATCCAATTACCCACGCAAAAGCAGCAGCAGCAGGACACCAAAAGCAAGATCAGCCATTCCAGCAGCATCCTCGAAGAGGCCTGCACATCATCATCTGCACTTTCAACAGCAAGGTGGAGCAAGAACCCAATCCAGCTCCTCAAAGCTGAGCCATAACTGCATCCAAACCTGAGTGATGTTCTGAGACCACACACAAAGAAAGCCAGGGCCGCACTCACTCAATCAAGCTGCTGATCATCCTCATCAAAAAATGGCAACAGAATAAATCAAGTCGCCAACTGCATCCTCCTCTCAGTCTTTTTTTTGGTAAGTAAGTATTTTGGACTAATGGGAGAAAAAATTACAAAGGCTATGCATTAATTCCAAGTATTTTGACTTGGAGATAATGCATAAATCGCTAGGGCATACCCCGAGCAGTTCGTACATCAAAATACACACAAAACAAAAACTCACAACACAGAGGTCCTTCAGGAGGACAACCATGGTCATCAGACCAAAATGGATATTGCAACACATCTAGGACAAAATACCACCACAGCCAACCAGGGCCACGACCAGCATCCTCCTACAGCAACGCCTCAGAACCGATCAAAGGGAAATCGGAATCAAGAACCCAAAACCCCAGGGCACCATCTGCTGGATAGCCAACAATCAAACGATGCACCATGGATAGAAAAACATCACAGCAGCCAATCCATATTCAGCATTGGAAAGGAGCCTTGGCATCATATAACCCAGCTCCTACTTAAATCCACATAGCAGCTTCAGCAATGGTCATTGAGGCCACTGTAAGAAACTGAATGCAGCTTCAGCATCATTCAACTGCCCACGCAAAAGCAGCAGCAGCAGGACACCAAAAGCAAGATCAGCCATTCCAGCAGCATCTTCGAAGAGGACTGCACATCATCATCTGCACTTTCAACAGCAAGGTGGAGTAGGAACCCAATCCAGCTCCTCAAAGCTGAGCCACAATTGCATCCAAACCTTAGTGATGGTCTGAGACCACACAGCAGCAGCGCCAGTGCACTCAACTGAAGCTGCTGATCATCCTCATCGAAAAATGGCAACGGAATAAATCAAGTCGCCAACTGCTTCAACATCGCTACCAAAATGTATTATCATGCCAGCCGTGGGCCTTTTTAGCCCCACCTGGAGAGTCAAAACCAGAAGACCAGGTGCAACAACCAATATCAGTGCACCACCAATTTTCAATTCCAGCAGCTGCCGATCACTACACCTTCGGGTCGGCACCTGTTAAATCCAGCAATTCATCATGCCATGAAAGCAATAAAGAATTCCATGCAAAAATCCATCAGCAGCTGCCAATTCATCATAGCAAACAGAAATTCGCATCCTTCCACCATTGGCTCATACGAACCAAATGAAAACAGCATCCATGGCCCAATGTTCCACACCGTACCATAATCTACCGCAAGCGTTGGCACTTGCAACTGCTTCTAATCACTTAGGAGCCGCCGACAGTATCAAGGATCAACACAGGGGGATCAATACAAAGTGATAACGAGGAACAATACAAACCAATACCACACCCAATCCAACTGCTGCAGGATTTCATGGTTGAGGAGACTGGGCTTTCTTCGATGCAGAATTACGCCGTCGGGCCATTCGTTGCCACCCATTTATAGCCTGCCTAGCAAATAGTTCATCCTCATTCCAACGGGCAGGAGGCCCCAGATGGCATGCTGACGAGAAGGCATGGGACACTGAATCAGAACCCACAACACCATCATCCGGGTCCACAATGGACAAAGCCGGAACAAATTCACGGCCAGATTCACTGGGAAGCATTGTTTCAGCAGAGTCCATAGCCGAGCAAAATGGACGATTGACATCCAAAGGTTCACATAAGTTAGGAGTAATTCATCCAGCTGGATCAGATTGAATCAAACAATGTTTCCGAGCAATCCGCGAGATAGAATCAGGAGTAATATCGGGATCAATCTCAGCGGACGGACCAGGAGCACACTGAATAGGTGAGGAAACATGGGGCAACTTCAATGCAGCTGCTGCCACCACTGGGAGAGCGTCATCAGCAGAGAGGGGATCACAACAGGGCTTCACTGCATAATCCACCTCAGAGTTCATAGCAGGGACACCAACAGCATGCTGAGGCACTGGGATCTGCAAAGTGGATTTCGAGAAGGATTTCTCCTCATCCTTTACACTGGGTAAAGCCTCGGACACGTAACCAGC
The DNA here is from genome assembly GCA_033239525.1 of Nepenthes gracilis. NCBI lineage: Eukaryota > Viridiplantae > Streptophyta > Magnoliopsida > Caryophyllales > Nepenthaceae > Nepenthes > Nepenthes gracilis. The sequence continues at coordinate 1,042,775 of BSYO01000023.1, forward strand.
TTCAACCGAACCACAAGATCTACATTAGAGATGCCAGGGCATCAAGAATGTCGGCAGATGGGGGCCAAAGACCCAATTCAGAAATCGACGAAACCGCTCCCAACTACACAAAGAATCCATCATCAACGAGAGATGAGCCAGCCTCAAGCCCCTCAGCCCTTCCAGACAATGCCAGCAGGGGTGAGAACTCCTCCACACCCTCAGAATATTCAGAAGTTGGGATCGATTGCTCAGCACAGCCACTTTCCACCTCCACTATAACCGGATCCTTAATGGCAAAAGCCTCCTCCTTCAAGTCAGCTGTAACACCATCAGAGCCAGAGCTAGGCCTTGAAAAAGGGTCAGAATCGTGCCTCATCTTCACGTCATTCTCTAGTTGGACAAAGGCCAAAGGACACGAAGGGGAAGATCCAAATCCAACCACAACGCCACCAGATTCCAGAGGCAGAGAAGAAATTTTCTGCTTAGGCTTCGAATCCTCTGCCACCAACACAGAGCAACTCTATTTGGAATTGCAGTCAATCAAGCAGCCATTAGGCTTCCAATGATAGATTACCTCCACCTCAGCTGTCAATGGAGACATCTCGGCTCCAACAGATATCCTAATTTTATCAGGGAGAATGACATCCCTACCCACCTCCACGCAAATTCGTGCGGCAAGCAAATAATCCATCCTAGCAGTTCATGGATCAAGACTGAGAGGTCGCCCCACTCGACTTGCAATCCAACTTAAACCAAGTGGGGTCCAAAATTCAAATGGAACATTTAGCAGGCTAATCTAGACAGGAACGGTCTTATGGGATTCCTGATTCAAAACCATGTCGGGAGTCCATCGCTTAAGAAATAAGGGTTTTTTCCAGAAAAACCAAGGGCCGTGTGCCAAGCAAGCGGACAATTGAGCATCAGAATCAAAATTGAAGAAGAAGAATCCCTTGCCGTTAGTAGCAACATGATTAATCCCATATTTTGCCCAGATACTTCTAGCAATGGATCTAACAGCCAGGAAGTGAAGAGGCTTTTCGAAGAAAAACCCAACCAGAGTGTAGCCCCAAAACTCCCGGCACTGCTGAGTGACTTCCTCCGGAGGAGAAATGAGGGGGTCGATACCCTCGGGAGAAAGGGAAGGGAGGTATTTTAGAGAGTCTAAGAAGCGTAAACTCCTGCTCTAGGAAGAACGAGACCAAGAAGGAATTTTTGAAAGCTTACCGGCAGTGTTCTTCTGGATGACAGCCGTCCAAGAAGAAGGAACAGAAACTTCGTTCACAAGGTCTTTTCGGAGACCCTTGGATTTCAGGGAAGACAAAAAAGGAGCATTGGGGGCCGGTGATAAGGAGACGACCGACTGCATCAACTGCGGAAAATCATTGGCGTCATCCTATTGCTTCGATTGCTGAAAGGAAGACGAAGGAGAAGGAATACCGTGGGAGCCGAGGTCCGAGAGTGGGCCAGAGGGAACCCCCGAAAGACCGGCCATGGCCGGCAACGGCGGCACCAACGCTAGGGAAAGCGGAAGGATTTTGAATTTGAAATCCTAGAGAGAAGAGAGAGTTTCTCTCTCTAGAGAGAGTTACATCCTCCTCTCAGTCATGATGACTATTCCCACGATCAGATGAATGTAGAGGCCCTGGGAGCTCCTATGATGCTCAACTGCCATGCTGAAGGTGGCCCTCCTAATAGAATTAATCTTCTCTCTTCCCCCCCGAACCTGAAAGTCCGAACCTTTGTTTAGAACTTCTCAGTCCGTTGAGTATGGTGCACGCTCATACCTCCCCCGATCCTAATATGACCTGTCCCCTTAATCAGCGACCTTCCTCCATCCCTGGCTCTGTGGTGGTCACCTCCCAGCGAGATATTTTGAAAAATCCTCTACTGTCTGAACCATTAGATGGTAAGACCAGTGGAGGCAATTCTACCAAAAGTGGGGGACATGATTCCTCCAGAAAACATAAAAATCTCGGGGGATTAAAAAATCTTTCCCCCTCACCCCCAACCCATGATTAGCATTGCCTGTTGGAACGTGAGGGGACAAAATGGGCTTGTTAAAGCCCATGAAGTCTGCAACCTCATTAGCTCCCTCGGTTGCTGTATTACTTTTTTTTTTTTTTGGTAAGTATTTTGGATTAATGAGAGAAAAAATAAGTTACAAAATCTATGTTTTATCTCCAAGTAATTTGACTTGAAAATAAAACATAATACGCTAGGGCATACCCCGAGCAACTCGTACATTAGATAATACAAAAAAACCTCCAGGAGGATAACGCTTAACAGAAACGACAAAATATAAAATCTGTCTAATGTTACACTAGAACAGACTCATAATCAGTTACTCCCGAATCCCAGAAGTAACTCAAGCAAATTGTATTACTTACCAAAAAAAAAACTCAGCAAATCGAAAGGCATCTGTGCCGGTTCAGCTTCCTCTGGACCGCAGCTCCATTATCAATCTTCACAAAAATACAGCATCAGCATACCAGCAACCTGGCCATCTTAGACGCCAAAATCAGGAGCAACATACAGAGGAGGGTTTCAACCAGCAACAGGAGGAAGCCTTAATGGTTGCTGTATTGCTGGTCTGGTTGAAACTAAGGTCGTGGAGCGGAACTCTCATATTATCTCCGCTAGGATTAGACCTAATTGGTCTTGGGTAATGAATTACTCTGCTTCTTCGATTGGTCAGATTTGGGTTGGTTGGGACCCCCAAACGGCTTCGGTTAGCATCCTCTCCTCGGAAGATCAGGTCATTCATACCGAGGTCCTTTTTCTCGAGGAGAATTTCCGATGCCTCTTATCCTTTATATACGGTGCTAATTCTAAAAGCCTCCTATTTACCAAAAAAAAAAAAATTCGAAAAGCCACCAAAAGCTTCTTTAGGAGAGCCTTCGTAAGATGTCCAATCACCCGGGCGATCTCCCTTGGGCCACTCTTGGAGATTTCAACGCAGCAAGATCCTCGTCCGAGGCCCTTAGAGGTATCTGGCACTACAAAAGCTCGATTGACCTTGATCTTGAGACTGCGATCTTGAGGATGTGTGCCGTGAAGGTATGCACTATACCTGGAATGATGGCAGGGAATCATCTCTTCGCATTTATAGAAAGCTTGATAGAGTTGTTGCCAATGGGCAATGGCTTGATCAGTTCGGTAGGGCCAAAGCCCTATTTCCCCCTGCCAGACCAATTTGACCACTCCCGTGTATTCTTCTCCCTTCTGGTAAATCGTCTAAAAAGCATGGGATGTTCCGATTCAATAACTTCCTAACCAGTTCCCCAAAATTTCACCTCTTAGTGCAGGATGCTTGGAAGGAAGAAACCACTGGCACTCCAATGTTCCGACTGGTGTCCCGACTGAAGAAGGTGAAACTGGTGCTTAAAAAACTTAATGTGCACGAAGGCAATGTCCATGAGGATGTTATTCGTTTGAGGAAAAATCTCGAGGATATCCAAGGACTGTCTCCTTCCATCTTTGGGTGTTGCCACGAGGAGCGTTTCTGTAGGGAAGCTTACCACACCGCAATGGCTAAGGAAGCTAAGATAAGATGGCTTAAAGAGGGAGACCAGTGCAATAAATTCTTCTTCAAGACTGTTAATGGAAACAGCAATAAGAATAGGATTATCTCCCTCCTCGATGACTCTGGGAATCCAATCCTCGGTGTCGAGAATGTCCAAAATTTGATTGTGAATCACTTTCGTAAGGCTCTAGGTTCAGGTCATTCGCATAGATCGGCTGACACTGCTCGTCTCCGCCCTTTCATCCATCACACTGTGCCTGACTCGCTAATGGGCCCACTTGTTGGTCCGGTTAGCGATGATGAGATTCGCAAGGTGATCTTTTCTATTGGAGATTACCGTGCTCCTGGCCCTGATGGCTTTAGTTCCAAATTTTTTAAGGAATCTTGGGACACTATGGGTTCATCTGTCTGTGAAGCTATTCTTGACTTTTTCAATCATGGAAAGCTTCTAAAACAAATGAACACTACAATCATTAGCTTGATACCAAAGATTCAATCTCCTCGTTTAGTCTCTGACTACCGTCCCATATCATGGTGTAATGTCATCTACAAAGTGATCTCGAAGATTGTTGTGAACCGATTAAAGATGAAATTACCCTATCTTATCGACAAATGCAAAACGGCCTTTGTTGCTGGGCGTCATATTAGTGACAACATTCTCCTGGCCCAAGAGCTTCTCCATAAGTATCATTTGGATCATGATCCGCCAAGATGCACGATGAAGATTGACCTAATGAAAGCTTACGACTCTGTCCATTGCGATTTCATTATCTCAATCCTGACCCTAATGAAATTCCTTCCTAAAATGGTCGAATGGATTAGACAATGTATAACCACTCCCTCGTACTCTGTGAACATTAATGGGGAAGCGGTTGGGTTCTTCCAGGGAGGAAAGGGTCTCCATCAAGGCGATCCCATTTATCCATACCTTTTTGTTCTGGTTATGGAGGTGTTGAATGGGATTATTGAGTTAAAGGCCCGTAGGAACGAAAATTTTAAATTTCACTGGAATTGTGATGTGACTCAAACGGTCATGCTTGCATTTGCAGATGATCTTCTCCTCTTCTCTCATGCTGATGTCAGCTCGACTCAGATTCTTAAGGATGGCCTCGAGGAATTCTATTGGCTTTCTTGCCTTTCGGCAAACGTGAATAAGAGTGAGGTCTTCATATGCTCTAAAGACCCTTCCCTTCATCAGAACATTGCTGACATCTTGGGTTTCAGACTGGGAAAGCTTCCCATTAGGTACCTGGGAGTACCTCTGATAACCACCAGGCTTTCGATTCGGGATTGCAATGCTCTCGCTGAGAAAATTACTTGCCGGATCAAGTCCTGGAAAACAGGTGGCTCTCTTTCGAGGGGCGATTGCAACTCGTTGCCTCTATCCTCTCGTCTGTCCACCTCTATTGGGCCTCTATCTTCTTTTTTTGGTAAGTAAGATGAGATTAAATTAAATAAAATTTACAGAATGATATTCTAACTCTAAGTGTTTTGCTAACTTAGAGGTAGAACAACACGCTAGGGCATACCCCGGGCATAACCATAAACCAATTTATGGCACATACAAAACACAAAATAGCAAGTCTCATCTAGATGAACAACATCTAATCCATCACAGATCTCTTTCCCTGAGGGAACTGGTCTTGTCAATCAGAAATCTTCATTCTGCCCAAATCTTTTCTTAATCAGATCGACTGTATGATGAGACGGTTCCTGTGGAACGGTTCTGCTGATGGGAAGGCAAATGCAAAAGTAGCATGGGCTGATATTTGCTACCCGAAGAGTGAAGGTGGGCTGGGCCTCAGGAATTTGTAGGCTCAGAACAAAGCCCTCATCTGTAAACTCTTATGGCGTCTCCTGTCAAAGGATTCTGAGTCGGCCTGGTCATCATGGGTCCACAAAAATAGAATCAAGGATCAATGTATCTGGACCCTCAAAATCCCTGACTCAGCCCCCTAGGGATGGAGAAAGATTATGAAACATCGTTCCTTCATGCGCTCTCATTCTATTAAGAACTTTTTTTTTTGGTAAGTAAGTAAAATGAATTAAATTAAATGAAAAATACAAGACGATGTTCTAACGCCAAGTGTTTTGCCGACTTAGCATTAGAACAATGAGCTAGGGCATACCCCGAGAACCACCGTGAACAAAATCATGAACCGAGAGAAAGAAAAAGGAATAAACACACAACAACTAGATGAACCTCATCTAAAACGGCCGCATGCATCCCGCCCACCAAAAACACACAAAAAAAAACATATGCAGTTAGCACCTTCATTAAATCATTAGGAAACAGATTCCTCAGCACCATGAAGGGAGAGCAAAATCTGACAACATCAGACTGCTTCCGCCTAAGCACCATCAATAAATCACAGGGTTAGCTGGCCCTCAACTGCAGATTCCTACCATCCAGACTTCCAGCAAGAGGCCATGATTGCAACCCAGGGAACTCTCCCGGAGCAGAACAGCAGAAGTACCATCAAACTCTAGTGGCAGTCCTCGGACTGATGTTTCAGTAGCAAACACCAATAATTGTGAAGACTTTTTTTTTGGTAAGTAAGTTAAATGAATTAAATGAAATGAAAATTACAAAAATGATGTTCTAACTCCAAGTGTTTTGCCAACCAATAATTGCGAAGATAGCAACTCGAAACCGAGCTCCAACGGCTACACAACTCTGGCCACAAGACAACCTGCAGCAGCTTGGTTGGAGCAACATTTGAGATCATACTCCGCCCATCCAATGAAGCAAAGGACCATGACCGAGCAACATGGAATACTTCTCAGCCATCCCTTGTTCAACAACAAAGCTAGAAAACTGCATAATCCAGCAGCAAGAAAAAACTACAACAGGATTAGCAGGAGCATCTCCAACCACTGCAGCAGCCAATCAAAGACTGCACACCAATCAAGAATCCTTCCTGCAATTGGTTGCATCACAATCAGAGGAACCCTGGACATGCAGCCTCTCCTGTAGGCAACCACAGCATGTTCTGCATCAAAAAGCCTAATTACAACAAATCAGTGAATCACCCAACGTAACCTCATGGCAACTGCAGGAAATCCCTAACACCCAGCAACAGTTTCTAACAGTAGTTCCAAAGACCACTACACTGCTGCTACCAGCTAATACACCAGGAGCATTTACAGGCCACTTCCATCTGCTCTACAAAAATGCCAAAAAGCCAGAAACTGAGCTGACAACAACATATCAGCAATGGGTAGGTACAAGGCATCAGTTCAAACAACCGAACACCCACAGTAACATCAGCCAACTTGCCAAAGTGAGAACTGCATCAAACTCACCAAAATGTGAGCAGCCCAGATAGCGAGCGAGGCAAAAGAAGTCAAGATGGACAGGCCATCAGACAAACAACCGAACACCCAAAGGAACATCAACCAACATGCCCAAAAATTGTCAAACTATCCAAAAAAATAGCAATAGCCATATCATCGCCACAACAATTATTATTAGTCAGATTAAGATCAGCGAAGCTCCAACAGCACAACCCCTAAGATCTAGGTGATGCCTTGGGTTTTTTGGATTTTTTCTTTCTTCGAGATCTTGATGGCTTCCAAGATTCACTCTCCATAGCCATCGCCTCATTTATGCTTAAGAATTTCTCTTTAGAGTAGTCTATGGCTCGCCCCACACAAATTTCAGCCGAGGACTCCCAGGGGTTTGTGCCGATGCTGCTGGAGATGGAAATTGGTGTTGCACTTATGTGGGTTGCTGCAGCTGGATTTCCGGGTTTGGTTCACCAAGTGGAGCAGGAACGGCCCTTGGATGGCATGAAGTTCCACTTTGGCATTAATGCTGAAGCCGTTGGTGACTGGTTTTCTACCTGTTTGCCATTTTCGGTACTGCCCATGGATTGGCATGATTTGTTTTGGAACTGCTCTATTGATGTTGGAGCTTTTTGAGTGCATTGAGTGAATACCAGCATTTTTGTTTCTCTGTTGGTTTCACATGATATATCTATGTGCTCGGGGCATGCCCTAACACTTATGGTTTATCCCCAAGTCGGAAAAATACTTGAAGATAAATCATTACTTGTAAAATTTTTCTCCCATTAATCCAAATCACTTACTTAACAAAAAAAAAAAAAGACTCCCAGGGGTTTGCAAGGGCAGCTCTGCCATGCTTAGATGAATCCAAGCCATACTTTTTTGTTATACGTGAAATAGAACTGGGAGTTGGTTCACTGTCTGAACCAGATTCAAGAACCATTCCATTGAGTTGCGCATCAGGATGGCCATCCATATGCCCGGAAGCATCCGATAGGCACAATGAGTGGCCAGGTTCCATGAGATTCTGAACCGCAGGAGAAAGGTCAGCAGGAGCAGTCTGGAGACAAGAGCCATGGACAGAGGCCGAGATCTTTGAAGTAGGGGTGCAAGCAATTTGGTCCGGATGAGGAGTTGGCACAAGACATTAGGCAGAGGGGCCTATGACGCCTGACCAGGATCAGGCGTAACTGGGGTCGGATGAGCCAGCGACTCAACACAAGGGGGTTTGGGAGTCCATCACAGCCCCATAAGGTGGACTACTCACACTACATCCACAAATGGCATCAGCAGACTTTGAGGACTCATTTAAGACATCTTTTGGAGGCTGGAATGAAGCCGGATGATTCAAGGCTTCTTCATCCACTGTACTGGGAACAGTATCATCATTCGTGTGCCTAGGGTGTAGCGAAGAAACCTTTTGGTCTTTTCCCACATGAACAGAAGTGGAGGATCTGGAACGAGAATTACCTGTTTGAGGCTGAACATCCTTGGAATGGCTGTGAGCTTCAGCATGACCCAACAGATGGCATCGGCTACATCGAATAGGCTTCCAGCTATACTCCACATTCACCACCAAGGGAATCGAGCCATCGGCAAGATTTAATGGCGATGATTGTGGGAAAGGGCCCATCAACACCCACTCCGACACAAATTTTTGTGAAAGAGACGTTTTCCATACTGGCAGTCCGGGGGTCAAGCTGTAGGGAAAGACCAACGACACTTGCAACACAGCTGAGGCCGGCATGGGTCCAGTACTCGATCGGCAGGTTGGAGAGTTTGATCCAAATGAGGAAACATTTATGTTCTTCCTTAGTTAGAATCATGCTCGGCGACCAACGTTTAAGGAATATAGCCTTCCCAGCCATGAGCCATGGTCCAGCATTAAGGCATTTCTCCATCATCTCCATCGTAGAGAAACGGAAGAAGAAGAAGCCGGCTTCATTACCAGCGGTGCGCATGAGTCCAAAACAGGCCCAAATCTTTTTAGCAATGGCTTTGACAACTAGATAGTGAGAGGGGATTCGAGGAAGTGGCCAACCAGAGTGAAGCCCCAGAAGATTTGGCCTTGGTCGATAACTTCCGGTGGAGGTGGGATGATGGCAGATTCTGCCCCACAGGCCAAAGGGGGGAAGAATTTCAGCTCATTACACACCTCATGGCAATCCTCACGAACTATATCAGCCCAGAGAGAGGGGCCGTGAGCTTAACCTTTAGATTTCATGTCGATTTCCTTTGATTTCGAAAAACCCAAGAACGGGCTGTCTGGAGCATGAGAAAGAGGATCTTCGACCCTTTTCAACACAGGAAAAGGGGCAGAGGAGCAAATGGGGGAAAGGGGTGCCGAATCCATGGGGGGAGGAGTAGGAAGAGCAGGGGAATCGGAGTCCGTGGGAGGACTCTACGGGGCCTCCAGGCGGCCGGCCATGGCCGTCGGCTACCGTGGTTTCAAATTCGAAGCCGGGCTCGAATTTGAATTTTTAGAGAGAGAAGAGAGCGCCTCTCTCATCTAACGACAATCCCATTCAGTCCCCTCATATTCCAGCATGCGATGTTATTCATTTGGGAATGACGAAAAGGGGGAAAACTTTTTAGGCCCCCAGGAATTCCTGAGCTTTTCATGGCTGCTACTTTTTGACTTAAGGTCAGAATGGCTAGATTCATTCACATCAGAGATGGGGACAGGACTCAATTGAGTGTTCGGGCTAGTAAGGAGTGCATCGCCTGATATGGATGGGGATAGAGAATCGGTAACCATCAGGCCAAGGGCCTTGTTTGGTCCAAAGACACCAGAAGCTCAAGCTGGGCCCTCGTCCACAGAAACCTCTGATCCTATACAAGGAAGCTGGGATTTAGAAACGGGGGGGTTTTTATCAAGAGTCTTCTGCCTGCCGTGTTCATTCAGGGACACTCCAGATAGATTCTCAAGGGGAAGGATTAACCCAGGGTCAAAGGAAGGGGGCATCGTGTTGACCACATTCTGATGTCCCTTGGGGATATTGTCTTCGCTCGAGATAGGGTCATCCGGAGAGGGCTCCTGAAGAACGCTAAACGAGTTAGCAGTCAAAATATCCTTTAGAGTGGGGCCCTCTAAAGGGAGGACCTCAACTGCAGGGGTCTCCATAGAATTTGAGGGGTTTGGAGGAAAGGAGGTAGGATTCGCCCGGCAGTTACCTACCACCTTAAACTCCCCCGACGTCTTTGGAGGGGGGGCCACAATGCCAGGCTTCCGAGGGGGGCTACGACGTGGTGGTTTCTGTTGATACGCAATTTTAAATTCAACGAAAGGGCAGATAGGATTCTCGGGGTGGCAACCTGACCGGACTTTTACAGAGTCAGGTAGATGAGCACCCAATTCCACTTCAACACAGACTCGAGCAAAGCCCATGCGTTCAAACCATTCAGTAACAGGGTCTAATAGTATAGGTTTTCCAGCGGCACTAGCTATCCAACTCAAACCCAGGGGGGTCCAATATTCTACAGGAACCCTAGTCAGAGTAATCCACGTGGGATAGGATTTGTGTTCTTCCTTGGAAAGAACCATTCCAGGTTCCCATTTCTTAAGGAAAAGGGGCCTGCCTCTAAAAGAGCAAGGGCCGCTAGCCAAACATTTATGAATCATTTTAATTGAAGAAAAACAAAAAAAGAAAATGCCCTGCTCATTTCCAGCCACATGAATAAGTTCGAAACGAGCCCAGACCTTCCTTGAAATGTTATTCGCCGCATTTAAATGAAGGGGAGTGCCATCAAAGTAACCAACAAGGGTAGCACCCCACATATTCTCACCCCGCACAATGACATCGGATGGGGGGGACAGGATAGAGCTCTCCACATCGGATACATTAAGGGGGAAGAATTTAAGGGAGGACTTACCACGAGGGGAGTTCTGCTTCACCACTGAGGACCACAGAGGGCGATCGGTGGCACCCAGTAAACTGGTTGGAGCAGGAGAGCCGCTGGGGACAACAATAGCATCCGGCTGATGACAGGGACGTCCCAGATCATCTCCATTCTGAAGCAGGGCATCGACTTTTTTTTTTTGGTAAGTGAGTGAGTTGGATTAATGGGAAAAAAATTTTACAAGTAATGATTTATCTCCAAGTGTTTTTCTGACTTGGGGATAAACCATAAGAGCTAGGGCATGCCCTGAGCACATTAATGTATCGAATGAACCCAACAGAGAAACAAAAATACTAATATTCACTCAATATAATCAAAACACTCCAACATCAGTAGAGCAGTTCCTAAACAAATCATGCCAATCCATGGACAGTACCAAAAATTGGCAACAGGTAGAAAACCAGTCACCAACTGCTTCAGCATCTACGCCAAAATGGAACTTCATGCCAGCCATGGGCCATTCCTGCACCACTTGGTGAACCAAATCTAAACGGAAACAGACTTCCATAGAAATCAAGTGCCACGAGCCATCACGCATAGCACAATGGATCCTGCATCTGCTGCTAGAAGGCAACATCACTCACAGCCAGAGCATTCAGCTACTGGAAAGCATCAGTTTCTGCTAGCATTGGTATTGCAACTGCAAAGCCACCAACAACCCAAAAGCAGATGGACACTGGCACAAAACACAGGCCAATCCTGTTCCACCATAGGGGAGACATCCAAATTATCATGAAAACATGCAAATCAGCATCTACATTTTCCATCAATGCAAAATCAGAGCAGTCGCACCCACACAAATTTGCAGCATCAGCACTGCAAACCACCCATCTCCACAGCGGTCTCAGATACACTCCGGCTATCACAGGGCATAAGATCAGCAGCAGCATCCTTCTTCGTGACAGGACCAAGACCCACCATCAGCATTGAGAGCCAGCAACCACAAGCATCGAATACATCATGCCTTAAACGTGTTGCAACACAGTCCAGGAGAAAAGTCCAAACCCTGGACTAAATCTGCCTCTCCAGCAGGCAAATACAGCCTCGTCACTACCAGCTCAGTAGACTGCCAAACAGCAGCAAATACAACATAAGCACAGGGCAACTACATCAAAGCCCCAACACGGTTGTGATCAATTAGATGCTACTCAATCTGAGGCAACACTTCTCAATTCTCACACCAAGCAGCACCAAAAATCCAGCTTAATAAACATGGAGCAGGCCGGATATAGCGAGGGCATTCATAAAACTCCCCGATATTTCATCAAAGCTCGCAGCAGCATAGAAGGAAGCCACCAAACAGCCTACGAAATAGCAGGAAGCCCATATCCCTCTAGCATGAAGTGGAGCAAAAACGGCCCTTGACTGGCATGAAGTTTCACTTTGGCATTAATGCTGAAGTTGTTGGTGACTAGTTTTCTACCTGTTTGCCATTTTCGGTACTGCCCATGGATTGGCATGATTTGTTTTGGAACTGCTCTATTGATGTTGGAGCTTTTTGAGTGCATTGAGTGAATACCAGCATTTTTGTTTCTCTGTTGGTTTCATATGATGTATCTATGTGCTCGGGGCATGTCCTAGCGCTTATGGTTTATTCCCAAGTCGGAAAAACACTTGAAGATAAATCATTGTTTGTAAAATTTTTCTCCCATTAATCCAAATCACTTACTTACCAAAAAAAAATCCCTCTAGCATCTCCAGCCGCTCTATCAGAATAACAATGAAGCATCAGCACCAACCCCAACAGACTGCCAGCAATAGAAAGAGAACAAAGCCCTCCTCACGGGCACCAAACTCAACAGGAGCTCAGACCACCAAGGATTCAGACCCAGGGCACATCCAGAGCAACGCAGCCAATTGCACAAACCGAGTGACAACCTTAGACAGCGTCAAATTTTAAGAAACCCCAGGAAACCTAAGCTCCTGCAACAAAGCAGGCTAACCAGATCTGTCAAATAATTGCCCAATCAGATAGAAGCCGTAGCCGTATCTATCGCCAGAGCCAAAACAGGGACTCACAGTCACAACAGCTTCACTAGCCTGGGGCAAGGAGGCCCAGCAAAAAACTGAGGTGGCGAGACCCACAGAGAATTAGATTTCAAATTTGAAATTTGAAATTTAAGATTTGAATTTTGAATTTTGAAGAACGTAGATGGGAAGAGAGCATATGTAAAAAAAAGCCCTAAACAACTCCATCCCAAGCACCAGGCACCAAGGGAGGCTGCTTCTTCAGACGAAGAACCGAGTCAGGAGGCAATGGCCGAATACCCAAGCAAATATAGCGAAAAGTGGAGCCGAAGAGAAAGAGTAGAGAGAGAGACATAGAGTGGAATCGAGGTCTCAGAGGATGAGACTAGCCAGCAACGAAATTAATCGACCGAAAGCCAAACGCATTTCAAACTTGGAATTTGAAATGCACATAGAGAGAAGCCAGAGCTTCTCTCTCTAGTCAAAAGATGAAGAAACGGGCCAACTCGCAAGAGCTGACAGCCCAAGCAGATACATCGCAGCGGAGACACCTATTACGGACGGAAGTGGGAGAATCGATCAAGAACCACCTATGAGCAGAAGTGGAAAAGACAGAAGAGAGGACGGAGAGAAGCCACCCTCAGTGAGAGAACACACCAGAGCGTTCTGCCAAAGGGCGAACCGAGGAGAAGAAAGAAACGATCCAGAGAGAGCTATGAAGGCCTAAGAGGAAGAAGCTTGCCGGCGATGACAATAATCGGCTGAGAAAGCTCACGCTTTTCAAATTGAAAATTTGAAAAGAATCAAGAGAGAAGCTAGAGCTTCTCTCTCTAGACGAAGCAGGGCATCGACCAGGGGGGCAAGATCGCTATAGAGACCCAAATCCCCTAGCGAGGAGGCCTGGCAGGGGAAGTGAGGCTTGGGCCGAGGCGAAGCGCCAACCTCACCATCACAAAAACCTGGGGAACCCGGAACACCAGGGAGAGATAGAGCTACGGTAGGGACGGGACCTAGTGGCCCAAGCTCACTAACCACGCTAGTTGGGTTCCTGGAATGAGTTGACAGAGAGACCTGCTCACTGGGGGAGCCACCCACCATTAGATTGGATTTGAAAAGCTCGTAACAGAAATGAGCGGGAGTATAAGAAGATTGAAAGGTTGGGGGAGACGGGGTGGGTGGGAGAGCGCACAGGCCACGAGCAGGAGGAGAAACAGCAGCAGCGAGGCGACGGGATTTAGGGGGGATGGAACGGGATGCTTAGATAGTGGGAAAGTCGGAGTCAGACAGGAGGGCGCTAACGGAGGGAGGAGATAAAAAACGCCGGCGGCCAAGACGGCGTGAGAATGGAGGGGATTTTATCAGAGGAGACAATAGGCAAGGAGGCAGAGGAGGGAAAGCGGCATTAGGAGGAGAGGTCAGAGGAGAGGAGAGGGTTGCTTTTGGAGGTGAGACAGGGACAGGCTGGTGCACCGGCGCCATGGGAGCTGGCAGAGAGCCGCGCAAGGCGGGACAACGCAGGAAGACGATTTTGAAAACAACGGGGTATAGAGAAGACGGAGCCTCTCTCTCTAGCTTGGTTTTCAACAGTCAGCACCCTCAGCATAACTCTGACAAAAGAGAAGGCAACGTCCTCATTTAGTCGGCTTCCATGAGTAGGCGATATCCACCACAGAATTGAAATTGAACAATTGCAGGATAATCCTTGAAGGCAGGGCCACATCTGCTTCAATCTCAACACAAATCCGGGCAACATCAATCTTATTCATTTTAGCCGTGCTGGGACAGAGGTGGATTGGCTTCCCAATAGAACTGACAATCCATCCCTGTCCCATTGGCGTCCAGTATTCAACCGGCACATTGATAAATTTAACCCAAATAGGGAATGAAGCTTGCAAATCCCTCGACAGCTTCATACCCGGGAGATAATGCTTCAGCCAGAGGGCTTTACCTGCAAACACCCAAGGACCCGCCTTCAGACACTACTCCAACTTTGCCAAGGATGAGAATCGGAAGAAGAAGTAGCCCTCGTCGTTGGAAGCTATATGTTCCAGCCCGAATCAAGACCAGAGAAGTTGGGCAATGGAGCAAACCGCTCGAAAATGGGGAGGAGCATCGAAGAAATAACCAACCAAGGAGGAGCCCCAAAAGCGCCTACCTTGTTCGAGAACCTCAGGGGGGAGAGATACAATCGCCGTCGCCAATCGCTCTCAACGGAGGGAAGAACTTCAGAAAAGGAGCCGACATATCACCTCTGTTCTGTTTTCTTGCTGACCAAGAGGAGGGATTCGCAATAGGCTTTACCTTGAGACCGAATGGACTGGGAACGCCCTCAACATTTGAGGGAGAAGATGCTATCGGGATGGCTTCTGATTTGAACAGGCAATTAGATACAAAGGACGATACTACCGGTTCAGGAGGCCAGACAGGAAGAGAGGGGGAGGCAGAAACTGGGAAGGGACCGGGAGGAGTACCCAGGAGACCGACCATGGACGGCTACAGGGCCGCCAGTGTCGAGAAACGGTAGGAGTGAAAAGTGGAAATACGAGCCCTAGAGAGAGAAGAGAGCGTATTCCAGCAAGACCCAGCCTCAATTTCCCTGCTGCGTCTGATTTCTCACTGCGATGGGCTTTGATTCAATCTCTCCCAAGGCGAATATTGAAAGTCTGGAGAATTCTGCGCCAGTCTCTGGGATGTCTAGTGGTTTGGAGGAGCATTCCCTGGTTTCGGCTATGAATATGTCGACTCAGGAGGTCACCTGCTCTGCCTTTGGTGAAAACTCTACCAGCGGGTCTGGACCTGTCCCAAAGTCTCACCCTGCTGATGCGGATGCTTCAGCTATTCCAGGTGCTGTTTGTTTAGTTGCAGGTTCAATAGGTATGCAGAACGAAACAATGACCTTGATTAAGTCGATTTAGAGTGAAGGTCTACCAGATAGTTCTACTACTAAGAGGAAACCAGAATTGCATTCCTTGTATGTATACTCAGGTTTAACTCCTGGCTCTATTGCAAGAATCTCTAGTAAGCAAAAACCAGTAACTCGAGCCCGTCTAGAGAGAGAAGTTCTCGCTTCTCTCTTCCCCGATTTTCAATTTTTCGCCGTCCTGCCCTGTCCCGCCTTTCCATCTTCCTGCCGGCGCCCATGGCGCTGGTCCTCCGCCCCGGCTCCCCCTCTCATCCAAAAGCTTCCTCCCCTCCCTCAACTCCCTCCCAAATTCTGACCCCCAACCTCCCTCCTCCCGCCCCTCTTCACATCCTCTTTGTCAATCCCCGCCTTCCTCCCGAACTCCAGGGCGTTGGGGTTCTTCCTCGACGGCTCCCTCCTCCCCCTCTTTTAAGGCCTCCCATCTCTCTGACCTTAATTTTTCATCTATTATAGCTTCACGTTCCACCGTCTCTAAGCCCAAATGCTCCTCTGCCTCTGGCTCCCCCTCTGCCCCTGCTCTGGGTGTGCTCTCTGCCACCTCCTCGCCTCCAAACTTCCAATCCTCTTATACAAACTCTATATTTTGAATCAAGCTTCCCGAATCCGTTGTTGCTGCCAAAGTTTCCCGTGATGGATTGGTTGCTTCGCCTCAGCAAGGTGTAATTTTGGATTCCGTGGTTTTTTAGAATGGCCATGGCAATCCTGTTCCCTCGTAAGAAGGTTCCTTACCTAATATTACGGGTTCCTCGATTGCCTGTGACTCATAGGTGGGTGCACGGCCTAAGCCCAGCACTTCCCTCGTCAGTGCCTGCTGCTTCCTTTTGGTGGTCTGCTGGGGGTGCCTATCGTTTCAACCAGCAGCCTGGTTCCCTGTGGGGAGTTCTTCCTTGCCTTGGCCCTCAGCCAGTTGCTTCGGTGAACCCAAGTATCTCCCCTGCTCCCACAAATCATCTTGATGCTTCCGCTTGCCCACACGGAGTTTTGTGGTCCTCTGGGTTCAGCAGAATACCCCTGGTGGTAAGTCCTCCCTTGAATTCTTCCCCCTTAATGTGTCTGATGTGGGGAACACTATCCTGTCCCCTCCATCTGATGTAATTTTACAGGGTGAGAACTTGTGGGGCGCAACTCTAGTTGGCTACTTTGTTGGCACTCCCCTTCATTTTAATGCTGTTAACAGCATTACTAGGAAAATCTGGGCTCGCTTTGATCTTAATCATGTGGCTGGGAACGAGCTTAGCTTCTTCTTTTTCTGATTCTCTTCTATTAAAATGCTTCAAAAATGCATTGCCAGTGGCCCTTGGTCAATAGGAGGCCGCCCCCTATTTCTTAAGAAATGGGAGCCTAGAATGGTCCTCTCCAAGGAAGACCACAAATCCTTCCCGATGTGGGTCACATTGACTTGGGTTCCTGTCGAATACTGGACCCCCCTGGGGTTGAGTTGGATTTCTAGTGCCATAGGTAAACTAATTCTACTTGACCCTGTTACTGAAAGGTTTGAACGCATGGGTTATGTGCGTGTCTGTGTTGAAGTGGAAGTTGGCGCTCAGCTGTCTGAGTCTGTAAAAGTTCGATCAGGCTGCCGAGTTGAGAGTTCCGATTGCCCTTTCGTAGAAGTTAAAATTGAGTATCAATGGAAACCTCCTCATCGTAGCCCCCCACGGGAGAATGGGGATAAGGCCCCTCCCCCCAATTTGTCTGGTGATCTTATGGATGAGGGCAACTTCCGTGCAAACACTGCCTCCTCTCCTCCAAAATCTTCACCTCCTCCAAAGAACCCAGCCGGAGCAGTCTCCCCCATAAGGATCTCTGCTCAGAAGGCTATTTCTTTTACCAATTCCTTTAGCATCCTTCAGGAGCCCCTCCCGGCTGATCCTTTTGCGAACGATGCTTATACACAGGCGGGTCATCAAAATGAGCCTCCCCTGGCACCGCCTCTCAGAGAATCTGGTCTAATCCTTCCCCTGGGCACTTGAATGCCATGTCCCTGAACGGACATGGAAAGCAGCGATGCTGTGATGGAATAGCTGTCCATCTCCAGTCCCCCTTCGACCCTGATAATCATAGGCCGTGCCTTGACTCTGATTGTTCCTTAGATGAAGCCCCTGCCCGAGCTTCTATTGATTCTAGACTGAATAAGGCCCATGGATCGATGTCATGCTCTGTTCAATCCACCCCTACATCCGGCCCTGAGGTCCTCACTAGCTCGAATATTCAGTTGAGTTCTATCCCTGATTCTGAAGAGACTGACACTAGCTGTTCAAACCTTAAGCCTAAAAGTAGAGGTCGTAAAGCCTCAAAAAACCTTAAAAAATCCCAGGGGCCTAAAAAGTTGAACCCCCTTTCGCCTGTGTCTCATGACTAACATCACATGTTGGAATGTGAGGGGACTTAATGGGATTGTTAAAGCCCATGAAGTCCGTAACCTCATACGCTCCCACGGATTTTCAATCGTTGGTCTGGTGGAGTCTAAAGTTATTTTTTTTGGTATAAGTACTGGTGGAGTCTAAAGTTACGGAGAAAAATTCGGCTTCCATTTCGGCTAGGATTAATCCTCATTGGATTTGGTCCATGAATTATTCTATTTCTTCTGTTGGGAGGATTTGGGTTGGATGGGACCCTACAAAGGTGGCTGTTAAAATCATCTCTAAGGAAGATCAGGTTATCCATACCGATGTGTTTTTTTTTTTGTTAAGTAATTAATTGCATTATCCATACTGATGTGCTTTTCGTTGATGATAATTCTGCTGCCTTTTATCCTTTGTTTATGGTGCTAACTTAGCCTAAGGATGCAATCGGGGCTCCCAGGTGGCCTCCCTTGGGCGGTCCTTGGAGATTTCAATGCTATTCACTTGGCGTCTGAGGCCCTTGGAGGTTCCTGGCACCATAAAAGTTCTTTCGAGCTTAATGAGTGTCTCAGGGACTGTGACCTTGACGACGTCTGCCATGAAGGTCAATTCTTTACCTGGAACGACGGCCGCGACCCTTCAATCCGTATTTTTCGAAAATTAGAAAGAGTGGTCGCCAATGGTCATTGGCTCAATCTATTCAGAAGAGCTAAAGCTATTTTCCCCCGAGCCAGACTATCCGACCACTCCCCTTGCATACTTCTTCCCTCAGTTGGGGTGGTAAGAAATCACGGCCTGTTTCGGTTTAATAACTTCCTTACCAAATCCTCAAAATTTCTTCCTGTGGTCAAGGAAGCTTGGAAGAATGAGATTGCTGGAACTCCCATGTTTCGGCTGGTATCCTCTCTTAAAAAGGTGAATAGTGTGCTTAAATCTCTTAATGCCTAGTGTGGTGATGTTCACAAGGAGGTCTTGCGTGCTAGGAAATGTCTAGAGGACGTTCAATCTAAGTCTCTCCCTCCCATGACGATCTGCGCTATTGAACGTTCTTATAGGGCAGAATACTATGCTGCAATGGCTAAAGAGGCAGAATTCCTTCAACAAAAAGCAAAGCTAAAGTGGCTCAAAGAGGGAGATCAGTGCACAAAATTCTTCTTTAAGACTGTTAGTGGGAACCATAATCGTAATATGATCATCTCTCTCCTTGATGAGTCTGGCAACCCCTACTAGTGGGACTGAGGATCTTCATAGATTAATTGTCGACCACTTCAAAAGGGCTCTAGGATCCGATCCATCCCATGGTTCGGTGGATGCCAATCGGCTTCGTCCTTACATTCTCCATATGTCCCGGATTTCCTTACGGGCCCCCTCACTAGGCCGGTTAGTGAGGAGGAAATCCACAATGCGATGTTCTTCATTGGTGATGACAGAGCTTCCGGTCCTGATGGATTTACCTCTAAATTTTTCAAGGACACGTGGGAGATCACCGTCCATACTGTTTATAAGGCCATTCATGATTTCTTTAATCATGGAAAGCTTCTTAAACAATTGAATACCACTCTGATTAGCCTTATCCCTAAGGTCTAATCACCGCGTACGGTTTCAGACTCCCCCTCTCTCCCTATCCGGACTTCAGATCTGGCTGTGTCAGCCTTTGCGTCCACTAAGGCTTCGACGGTGTTCATAACAACACCTGCTTCCTCTGGCCGGGCGGCACCAGAGCCGGCCATGGCTGGTCTCTAGGTTGCTCCTCTGGGTTCCTCCCCGGTTTTCGACTCCCTCTCTCTACCTATCCGGATTTTAGATCTGGCTGCGTCGGCCTCTGCGTCCCCTGAGGTTTCGACTGTGTTCATCCTCTGAGGCCTCGAAGCTCTCACTGGATCGCTTCCCTTTCTTCTCGGTTCGCGCCTATGGCTGTTCGCTCTAATTGATTCTCCCACCTTTGTTCGTAAAGGACGTTTCCTTTTCGCTGTATCAGATTGGGATGAAGAATCCGGCTACTCTCTGGGATTTCTTTCATTTTCTTTCTCTCGGTTTCTTTTTTTCTTCAAATTCCATATTTAGTATATCAAATTTCAGTCTTGAAATTTGATTTATTAGGGGTTTCTCGCCTCCGATTCTTGCTAGGTTTCCATGCTCTGACTGCTGGGGCTGAGAGTCCCTGTTTCAGGTTTCCTTGTGGAAGGTTGGGCTTTGGTTGCTGTCTGGTTTGTATTTCTTGGACAGTATTGCCTTTCCCGGTGTGTTGCTGATGGGTTCTTTGTGCTGCTTTCTTGGTGGGAGAATTTGGGTCTGCAGTTCTTTAGTTTCGGGAGCTGCTGTCTGAAGCTAATGTCGGCTCTCGTGTTGCTCGATGGATCTGACGCAGACAAATGTCCTATGCTGCTAGCTCTGATGATCCTCTGCCTGTGTGTTCCTTCCTGTTGGACGGGTTGGGGGATGCTCGTGCAGCTCTGGCTTGGGACTATTAGGCTGAGATGCTAAAGAGCTGGCCGAGGACTTGTTTGGTTGCAAGAGATCCTTCTGATGCGGTGGAGATCCTTCTGTTTGTTGCCAATATGTGGAGCAATGTTTAGTCTGCAACTGCTGTGGGTTGCTGTTTTGAGGTGCTTTCCTCTGATTTGTTGAATGCTGAGGAGTTTTCCTGCAGAGTTTTTATTCCATATGAATGGCTGGAATGAATTGCTGTGTTGAAGAGGATGTCATGGTTTCTATTGCTGAGGCCAGATTTGGAATGCTGGGATAGGATGTCTCCATACTGTCTCAGTACTAGATTCTACAAATTTTGTTTTGCTAAATTTGCTGGTGTTGGAAATTGGCCACGCCCTGTAATAGGTTGTCATTGAGTTGCAGTATGAGGTGCCTTCATCTGCCTATGTGATTGCAACTGTCGGACAAATTTTGTTCCTAATAGTGCGGTCGTTGGAGGTGCTGAAGGATGCTGGTGGTGCCATTTTTGCCACTCAGCTACTTTCAAATGGAAGATTGCATTGAACATGTGGTTTGCTGTATTTTTCTGAAGCTGCCTCCTCTGGCCTTTTGTCGGCTCTCGCACTGTTAAATGGACTTGGCGAAGTCAAATGTCCTGTGCTGCTGGCTCTGATGCTCATCAGCCTGTGTGTTCCTTCCTGTTGGACGGGTTGGGGGATGTCCGTGCAGCTCTGGCTTGGGAATATTAGGCAGAGGTGCTAAAGAGCTGGCCGAGGACTTGTTTGGTTACAAGAGATCGTTCTGATGCGGTGGAGATCCTTCTCCACCATCTTTACTTACCAAAAAAAAAAAAAAGGAGATCCTTCTGTTAGTAGCCAATATGCGGAGCAATGAATGGTCTGCAACTGCTGTGGGTTGCTGTTTTGAGGTGCTTTCCTCTGATTTGCTGAATGCTGAGGAGTTTTCCTGCTGTGTTTTAATTCCATATGAATGGCTGGAATGAATTGCTGTGCTGAAGAGATTGTCATGGTTTCTATTGCTGAGACCAGATTTGGAATGCTGGGATAGGATGTCTCCATACTGTCTCGGTACTAGATTCTGCAAAGATTGTTTTATTGAATTTGCTGGTGTTGGAAATTAGCCATTTGGCTGCTGGAAATGCTGTTTTCTGGATGCCGTGGCTAGAAGTTGTTGATTGCTACTTTGTTGGCGTCCAGAAGCTAGTGAACGGGTTTTACTGTAGTGATGCTCATTTTGGTGTTGTGGGCGGTTTAGCAAGCTGACGTTGGCTCTTTACCCGTTTAGTTTGCTGTAATCTAGTTGTTTTTTTTGCTCTTTTTTGGTGTTATTTCTTTGTGTGTGTCTTCTGATGTACCAGCTACTCGGGGTATGCCCTGGTGTTTAGCATGGTGAGGAATTTTGGGGCTCTTCTCTTGTTGGTTATTTTTATGGGAAGCCTCTCCACTTCAATGCCATTAATCACATTGCTCGCAAACTCGGGCGAGGTTTGGGATCTTGCCATATTGCCGATTACGGTTCTAGCTTCTTTTTGTTCCGTTTTGCCTCCTCTACAATGCTTGAACAATGTCTGTCAGTTGGCCCCTGGGTGTTTGCAGGTAGAGCAATGTTCCTCAAACGGTGGGCTCCAGGCATGCCCCTAACTAAGGAGGGTCATAAGTCTCTCCCTATCTGGATCATTTTACGCAAAGTTTCAGTGGAATTCTGGACCCCCATTGGCCTTAGGTGGATTGCTAGTGCTGTGGGGATGCCTCTGCAACTTGATTCCCATACGGCCAGAATGGAGCGGTTGAGGTATTCCCGTGTGTGTGTGGAGGTAAACTCTGAGTTGTTGATGCCTTCTAAGATTAGGCTGGCTACTGAGAGGTCATCTGCTCTGGTGAATTCAACTCTTGTAGAGGTTGAGTATGCCTGGAAGCCCACTTGGTGTAGGTCCTGTCATTTCTTTGGCCATTGCATGCCCCAATATGAATCCCAAGATTTTCAGTTTGATGTGGTTGCTGAGTCCCCTAAGGTCTGTGATATGGAGGTCAGTTTCAGTGATCGGGTTGGTGGAGATCAAAAGCTGGTCTCTGGTCTGGTGGATGCTAGTCTGGACCAGGGGTGTTCTTGCAGCCAGCATGTGGATTCCTTGCCTTCCCCTTCGAGGGATTTGGTATCTAGTGATGGTGTTGATGAGCGGTTGATCAATCCCACTCCTGCAATATCTAGTATTGCTCATCTTTCTCCTGTTGGACAGGTATCTCGCGATAATTCTGCTTTGTCTCCCCTGATTGTGGATGGTTTGCAAGGGTACGGCGGCTCTGATGGTGAAGCTTCAATTTCATTTGCGTATGTCTTGAAGCGTGGAATTCTTTCGATGGATGTGGACGTGTCTGGCGCTCGTGGAGTCCAAAAGCCCACTTTTACAGATATGGACAGCTCCCCTGTGGAACCCTCTCTTGGAAGGAATGTGGGTTCTCTTGTCTCTGGTTTTGTTGGCAACACCCTCGAGGTTTGCTCAGAGACAGAGCATCCCAATTTACTTGTTTTGAATTGCCAGCCCGGGCTTGATAATCCACACCAGTCTGTCGCAGATGACCGTCTAGTTGGGGTCCCAAGTGCTGGTAGGCTGAAAAGAAATCTTGAAGAGATTCGAAAGCGGTTCAATGCTTATAGAGCACGTCACAATAGAAACTCTTCTTTTTTTGAATCTCGGCCGGATTCAACTCTTATATTCGAGGATTCGTCTAGCAACAAGGGCGTTTCAAAAACCCCCTCCCCCCTTCCTATTGAAGGTTTATCCCCTTCCTATGATAGTGGAGATTCTCCTTCTTCCCTCTCAATGTCCTTTTTTTTTGTTAAGTAATTAATTGCATTAAATTTAAATGATATGTACAAACAGTTATATTCTTTACCAAGTGTTTTGCCGACTTGGAAAAAGAAACATAGAAACAGGGAGTCCCCTGAACTATGTCAAAAGTCATTGAAAACAAGAATACATCATCTAAAATAGTGTTGAGAACGCAAAGCTTGCTCAGAAGAAGTCACTCTGGTCAGCAAATGAATGAGGATCACTCCGGTCAGCAAATGAACAAATAACGCTCCGGACTCTGCTACCAATCCACTCCGTCCAATAGTGAGCAAAAAGCAGATCGGCCCTCTCCTGTCATTGAGCGAAAAAGACCAAACCGTCCATACAGAGAACAAGTGGCCACTCCGTCCATATAATTAGTGGGTAACCTCTATTCAACTCCGTCCACACCACACACAAGGCTGCTCCAGTCTTCAAGTGAAACAAGGCCACTCCGCCCTTTAAGTGGACAACGGATCTCCAGGCATATCAACATTGCCCCTCCGTCCAAAGAGAGGAAAAATGATCCGGCCTCCCAGAATCACAAGGCCATTTTGGGTACAAGGGAGCAACGAGCCGCCCCCCCCTTTTTTTTTTTTCCAACGACAAAGCCAACTCTGGCCATTCCGTCCTTTAAGAGGACAAAGGAACTCCAAATATATCAAAATTGTCATTCCATCCAAAGTGAGCACAATCACTCCGGCCTCCCAGAGTCACAATTCCACTATGGAAAAAAGGGAGCAACGAGCCTTTTTTTTTTTTAACCAAAAGCCCTCCGGATTCTTCAAACGCAAGGCCACTCCGGCCTTAAGCGGACAAAAGAAATCCGGATTTAACAAAACGCAAGGCCACTCCAGTCAATGAGCAAAAAAGGCCATTCCGTCCTTAAAGAGGATGTAAAGGCAATCCGGATATAAGAAACGCACTCCGAATAAAAGAACAAAGCCTCTCCGTCCAAGGTACTCCAAAAATATCAACAAAGTCACTCCGTCCAAAGTGAGCAAAATCACTCTGACCTCCAGAATCACAATGCCACATTGGGAGAAGGGAGCAACGATTTTTTTTTTTGTGGAAAAGCCAACACCAGATTCAATACCAACTCCGGTCTGAAGAGAAACAAAAGAACACAATGGACGCTGCAGCAAAGTCACTCCATCCAAGGCTAGCGATTCTTCCAAGATGAAATTTGAACTCTCTTGTCCACAACCTCTCTCCGATCGATAGAGAGAGAAGCTCTCGCCTCTCTCTACTCTTTCAAATTTCATTTTGAAATTTGAACTCGTTTTCAAAGGCGTGTAGGTTTTCAAACTCGGCGCTGCCATTTCAGGAGCCGGGCGACACCGAGCCCGGCCATGGCTGGTCTCCTGGTTGCTCCATCCGGTTCCCTCCCGGTATTTTGCCTCCTCCTCGCTACATTTCCAGTCCTCAGTTCTGGCTGTACCATCCTCGGTGCTCTCTGAGACTTCGTCTTTGGCTGCGTGCTCAGTCCACTACTCCCGCTTTCAGATTGGGATGAAGGATTTTGCCCGTTGACCAAACTCTTCGTCCGTTGAAGCTGATTGAGCTGTCGGAGCTGTGGCTCTTCGTCCTCTGAGGTTTCGGCGGTGTCTCTTTGCTCTCACAAGATCGATTCCTCTTCTCCTCGGTCCGAGCCCAGGGTTGTGCACTTGAATCGATTCTCCCATTCAGATTGGGATGAAGGCTTTGACTACGCTATGGGATTCTTTCCGGTCTTTCGTCTTCGATGTTCGTCTGGGCGTCTATGCCCAGTTCCAAGGTTTCCTATGATTTGGTTGCTGGCTGGATCTAGGTACTGCTCGTTGGGCCTGGTGCATTTGAATGTCTGTGCTGCTGGCTTTGAAGTTTCTCTGCCTGTGTGTTCCACCCTGTTGGATAGATTGGGGGATGACGTGCAACTCTGGCTTGGATCAATTAGGCGAGGTACTGAAGAGCTGGCCGTGGATCTGTTTGGATGCAAGTGTTCCTTCTGATGCGGTGGAGATCCTCAGTCTGCCGCCTTTTTGTGGAGCTTTGTTTGGGTTGCAAATGCTGTGGGTTGCTGCGGCTTGCAGGTCTCACTGGTTTGCAGTCCGATGGCAACTGGTAGTGTCATTTTTGCCACTCATATTACGGGCATTTGCTGCTTCTTTATCCTCTGGCCTTCGGGTGGCGCTCCTCTGTTCTTGGTTCTGGTACGGTAAACTTTCCTGTGATGCTAGCATTGACAATCCTTAGCCAAGGTGTTCCCTCCTGTTGGACGGGTTGGGGGTTGCCCGTGCAGTCCTGGATTGGGAACTTTCTGGCTATGGTCTGATGAGCTGACCGAGGACCAGTTTGGTTGCCTGTGATTCTCTGACGCGATGGAGTGCCTGCTGATTGCTGCCATTGTGTGGAGCTTTGTTTGGTGATACATGTTGCGTTTCTGATTGCTGCATTGCGGGGCTGCAGAGGTTGTCTTGGCTTCTAGTGCTGTGACCAGTATGATTGATGGATTTGATTGCTGTGAATGTGTTGTTCGCTTTTGGGGTTTGATCCATTTTTCGGCAGCTGCCTCCTCTGGCCTTTCAGTTACTCTCGCTCTGCTCTATGGATCTTGCACGGTGAACTGGGCTGTGCTGCTGGCTTAGATGTTCCTCAGCCAATGTGTTCCCTCCTGTTGGACGGGTTAGGGGTTGCCTGTGTAGTCCTGGATTGGGGACTTCCTGGCTGTGGTCTGAAGAGCTGATCGAGGTCCAGTTTGATTGCTCATGATCCTCTGATGCGGTGGAGAGTCTGCTGATTGTTGCCGTTTTATGGAGCTTTGCTTGGTTGGCATTTGTTTTTTTTCCTTTTTTAATGGAGCACTGTCTGGCTTGCAACTGATATGGGTTGCTTTGTAAGTTGTTCCTCTGTCTTGCTGGATGCTAAATTGTGGGGCTGTAGAGCCAACGGTCTGGTGCTGTGATTTGATGAGCCTCAGCAAGTGTGTGGGTTGGGTTGGGGCCGCCTGTGCACTGGATTAGGCCTTTTTGAAGAGCTAGCCCTGGGCTGTTTGGTTGCAATAGCTCCTTATATTGCAGGGGAGTTCCTTCTATCTGTAGCCAATAGGTGGAGCAAGAATTGGATTCTGTTTCAGCTCTTGTTTCTGTCTGGTTGCTGGCCATGCCCTGCTGGTGGTTTGGCTGTTGGAAGTGCTGGAAGTGTGGTATTGCCTTTATGCTAAGTCCTTGGGCATAAAGGCCAGAGTGGCCTTGTGAGAGGTGAGGCTGGTGTGCCTTTTATCCTCTTAAGGCCGGAGTGGCCTTGCACCAAAAAAAAAAAAAAGTGGCCTTTAGCATCTTGGTGGACGGAGCGGCTTGATGAGTCCGGAGTCCATTTGACCGAGGTGCCCTTGTGCTTCTTGAAGGATGGAGTGGTTTAAGCTCTCTTTCAGGACGGAGTGGCCTTCCGTCTCTTGAAGGCCGGACTAGACTTGCATCTTTTGAGGCCGGAGTGGCCTTGTGCCTTTCAAAGACCGGAGTTGATTTTCGCTCTTGGAAGCTGGCGTGATTTGTGAGTCGCTTAATAGCCGGAGTGAATTAAGGCCGGAGTTGAATTGTGCCTCTTAAAGGCCGGTGTGATTTAAGGCCGGAGTTGAATTGTGCCTCTTGATGCCGGAGTTGCCTTACGCATTTTGAAAGCCGGAGTGATTTGTGGCGCCTTGAAGGCCGAAATTGCCTTGTGCGTCTTGAAAGCCGGAGTAAACTATGAGAGGCTTGAGGGCCGGAGTGGCCTTGTGCCCCTTAAGGCCGTAGTGGCCTTATGCCTTTTAAAAGCCGGAGTGGCTTTTAATGTGCCGATTTGGATCTGTCTTTCAAGTGCGTCATCGACGTGCATTTCAAGTGTCGTTTTGGATCCGCGTTTTGAATGTCGATCTTGATATTGTAATTTTTCTTAATGACTTTTGTCATGGTTACTCTATTGGTATCATCTGATGTATCAACGTGCTCTGGGTATGCTCTAGCACTTATGCTTTATCCCCAAGTCGGAAAAATACTTGGTGATAAATCATAGCTTATAAATTTTTTCTCCCATTAATTCAAATTTACTTACTTACCAAAAAAAAAGTCACTCCATCCAAGAAGAGACAGTCCGTCCTAGACACACTCAAGGCCTCACCAGACATTGAGGTTTTTTTTTTTTTTGACAAGCTCCACTCCGGATTCTTCAAATGCAAGGCCACTCCGGCCTCTAAGCGAACAAAAGAACACCGGAATTAACAAAACGCAAGGCCACTCCGGCCTTTAGCGAACAAAAGGCATTCCGGCCTCCAAGATGATTTTTTTTTTTGGCAAAATGCACTCCGGATTCTTCAAACGCAAGGCCAATCCGGCCTTTAAGCGAACAAAATAACTCCAGATTTAACAAAACGCAAGGCCACTCTGGCCTCAAGCGAACAAAAAGCACTCCGGCCTCCAAGATTTTTTTTTTGACCAAATGAACTCCGGAATCATCAAACATAAGGCTACTCCGGCCTTTAAGAAAACAAAAGGAGCACCAGATTAAGTGAACAAAAAGCAATCCGGCCTCCAAGAAGAGGCGTTAGAAGAGGCACACGCCCCCTGCACCTAATCTTGTTTAGGTGGTTTGTTTATATATAAATTTTTGGGGTTCCGTAGATTTTTGATGTGTGTATGGCTTTGGTTGCTGCCGATGCTATGCATTTTGACGGAATGGTGCAAATTGCCGGATTGATGGATTTTTCTGGTTTGCACTAGTTTTTGTTGGATGGCATGCCTGCCGTATTGCATCATAATGCAAAAATGTCGATTCGGGTCTGCTTTGCTGTTATGGAGTTCCTTCTGAATTGATGGAGGTTGAATGGCTGCGTTTGCCTGATTCGGTAGTCTGCTGTTGTGATTCGATTCACCCAGTATTGCTGCTGTGTTTCCTTTGTCGGTCTGATGATGCGGCCGAGTGGGTGTCAAGCTGACGTGGCCTGTATTTGCCGGTTTGCTTCCATCTGCTGTAACTGTCGGGATTAAGGCCTAGGCGTGGATCACGTTGGCTGCCGGCGAATTTTGTTTTTTGATAAGTAAGGTGAGATTAAAATAAACAAAATTTACAATACGATGTTCTAACTCCAAGTGTTTTGCCGACTTAGAGGTAGAACAACACGCTAGGGCATACCCCGAGCATTATCATGATCCAAATCATGAAAAACAAACAAAAAAATTAAATAGCAAAACACATCTAAATGAATAGGGCAATTGCCTTCAGTGTGGAAATGGCCAAGTCGACATCCATAGCATGATATTATCTGCATATTCCACGAACGAGGGCCAAAACGAACCAGAGGAGCAAAGTAGCTTGATACCAGACAGTATCAGCAGTCGTGACCATCAACCATCATTGTGTAACCTGGATGGACAAAATTCAATGGTACTTCAATCAGCTTCATAAGCAAACAAAGTGTTCATTAACCATCACTTAGAATTCGTAGGAACGCCGGATCAAGTTAGCATCATTAATCAGAGCTGGAATGAGCCACTCCAATAGCACAGTATCCATCAAGTATCAATAGCACATGACCATCCTCCTTCATTGTGTATATTGGATGGGCAAACTTCAGGGGTATATAAATCAGCTTCACAAGCAAACAATGTCTTCATGAACCATCTCTTAGAATCCGTGATGATTCCTATTCAAGGTGGCATCAGTACGCAGTGACAAGAATGGGCCACTCCCATAGAATCGTGACCTGCAAGAAAGTAAACATTTTTTTTTTTGGGGGGTAAAGAAAGATTATCCCACATAATCGGCCGTACAGGCTAGGGATTTTTTTTTTTTTTTGAAACGAGGACCTAGAAACAATGATGGATGAGAAACCCAACAGGCCCGAAAAATTTAGCAAATGAGGGCATTTAGTGTCTAAACTATAAGGAACCGAACAATCGCCCAATCAAACCAAATGAAGGTCTTGTCCAAATGTAATACTGTTCGTTATAATATCTACATAGGCAAATTGGTATACTGTTCGTTAATGCAGTTGTAAAGTCTCTATGTATTCATGACATGATCATGAGGATTGGGGTATGCCCCATCGACTTTGTTCTTACTTCAAGTTGGAAAAACACTTAGAGTTAGAACATAGTTTTGTACTTTATTTAATTTTAATGCACTTTACTTACCAAAAAAAAAGGTATGCCCTAGCGTTTTATGCTTTAACTCCAAGTCAAAATACTTGGATTTAAAGCATATCTTGTGTAATTTTTCTCCCTTTAATTCAAAATACTTACAAAAAAAAGCATACGGTTTCAGACTACCGTCCGATATCATGCTGTAATGTCATTTACAAAGTGATCTCAAAATTTTTTTTTTGGTAAGTAAGTATTTTGGATTAAAGGGAGAAAAAATTATAAAATTTATGTTTTATCTCCAAGTATTTTGACTTGGATTTAAAAACATAAAATGTTTGGGCATACCCCGAGCAAACGGTACATCATGTAATACCTAAATAGCCTCTAGGAGGACAACGTTCAATAGAAAAACAAAATATGTAATCTGATGTTACACACAAGCAGACATATGATCAACAAATTTGAGTCGGCTGAGACCACATCAGTAGCAAAATAGCAGCACAGAAACACGGTCTGTAGTCTTCCCAAAGAGCTGCACGTCGGCCTTAGAGTCCACCGTCAGACAGCAGCTTTCGACCCGGGTAGAGATCTCGAGATCCCATTAAGGATTTACAACCCAATTAAATGCCGCGGGCTAATCATCAACAGTGCATGAGCACACATCACTTGGGCAGTTCAAGTGCGGTGCATCCAGACCCTGCTTCAAACCCTGCGCTGGACAAACTGGCTACTGCCCAGAATTCAAGAACTCAAGCTTCACCATAGCATCCTCAATTCCAGATCAGCTTCTTGTCCAAATTAGGCATCTGCACAGTCAGCAAAGCGGGCACTGGGCTTTCCGTCCAATTTGCAATCCGGCAATTGCAATAAAGGGCAGACACCATACATCATGCCATTTACACCACCAAACTGGCAAAACGGCAAAATTAGCAGACGGTCCACGTCAGCAAGAGATCAACCCAACATCATCACCAAACCGGGTAAAGAAACAACCAAAACCGATTCAACCACATCAGCATTGAAGTTGGATTCCAAATCGGGAGCGAGTGAGGGGAGAAACTGGAATGCTCAAATTCTAAGTCATTGGAATGCTCAAATTCTAAGTCATTGGAATGCTCAAAACAGCAACCAGGCCTCACACAATGCCTCCAAAGATTCCAGCAGCAATTTCAGCACCCTGCATGGAAAAACCACAACGCTACCGCCCCAAGAGCTTTATACCCCATGCCAGCAGGTTTGCAATATTTCCAGAACCAAAACACAGGGCATCTGCAATTGCACAGGGAAATACATTCCAAACTATACAACCATCAGGATCAAAAATTCTTGCAAACAGGATCAAGGAAACTCTTCCCTGCCTGGTTGACAAATGCCAAACGGCCTTTGTGGCGGGGCGTCAGATTAGTGATAATATCCTGTTAGCTCAGGAGCTCCTCCATAAGTATCATCTTGGTCATGACTCGCCTAGATGTACTATGAAGGTTGACCTGATGAAAGCGTACGACTCTGTACATTGGGATTTCATCATTAATGTGCTGACCCTCATGAATTTCCCCAAGCAAATGGTCAATTGGATTAGCCAGTGTATAACAACTCCGTCATACTCCCTCAATATCAATGGGGAAGTGGTCGGTTTTTTCAAAGGTGGTAAAGGCCTCCGCCAAGGTAATCCTATCTCCCCTTATTTATTTGTCCTGGTAATAGAGGTCCTAAATGGCATTATTGAGCTCAAGGCTAGACGGGATAATAAGTTTAAATTTCACTGAAAATGTGCTGAGACTCAAACTGTCATGCTTGCCGTTACTGACGATCTCCTTCTCTTCTCCTATGCTGATACCCAATCCACTCAGATCCTCAAGAGCTGCCTTGAAGAATTTCGTGTTTTTTTTCCGTAAGTAAGTGATTTGGATTAATGGGAGAAAAATTTTACAAGCAACGATTTATCTTCAAGTGTTTTTCCGACTTGGGGATAAACCATAAGCGCTAGGGCATGCCCTGAGCACATAGATACATCATATGAAACCAACAGAGAAACAAAAATGCTGGTATCCACTCAATGCACTCAAAAAGCTCCAACATCAATAGAGCAGTTCCAAAACAAATCATGCCAATCCATGGGCAGTACCGAAAATGGCAAACAGATAGAAAACCAGTCACCAACAGCTTCAGCATTAACGCCAAAGTGGAACTTCATGCCAGCCAAGGGCCGTTCCTGCTCCACTTGGTGAACCAAATCCGAAAATCCAGCCGCAGCAACCCACATCAGTGAACACCAATTTCCATCTCCAGCAGCATTGGCAGCAATTGCAGAATGAGGGAAGCAATGCATATTCAACGAAAGCAAAGAGACCTGGCAGCATAACTACCAGCTCCTACTCAACGCCATACAGCGGCTACACCAAAGATCATATAGCGATTTTAGACAAAGTCAGGGGGAAGCATCAAGAGCCAAAAACAAAATTTAATAATAATAATAATAATAATAATAATAATAATAATAATAATAATAATAATAATATTATTATTATTATTATTATTATTATTATTTACTCAGGTCTTTTATTGTACAAAATGCACTCCGGATTCCTCTTACACAAGGCCACTCCGGCCTTTTAACAAAACAGGCACTCCGGATGCTAAGCCACTTCGACCTCATCTCACGCATGGCCACTCCGCCAATGAGAGTGCAAAAAGCACTCCAGAAATATCATTCAAGGCCACTCTGGCCGTTAGCCAATACCAAATTCACAATATGGAAATCAACGAAAGAAAACGAAGTTCCTTCGGGGAAACCATGATCTGAACTATCATCTGTTTCTTTTTTTTTTCTTTTTTTTCTTTTTTTTTCACTCCGGCCTTTTAGTGTACAAGAGGCACTACGGATTCCTCTTACACAAGGCCACTCTGGCTTTTTAACAAAACAGGCACTCCGGACGCTAAGCCACTTCAGCCTCATCTCACGCATGGCCCCTCCGCCAATGAGAGTGCAAAAAGCACTCCAGAAGTATCATTCAAGGCCACTCCGGCCGTTTAGCCAAACCAAATTCACAAAATGGAAATCAACGAAAGAGAACGAAGTTCCTTCGGGAAAACTATGATCTGAACTATCCTCTCTTTTTTTTTCCACTCCAGCCTTTTAGTGTATAAGAGGCACATCAGATTTCCTTTTTTTAGCCACTCCGGCTTTTTAGTGTACAAAAGGCACTCCGGATTCCTCTTACTCAAGGCCACTCGGGCCTTTTAACGAAACAGGCACTTCGGATGCTAAGCCACTTCAGCCTCAGCACACGCATGGCACTCCGCCAATGAGAGTGCAAAAAGCACTCCGAAAGTATCATTCAAGGCCACTCCGGCCGTTTAGCCAAACCAAATTCACAAAATGGAAATCAACGAAAGAGAACGAAGTTCCTTCGGGAAAACTATGATCTAAACTATCCTCTCTTTTTTTTTTCCACTTCGGCCTTTTAGTGTACAAGAGGCACACCGGATTTTTTTTTTTAGCCACTCAGGCTTTTTAGTTTACAAAAGGCACTCCGGATTCCTCTTACTCAATGCCACTCTGGCCTTTTAACTTTTTTTTTAGGTAAGTAAGGTGAGATTAAAATAAACAAAATTTACAATACGATGTTCTAACTCCAAGTGTTTTGCCGACTTCGAGGTAGAACAATATGCTAGGGCATACCCCGAGCATTATCATGATCCAAATCATGAAAAACAAACAAAAAAATTAAATAGTAAAACACATCTAGATGAATAGTGCAATTGCCTTCAGTGTGGAAATGGCCAAGTCGACATCCATAGCATGATATTATCTGCATATTCCATGAACGAGAGCCAAAACGAACCAGAGGAGCAAAGTAGCTTGATACTAGACAGTATCAGTAGCACGTGACCATCAGCCATCATTGTGTAACCCGGATGGACATAATTTAATGGTACTTCAATCAACTTCATAAGCAAACAAAGTCTTCATTAACCATCACTTAGAATCCATAGGAACGCCATATCAAGTTAGCATCATTAATCAAAGCTGGAATGAGCCACTCCAATAGCACAGTGTCCATCAAGTATCAATAGCACATGACCATCCTCCTTCATTGTGTATATTGGATGGGCAAACTTCAAGGGTATATCAATCAGCTTCACAAGCAAACAATGTCTTCATGAGCCATCTCTTAGAATCCGTGATGATTCCTATTCAGGTGGCTTCAGTACGCAGTGACAAGAATGGGCCACTCCCATAGAATCGTGACCTGCAAGAAAGTAAACATTTTTTTTTTTGGGGTAAAGAAATATTATCCCACATAATCGGCCGTACAGGCTAGGTATTGTTCTTTTTTTGGGGTAAAGAAAGATTATCCCACATAATCAGCACTCCAGCCTTTTAACGAAACAGGCACTCCGGATGCTAAGCCACTTCGGCCTCAGCACACGCATGGCACTCCGCCAATGAGAGTGCAAAAAGCACTCCGGAAACATCACTCAAGGCCACTCAGGCCGTTTAGCCAAAAACAAATTCACAAAATGGAAATCAACGAAAGAAAACAAAGTTCCTTCGGGAAAACTATGATCTGAACGATCCTCTTTTTTTTTTTTATAAGCTCCAACGGACCATAGCGAAACGGGCAGGACGTCCTTCGACTGACAAGGATGCTTTCCGCTTATCCCAAACGACATTTGTTATTTGAGCGCAAATCTGTAGTATAAGCTGAGGGGAGGATTTATGGAAGATCCGATGATTTCTTTCTCTCCAAATAAAATAAACAGTGGCCGCCAGAGAGAGACGCTTGGATAGAGCACTAAGATTCTTTCCTTTCCATTGATGAGCAGTCCATATGATGTTATGGAACCATTCGGGGTAAGGCCATTGGATGCCGGCTTTTCTTTGAATATTAGTCCATACGGATCTGGAGAAGGGACAAGAGAAGAAAAGGTGTTCATGGTTTTCATCATCCGAGCCGCAAAGAATGCAAGTATTGGATAGGTTTGGAACACCATGTATGCGGTCAGAGGTATTAAGCCTACCTTTGATAGCCAGCCAAAGAGTAAAGGCATGGGCAGGAATATGGGCGGGGCCCCAGACTAATTTGGTCCAGTTCAGTTTCGGCTTGGGTGGGTGGATCAGAAGGTAGGCAGATCGAGCAGAGAAGATACCATTCGGGCTCCTGTCCCATATAAGGGAGTCCTCATGCTCACTGTTAGGGAGATAATTGGGCATGTTTTCAGCAAGACTAGACACTTTTTGATCATAAGGATTAGGCCATGCCCAATGGTTGTCTCTGATTAAATGGAAGACTTTGGCATCCCAAGGCAGCCCCGTGACCAGACGAATACGGTCAGTACTAGCACTGCTCAGCGGGCCCATAGGGTGCCAGTTATCGTGCCAGAGAAATGTATCAGAGCCGTCACCAATGTTCTTAATAGAATAAGAGCGCATGAAAGAACGATGCTTCATAATCTTTCTCCATCCCCAGGGGGTTGAGCCAGGGACTTTGAGGGTCCAGATACATCGTTCCTTGATTCTATTTTTGTGGACCCATGATGACCAGGCTGACTCAGAATCCTTTGTCAGGAGACGCCATACGAGTTTACAGATGAGGGCTTTGTTTTGAGCCTGCAAATTCTTGAGGCCCAGCCCACCTTCACTCTTCAGGTAGCAAATATTAGCCCATGCAACTTTTGCATTTTCCTTCCCATCAGTAGATCCGTTCCAAAGGAAACGTTTCATCATGCAGTCGATCTGATTAAGAATAGAAAACGGAGTGACATTGTTGCGTTTTCTGGAGTTCCTTTCTTCCTTTAAAGGGCGGAGTGGCCTTGCTTTTCTCTAAGGATGGAGCGGCCTTGCGTGTAGTGCGGTCTGAGCTGATTTGAGATTGCTACGCTTGTCTTGTTCCTCTTTTTGCCGATTTCGAAGGGCGAGTCAAATACTGAGCTGGTTTTGCAATCACTGTTCTTGAAATTGTAATCTTATTATTAATGACTTTCGTTATGGTTTAAGGGACACCCTGTTTCTATGTTTCATTTCCAAGTCGGCAAAACACTTGGTAATGAACATATGTTTGTACATTTTACAAATTTTAATACAATTAATTACTTACCAAAAATAAAAAGATTTGGGCAGAATGAAGATTGAGGCCCAATAGAGGTGGATAGACGAGAGGATAGAGGCAACGAGTTGCAAACGCCTCCGGAAGGAGAGCCACCTATTCTTCTAGGACTTGATCCGGCGAGTAATTTTCTCAGCGAGAGCATTGCAATCCCGAATCGAAAGCCTGGTGGTTATTAGACGTACACCCAGGTACTTAATTGGCAGCTTGCCCAGTCTGAAACCCAGGATGTCAGCAATGTTCTGATGAAGGGAAAGGTCTTTAGAGCAATTGAAGACCTCACTCTTATTCACGTTTGCCGAGAGGCCAAAGAGCCAATGGAATTCCTCGAGGCAATCCTTAAGAATCTGAGGCGGGCTGACATTGGCATGAGAGAAGAGGAGAAGATCATCGGCAAATGCAAGCATGACCGTTTGAGTCACATCACAATTCCAGTGAAATTTAAAATTTTCGTTCCTACGGGCCTTTATCTCAATAATACCATTCAACACCTCCATAACCAGAACAAACAGGTATGGAGAAATGGGATCGCCTTGACGGAGACCCTTCCCTCCTTGGAAGAACCCAACCACTTCCCCATTAATGTTTACAGAGGACGAGGGAGTGGTTATACATTGTCTGATCCATTCGACCATTTTAGGAGGGAATTTCATTAGGGTCAAGATTGAGATAATGAAATCCCAATGGACGGAGTCGTAAGCTTTCATTAGGTCAATCTTCATCGTGCACCTTGGCGGATCATGACCTAAATGATACTTATGGAGGAGCTCTTAGGCTAGGAGAATGTTGTTACTAATATGGCGCCCAACAACAAAAGCCGTTTGGCATTTGTCGATAAGATAGGGTAATGTCATCTTTAAACGGTTCGCAATAATCTTTGAGATCACTTTGTAGATGACATTACAGCATGATATGGGACGGTAGTCAGAGACCAAGTGAGGAGATTGAATCTTTGGGATCAGGATAATGATTGTAGTGTTCATTTGTTTTAGAAGCTTTCCATGACTGAAAAAGTCACGAATAGCTTCGCAGACAGATGAACTCACAATGTCCCAAGATTCCATAAAAAATTTGGAACTAAAACCATCAGGGCCAGGAGCACGGTAATCTCTAATAGAAAAGACACATTGCGAATCTCATCATCGCTAACCGGACCAACAAGAGGGCCCATTAGTGAGTCAGGCATAGTGTGATGGATGAAAGGACGGAGACGAGCAACGTCAGCCGATCCATGCGAGCGGCTTGAACCTAGAGCCTTACGAAAGTGAGTCACAATCAAATTTTGGACATTCTCGACTCCGAGGATTGGATTCCCAGAGTCATCGAGGAGGGAGATAATCCTATTTTTATTGCTGTTTCCATTAACAGTCTTGAAGAAGAATTTATTGCATTAGTCTCCCTCTTTAAGCCATCTTATCTTAGCTTTTTGCTTGATAAGATCAGCTTCCTTAGCCATAGCAGTGTGGTAAGCTTCCCTATAAAAATGCTCCTCGTGGCAACACTCAGAGCTGGAAGGAAACAGTCCTTGGATATCCTCGAGATTTTTCCTCAAACGAATAACATCCTCATGGACATTGCCTTCGTGCACATTAAGCTTTTTGAGCACCAGTTTCACCTTCTTCAGTTGGGACACCAGTCGAAACATTGGAGTTCGAGTGGTTTCTTCCTTCCAAGCATCCTGCACTACAAGGTGAAATTTTGGGGAACTGGTGAGGAAGTTATTGAACCGGAACATCCCATGTTTTCTAGATGAATCACCGGAAGGGAGAGGAATACACGGGGAGTGGTCAGATAGTCTGGCAGGGGGAACTAGGGCTTTGGACCGACGAAACTGATCAAGCCATTGCCCATTGGCAACAACTCTATCAAGCTTTCTATAAATGCGAAGAGATGATTCCCGGCCGTCATTCCAGGTATAGTGAATACCTTCACAGCATACATCCTTAAGATCGTAGTCTCTGAGACAATTGTCAAGGTCAATCGAGCTTTTGTAGTGCCAGCTACCACCAAGGGCCTTGGACGAGGATCTTACTGCGTTGAAATCTCCAAGAGCGGAAGAATTTCGTGTTACATTGGGCCTCTTTGCAAACTCGAATAAGAGTGAAATCTTCATTTGCTCTAAGGACACATCCCTTCACCAGGATATTGCTGGTATCATGGGGTTTAAAGAGGGAAAACTCCCCATTAGGTACTTGGGGGTCCCCCTGATCACCACCAGACTCTCAATTTCTGACTGCAAAACTCTCTTCGACAGAATTACCAGGAGAATCACTTCTTGGAAAAATAGGTGGCTCTCGTTTGGTGGGCGGCTGCAACTCGTAGCCTCCATTCTCTCGTCTGTCCACCTCTATTGGGCCTCTCTTTTTATTCTGCCCAAGTCCACTCTTAAAGCAATTGATAGCATTTTGCGTCGTTTTCTTTGGAACAGCTCTCCTGAAGGCAAAGCTAATGCTAAAGTGGCTTGGAACGATATCTGCTACCCTAAGTCTGAAGGTGGTTTGGGCATTAACAGCCTGATGGTTCAGAATAAAGTTCTCATCTGCAAGCTTCTTTGGCATCTCATTTCAAAAGACCCTAACTTGGCCTGGTCTTCTTGGATCTACAAGACTGGAATCAAAGACCGGTGCATTTGGACAGTCAAAGTCCTGGACTCCGCCCCCTGGAGCTGGCAAAAGATTATGAAACTTCGGCCCTTTATGCGCTCCCACTCTATAAAGGCGATTGGGGACGGTTCAGATACTTTCTTCTGGCACAATAACTGGCACCCTCTGGGCCCCCTGAGTGAGGTTAGCACTGATCGTACTCGCTTGGTCTCGGGCCTGTCTTGGGGTGTTAAGGTCTCTGCTATTATTAGAACTAACCACTGGGCCTGGCCTAACCTTTACGATACGGAGATCTCCCATCTTGTGGAACACATGCCTATTTACCCCCCTTGCAGCAATCAAAAAGACTCTCTGAGGTGGGTCGGGAATGCTCATGGAGAGTTCTCGACTAGGTCTGCGTACCTCCTCTTCCATCCTCCCAAACCTAAGGTTAATTGGGCTCCTTTGGTGTGGGGCCCATCCCATATTCCTGCTCACGCGTTTACACTTTGGTTGGTTGTTAAAGGCAGACTCAATACTCTTGACCGCCTTCATGGTGTCCCAAACATCCCCCCTAGATGCACTCTTTGCAACACGGGTGACGAGGACCATGGACATCTTTTCTTCTCCTGCCCCTTTTTCAGATCTTTATAGCTTAAAATCCAAAGACATGCGGGTATTCATTGGCCCTTCTCTGAGTGGTCTCAAAATATCTCTTGGGCTACATCTATCTGGAAAGGAAAAAGTTTTTCGGCCCTCTCGAAATGCCTGTCCCTAGCGGCCTCGGTCAACTATATATAGAAGGAACGCAACAATCGTATCTTTCAAAAGTTCCCCCCAAGATTTCTCCCAAATCTTTTCCAGGATTGTCAATGTCGTGCGACTTAAATTGAAGTCTGTCACGGATACTGACACTCGTACTTCTAGCCCGATCCGGATTCG
Organism: Nepenthes gracilis; assembly: GCA_033239525.1. Lineage (NCBI taxonomy): Eukaryota > Viridiplantae > Streptophyta > Magnoliopsida > Caryophyllales > Nepenthaceae > Nepenthes > Nepenthes gracilis. Next base: position 1,081,717 of record BSYO01000023.1, read on the forward strand.
TTGGTGCTTACAAAAAAAAATGAAAGGAAACAAAAAGGGGGTGGCCGGTTCTCCAATGGGCTTGTTAGTCTTTATAGCCCTTGGTTTACCCGTTGTGATGGACCGTTTTTTTTTATATATCAAAAAAAAAAAAAAAAGAAGAAGAAGGCTGTTTGGGCAGGTCTTGTTCAGTTGCCTTTTCTGGTTCTGTACTATCCCCTTTTTTTACCTTCATCCCTTCCCCCCCCCAAAAAAAGTGTGTTTTCGTCCCCTTCCCCCCCCCCAAAAAAAAGGAAAATGTTTTCATCACCATCTGGCTGCTCTAGCAGTGGTGCTTTTGTCTTCTCTGCAGTGAGATTGGGTGTTGTTTATCGAGCGGTTGGGTTCTCCTGTTTTGTGCATGTTCGGTATCTGGGTTTGATGATCCACCCGGCTATGATGTGTCCTGGTTGGTGTGAATTGTCTCTTGCTGTAATGGTACCTTTGCCTCTAGGTGCTGTAGTGTATCTCGTTCAGGTTCTTGGGGCTGCCAAGTGTTTGGCCCCTTTACTTTGCCTCTGCTGTTAATACCTAATGTTGTTTGCCCATGTGAAATTTGCTCTGGATCGATTTTGCTACTGAGGGTTGCCTGTTAGAGGTGTGGGTGAGTCTGTCTTGTATGATGCTGAGGAAGTTGGGGCAACTGGTTTAGTTGAGTGGGCCTGGTGCTATGTCTCTTGACCTGGTGGTTTTAGCTGTTATCATCAGCTCCCACGGCTGTCATATTGTGGGATTGGTTGAAACCAAAGTAGCTGAGAAGAACTCTGCGTCTATCTCAGCTAGAATTAGATTTCATTGGCATTGGCACATGAACTACTCTAAAGCCTCTCTTGGGCGTATTTGGGTTGGTTGGGGCCCTATCAAGGTAGGGGTGAAAATTATTTATTCAGAAGAACAGGTTATTCACACTGAAGTCATGGCTCTGGAGGAAAATTTTCGTTGTATTATATCGTTTATTTACGGTGTGAACTCAGAAAGCCTTCGTAGGCGTCTTTGGGAGAGCCTTAGACAGGTGGCTTCCTTCCCTGGTGATCTTCCCTGGGTTGCGCTTGGAGATTTCAATGCTATTCGGTCCCCGTCCGAGGCCCTTGGCGGTATTTGGCACCAAAAAAGTTCATTAGAACTTGACAAATGCCTCCGAGATTGTGATCTTGAGGATGTGTGCCACGATGGTATGCATTATACATGGAATGATGGGCAGGACCCTCCAAATCGGATTTTCAGGAAGCTAGATAGAGTTGTGGCAAATGGGCATTGGATGGATCACTTCAGAAGGGCCAAAGCAACTTTCCCACCCCCCAGATTGTCTGATCATTCTCTGTGCATTCTTTTCCCGTCAGATGATCGAAATCGAAATCATGGGATGTTCCATTTTAACAATTTTCTCACCAAATCCCCAAGATTTCACCAAGTGGTAAAAGATGCTTGGGTTGATGTTGTGAGAGGTACCCCTCTGTTTTGTCTGGTGTCAAAACTCAAAAGCACAAAGTATGCACTGAAAACTCTAAATTTTCAGAAAGGTGATGTCCATGACCAAGTCTTGCGGACCAGGAAAAAATTGGAGGAAATTCAGGGTCAACTCCCTTCACCACTTGGTTGTTCCCATGTGGAATCTTCATGTAGGACGGCTTATCACGATGCCATGGCAAAGGAAGCTGAATTCTTTCAACAAAAAGCTAAGACCAGATGGCTTAAAGAGGGAGACCGGTGCACAAAATTCTTCTTCAAGACCATAAATGGTAACAATAACCGGAAAAGAATTATCTCCCTGCTTGATGAGACTGGGAACCCGACTGTTGGGACTGAGGCTGTCCATAAATTGGTTGTGGATCATTTCAGGAAGGCACTTGGGTCCGGATGTACGGGTGGCCCGATTGATGTATCACGGATTCGGCCTTACATCCATCACACTATTCCGGACTGTCTAACTGGCACACTCATTGGTCCAGTTACTGAGGAGGAGATTCAAAAAGCGATATTCACGATTAGTGATGACAGAGCCCCTGGGCCAGATGGTTTCTCTTCAAAATTCTTTAAGGCTTCATGGGAGGTTGTAGGTCAACTGTTTTGCGAAGCCATCTATGATTTTTTCAACCACGGAAAACTTCTCAAACAATTGAATACAACTATTATCAGTCTTATCCCGAAGGTGCCGTCTTCGAGAATCGTTTCTGACTGCCGACCAATATCATACTGTAATGTCATCTACAAAGTCATCTCAAAGATCATTGCAAACCGACTAAAGATGACATTACCCTATCTTGTTGGAAAGTGCCAAATGACTTTTGTTGCTGGTCGTCAAATTAGTGACAATATTCTTCTGGCTTAGGAACTTCTACATAAGTATCACCTTGGCCATGATCCGCCCAGGTGTACTTTGAAAATCGATCTAATAAAAGCATTTGACTCCGTTCACTGGGACTTCATTATCACTATGCTGACTCTTATGAAGTTTCCTCCTCAAATAGTTGAATGGATTAGGCAATGCATTACCACTCCTTCGTACACTGTGAACATCAATGGAGAAGCAATCGGGTTTTTCAAGGGGGGAAAAGGCCTGCGCCAAGGTGATCCTATCTCTCCATATTTATTTGTGCTTGTAATGGAGGTACTAAATGGAATCATTGAAGTGAAGGCTAGGAGGAACGATCAACTCAAATTTCTTTGGAAATGCAAAGAGACTCAAACAATCATGCTTGCCTTTGTAGATGACCTTCTTCTTTTTTCTCATGCTGATATTACCTCAATTCGGATTCTTAAGGAATGTCTTGAGGAGTTCCAATTGTACTCGGGTCTCTCTCCAAATAGGAACAAAAGCGTGGTATTTATCTGTGCAAAGGACAATTCTACCCACCAAGACATAGTTAGTCTTTTGGATTTTAGAATGGGCAATCTTCCAATTCGCTATTTGGGGGTTCCATTGATTATCACTAGGCTCTCTTCGAAGGATTGTACTTCTCTCATTGATCGCATTACCTGTCGTATTCAGTCTTGGAAGAATAGGTGGCTATCATTTGGGGGCCATTTGCAACTTGTTGCATCCATTCTAGCCTCCATTCATCTCTACTGGGCCTCAATTTTTATCTTGCCCAAATCCATTCTCAAATTGATTGATTGTATCATTCGTTGGTTCCTCTGGTCTGGATCTTCTGAAGGAAAGTTTACTGCAAAGGTAGCATGGGATGAAGTGTGCTACCCCAAGAGTGAGGGTGGGTTGGGCCTAAGAAACCTGCAGGATCTAAACAAAGCTCTCATATGTAAGCTCCTGTGGAGGATCATCTCTAAGGATCCTGAGTCGGTCTGGTCCTCTTGGATTCATAAAAACAGGATAAGAGACCGCTGTATTTGGACTCTTAAAGTTTCGGAGTCAACCCCATGGAGTTGGAGGAAGATTATGAAGCTTTGCCCATTCATGCGCTCTCATTGCATCCATACCATTGGTGACGGGTCTGATACCTTTCTGTGACATGACAATTGACACCCGATGGGGCCACTGAGTATGGTAAGTTCTGATCGTACTCATTTGGTTTCGGGGCTTCCATGGGATGCTAAAGTTCATACGATTATCAGAAACAACCAGTGGGTATGGCCTAATCCATATGATCACGAAATCTCTCGTCTCGTAGAGAAAATGCCCACTTATTTTCCAAACACCAATAGATCTGACTCAGTGAGATGGGATGACAATGTTGATGGTAAATTTTCATCTAAATCTACTTCCTTTCTTATCCATCTTCACAAGCCAACTTTGAGATGGATTAATCTAGTTTGGAGTCCCTTTCATATTCCTGCTCATGCCTTTACCCTCTAGTTGGCCATTAAAGGTAGGCTAAGTACCACTGATCGCATCCATGGGGTTCCCATCTCTCTTCTAAATGCATCCTTTGTAACTCAGCTAATGAAAATCACGAACATCTTTTCTTTTCATGTTCATTCTCTAAAGATCTTTGGGCCTGGATACAACGGAAAGCGAGCATTCAGTGGCCCTACCCTGATTGGAAACAAAATATTGATTGGGCAGCCCAGAAATAGAAAGGGAAGAATTTTATGGCTCGGTCTAAAAGGATTACTCTTGCAGCCACAGTTTACTTCATCTGGAAGGAACGTAACAAGCGGATCTTTCAAAAATCCGCCCCACAAGATATTCCCTATATTTTTTTGACGATTATCAATGCAGCACGAGACAAGTTGAAGACAACCTTGGAAAATGACAAAAGCACCCCGAGAATATATTTGATGCGCTGGAACCTCTAAAAAAATTTTTTTTAAAAAAAATTAAAAAAAATGAAAAAAATGAAAAAAAAAATTCCTGTTTTCAGGATTGTTTGTTCCCAATTTGCTAGTTTCCTGTGTTCCAATCCCTTAGATTTGGTATGTGCGTGCTGGGCTGAATTCTGGCTGAGTTTGTCCCGTTGCCCGAGGTTCGCATCGTGTACTTGAGAAGCCGGAGTGGCACAATGAAGCCGGAGTGGCACTATGAAGCCGGAGTGCCTTTTGCACACTTAATAGAAGGAGCGGATTACTTGTGTTGAGGCCGGAATGGTTTTCTTTGAAGCCGGAGTGCCTCTGCACTCTAAAAGGCGGAGTGAATTGTATGTGTTCGAGGCCGGAGTGGCATTTTGAAGCCGGAGGATGGAGTGGCATTTTGAAGCTGGAGTGCTTTTGCGCACTAACAGGCCGGAGTGGATTGTGTGCGCTGGAGGCCAAGTGGCATTTTGATGGCGGAGTGAATTTTGAGGCCGGAGTGGATTTTCAGAGCTGGAGTGCCTTGTTGAGTTCGGAGTGGCACTTTGAAGAAGGAGTGCCTTTTGTACTTTTTCTTTAAATCTTTAATGCATTTAATTGCCAAAAAAAAAAATTCAGGGAAGAAAAAAAAATTAATTAAAAAAAAACGTAGCTTTCGGGATTGGCTATTCTCACTTTGTTATTTCCCATTGTTCAAATCCTTTATGGTCTCGACCTCAAGCTGTATTGTTCTGATCTTAAGACCTTATTGTTTTTTCATGGTTTTCTTTTCCAAAAAAAAAAAAATTCTTTTTCTTTCTTGTAGGACACGATTCCATGGGAGTGGACCAATCCAGCCGACGGCTAATGATGCTACCTTGAGCAGGCGTTCCTATGGGTTCTAAGAGACGACAAATGAAGACATTGTGTATTTATGAAGCTGATTGATGCATCAATGAAGCTTGCCTATCCAATATACACACTGATGGATGATGAACACGTGATTTGCTAAATGTCTCCAATTCCCTTTTCTTCGTGGATGCGTATTTCTGATTGACAAGATGAGTTCCTTCAGCTAAAGAGATATGCGATGGTTTAGTTTTTCGTAACCTAGATGAGAATTGCTATTCTGTTTTTTTTGTACGTTTTCATGAATTAGTCTATGGTAGTGCTCGGGGTATGCCCTAGCGTGTTGTTCCACCTCTAAGTTGGCAAAACACTTAGAGGTAGAACATCGTTCTGTAAATTTTATTTAATTTAATCTCATCTTACTTACCAAAAAAAAAAGGTGGTTCAGCGATTGTTTTCTTGACCCAGTGGTTGTACGTCCTGGTGCAATGCTGAATGAAGATGGTTGCTGTCGGTATCCTTCTGCTCTGCTCTCTAACGTTTTGCTTGCAAAGCTGCTTTGCTTGGTGCATGGTTCTAAGGCTGGAGGCTAGCGCATTGCTAAGGATTGCATCAGCCAATCAGCAACTTGGCCAACCGACAACAGTAAGCCAATTTCAGCATTTAGTGATTAGCAAACCTCAAATACACCCAAACACCCTCAAGGGCAGCAATCGGCAATTGATCAGCAAAGCCAAACCGGCCACAAAGCCAAATCGGCCTCAATACCAAATCGGCAGCCTCAAGTCCAATGCACAGAACCCCGAGCTGACCCCAGCGCCATAAGCAAATCAGCCCAGCACCACAAACTAAACAGGCAGCATAGCCACCAACTTCAGGAGCATCTGCACAGTAGCATTGAACGCTCCAATGGACTGCTGCAGGATTAGCTTAAAGCTATTCAGAACTGCCGGCGAACTGAATATGAAGAGCAGGATGCCTGCATGCCAACACACACAAGGCAATATGCATTCGGCAGCCAAGAAAGAAGAAATAAATGAGGGAGACAACAAGGGAATGTAAAGCTTCAACAACTGCAGCCCGCATCCCTATGACAACACCACGCCTCAGCAACAGAGCTTTGCTCCTCGGTAAACAAAGCGAGAACAACACATGCAGCCAAAGCGACAAAATTTGCAAGACAGAAGCCAACCACACCAAATGCCGAAGCATTTCAGCCAGTTTGCATCCGGGGCGAGAATGCTCGGGTATCCAACTTGCTGGGCAAAGATTAGATGAGTGGAAGGAGGGACATGGAGAGCTCACCCTCCACCTAACCCGGGCATGGCAGATCAGCCCATAACCACTCACACCGAGCAAATCAGCTGTAATACTAAGAAGCACCGGTTCCCAATCTCAAACATGTCCACAGACAGAAACCGGCAGATTGCAGTACCTGGAACTAGCCAAATTCTAGATCGGTAGCACCAGCAAGCTTTAAGTTGGAGCACCAAATACCCAACCAGAATCGGAGCGCTCAGCCATAGGGGCAAACCGAGAAGAAAAAGAAACGAGCCAAAGAGAGCTTGCGAGGCCTCCAAGGTTGAATCACGCCGACAGCGGCAATAACTGGCAGAGAAACCACATGCATTTCAAAAATGGAGTTTGATACGCACCAAGAGAGAAGCCAGAGCTTCTCTCTCTAGACGAGAGCAACATCGCGCTCGAACCATCAGAGGCTACAAAGAACCCAGTGATGAAGGAGGAACGGGCAATAGAGATGAAGCGGCAGCCACGGGAGGACCAGGAGGAGCCCCGAGGAGGCCGACCCTGGCTGGCGACGCCGAGGAGCAGAGAAACCAACTCCAGGAAGCAGAAGATTTCAAAATCAAAAAAAGCTTCGAACACCAAATCCCAGCCAAAACCTAAGTGTGCAGCCAAGAGGTGAACCGAGAAGGAGAAGGACACGATCCAAAGAGAGCGACTGAGCCTCAGAGAATGAAACAAGCCGGCGACGACAGAATCGGCTGAGAACCACGCGCATTTCAAACAGGAGTTTGAAACGCTCCTAGAGAGAAGCCAGAGCTTCTCTCTCTAGACGGGAGCTACATCGCGCTTCCTGAGTATATTTATTTGCTTGCATCAGACGGGAGCTTCTGTTTCCAAGTCGGCAAAACACTTGGTAAAGAACATAGCTGATTGTACATTTTATTTAAATTTTAATGCAATTAATTACTTAACAAAAAAAAACAAATTAGGAGTTCCGACTCTGATGGCCCCTCTGATGCAAGCGATGCTCTCTCTTGACAGCCAGACTCCATATCGTCTGTTTCCGAACTAGGCTCTATCGATGGTTCCCTGGTTCGCCGTCAGTCTTCTTGCCCGATAGAGTTGCCAGCTGTGCCTCCTCAGAGTGATGTTGATGCTGCGTCCAACATAGCATCTACCTCCTGCCATTCCGCTGACACTGCCTCTTGCCCCCCGGGCATCACATGGGCTTCGGTAGTGGAAAAGAGATCTTTCGGGGGTAAGTCTTCTCTTAAATTCTACCCTCCAAATATTTTCGATACGGAGAATATTATTTTGTCCCCCCTTGTGATGTTATCTAACAGGGTGTGGATCTGTGGGGAGCTACCCTGGTTGGATATTTTGTTGGTAATCCAATTCATTTTAATGCTGTAAGCAATATTACAACATGTGGCTGGTAATGAATTGAGTTTTTTCTTCTTTCGATTCTCCTCTAGCTCAATGCTCGACAAATGTCTAGCTAGTGGACCATGGACTATTGCAGGTCATCCTTTTTTCTTAAGAAATGGAAACCGAGAATGGTCTTATCCAGAGCGGAGCACAAATCCTTTCCCATTTGGGTCACATTGACCGGGATCCCCGTTGAGTACTGGACCCCTCTGGGTTTAAGTTGGATAGCGAGTGCTGTGGGAAAACCTATACAATTAGACCCTGTCACTGAAAAACTTGAATGTATGGGCTTTGCTAGGGTCTGTGTTGAAATGGGGGCTAATGCCCCCCGGCCTGAATCTGTGAAGATTCAATCAAACGACCACGCTGAGCAATCGGATAATCAACTCATTGAAATCAAATTTGAGTACCAATATAAGACGTCGCGAAGTGTACCCTCCGGAAAGAATGGGAGTAAGGCTCCCCTAACCAAAACTTCGTGGGTCCCAAAGAATGTGATCAAACCCAGGTTGAATCCTTGCCCCTCTCCTCCAAAACTATGGCCCCACCAGAAAGCATCTGCCGATGCTGCCCCCGTCGCAGGAGGTAACGATCATAAGGCGATTTCAACATCCAACACTTTTAATGTTTTATAAGAGGCTAACATGATCGATCAAACAGAAAGCCTTGATCAAAGCTCTATATATCCGCACAATGAAGGTGGATTGGATCCCCCTCTCAGTCATGATGGTTCTTCCCACGATCAAATGACTGTAGAGGTTTCGGGCGTTCCTGCTATGCACACTAGCCATGCCGAGGATGGTCTACCTGATAGAATTACTCATTCCCTTTCCCCCTTGGATCTAAAGGTCAGAACCTTTGTTTGGAACTTCCCAGTCCTCTGGGTTCGGAGCACGCTTGTGCCCCCTTCGATCCTGGAATGACCTGTGCCCTTAAACAGCGACCATCCTCCATCCTCAGATCGTTGATGGACACCTCCCAGCGAGCTACATTGAATAATCATCTACCGTCTGGTTCATTAGGTGCTAATTATATATTTGGCTTCGATTCTGCCCCCCTTATTGCTTTCCCCTATTGGGGCCTGTACCGCCTCGGTCGGTGTCTTTAAGGCTCGATCTTGTTTTCTTACATAGTATCTTCGCTGAAGCCATGTATTTGTCTCCTCTTATCTAGGAGACCTTTCTATGTTGTCTTTACTTCCATTTCTCTCATCTCAATATATATATATATATATATATATATATATAAGAGAGAGTGTTTTGTTATGCTTTTCAGGTACCCTCGTCTGGAACAGGTTTCGATTTCCCATTGGATTCTATAGCCAAATCATGAATGGTGCTGTGACATGAGTTGCTGAGGCTGCATCATTGCTAGAAATTAGCTGGGTCTTCCTTTGCAATGCTTGATTGCCAGAAATTTGCAGGTGCATCATTGAAGTGATCACTCTGCTACTCTATATTTGGTTTGTACTGCTGAAGCACTCTTAGCTCCAGTTTTTGTTGCTTTTGGCTGTTTAGCCTGGGAGGATTTATGGAGTTGAGTAGTGACGCTTGTCTTTGAAGATCTAGTGATTCCTCCTTGTTTTTTGGAACTTGCTTCTGCTGTTTCTAGTGTGGCCGTGATGATGTAGTGGGGCATTTTATGGCTATGAGGCTTGTGGCCGACTTAAGGTGTTGGGATGATCTTCCCTGTGCACCCCAGATCAGCAGGGGTGTAATCTTCCTATGCCTGGATGGTATCCATTTGTTAGGGTGTCCGGCCATTGCTGTAGCCGCTTTGGCTATTATTTAGGGGGGGTTTTTGTGGACCGGTTTGGTTTTGATGACGTGGTCTTTGATGCCGTGATTCATTCAAAGCCGGTTGTGATCTTTGGCCGATTTGGTTTCACTTGGTGTCAAGGCCGATTTGGATTTGCAGGAGTGCCGATTTGGCCAGTTTCCTTGGCCGGTTTGAGTTGCGGCTAGATGGTCTGGCTGACGTGCTCCTTTTGTCTTATTGTTGCCGTTTTTTATTGCTGTAGTTGCCGATTGCTTTTGCCCAATCTGGCTTGCAGAAGATGGTCGGTTTGGTTTGCGGCTGGATGGGTCTTGCTGACATTTTTTTTTGGTAAGTAAGTCAATTGTATTAAATAGAAAAAAATATATTTTACAACCTATGATTTAATTCTAAGTGTTTTTCTGACTTGGAATTTGATCATAGACACGATGTTTACACCGATCACCCAAAAATATGGCAACCAACAAGTTCGGCTAAGGGACAACAAGCATCAAAAGAAACTCAGCACACACTTTACAATTGGCAAAGTTAGCTGTACACGAAGACAAAAAGGCTTGCTATTCACCAACGGCATCCAAGAACCTTTTGTCCAGGAAAGGAAAAACCACATGCTTCTACATTTTCGGCATCAGCATCTAGCGACATTCCATCAATTACCTTCGAGCATACTATTGAAGATGGCAGCATAGGATTTCCAAAAAGCATTAGCAAACACACACATCACCACACCAGCATCCCACAGCTTGAAAGACTAGGCAGCATCAGCACCTTGGCAGTTCAGTCCCCTTCCCAACAAAACTAACCACCGTCCAAAAAGACCACAGCCAAAATGCATACCTCCCAGTCAGTCGATTCGACAGAAACCCAAGGTATGGATCATCTTGGCCTGATCCCGCAGGAGAGTTCCATGTCAAGCTTTTCACCTCATCAAAGAGAAAACCTGCTGCAATCCACACCCAGCATCAACTTACGGTGGGCCAAGTATACTGGGAGTTGCAGCTCCATGATATGGCAACAATCGGCAGTTCACCAAATCTTCCAGCAGCTCCAGACCAGCAGGTGAGCTGTTGATCCGCCACCTTTCCTTGCACCAGCTCCTGAAACAGCAGGATCACTCCACTAGTTGAAGTCAGGAATCCGGTCAACCCCCAACCAAGCCAAAGAGACCAGCGCCCAGATGAGCTCCCAGTGCGAGATCCTATCCACACATCCAGTAGCACGCAATCCAATGCTAGGATCAGCCCAAGCCAAAACACACTGAAAAATATGCCAGCCGGCAGGCAGTAGCGATCGTGCATAGGGAATATACAATCATCACACTACCATTACCACCGGCAACTTCTGGGTATTAGTCCAATTGTACCACACAGCAGTTGCATCTAAGCAGTCCAGCGGGAGAAGAGGTGAAAATTGAGAGTTGTAGTTAATAGCCAGAACCGCCCTTCGCAACACAAAACAGCACACGGGCCTCTGATTTCAATCCAGCATTACTTCACTTGATCGCCAAATCGCATATAAATAGGACGCCAACATCAGCAATCCTCAAACAGATATAATCTGCATCAGATCCTTCCAGATCAGTAGCTCCATCCTAGGATACAGCAGAGGTCTTGTCCACCAGTTTATTTTAACAAGATCAAACAGCACCCGACCCCAATCACTACAAAAGCCTAGGATCTACATCAGCATGGTCCAACAACCGATATTGCCAACCGAATAGCAAAACAACCAGAGGAGACTGGCAGGACAGTAGCCTCAGACTACAGATCTACCCACTGAAGAAATTCAGAAGCATCAGCAAGCGAAAAGGCTATTGCCACACCAGAATCCCATTTAACAAAGCTCCATCCATATCAGCTTATAGAATCCACTACCAAACCAGTAGCATCCCAAGCCTTATATTGGCAGTGATGCAACCACAACATCATAGGTCACAGCATCGCTCACTAAATGGCTAAATAATCCAGTGGGAAAACGGAACCTTTTTTAAACGAGGGTACTGAAAGCAGAACAAAATTCTCTGTTTTTTTTAATATCTTTTTTAATAATTAATATATATATATATATATAGTTTTTTTTTTTTTTTTGAGAGAATCGGAGGAAAAACCAACACAGAAAAGATCTCCCAGAGAAGAGGAGACAAAGACATGGCTTCGGCATAAAACCCCATCGAGCCTAAGAGACACCGACCTAGGCGGTAGGCAGAAAACGAAGTCATAGATCCAGAAGAGAGCCCAAAGACCGAGAAGTTTTTTTTTTCTTTTTCTTTTTTTTTCTTCCTTTTTTTTCGTTTTTTTCTTTTTTTCTCCCTTCTTCTTTTTTTTTGTTTTGTTTTTTTTTCTTCCTTTTTTTTTAATTTAAATTCCAACGGATAAGGTGCGATCGGGAAACACACCAGTCAACAGTCAAGGAAGCTTTCAATTTATCCCGAACTACATTGGTTATCAGAGAAAACATCTGGGATATATCCTGTGGGGAGGATTTTTGAAAGATCCGATTATTACGTTCTCTCCAAATAAAATAGACTGTGGTCGCAAGAGAAAGACGCTTAGAGAGGGCCATAATATTCTTTCCTTTCCATTGATGAGCAGCCCAAACGATATTTTGGAACCATTCGGGGTAAGGCCATTGAAGGCCAGCTTTTCTTTGAATTTTGGTCCATAAGGATCTGGAGAAAGGACAGGAGAAGAAAAGTTGTTCATAGTTTTCATCGTCTGTGTGGCATAGTATGCATTTGTTAGAAAGGTTTGAAACACCGTGGACGCGGTCAGTGGTATTTAGCCTGCCTTTGATAGCTAGCCTAAGAGTAAAAGCGTGGACAGGGATATGGAAGGGGCCCCAAACTAAGCTGGTCCAGCTAAGTTTCGGAGATAGGCAGATATGGTCGAATAAATTCCATTCGGGCTTCCGTCCTATCTCAGGGAATCTTTATGCTCGATGCTAGGAAGATAATGGGGCATGTTTTCTGCAAGTGGAGACACTTCTTGATCATAAGGATTAGGCCAGACCCACTGGTCATATCTGATTATTTGAGAGACCTTGGCGTCCCAAGGCAGACTCGTGACCAGACGAGTACGATCAGTACTGACATTACTCAGCGGGCCCATAGGGTGCCAGTTATCATGCCAGAGGAAAGTATCAGAGCCGTCACCAGTGTTCTTGATGGAATGAGAGCGCATGAAGGGACGGTGCTTCATAATCTTCCTCCAGCCCCAGGGGGATGGGTCTGTCTGACGTGGACCCTTTGTCCTATTGTTGCCGGTTTTGATTGCTGTAGTGGCCGATTGCTTTTGCCGGTTTTGTTTGCGGAAGATTTGACGATTGGGTGGCATGCCTTTGTTGCTGGACGTCAAATTAGTGACAATATTCTTCTGGTTCAGGAGCTTCTACATAAGTATCACCTTGGCCATGACCCTCCCAGGTGTACTATGAAGATTGATTTGGTGAAAGTATATGACTCCGTTCTTGGGACTTCATTATCATTATGCTGACACTTAGAAGTTTCCTCCTCAAATGGTTGAATGGATTAGGCAATGTATTACCACACCTTCGTACACTATGAATATTAATGGAGAAACAATCGGGTTTTTCAGGGGGAGAAAGGCCTCTGTCAAGGCAATCCTATCTCTCCGTATTTATTTGTGCTTGTTATGGAGGTGCTAAATGGTACCATTGAAATGAAGGCTAGGAGGAACGATCAATTCAAATTTCATTGGAAATGCAAAGAGACCCAAACAGTCATGCTTTTTTTTTTTGGTAAGTAAGTCAATTGTATTAAAAAAGAAAAAATACAACCTATGATTTAATTCCAAGTGTTTTTCCGACTTGGAATTTAGTCATAGACGCGATGGCATTTGCCGATCACCCAAAAAAAGACAAAAGAGTCCTACAAAAGGACCTTAATCATCAAAGGAAAGCCAGCACAATTTTACAAAAGGCAAAGAAAACTGTAAACCTTTTTTTGGTAAGTAAGAAAATTTTTATAAATGAAAAGAAAAGCATACAGAAACAATGTTCTATCTCCAAGTGTTATTCCGACTTGGATTTAGAACAAAGACGCTAGGGCATACCCGGAGCAACGAGATCCAAAACACAAAACCCAAATAAAGAAAAAAATGTAGTTTTGGACGGCGGAAAAGGAGTTACAACCATTAACGCCGTCAGACAATACAAGAGAATGACACGCCTAAATTCAAGGAAACATGTGAAGATAAGAGCAAGAGAAGAAAAAAGGATGGCTAGATCAACATAACATGTGATTCCTCAAATACATTCCTTACTCCAAAAACGCGACCAGCAGGAAATCCCACCATGGAAGAGCTGTTCGCAACAAGATTATCATGACAAAGGAGCAACCAAAAGCAGGGGCTCCAGCTTCCAGTCAGCAGGCAATCTTCCATCCCAAAAACGGTAGCCCACAGTCCTCAGCCAAACAGAGCCACAAACCTGGAAGCTCCTTCCGTTGCATCCCGCGCCAAGCCAGGCATCGTACACTGGCAATGATGCATCATCGTTCGCCCAGCAGACATGAAACAATCATGGTAGAACAAAGGAAAACCCCTCCAGACCAATGGGATAAGGTAGGGTATAAGGAAAGCTTCATCATCTACAAATCTAAAAATAGGTTCAAATAGAGCAGCAGCAGCATGGAGTACTGAAAAGACGACCAGCCAGAATACATTGCATCTTCAGCACGGGTAAAGCAACATTCCAAAAAAACCATAGCCAAACTGGACCACGGGCAGAGTATTCATCAGATTTTGTTGCAGCATCACACAGCCAGCGACCATCTGGGCATTTGAAAATCCCCGAGCGTCACTGTTGAAATCTGCATCTTCGGTCTTCAACAGCATCTTCATCCCCGAGCGTCACTATAAACGAGAACAGAGAATTTGCAATTTTGCTGCTGCACCTAGTCCCCATTCAGCATGAGAGCCCAGCATGCAACAACATTTTCATCATCAGGAACCAGCATCAGATCATCACTTTCCTCCGAGCGACTGATGAAGGCGGCAGCAAAGGAAGACCGAATAACATCAGCACACATGCACAAACCCAACACTCAGCAGATAGAATGCCAAGAAAACAGCAATGAGTAGGCGCCCACACAGCAGGGCTCATACTTTCACAAAATCCATACTCGAGTAATACGACTAGCTGAAAATCCCCATTGAAATATCGAGACCAGAGAGCTGTCAGGGGGCACTTTTGTCCAGACCAAAAATTGCAACAGAACACGGCTTCAAACTGCATCAGGATATCGCCAGCCATCAGCAGGGGCATGGCATATGCCATGCTTCACAATAACAAAGTGAAGACATCAGCCGTGTCCAAACTGCATCCAAGACAACAACAACATCCCCACTGTTATCGACAGGAACAGCATAACAAGCCAGATTAATGGCCTACTGCAGCAGTATCAAATTATCAAATTGCTGGAGACCAGCAAAGTTGATCCTTAGCCACAGCAGCTAATCCCGCAGCATTCTACCAGCTCAATAACATGGAGCGCACATCCTCCTTCTAGCCCGAGTATGGCCGAGCAGCCCAGTATCTCACACTCACCCAACAAATCCCATCCACAACTTGGCCTCAGACAAAACCAAAAACGGTCCAAATTCCAGATCACCCAAGTGACAGCAGACACGTGCACAATCAACAGCTCCATCACATTTGCCACAAGCAGCATGACTGAATCATGGGAACCAGCATTCCACGCCTACAAGCCAACATCCATGTGCACAACACACAGAGAAACAACATCAGCAAAGCACTGTAATCAAAACATCAGATGCAACAGAAACTGCAGCAGAATGCACAAGCTTGGGCAGCATCTCATTCACTTCTACTGTACCACCACGTCCAGCAGGCCCATAGCAACTTCTCAAAAGCCCCCATCGCCAAGCTGGACCATGGGCATAACATTCAGCAAAATTTTGCTGCAGCACTACACGACCAGCTACCTACTGGGCAGTAGAAATCCCTGAGCCTTACTGATGGCACCTGCATTACCGATCCTCTACAGCAACTTCAACGCCAGTAACCGGAGATTGCAGCTTCGTGGACAAAATGAGAGCTGGACCCAGCTAATGCGCAACAGCCTGATTCCACCATCTCACATGGTGATTGGGGAGCAAGAAAAACAGCGGTTCAGAATCAAGCATGCTCAGTATCAGCCTGAATTCTCTGCTTGATAATCAGCATCTCTGATGAAGATAAATCAGCTATCATGTTATACATGCACCAGACTACAGCTTCAGCATATTAGATTTGAGAAAACTATGTAGCTGATGCAACACCACTCTACACAGGACAAAAGAGCATGTCCTGGTTTCCACCTCACACAGCCCAAAAGTTGCAACTCCGCATCAGCCGCATGATAATAGGCATTCCTCAACAAATGGTTCATAAACACCATCAGGCGGAGAACACCCAACTCAGCAGTAGGAAAACAAATATATGGCTATATCCAGCAAACTAACGAAACCCCCCAGCTGCTGCAATATAGCCCGCCACTTAAAATCCATATAGGGACATGTGGGACAACAACATCATCAATCATACACACAAATGTACTACAGCATAACATTCCCTCACAAAACACCAGCACATCTTGGGACTCATCATCCAGAAAACAGCAAAGGCCATGAAATACAGTCTGGGCAGCAGCATCAGATTTCAAAATGCCCAATGGACCGTGCATCATTATCAGCAAGGAGAGGAAAATAGACTCCGCAGCCTGAACCCAATGCACTTTTTTGCTACTTCCATAACAGCACAGGCACCACCACCAAGCCACAACAGAACAGAGTGACACTATTCTCACTCTCCTTTTTCTTTTTTCCTTTTTTCCGATTTTTTTTTCTCGATTTTTTTTTTTGGAGTTATGGGCAAGGGAAGAAAAAAACATAAAAACAGGGCACCCAGAGAAGAGGAGGTGAAGAAAAAACAATGGCGACGAAACAATACAAATAAACAGCAGGACAAAAGGAACCAACCAAGTCGGTATAAACCCCAGAGAGGGAAGAAAAGAGACCGGAGCCAATTCTACAGAAACGAACCCAAAGAATGAATTCTTGTATACTTCAGGTAAAACGATGCTCCGAATTATTTCTAATTTTTTTTTATAATTATATACATATATTTTTTAATATGATTTTTTTTATGATTTTCCTTTTTTTCTTTTTTTTCTAAGTTCCAACGAATAGTAAGCGAGCGGACATGGCGTCAGTCACCAGACAAGGAGGCCTTCAATTTGTCCCGTACGACATTGGTTATCTGAGAGCAAATCTCAGATATATTAGTTGGATTTCCATGGTTCCAAGAGAGAGAAGCTCTCGTCTCTCTCTAAGTTTTCGTCTCCATTCTTCGCCTTTGTTGTTTCCACGGCACAGGCGACGCCGGAGCCTGCGGCGCCTCAGGGTTCTGCCTCCTCTGGCCGGGCGGAGCCTGAGCCGGCCATGGCCGGTCTCCTGGTTGCTCCTCCCGGTTCCTCCCTGATTTCCGTCTTCAGATCTGGCTATCTGGATGCGGTGGCCTCTGTGTCCTATGAGGCTTGTTTCTTCTCACCGGATCGCTTCCTTTTTTCTTCTCGGTTCGCACCTATTGCTGTTCACTCGAATCAATTCTCCCACCTTTGTCCGTAAAGGTCGTCTCCTTTTCGCTGGTTCGGTTTGGGATGAAGGCTCTGGCTTCTCTTTGGGATGTCTTCGTTTTCTTTTTTCTTCAAATTTCAAATTTTCTATATCAAATTTCAGACTTGAAATTCGATTTAGTAGGGGTTCTCGCCTCCGTTTCTAGTTGGGTTACCCTGCTCTGATTGCTGGGGCTGAGAGCCCTTGTTTTAGGTCTCTTTGTGAAAGCTTCGGCTTTGGCTGCTGTATGGTCTATATTTGTGAACAGTTTTGCCTCTCCAGGTTTGTTGCAGATGGATGCTTTCTTGGTGGGAGTATCTGGTCTGCAATTCTTTGGTTTCGGGATCTGCTATATGAAGCTAATGTCGGCTCTGGTGTTTTTTTGGTAAGTATGTCAGCTCTGGTGTTGCTCGTTGGATCTGAAGCAGATGAATGCCCTTTGCTGTTGGCTCTAATGTTCCTCTACCTGTTTGTTCCTTCCTCTTGGGCGGGTTGGGGGATGCCCGCGCAGCTCTGGATTGGGGCTATTAGACTGAGGTGCTAAAGAGCTGGTCGAGGACTTGTTTGGCTGACGTGAAACTTGGCATCTGGCCGTTATTGGTCTCGTGTAGGGAGGGAAGCTCTGGGTTCTCTCTAGGTGCATTTGACATTTTAATTTGAAATGCGTGTGTTGCTTGGCTGATTCTGTCGTCACCGGCAAGGTTCATTCTCTGAAGGTATGACAGCTCTCTTTGTTTTCCTTTCTCTTCTTCTCGATTCGGCCTTGGTGCGTAATTCGACGCCGCTTGATGTCTCGCTGAAGTCTGCTTGAGCTGCTGTGGTTGTGTGTCCTTGGTTTTGACGCGATAGCCATGGTTCGGGTTGCCATTCGGATGGTGCATCTGGTGGTGTTGTTCTATCGAGCCCTGATGTTTCATTGCTCTACTGATGGAGCGGGCAGTGATGATGGAGGATTGCCAGCTTCTGGTTGTGCTGATACTGAAGCTTTGTTTCTGTAGCAGCAATGGCGGCTGGAATAAATCTGGATTTGGATATCCAGTTCTTTGGATTCTGGTGCGAATTTCTGGTGCTATTGTCGGCTCTGGCTTTGCTGGTTGTAGCTATCGCAGATGAATTTCTGCTTTGTTGCTGTTGGAAAATGTTGGATGGCATGCTGGGTTTGTTGCAGATGGTTAGATGATCATTGTTGTCGCATGATGGAATGGCTGTCTTGTGCTGTGTTCTGTATCCTGAAGGCGTTGATCCAAGATATAGGCTTGCTTTGAATTTTGATTCTGCCGTGGGTTGCTGCTTCTGAAGTGCCTTTTGACTGCAGCAGAATCCGGCTGCTGGAGGAGTTTGGGGTTGATGGTGGCACTGCATTGCTCTTCCATTGACTGGCTCGGGAATTCCAGTCCGGGGCTTTGAGATTTATTGCGGGTGGTGGCTGGGTGAAGATGCTGGAAATGCTGATCTTGGCTCTCGGTGGCTGGCTGTGGCTGGCGAATAGCTGGCCCAGTTTTGATGCAGGGAGAGATACTGGTGTTGCATTGGTGTTGTTGGGTCATGGCTACTAACTTCATCTTGGCTGTTTCCCTCTGCTAGACAGTGTTGCCTCTGTTGAAGCATTATGCATTCTCACTTTGGTTACTGCCTTTAATGGGGGTGGAAAATACCCCTGCCTTGCTGATGGTGTTTGCAGTGGATTCGGACGAGACACTGCTGCTGGCTCCCTCTGATGATGGAAAATTGCCTTGCCTGGTTCAGTTATTGGTGCTCCTGGTGCTGAACCAAATTTCATATTTTGTATGAAGGAAAATTTCATATTTTGTCGTTTCTGTTGAATGTTGTCCTTCTAGAGGTTTTTTATGTGTTATCTGATGTACCGTTTGCTCGGGGTATGCCCTAGCGTTTTATGTTTTAAATTCAAGTCAAAATACTTGGAGATAAAACATAGATTTTGTAATTCTTTTTTCTCCCTTTAATCCAAAATACTTACTTACCAAAAAAAAAATCTGGGATATATCCTGTGGGGAGGATTTCTGGAAAATCCGATGATTACGTTCTCTCCAAATAAGGAATGTCTGGAGGAGTTCCAAATGTATTCGGGACTCTCTGCAAATATGAATAAAAGTGAAGTATTTATTTGTGCAAAGGATACTTCCCTCCACCAAGACATAGTTGGTCTTCTGGGGTTCAGAGTGGACAATCTTCCAATTCATTATTTGGGGGTTCATTGATTACCACTAGGCTCTCTTCCAAGGATTGCTCTTCTCTCACAGATCGCATTACTCGTTGGATCCAGTGTTGGAAGAATAGGTGGCTATCATTTGGAGGCCGATTGCAACTTGTCGCATCTATACTACCCTCCATTCATATCTATTGGGCCTCAATTTTCATTCTGCCCAAATCCATTCTCAAATCAATCGACTGTCTCATGCATCGGTTCCTCTGGGCTGGATCTACTAAAGAAAGTTTTACTGTAAAGGTAGCATGGGATGATGTGTGCTACCCCAAGAGTGAAGGTGGGCTGGGTCTAAAAAATCTGCAGGATCAGAATAAAGCCCTCATATGTATGCTCCTGTGGAGGATCATCTCTAAGGATCCTGAGTCGGTCTGGTCCTCTTGGATTCATACAAACAGAATAAAAGATCGCTGTATTTGGACCGTAAAAGTTCCAGAGTCAACCCCATGGAGTTGGAGGTAGATTATGAAGCATCGCCCATTTATGCGCTCTCATTCCATCCATACCATTGGTGACAGTTTTGATACCTTTCTGTGGCATGACAATTGGCACCTGATGGGGCCGCTGAGTATAGTTAGTTCTGACCGTACTCGTTTGGTATTGGGATTGCCATGGGATGCCAAGGTTCATCAAATAATCAGAAATAACCAATGGGTCTATCCTAATCCATATGATCACGACATTTCTCGTCTAGTGGAGAAAATACCCACTTATTTTCCTAACACCGATAAATCTGACTCTGTGAAATGGATGACAATGCTGATGGTAAATTTTCAACTAAATCTGCTTACTTTCTTATCCATCTTCACAAGCCGACCTTAAGATGGACAAATCTAGTTTGGGGTCCCTTCCATATTCCTGCTCATGCCTTCATGCTCTGGCTGGCCATAAAGGTAGGCTCAGTACCAATGATCGTATCCATGGTGTTCCAAACCTCTCTCCTAAATGCATTCTATGTGATTCGGCTGATGAAAATCATGAACATCTTTTTTTTTCATGTCCTTTCTCTAAAGATCTATGGACCCAGATCCCAAGGAAAGCTGGTATTCATTGGCCTTACCCTGATTGAAAACAAAACATTGATTGGGCGGCCCAGAAATGGAAAGGGAAGAATTTTATGGCTTGGTCTAAAAGGATCACTCTTGTAGCTACAGTCTTTTTCATCTGGAAGGAACGTAACAAGCGGATTTTTCAAAAATTTGTCCCACAAGAAATACCATAGATTTTTTCGATGATTATCAATGCAGTTCGAGAAAAATTAAAGACAACATCGGAAAATGACAAATGTACCCCGCGAATGCATTTGATGCGTTGGAACTTATAAAAAAAATATATATTGCAAGTTTTATGGGATAGGATATTCCCCTTTTAGATTTTTCCTATTGTTATTCAATTCCTTTAGATATGGTATGTGTATTTTAGCCTGGATCCGGGCTGAGTATGTCGCGATGCTCGAGGTTTGCATCGCGTATATGATATCCCAAAAAAAAAAAAAAATTGGTTTGTTGGGCGATTTTCTGGTTGCTTTCATTTTGAACCAGACCTTCATTTGGTTTGTTTGGGCGATTGTATGGTTGCTTACAGTTTGGACCCGAACTGTCCTCATTTACTAAATTTTTTGGGCTTGTAGGGTTTCTCATCCATTCCCCTTTGTAAGTATGGTATGGTATCGACTTAAATTAGAATTGTATTGATGCTTAAGACCATCATTGTTTCTAGGCCTTCTTTCCAAGGTGAAAAAAAAAAAAATTCCTAGCTTGGATGGCCGATTATGTGGGGTAATCCTTCTTTGCCCAAAAAAAAAAAAAAAATTTCTTTCTTGTTTACTTTCTTGCAGGATACGATGCTATGAGAGTGGCCCATTCTTGCCATTGGTTATTGAAGCTACCTTGAATAGGAGTTCCCACAGGTTCTAAGAGATGGTTCATGAAGACATTGTTTGCTTATGAAGCAGATTGAAGTACCATTGAAGTTTGCCCATCTAATATACACAGTGATGGATGATGGTCACGTGCTGTTGATACTTTATGGATACTATGCTATTGGAGTGGCTCATTCCAGCCACTGATTAATGATGCTACCTTGATCTGGCGTTCCCATGGGTTCTAAGAGATGGTTAATGAAGACATTGTTTGCTTATGAAGCTAATTGAAGTAACATTGAAGCTTGTCCACCCAGTTTACACAATGATAGCTGATGGTCAGTCGCTGTAGAGAGAGAAGCGAGATTCTCTCTACTTTTCAAATTTCATTTTGAAATTTGAACTCGTTTTTAGCGGCGCTCTAGGTTTCCGCCTCTTCTCGCCAGGCGGCGCCGGAGCCGGCCACGACCGGTCTCTTTTTTTTTAATTTTTGGTAAGTAAGTAAATAAAATTAAATGTGAAAGAAAGTACAAAACGATATTCTAACTCCAAGTATTTTGCCAACTTAGAGGTAGAACAACGTACTGGGGCATCCCCCAAGCATCACCATGGACAGAGAATACCATGGAACCAAGAGAAAGCAAATAGATTTAACAAGCCATCTAAACCGACCATTTGCAACCTAGCCTAAAGACACACTCTACAATATCAGCTTTAATAAATTTGTTTAGCAAACAAACCTAGAGCAAACTAAAAATCTACTGTTCCAAAATCAAAAACATTTTTTTTTTGGTAAGTAAAAAAAAGATCCACTGCTAGCAGCATAGACCAAGGCCTGGTAATACACATGCTGGTCATCAAATGTCCAGAGCATCTTTGCAAATGCATTCAGGAGCAGTAGCACCCAAAGGAACTTCGCTGAATGTAGCCAGGGTCCTGCTCAGTTCCAGCAGCCACTACCAACAGCACTTTGAAAATATACACACAGATGCGAACTAGAACAGTCACCATCAGCTGACAGCCCAGCTCCACAATGGCATCTAAAAATCCCAGCACCTGTAACTTCATTCTAGGACCAACCAATACATTGATCCAGAATAGGACAACAGCAGGAGATGCTATGCATCAGTTAGAGATGCACGGGGGGTCACATCTCATCAGGAGGAAATAGCAATAATGGCCCAACCCCAGTCTTTACATCCCAACAGAGAGGGCATCATCATTTGCAAGAAACTAGATTCAGCAGTTCCATCATCAATCCCAGTTGGAGCAGCATATAAATCTAGATGATATTCCACAGAATATTTCAACATGAATTGGCACCATCCCAAAATAATATAGTCTAACCCTTGCCATATAAAGAAATAAAACCACCAAGTCACACAACAGTATATCAGCAAATCCAAACCAACACACAAATCTAGAGTCGGCATGCTTTAGATAACACACTCTGAGCAGTTATTACCAGAGGAAGGATCAAAATCAGGGGGCCCCAAAGCAAAAAGAGGAAACCCCTATCAAAAAGCCCCATCAGCAGAGCCCTAAGAGCCAGAAGAGCCCCTAGATTTTTTAGAGGCAGCTTTTTTCTTTTTCCCAGCCTTCAAAGACTTCCAATGGTCAAATTTCATGGCCATCATTTCAGCTCCCTCATTATTAGGAGTATCCAGAAAATACTTCTTGGTAATCCGCTTGATAGAGCTTGGTGTAAGCTCAAGATCATCATCATCAGCAGGATTAAGAATTTGCTCAGCATAAGGATGATCAGGAGACACAGGAGCATCTGCAAGACCCAACAGGGATGCCAAATGTGCCGGATTATCAGGCAGGGAGTCCACAACACCATAAGCATCCAACTGGGCCAGAGAACATGCTGGGGCTTGAAGATTTTGATCGGCAGGAGCCATGGAGGGGCACTGGGCAGAACCACATGAAATGTAGAGATCAGAAGCATTGGGAGGGATGCCAAGAGCTCCTAGTCGGTCTTCTTCAGAGATTGGCTTGGGGGGAGCACAGAGATTTGTTTGATCAACTGGGTTGATACCACGAAGCACAATATCAGCAAAAGAAGGGAGGGGCACATGGGCATTGTAATACTGAAGACTCGATCCGTGCACAAAATCCAAAAGATCAGGGATAGCATCGAGTTCTTTGGACTCCTGACCAGAATCATCAGAAGCTGGAGTTTGAGATTCCTTCTGCTCAGCTCAAGGATGGGGATGGGGTACCAACACAGACCCAAAAGACAGGTGTTCCATATGTAAATCACAATTACCAACATCCTCTAGCTTGGGCTCAGCCATTTGGCAACCGTCATCCACCACAAGGGGAGATGTGGAAGAGACAGTACAAACGGGGTCACTTTGAATAGGTTTGTCAGGGACAAAATTAGAAGGCCTAGGACGAGATTTGCCAGGATTAATGGCTTTCGTGGGCTGACATTTAGATTCAACATGACCAATCATATGGCAGCGTGCACAGCGAGTTGCTTCCAACTATACTCCACATTTACCATTGAAATGGCTTCAGAATTGGGATACGGTTGAATAGCGATGGAGTTTGGAAAAGGACCATCCACACCCACTTCAATGCAGATCTTTGCACAAGAAACATTTTCCATTCGGGCTGTCTTGGGATCAAGTTGCAAAGGAATTCCAATGGCACTCGCAACCCAGCTAAGCCCAGCATGAGTCCATAACTCAATCGGCAGGTTTGTAGGTTTGATCCAAATGGGGAACCGTTTGTGTTCCTCTTTTGTTAAGGCCAATCCTGGATGCCAACGCTTGAGGAATATTGCTTTTCCAGAGAACAGCCACGGTCCAGCCAGTAGGCATTTGTCCATCATCTCCACTGTTAAGAATCAAAAGAAGAAAAATCCGGCTTCATTACCGGCGGTGTGCTTGAGTCTGAAGCGGGCCCATAGTTTCATGGCTACGGCCTTGATGGCCATGAAATGGGGAGGGGAATCAAGAAAATAACCGACCAAAGTATGTCCCCAGAACATGTTACCTTGTTCGATTACCTTAGGCGGGGGGGAAATAGCGCCATTGGAGTATCCAGAAGCCTGGTGAGAGAAGAAGGACAACTCGGGACATAGGCCAGCATCATCCTTTTTGACGACACCTGCCCATGAATGAGGGGGAACAGAGACACGTTCAATGCTGTTCTGAGCAGGCTTAGATTTTACGAGCTTTAGAAACGAAGCATCCGGTGCTGGAACAAGGGAAGCCTCGTCCTTTATCGAGGAAGACTCCAGAGGAGGGGGAGGATCTAGGGATTTGGAGACGATGTTCGAAGATGAGGAAGACGATGGAAGAATAAGGGAGGCGGCGGCCAGAGGGGGAGCAGGGGGGCCCCTAGAAGGCCGGCCATGGCCGCCGACGGGTAGAGTAGCGAGCCCTCGTAGTTCAAATTTCAAATTCAAAATTTGAAAGGAAGAGAGAAGGGAGAGCTTCTCTCTCTACGTTTGTTTCCCACGGTCGGTCTCCTGGTTGCTTCTCCCGGTCCCTCCCCTGGATGCTCCTCCTGGTTCCTTCTCTGTGTTCATCCTCTGAGACCTCGTAGCTCTCACTGGATCGATTCCTTTTCTCCTCGGTTTGCGCCTTTGGCTGTGCACTTGAACCAATTCTCCCTCCCTTGTCCTCTGGCTACTCTCTGGGATTTCTTTTGGGTTTCTCGCCTCCGATTTTGGCTGGTTTCCATGCGCGGACAGTGGGGGCGGAGAGTCCCTATTTCAGTTTTCCTTGTGAAAGCTTTGGCTCTGGTTGCTGGCTGGTTTTGGACAGTTTTGCCCTCCCGGTGTGTTGCAGATGGATTCTTTTTATTGGTGGAAGAATCTGGGTCTGTAGTTATTTGGTTCGGAGTTGCTGTCTGAAGTATTGTCAGCTCTTGTGTTGCTCGATGGATCTGATGCAGTTGAATGTCCTATGGTGCTGGCTCTGATAATCCTCTGCCAGTGTGTTCCTTCCTGTTGGACGGATTGGGGGATGCTCGTGCAGCTCTGGATTGGGACTATTAGACTGAGGGCTGAAGAGCTGGCCGAGGTCCTGTTTAGTTGCAAGATTCCCTTCTGTTGCGGTGGAGTTCCTTCTGTTTGTTGCCAATATGTGGAACAATGCTTGGTTTGCGATTGTTGTGGGTTGCTGTTGTTAGGTGATTTCCTCTGCTTTGCTGACTGCTGAGGAAATTTCCTGCTGAGTATTCATTCCACTTGAATGGCTGGAATGAATTGCTAGGCTGAAGTGGTTGTCATGGTTTCTATTGCTGAGACCAGATTTGGATTGATGGGCACTCGCACTGTTATTTGGATCTGGCACAGTCATTTGTCCGGTGCTGCTGGCTTTGATGAACCTCAGCCAGTGTGTTCCTTCCTATTGGACGGGATGGGGGTTGCCAGTGCACTGGCTTAGGACTTGTTGGCTGAGGTGTTGAAGAGCTGGCCGAGGACTTTTTTGGTTGCAAGAGATCCTTTTGAGGCGGAGGAGATCCTTCTGTTTATAGCCTATATGTGGAGCAAGTCTCTTGGATTGCTGATGATTGTTGGTTTTTCTATGCTGCCAGCTTCAGCAGAATGCCTGAAGTTTTAGATGAACTAATGAAGGATGTTGATGTTGATGCCCATTTTGATGATTGCTGGCGGTAGAGGGTCTCTTCCTTCAATGGAAGGACTCAATGCTACTGTCAACTCTCTATATGTTGGAAACTTGCTCGGCAAATGGGTGCTGTTGCTGGTTGCCAAGTTGACGTCCAGGAAGGTGTGCTGATGTGGTAATTGGGGCAGCTGATTCTCAATTTTTGCTCCTCTGGTTTGATGATGGTGCTGGCTGTGTTGCATTAGTGCGTAGCATTTGACTGTTGCTGGAAAATATTGCAAGTGCTGGGGCTGGGGCTTTGCTGCAGTTGCCTAGTGTTTTGCTGTTGTTGGAATATTTTGTTGGGTGGTCTGCTGAGTTCGCTGCTGATGGTATGATCAATGCTGTTGGAATGCTAATGGTATGGCTTTTGGCAATATTGCATACCTGCTGGCATGGGGTTGAAATTGCTCCTGTTGTATATGCAGGTTGAGGCAGAAAAATGGTATTTCCTTGCAGTTGTTGATGCCCTGATTTTTTGATCATCTTGCTGAGGGTTATTGCTGAGTTCAGCTCGGCCTGCTTGCTGAGATCATTTTGTGATGTGCTTTTGTTTTTTGGTAAGTAAGATGAGATTAAATTAAATAATTTTTTTTTTTCATTTTGTGATGTGCTTTGACTCTTGGAGGCATTGTTCTTGGGTGCAGGCATTTTTGCGTTGAGTCGGATGTGTCTTTGGCTGCTGCTAGTTTACTTCTGCTATTGTTGAATTGTTGAGGGTGGAATTGGAGTTGCCTGAAGTTGGGTGAAGCTGCTAAATCTGATGATTTTGGATCTTGGTGGCTGGATGATGCTAGAGTTCCCATTAGTGCTTTTCTTGTTGAATATGTTTTTTAGGTTTTAGATGAAATACACCTAGGTGAGGTTTTTCAATTTTCTTTTAATCAGTTCATGATTTTGTTCATGGTTATTTTTTTTGGTAAGTATTTTGGATTGATGGGAGAAAAAAATTACAAAATTAATATTTTATCTCCAAGTATTTTGAATTGGATTTAAAACATGAAGAGCTAGGACATACCCCGAGCAAACGGTACATCAAATAATACATAAAAAGCCTCTAGGAGGACAATGTTCTACAGATACCCATAATAAATTTGCAACAGGATTGCACGACAGGCAAAAGGCAGCAACGGCAGCAACAAAAAAACTCCCAGCTGTTTCCCAACAAAAACATGCCAAACCAAGGGCAATATTAAAGCTGGATTATCACACAGAAAAAACCAGAAGCAGAGCCATGTCCACATCTCAGTCAACAGCGCAGCACATCACTTGACTGCAGCAACGGCAGGAACAACATCAGCTTCTGGCTGCAGCTACTTTCAGCAGTCGCTCTGTCCGAGCAGCAGGGAGAACAAAGCGATCCTCCCTCATGTCGGCAAAGGATCCATCACCAGCAACAGGGCAATGCATGGACAGTTGTGACAGCAAGGAACAATCACCACAGGGGCCAAGCAGCTGGTCAGCACCACCAGCAACACCATCACCTGAGCTCCTATTCCCAACTGCAACTACCGGCATCAGTAACATCAGCAGTCCTAGATCAGCAGGTCAGCTCCAACACAACTGCCAGCACAATACCGGCTAAGCACCAACCGAACAGATTTTGTTCATGGTGATACTTGGGGTATGCCCTAGCTCGTTGTTCTAATTCTAAGTTGACAAAACACTTGGAGTTAGAACATCATTTTGGTAATTTTCATTTCATTTAATTCATTTAACTTACTTTCCAAAAAAAAATGTTGATCAGCTCGGTCTACTAGTGGTGAAGTGGTTCATGCTGTAACTTAACGGAAAGGTTGTCTAGTGTTGTGTACTGTCTCCTAGTGGTGTTGCTCATGGTTATGGCAAAACAATTGTATCTAGGGACCAGCTGCTGGAGGTGGTTGGGGTTGTTGGTGGAGCTGCAATGCACTTGCTGGCTGGAATTGTTGCCCTCCTACTTTCTAAAGGGATGGCTGAGAGGTCTACCTTGTAGAACGGTTCTGGAATTTGCTCCATTGGTTGGGCAGTGATTGAATTTGCTACATCATGCCCTGATCTTGTCTAGGTCGATGCTAGCAGATGCTGTGTGGTTTCAATTGAGGTTGAATCTGATATGCAATTTGGATTGCTTGTCGATGGATCTGGAGGGCTTTGCTGTTCGGTAAGCATTTGGCCTGCTGCTATCGTTGCTAAAGCAACTTGGTCTTTGATGTGGTTGGGGTGATCTGCTGAAGTTGCGGTTGGTCAAGTCCCGTCCTCTGACGCATTGATCTGGAGTTGGACAGCTTTGCTCTAATTGCTGCTACCAGCCGGTTCCCTTCCTAGATGACTTGAACTTTGTTGCTGATGATACTGAACCTACTGTTGCTGTTGAAGATGCAGCTGGGTCAATGGATCCTTCTCAGCTGGTGTCATCCTGTCTGTAATGAGCTGATGCTGCTCTTCTAAATCTCCTTAAATGTTTGGCTGTTTGTAGATTGTTGACGAAAAGCTTTTGAAGCTGTTAGGCGTTGACACAGTGTTTGCTATTCAACATTAGACAGTTTTTGTTCCCTCCTAGAGGTCCCTTTTTT
Source organism: Nepenthes gracilis (assembly GCA_033239525.1). Classification (NCBI taxonomy): domain Eukaryota; kingdom Viridiplantae; phylum Streptophyta; class Magnoliopsida; order Caryophyllales; family Nepenthaceae; genus Nepenthes; species Nepenthes gracilis. The sequence continues at coordinate 1,110,162 of BSYO01000023.1, forward strand.
GTATTAAATTTTGGTGTCTTCTGATGTACCAATCTGCTCGGGGTATGCCCTAGCATTATATGCTTTAACCCCAAGTCAAATATTTGGAGATAAAGCATAAACTGTGTAAATTTTTTCTCTCTTTAATCCAAATTAACTTGCTTACCAAAAAAAAAGATAGTTGATGGTCACGTGCTGCTGATATTGTCTGGTATCGTAGCTACCTTGCTCCCCTAGTTCGTATTTGGCTCTCGTTCGTGGAATATGCAGCTAATACCATGCTATGGATGTCGACTTGGCCGTTACCACGCTGATGGGAATTGTACTATTCATCTAGATGTGTCTTGCTATTTGGTTTTTTGTTCGTTTTCATGATTTGGATCATGGTAATGCTCGGGGCATGCCCTAGCGTGTTGTTCTATCTCTAAGTCGGCAAAACACTTGGAGCTAGAATATCATTTTGTAAATTTTGTTTATTTTAATCTCATCTTACTTACCAAAAAAAAGATTGGCTGGCGTGACCTTTTCGCCTGTTGTGCCGGTTTGGTACCCGGGATTATGGCTTGGGTCTGTCTGATCGTCTTCGATCGGATTTGGAATTGAGGGTAAATTGCCTGCCGATTTCTACTTGTGTTTAAAATGCCGATTTGGAATTGAGGGTAAATTGCCGATTTGGACTGAGGGTAATTTGCCGATTTCAACTTGCGTTTAAAATGCAGATTTGGAATTGTCCGTAATTTGCCAAATTCAATTGTCGATTCCAATTGTCGATTTGCAATTGAGGGTAAATTGCCGGTTTGGAATTGAGGGTTAAAGCAGACTTCGTCAATGCCGATTTGGAATTAAGGGTAAATTGCCGATTTGGACTTGCGTGTCAATTGCCAATTTCGACTTGCGATTAAAATGCCGAGTTGGAATTTAGGGTAAATCGCTGATTTCAATTGTCGATTTCAATTGCTAATTTGGAATTGAGGGTTTGGCATGCTGATCTGGCTCGATTGACTTCTTGCAGGTTTGGCATGATACTGTTGATCGGATTTATTTTCGGTTGTATTTTCTTTAACTTGTCATGTCCAGGATCGTGGCCTTAGATTTGGACTTTTTCAATGTGTTTTTGGGGTACTCTCATTCATCTTTGCTCTAATTTCAAGTTGACAAAACACTTGGAGTTAGTACAGAGATTTGTAAATTTCTTTTAATTTTAATGCAATTACTTACTTACAAAAAAAAAAGACTCATTTGTTCCCCTGATGCTGAATGGAGCTGCAATCTAAGATCTGCAATTTTCTCACTAGGACATGCCCTGATTGCAAATTACTGAGGGTGTTGGCTACGTGTGATTTGCATGAAATATGTGTTGCAGGGGTAGGAAGATGCCGTTGGTTGCTGCTGTTTTTTGGAACTCCAAGACAGTTTTTTGCTGAGTTCAGATTTGTAATGCTAGGCTGGGATGTCTACTAAGTGCGCGGCACTGGGCACGATGATCCAATGGCTAGGGTGGTGCAAATGTCTTTTTTTCTTTGTTAAGTAAGTAATTTGGATTAATGAGAGAAAAAATTTACAAAATCAATGCTTAATCTCCTAGTATTTTGACAGGGAGATTAAGCATAAACCGCTAGGGCATACCCCGAACCGCTTGGTACAACAGATGACTTTTTTTTTTTGGTAAGTAAGTAAATTTGGATTAATTGAAGAAAAAATTTACAAGCTATGATTTATCACCAAGTATTTTTCCGACTTGGGGATAAAGCATAAGTGCGAGGGCATACCCAGAGCACGTTGATACATCAGATGATACCTTTTTTTTGGTAAGTAATTAGGTGTATTAAATTTAAAAGAATGTACAAATAGCTATGTTTAATACCCAGTATTTTGCCAACTAGGTAAGAGAAACATAGAAAAGGGTTAACCCAAAATAAACTGTGACTAAGGACATTAGACACAAAATACAATAACGATATCGGAGGTGAAAACAGTTTCGTCTACACAACTCCGTCCAGCAAGTGTCAACATCTCGCAGAGGCAACTACACTCCGGGCGCATTGCCAAAACCAGTCTGTCCAAATTACAGCGTAGAGGCAGTCCGTCAATCCAAAAAGGCAAGCACTTTTCCGCTCCAGGCATTGCAACAACTCCCTCCGACCAATAGTGAGCAGAAAGCAAATCGAGTCGCCGCATTCATTGGGTAGAGAATGCCACTATAGAAAGCACTCCGGCTTTTTAGAAGACAAAAGCAGGCCATTCCAGCCTAGGTGCGAATATAATGCACTCCGTCCTCAACAAAAACAATCCAGTCTTCAGATGTAATCACTCCGGGGTGAAGGCACTCCGGACTAAAACGGCACACTCCAGAGTCCGGAGTTCTTGCACTCCGGAATCCAGAGCTCTCAGCCTCCGAACTCCGGATTGCCTTCACTCCGTCCAACAAAAGACACTCCAGCAAAATAGGTACTTCGGATGTAAGAAAACATTCCGGTCAAAAGAGCTCCGGATAAGAGAGCTCAGGCCATTAGGACAATCCGGCCAACAAGGGCACCGGAACAAACAGACGCAAGGCACTTCAAAATTTTTTTTTTTCCAAAAAGAGCTCCGGAATCAAAAGCACCTAGAGGGCACTCCGTCAAAAAGACAAAGAGTACTCCGGCCTTTTTTTTTTTTGGGGGGGGGGAAGAAGAACCCACCGGCTGGTAAAAAAACAAACCGGCTAAAAAAAGAAATGAACTCCAGCCAAGAGAGCACCGATTCAAAAAAAAACCAAGAGGGCACTCCGTCCTTAAAGACAAAGAGCACTCCGTCCCCCCCCCCCTTTTTTTTGTTAGGAAGAAACATACACCGGATGAAAAAGAAAAACGAACACCGGCCTTTTAGAGTACTGGAAGCAAAGATACCAACAGGCACTCTGTCATTAAAGACAAAGAGCAAACCAGGTAAGAAGAAAGAAACGAACTCCGGCCAAGAGAGCACCGGATTCAAAAACTCCAAGAGGGCACTCCGTCCTCTTTTTTTTTTTTTAATATGATAGACACACTCCGGCCCCCTAGAGGCCACACTCACTCCGGGCGACAGCAAATGGATGATGCTTGGGCACTCCGTCCCCCAAGAAGCCACAATTACTCCGGACGACAGCCAGTGTATCACGCTTGGGCACTCCGGACGACAGCAAACGTATGACGCTTGGGCACTCCGGAATCAACCAGCAATGAGTGACTCCCTCCATGCTCAAAAGAGTAATTCACTCTGGCTGTCAATCGGGAATCACAACATCTGAAAGCAGACTTGTATTAGGGATGCTCCATCTGTTCAAGACCTGCCTGTCCAGCTCTGAGACTGCATTATGAGATACCTCTAGCTTCCCCCGAATTGCCGCAGAAATCTTGGCAACCATTTTGGATTCGTTATGAGCCCTCGTTTTCTTAAACATGCGATGATTCCTTTCCTTCCAGATAAAGTAGATAGAAGCAGTAAGAGTAAGACGAAACGAAAAAGCTTTGAGGTTTTTGCCTTTCCAACGTTTAGCAGCCCACAAAATGTTTGAATTCCAATTAGATTGTGGCCAGCAACAACCAGCTCTATGACGCATATGACGCCAAATAACCGAGGAGAAAGGGCAATCAAAGAAGAGGTGGTCGTGACATTCCCTTCCATTGGGACAGAGGATGCATGCCGCAGGGATGTGAAGGTAGTTGCCAATCCTATCAAGGGTGCTAAGCCTATTTTGGATAGCCAGCCAGAGGATAAACGAGTGAGACGGGATGGACCAGGGACCCCAGACAAGGCTAACCCACTCAACCGCAGCATGAGGCTCACGGAAAATCCCATATGCCGATTTTAATGAGAACACCCCACTACGATCAGCAGTCCAAAGGACCACATCAGATGATACCAACAGAGTAACCATGACAAAAGTCATTAAGAAAAATTACAATATCAAGATCGACATTCAAAATGCGAATAAAAAACGGCACTTGAAACGCACGTCGATGATGCATTTGAAACGCAGATCCAAATCGGCACATTAAAAGCCACTTTGGCTTTTAAAAGGAATAAGGCCACTCCGGCCTTAAGGGGCACAAGGCCACTCCGGCCCTCAAGCCTCTCACAGTTTACTCTGGCTTTCAAGACACACAAGGCAATTTCGGCCTTCAAGGCGCTACAAATCACTCCGGCTTTCAAAATGCGCAAGGCAACTCCGGCATCAAGAGGCACAATTCAACTCCGGCCTTAAATCACACTGCCTTTAAGAGGCACAATTCAACTCCGGCCTTAACTCACTCCGGCTATTAAGCGACTCACAAATCACTCTGGCTTCCAAGAGCGAAAATCAACTGTGGTCTTTGAAAGGCACAAGGCCACTCCGGCCTCAAAAGATGCAAGTCCAGTCCGGCCTTTAAGAGACGGAAGGCCACTCCGTCCTGAAAGAGAGCGTAAACCACTCCGTCCTTCAAGAAGCACAAGGGCACTTCGGTCAAATGGACTCCGGACTCATCAAGCCGCTCTGTCCACCAAGATGCTAAAGGCCACTTCAGTTTTTTTTTTTTTTGGTGCAAGGCCACTCTGGCCTTAAGAGGATAAAAGGCACACCGGCCTCACCTCTCACAAGGCCACTCCGGCCTTTTTGCCCAAGGACTGAGCATAAAGGCAATACCACGCTTCCAGCACTTCCAGCAGCCAAACTACTAGCAGGGCAGGGCCTGCAACCAGACAGAAATAAGAGCTGAAACAAAATCCAATTCTTGCTCCACCTATTGGCTACAGACAGAAGGAACTCCCCTGCAATATAAGGAGCTATTGCAACCAAACAGCCCAGGGCCAGCTCTTCAAAAGGCCTAATCCAAAGGCAAGGGCGGCCCCAACCCAACCCCACACACTTGCCGAGGCTCATCAAATCACAGCACTGCACCGTTGGCTCTGACCCCACAATTCAGCATCCCGGCAAGACAGAGGAACAACTTACAACAAAGAACCCATATCGATTGCAAGCCGAGACTCATGCTCCATCAAAAAAAGGAAAAAAAAAACAGATGCCAACCAAGCAAAGCTCTACAAAACGACAACAATCAACAGACTCTCCACCGCATCAGAGGATCATGAGCAATCAAACTGGACCTCGGTCAGCTCTCCAGACCACAGCCAGGAAGTCCCCAATCCAGGACTGCACGGGCAACCCCCAACCCATCCAACAGGAGGGAACACATTGGCTGAGGAACATCTAAGCCAGCAGCACAGCCCAGTTCACCGTGCCAAATCCATAGAGCAGAGTGAGACTAACTGAAAGGCCAGAGGAGGCAGCTGCCGAAAAATGGATGGAACCCCAAAAGTGAACAACACATTCACATGCTTCAAATCCAGCAATCATACTGGTCACAGCACTAGAAGCCAAGACAACCTCTACAGCCCCGCAATGTAGCAATCAGCAACGCAGCATGTATCACCAAACAAAGCTCCACACAATGGCAGCAATCAGCAGGCACTCCATCGCGTCAGAGGATCACAGGCAACCAAACTGGTCCTCGGTCAGCTCATTAGACCACAACCAGAAAGTTCCCAATCCAGGACTGCACAGGCAACCCCCAACCCATCCAATATGAGGGAACACCATGGCTAAGGATCGTCAATGCCAGTATCACAGGAAAGTTATCTGTGCCAGAACCAAGAACAGAGGAGCGCCACCCAAAGGCCAGAGGATAAAGAAGCAGCAAATGCCCGTAATATGGGAGGCAAAAATGACACTACCAGTTGCCATCGGACTGCAAACCAGTGAGACCTACAAGCCGCAACAACCCACAGCATTTGCAAACCAAACAAAGCTCCACAAAAAGGCAGCAGACTGAGGATCTCCACCGCATCAGAAGGAACACTTGCATCCAAACAGATCCACGGCCAGCTCTTCAGTACCTTGCCTAATAGATCCAAGCCAGAGTTGCACGTCATCCCCCAATCCGTCCAACAGGATGGAACACACAGGCAGAGAAACTTCAGAGCCAGCAGCACAGACATTCAATTGCACCAGGCCCAACGAGCAGTACGTAGATCCAACCAGCAACCAAATCATAGGAAACCTTGGAACTAGGCATAGATGCCCAGACGAACATCGAAGACGAAAGACCGAAAAGAATCCCACAGCGTATTCAAAGCCTTCATCCCAATCTGAATGGGAGAATCGATTCAAGCGCACAACCCTAGGCTCGGACTGAGGAGAAGAGGAATCGATCTTGTGAGAGCAAAGAGACGCCGTCGAAACCTCAGAGGACGCAGAACCACAGCCCCGACAGCTCCATCAGCTTCAACGGACGAAGAGTTTGGCCAACGGGCAAAATCCTTCCTCCCAATCTGAAAGCGGGAGTAGCGAACTGAGCACGCAGCCAAAGACGAAGTCTCAGAGGGTGCCGAGGACGACGCAGCCAGAACTGAGGATTGGAAATGTAGCGAGGAGGAGACGGAATACCGGGAGGGAACCGGACAGAGCAACCAGGAGACCAACCATGGCCGGCTCCGGTGCCGCCCGGCTCCCGAAATGACAGTGTCGAGCTTGAAAACTTGCCTCTTCCTCTTCCACCATGATGAAAGACGCTTAGAGAGAGAAACTCTCTCTTCTCTCTAGGGCTTCAAATTTCGAACTCGACTTTGCCACCCTTTCTGGTCGTCGCCGGCCATAGCCGGACTCCTAGGGCCCCCCTCGGTCCTCCCCTTGACTCCATCTCCTCTGGTCCTCCCTATTACATGAAAGGATGACACAAAATAAAAACGTTCCACTAGGGGGATTACACTCCACAAAATCGACCAGACATGAAGTCTGTCCATATTAGAACAACAAGTCTTCTACGCAGGATGTATCGGCGCTCCACCATATCGGCGAAAGGCCACACTCCGGAATCCGAAAGGATCAAAGATCCTACTAGCAAAGAGATACACACGGTCTGCAGCACCGTGGCTTCATCCATATCAGCAGCCCACCCGTGCGTAATTTTCCACCTCAAGAAAAATAGTTGGCGAAATGACCAATTAACTTCCTCGAGTACCCGATTACCACAGCTCAAACAACCATTCTTCATAGCCCAACAAAGGATGAGAGAATCCAATCCATCATCTACACCTTTGACACGCACAACGTGGGGACAACTACATTAAGCAACCAAAAATGCAATTCCAATAGCTAAATCTTCACAACCCCCAGCCATCAGAATGGGCATGGCAACAGCCCTATCTCACAATTTCTATGAAGCAGCCGAGCCCCAATTGCAGCAAAATCTTCTTCAGCAACCCACAGAAATCAGCATGTTCAAAAAATAATGCCCTCATAAAGGCTGGATTCAGCCACAGCATCCATCACTAATCCACAATTGTATCAGCATATATGCATCAGCAAACTGATATGGTCTGCAAGGCAACACCCGGTACGACAACATCAGCTGTCATCTGGCCAGCCTAGATTCCATGGTCCAGCAACCAAATATTGCCGACTACAGAAGCAACATCAATTGCTGGCTAATGCTACATAACAGATCCCTAACAACATATTGAAGATAAACCAGCTCATCATTATATACTGAATTTAGCCAAACAGAGGGCAACCAGGGCAAGTGCCTTGCACAGAAGCAGCATCAAAACTCGAAAAACAATTCAGGCTCCAGCTGCTCCTGAAAGCCCTGAGTTCTTCAAGTTTGATGAAACAAAATCCAACCTCATCATTAAGCAAAACCGGCTCATTTTAAAGCCATCTGACCGAGGCTCTAAAGAGCATCACCACGTTCAAGAAAATACAGACCAGAAGCATGTCAGGTCACAAACTGCTGCAATATCAGCATGAAAACAGGGAGAAAAGCACCGACTTCAGCAGCTGCTTCCCAGCAGCATCATCAAGGATCCAAGGACCAGATTTAGCATTTCTAGTAGCATCCATCAGCAGGGCACTTCCATCATTCCAGAAGAAGAAACAAACAGCAGTAGAAACTGCAGAAGCCAGCAGCATAGTCCACGGACAGGATCTTCATGACGGTAGTAGAAGTACTACAACCTCAAGGTTAGCCCGAAGCCGCATCCCTATGATAGCTCAATACCTCTGCAACAGAGCCTTACTCCTTAGTAAACATAGAGGGAACAACAATTGTAGCCAATGCTACAAAATCTTCAAGCCCTTAGCCATCCACACCAGTGCAGAATCTATTCAGTCAGATTACATCCGGGGCGAGAAGGCACGGGCAGCCAACCTACTTTGCAAGACATGATGAGTGGACGGAGGGCACCCACTCACCATACTCGGGCATGGCGGAATAGCCCAAAATCACTCACACCCAGCAAATCAGCAGCATTACTAATAAGCATCCGCTCCCAATCACAAACATGTGACAACCAGAAACCGACAGATTGCAATAACACGAACTGCCACTTTCCATCTGCAGATACAACAAGTTCTCGAGCTGGACAATGTCGGACCAGGGCAAGAGGGGCTCGCAGCCGGCAAAACTAGACGCAGCAGCAGACCAAGGGAATGGTCAAAACAGCACATTCCCCAACAAGGAGGGTGGCACGGCTGAGCAACCAGGTGACCAGAGGAGGTAACCTCAACAGCGAAAGGAAGACGAGGAGCAGGGAAAGACGGGAAGCCAGAGAGAGTTCGGGAACAGGGCCCGAACCATCAGGATCTTCAAAGAACCGGCGACACAATAAACGGCCTAGGACCACACGTATTTCAAATTTGACATTTGAAACACCTAGAGAGAAGCCAGCTTGCACTCGGGCCATCAGAATCTTCAAGGAATCCCGTGATGAAGGAGGAGCGGGCAATAGAGGTGAAACGGACGCCTGGGGAGGACTAGGAGGAGCCCTAAGGAGGCCGGCCATGGCCGGCGACGCCAAGGAGCAGGGAAGCCAACGCCTGGAAGCAGCCGGTTTTGAAATCGAAAAAGCTTGGAGCACCAAAATCCCAGCCATACCTTCACGCACTGCCAAGGCGTGAACCGAGAAGAAGAAAGAATCAGTCCAGAGAGAGCTATCGAGCCTCAGAGGATGAAACTTGCCGACACGACAATCTGATACAGCGAATAGGAATCATTCATAACGGACAATGGTGGGAGGTCAGTCCGAGGTCACAGCCACAGTCGAAGTTTTATAGGACGCCAACACAGCTAGATCTGAGGTCCGAAAAGGTAGAGAGTTGGAGTCGGAAAACGGGGGGCAACCGGGCGGAGCAACCAGGAGACCGGCCTTGGCCGGCTCCGGCGCCGCCCAGCCAGAGGAGGCTGAACCCTGGAGCGCCGCACGAATTTGAAACCTAGAGAGATGGGAGAGTTTCTCTCTCTATCAGCCCACGTTAAAGATCTATTGCACATTAGCCAATCTGCAAGACTTAAGTGTTGAAAGCCTAACCGGCCATTGAGACCGAAGAATCCAGATCGACCTTGTGAGGTGATAACCAAACCAACCTAGATTTTGAAACCGGCCAAAGAACTTAAAGCATGAGGAAATAATCCAAGTCGTCCATCTCAGAAGCATGAGGCAAAATCGACCTTGAGCGTGAAAATGGCCTTCCCACAAGTGCAAGACTTGATCGGCCAAAAACGAGAAACTAAAACGGCCTTCCTTCTAACCAGCCCTAATGCATGATAATGAAACCGGCCCATATTCTAATCGGAACCATCCCCCAGTGCACGATAATAAAACCAAATAGACCCCTTGCATGATTTGAATCGAATCCAGCCCCCAATGCACGATGAAATTGACGCCGGCCTTATGAATAGATCCCAACATTTTTTTTATTTTTTGAGCAAGAAAACCAATCCTTCAGCATGCCACGTCAGCATGAGACAAGATCGGCCAAAAAACACGAATCTAAACTAGCCTAGACTGCTAGCTACTCCAGCAAATCCAATCGGCCTTGACTCCAAGAGAAACCGAATCGGCCAAAGTCCACAACCGGCCTTGAATGAATCATGACATGATAGGCCACATCATCAAAACCAAACTGGACCACAAAACCGTCCTAATTTTTTTAAAAAAAAACAATCCTTCAGCATGCCACGTAGGAGTCAAGATCGGCCAACATCATGAATCTAAACCGGCCTTGACTGCTAGTCCACTCCAGCAAAACCAAATCGCCCTTGACGCCAGGAGAGACCAAAATGGCCAAAGCCCACAACCGATCATGAAAGAATCGCGGCAGCAAAGGCCACGCCATCAAAATCAACCCGGCCCAACACACCCCACAATTATTATTATTATTATTAATTTTTATCCGAAAGCCAACCTGACAGCAAGCCACATCAGCTTGAGTCAAGATCGGCCAGCATAATGAAACTAAACTGGCCTTGACGGCAAGTCCACGTCAGCAAACCCAAAACGGCCAAGACTCCAAGTGAACCCAAATCGGTGAAATCGGCCATAAGCATGTACTTCGGTCTTCCTTGGAGGAAGATGCAAACTCGGCGCAAATCATGAAACCGGCCGACTCTGAGGTAGGTGACTAAATCGGCCAAAAACAAGAAAATAAACCAGCCTTCCAAATCGGCCCTCAAGCCGAAAATCAAAAACGGCCCCTCTGCTTGTTGAACAACAAAATCAGCTTAGGCGAGAGCGCGGCCGACTCTGAAATGAGAGACCAAATTGGCCTTCAGCAAATATCTAAATCGGCCAACCAATCCTGTCTGCTTGCTTGAAAACAAAACCGGCCCTTGCAAGATAAACATCGAAAACGGCCCCCAAGTACCAAGAAAATGAAATCGGCCATAAAAGCCAGACCCTTTTTTTGTGATAATCAGAAACGGCCATAGACAAGGAAATAATACGCCTACCAAACCGGCCCATATGCGAGAAAATGAGATCGGCCCCTCTGCTTGACAAACATCGAAACCGGCATAGGTGAGAGCAAGGCCGACTCAGAATCTCCAGACTAAATCAGCCTTTTGTAAGATTCTAATTCGGCCATCCAATCCAGCCTGCTCGCTTGAAAAATGAAACCAGTGCCATGCATGATAAACATCGAAATCGGCCCCATGGTCAATCAGCTTCTCAAACAGACAAACAATTACCCATAGGTGAACCAGACGCTCCAGATCACCCAAAAATCAATCAGCGCTCAATGTTAAGTGGGATGCTCCATCTGATCAACACCGATCTGTCGCTATGAGCCTCGGCAACGTGAGGAATCTCCAACTTACCACTGACCGCAGCAGTAATCTGGAAAGCCAACTAGGTTTTGTTTAGCGCCCTCATTTTCTTAAACACACAGTGATTCCTCTCCTTCCAAATAAAGTATATTGAGGCCGCGAGGGTGACACGGAAGGAGCGGGCTCTGAGATTTTTGCCCTTCCAGCGATTGACCGCCCACAAGATGTTGGAATGCCAATCGGGATGAGGCCAACAAAAACCGGCCTTTTGGCACATAAGACACCAAACGGTTGAGGAGAATGGGCACTCAAAGAAGAAGTGGTTATGACTTTTCCTATTGTTGGAGCAGAGGACACAGGACGTAGGGATGTGAAGGAAGTGACATACCCGATCCAAAGTATTGAGCCTAAGGCGAATAGCTAGCCAGAGAATAAATGTATGAGCCAGAATGTACATATGACCCCAGACTAGGCTAGAGCATGCCACCGCATCTTTTGGCTCATGGAAAAGCCCATAAGCAGATTTGGAAGAGAAAACCCCATTGCGGTCAGCAGTCCAAAGCGCCACATCCCGGCAGGAAGGATCAGTGGGGAAAGGGGGCATGCTCTCCACGATACTAGCAACCTCCATATCAAACGGGTTGGGCCACCTCCAAGCACCATTAGTGATGATGTCCTTGACTTTGGCATCTAAAGGCAACCCTGTTATACATCGGATCCTCTCATTGAACCGATCATAGAGAGGACCGAGCTGATGCCAATGGTCAAGCCAGAGAAAAGTATCAGCTCCGTTGCCAATTTGATATCGAATCTTAGGGCGAAGGGCAGTGCAGAGCTTCATCAATTTTTTCCAACTCCAAGGGGCCGATTTCGGGACTTTGATAGTCCAGATGCAACGGTATTTGATTCTATGGTCATAGCACCAAGACACCCAAATGGATTCCAGATCCTTAGAGATGATCCTCCAGAAGTGCCAACTCAACAAAGCTTTATTCGATGCAATCAAGTTTTTTATACCGAGCCCGCCCTCCTCTTTCGGAGAACACATATCTTTCCACGCAACCTTAGCATAGAATCTACCTTCGAAGGAACCGTGCCACAGAAAGGAGCGAATGGATTGTTCAATGCTTTTCAAGATGGATTTAGGAAGGACGAACATGGAGGCCCAATAGTTATGGATAGTCGAGAGGATGGAGGAGATCAGTTGGAGCCTCCCAGCGAAGGACAGCCAGCGATTCTTCCATGATGAAATTCTATGGTGAAAAAAAAAATCTTTTGTTTGGAGCCTTGTTGGCCGGTTTCTTGTTTTGGCTCCTAGCCCTTTGGGCTTTGCTAAAGTGGTTTCCAAAAAAAAAAAAAATTCTTTTGTGGGGGAACTGCGTGTCTTTCTTGGCCAGTTTCATTTTGGTTTTGACTAAAGTCAAGGCTGATTTCTTTTTTGCTGTTGCGGAGTAGCTGATGTGGCCGTGTAGACCTTCCTGACAGGGCATTTATTGGAGGCCAGTTTGGTCTGCTGACATGGCTTGTCATCTCCTGTTATCAGCCGCTTGCGGAGATACCGGTTTGGATTGCGGATGGACAGACTGACTGACGTGGACTCTCTCGCCGGTTCGGTTTGGACAACACCACCGATTTCATATGCCGACTTGGTGTGAAGAAAGCTGCCGATTTCTTTTTTTTTTGTTTTGGTAAGTAAGAATTTTGGATTAAAGGGAGAAAAAAATTACACAGCCTATGCATTAATTCTAAGTATTTTGACTTGGAGTTAATGCATAAAACGCTAGGGCATTCCCCAAGCAGTTTGTACATCAAAATAGGGGTCCTCCAAGAGGACACTGATCAACAAAATCAACAAAATTTAAAAATTGTCTGATGTTACACGCGATTAGACATATCCCCAGCAGCTGCTCCGTTGACTCAGGGACAACTGCACGATCAGCATCAGCAACTTCACACCAAGAGATCAGCATCATCCTTGACTCCTCATCCATTGCATCTTTTTTTTGGTAAGTAATTAATTGTATTAGAATTTATAAAATGTACAAACATATGTTCATTACCAAGTGTTTTGCCGACTTTGAAATGAAACATAGAAACAGGGTGACCCTTAAACCATGACAAAAGTCATTAATAACAGGATTACAAATTCAAGAACGGTGACTGCCGATTTCATTGCTGAGTTAGAATGCGCTCTTTAATTGCTAATTGGCAATGTGGGTTTGGAATGCTGATCTGGCTCAATCCTGCTGGAGGCTGGTTTGGTTTTGCTGCTTGGCTTGCTTTTCAAGTGCGAATTGGTTTTACGTTTCAAACGCCATTTTCGATTTATTAATCTGTTTATTGATGTCTTTCCTCATAGTTTAGAGGTCTCTTTGGTTCTATGTTTCCTTTCCCAAGCCGGTAAAATACTTGGTAAAGAACATAGCTGATTTGTATATTTTTTAATTTTAATGCAATTAATTACTTAACAAAAAAAAAAGAAATTCTGTGGTGGACTCTATCCAGGAGGGGTTTACAGTCAGAAGAAGATAGCTTTGTGGTGATGAGAGGGACACCAAGATATCCAACAGGGAGTTTACTCAACTTGAACCCAAGAGTATCATGGATACCCTGAATGGTATTCTCACTAGTAGAGCAACAAAAGACCTCACTCTTATCCGGATTGGGAATGAGACCAGACAGGTTACTGAAAATTTTAAGACTCTCATGTAAAGCAAAGATGGATTTGCAGTCAGCTTTGAAAAAAAGGAGATCATCCGCAAAATCGAGCATCACTATTCGAGTTTTATCACATTTCTAATGGAACTGAAAGTCCGGATTGGATCGAGTCATTCTTTCCAGGATACCATTCAGGACTTCCATCCCTAACACAAAAAGTAGGGCGAAAGAGGGTTCCATTGTCTAAGACCTTTAGCTCCTCGGAAGAACCCCACAGATTCTCCGTTATGATTGATTGAGAAAGAGGTCGTGGTAATGCATTGGCTGATCCATCTTATCACTGGGGGGAAATTTCATCAGCTCAAGGATAGCCAGAATAAAATCCCAATGGATGGAATCATATGCCTTCATCAGGTCCACCTTTAATGCACAGCGTGGAGCCCCTTTATTAAGGTGATATTTGTGAAGTAAATTTTGAGCGAGCAGAATATTATCACCAATGTTCCTACCGGAAACGAAGGCAGTTTGACTTTTGGCGACCAAGAAGGGGAGCACAGGTTGAAGGCGGGTGTCAATGATTTTGGAGATGATCTTATATAAGACATTGCAACAGGCGATGGGACGGAAATCAGAAACTTTTGAAGGCGATTTGGACTTCGGAATTAAGCACAATGTGGTCGCGTTGATTTGCTTTAAGAGCTTCCCATGCTGGAAAAAATCTGGAATGGCTTCAATAATGGACAGGCCAATTTTGCTCTAGGCGGCTTTGAAGAACTTGGCAAAAAAACCATCAGGGTCCGGGGCTTTATTATCATCAATCGAGAACAGGGCCAGCCGAATTTCCTCAGCAGTGACCGGGCGACAAAGGCCTAGACAGAGGTCATCTGGGACGGTTTTGAGGATGAAAGGGTGGAGGCTTTCCATAGGGAACGGAACGCTTGCTCTGCCAGTACCGAGGAGGCGCGAAAAGTGATTGATAAAAAGATGTTGCACTTCCTCTAAACTGCTCGTTGGGGATCCATCCTCTTTGGATAAAGAGAGGATCCTATTTTTGTTGCGAGCTCCAACAATTGAATGAAAGATGAAATTAGTGAATTGGTCACCACACCTGAGCCATCTAACTTTCGCCTTTTGCTAGAGGAATTCGAGCTCATTTCTCAGGGTTCTACGATAATCAGCTTTAAGGTTTTCTTCTTCATTAGCCACGAGCTGAGAGGCAGAAAGAAGGTCATGCATCTGGTAGTCCTCAAGGGCCTTTCACGTACGAGAGACCTCTTTAGAGACATTACCCATTCTACGATTTAGATCCTTCATCCTCTCCTTGACAAGCCTTAGTTTAGAGACAATCCGGAACATGGGAACACCCTGGATATTGTTCTCCCAGCAAAGATGAACAGAGGGGATAAATTGAGGATGGTGGGTGATGAAATTGTTGAGCCGAAAGCACCCACCTTTTGGCAGCTTCAAAGTGATTGGAGATAGAATGCATGGAGAGTGGTCCGAAAGCCTAGCCGGGGGAAAGGAGGCTATGGAGGGGAGAACCAAAAGCCAAGGACCATTGACCACCACTCTATCCAGTTTACAGAATACACAAGAGCCAGGATCTCTTTCATCATTCCATGTGAAGAAGGCCTCGTCATAGTTCAGATCTTGCAGCTCGCAGTAGATGAGACAGTTATCAAGACCCTTAGCACTGTTCCCTTGCCAACATCCCCCCAGGTTCTCAAAAGGTGTTCTAATAGCATTAAAGTCACCCAAAGTAGCCCAATGTTTGCCAGAGATATTTTGGTGGATGTCATGCAAGTAATCCCGGAGAATTCTCCTATCAATCTCAGAGTTAGAGGCGTAAATGAAAGAAATGAAGCTGGAATGGTTATTGATTTTATTAATGATGTTCTAGTGGATGATTTGGTCAGTTTTTGACACAATGCTCAAATCAACACGGCAAGCATCCCAACCAATCCAAATACGCCCAGAAGGAGTGGCAAAGTAGTTCATCTCCCACTTCCAGGAAGGCATCAGCATATTAGAAATATGGGCTACCTTATTCTCTTCAACGCGAGTCTCCACAAGTCCGACGATAGTGCATCGGGTGGATAAGATAAAGTGTTTGACTTCATGGGTTTTGAGGGCCCCATTAAGTCCACGAACATTCCAGCAAGCAACACTAAACATGGGCCTTGGAAGAAGGGGAATTTTTCTTTTTAGGCTCCTTGGTTTTTTTCAAGATCGATTTAGGAAGGAATGATTCTCCGGTCTTATTAACAGGGGCAGAGGGTGGATCCCCATGCAGCATAGAGGTGGGTCCATGAGTGGCCCCAACAACTGTTAGAAGCCGAGAACTGGAGGCTCCTGACAGGGCTTGCCTCAGGGGGTTGACCTTCAAGAGGTCATCATCAAGCAATAGAGGAGCAGCAAAAGTCACCAGCTGGTCGCTACAATGACCTTCAGGGACTGGGCGACCGAAAGCTTGAGCAGACTCGATACAGGGATCCTCACCTCTTTCAGAGGGGTCTAGACTCACCGGCTCAGTCTCCACAACATCCATGCTGAATACTGAAATAGGCTCAGCACGACCTTGGGCATCTATGACATCTCCACCCTCAAAGCACTTTGGAAGTGAGGGTTCTTCGGGGTTTTGCGGCCCGGCAAAGGAATTGGAAGCGAACACAAGGTTAGCCGGTTTCACTGAGGCCACAGGAGAGCCAGGTCTTCCCTTACTAACTTTGGGCTCCAGTTCACGGGCAGCAGGAAACTTGTGACCAACAGGTTTAGATTTAGGGGGCGCCTTCTTATGGATTTTAGAAGACCCCGAGGCTTTTCCAGTTTTGCACTGACCAGGCTTCCATGGATAATCCACAATGACATCAACTCCCTCGGAAACACCTGGATTAGATCCAGTATTGACCCTAATTTGCTCAGGTAGAGGATAGGAAGCCGAGATTTGAACACAAATTCGGGCAAACCGCAATCGATCCATCTTGGCCTTGTAATTTCATTTTTTTTTAATTCAATTTACCTACCAAAAAAAAAACTTGGCAGTAGTAGGATCCAGCAGGAGGGGCTTCCCAATGGCGCTGGCAATCCAGCTAAGGCCCAGGGGGGTCCAGAATTGGATCGGGACCTCCTTAAGGTGAATCCATATCGGAATCATTTTTTGGTCCCCCTTGGAAAGAACCAGGTCTGGGGGCCAATTCTTTAAGAAGAATGGTCGACCTGCATGTCCATGACCCATGGTTTAGGCATTCCAACTTCTTGGCTTCGCTGGCGAAACGGAAGAGGAAGAACCCATTATCCAATTCGGCAACATGGGAGACTCCAAATTTGGCCCATATCCTGCGGGCAATGTAATTAACAACGTAGAAGCTAAGGGGGGAGTCATAGAAGTAACCTACCAGGGAATCCCTCCATGTGGTTTCACCCTGCTGGATAATCTCA
Organism: Nepenthes gracilis; assembly: GCA_033239525.1. Taxonomy (NCBI): domain Eukaryota; kingdom Viridiplantae; phylum Streptophyta; class Magnoliopsida; order Caryophyllales; family Nepenthaceae; genus Nepenthes; species Nepenthes gracilis. Next base: position 1,127,339 of record BSYO01000023.1, read on the forward strand.
GTAGGGGGGAATAGCTCAATGACAAATCCATTTTGAGGAGGGGGAGGGAAGAATTTAAGCTGGGTACCTACCTCCGGGACATCCTTGCTGACGATAGTAGCCCACGACGGCGAGGCCTGCACAGCCAACTTCGAGAGTTCAGTCAGAAGAGCCTGACTTAGGATCGGCCGAGAAGCAAATTAAGACTCAGAGGCAACAGGGGAGGAGGATACAATGGAAGCCGAATTTGAATTCACAGCAACAGGAGGCGAGGCCGATTTCGATGGACAAATCTCCTCAGCAACCCGACTCGACCTCTCAGGAGAAGGAGGGGGAGACATGGTAACACCCAAGGAGGAAGGAGCCACAACAGGGAGGGAAGCCACGTCAGACACCAAAGGGCAAGGCAACCATTTGGAAACCCCAAATCCAGAGCCGCTCTCCACAGGAGCGATTGAAATGGGGAAGAAGAACCTTTAACGTGGGGGGCGCCGAGTTCAGCATCAGGGGGACCAAAAGAGGGTAAACCTCCACCACTAGGGTTTGCTGCTAGGGAGACGAAGGAGGCACCGCGTGTGAGCGAAAGGGGAGCGGAGGACGCTAGGGGAGGGAAAATAGAGTCAGAAGAAGAGGTGAGGGGGAGAGCAGAGGCGATGGGTTCCGGCGCCATGAGGCGCCGACGGAGAAGGAAAGGGGGGGACGAGCGAGGTAAAGGGTTCGAAATCTAAGAGAGAAGGCAGAGCTTCTGTCTCTAGGTTGAAGAAATTGCTGCTGAGACAGAGATTCAACCAAGTTGCAACAATAACACCGGCTGAAATCCACCATTCCAAAAAACCAAGGACAAAGACAATGTTGGAGAGGAATTGAAATGCCTCCAGCAGAGTCCTCGGACTAGTCAGTCCTCGCCCGAAAACCGCTCGCCCAAAGCCTCTCAAACAAGAAACCACCAAAAAAGGAACCAGGGTTGGAAAACACTAAATCTCCAGTGAACCAAGTGCCCATACTCTGCAAAGTGGAACTTGCCTCCCTTCCAGAACAACATCAACACATTGGCCCAGCTCCACAACAGGATCAATTGCTCTCCGGCATTCACAGGGCGCACGTCCAGCAACATCAACCTTCCACAGGACAAGACCAAGTCCCGCCCTCAGCACTTTCCAACAAATTACAGAAGGAAGCAGCAAGATTCCCCTCACAGCTTAGGACAGCAGGAGGAGTGTCCAGCAGCATGATTACTTTGTAGAGAAGGAAAAGTAAAAAAAAAAAAAAACAATCTCCCAGAAACCATCCAAGATGGCATTTTGTCTCACAATTCATGAAGCAAGAGAATATAAGCCGAGAGCCCACTATTTCGAACCAACCCCAGCCAAACAAGTCCCACGAGCATAAAGTCTAAGAGCCAGAAGATCCCTTGGATTTTTTGGATACAGATTTTTTCTTTTTTCAGGACTTTGCTGGCTTCCAAGATTCGAATTGCATGGCATCACCCCTTCGACGCTTAAAAATTTCCCCTTAGAAAGGTCTAGGGCCCTTCCCATACAAATATCAGCGGAGGAGTCTCTGGGGCTAAAACTGTCCGCGCCCTTAATAACGAGTGTATCCAAAGAATACTTATTTGATAGCCGAAAGATAGAACAGGGAGTTAAATCGAGATCATCATCCATAAGATGATGGATGAACTGCGCAATAGGAGGGCTAGGGGAAGCAGGGACACCTTCCAAATCTGTTGGCAAGGATGATGGGTCATCATTCAAAACACCCACAGCATCATCTGGAGCAAGAGACTCCCTTCCATTCAAAGCAGCCAAATGACCAGTAGCATCCATTGGTGCCAATTAGTTGTCGGGGGCCTCGCAAAGCCGCTCAGCAGAGGCAAAGAGAGGGCAATGGGCTGAGCCAGTTGTAAAGAAGTCATCAGGGGTCTGGGAAAGATTGCCAAGTGCATCTAACCGATCTTCATCAGAGATTGGCAGGGGGGACACATCTGCTAGGCATGTCAGACAGATTGAAGCTCCTAAGCACAATATCTGCGAAAGAGAGAAGAGGCACTGGCAACCTGATGACAGGAGCCCTGATCAAAGACCATAATCATAGTATCAGAATTGCTAGCATTATGATCCTGCAGAGAATTTGTCATCAAAGCTTCAGGCTGGGATGCCAGCCTAGGCTCGCCATCATCTGGGATCGCATGCTTCAGCGGCTCAACACAAGGAGAAGCATGGGAGTTTAGCGCAACCCCAATTGATGGGCATCCCACAAATAAAGCACAATTGACATCATCAGACATCACAGACTCATTCACCAGGCTCACGGAGGAAGCCTTAGAAGAACAAATGTCAGCTATTGAAGGTTGGAGAGAACCCGTAGGATTCAAGAGTCCTTCATCCACTTGACAGGGAGCAGAGGAAATGACAGAGTATCTGGATTCAATAGCAACATTCGGGTGGCTAGGCTGCAAAGAATAGTCCCTTTGGTCATTTTCCGCAAGGATAGATTTGGAAGTGCTGGAACGAGACTTACCAGGATTCTGGTAGACATTCTTGGAATGGCAATTGGATTCAGCATGACCTAACAAATGGCAGTGCCCACAACGAGTAGGCTTCCAACTATACTCCACGTTCACCAACGATAGGGTCTCAGAATCAAGGCGAGATTTAATGGCAATGCATTTGGGAAAAGGCCCATCCAACAAACTTTGACACAGATCTTGGTGAAGGAGATATTTTCCATACGGGCTGTCCTAGAATCAAGCTGCAAAGGAATCCCAACGGCACTTGCAACCCAGCTGAGACCAGCCTGAGTCCAGAACTCAATCGGCAGGTTGGATAGTTTGATCCAAATGGGGAACCGTTTGTGTTCCTCCTTTGACAAGGGCATGGCCGGAGACCAACATTTAAGGAAAATAGCTTTCCCAGAAAAGAGCCATGGTCCTTCCCGTAGGCATTTCTCCATCATCTCCAGCGATGAGAAGCGAAAGAAAAAGAAACCGGCTTCATTACCAACAGTATGCTTGAGACCAAAACAGGCCCAGATTTTCCTGGCTATGGCTTTGACAGCTAGGAAATGTGGAGGGGAATCCAGAAAGTGGCCAACTAAGGTAAAACCCCAAAAAAAGTTACCTTGATCGATAACCTCCGGCGGGGGGGGGGAGATGGAGGCAGAGTCATCCCCACACGCCTAGGGGCCCGGTATAATGTCAACTCTTTACTTAGACCATCACAATCTTTGTGGACGACACAAACCCAAGAAGGGGGGGTGCCAGCATCACTATCAGTTCGATTGCGGAGTTCCTTTGTTTTCGAAAGCTCTAAGAACGATGCATCAGGGGCAGGAGAGTGAGAAGCCTTGTCCCTCTTCAGCAGTGGAAACAGGACAGAGGGTTGACCTAGGAATTTAGAGATGATATCCGTCGAAGAAGGAGCAGAGGGGAAAGCAGGGAAGGCGGAGTCCTGGGGAGGACCAAGGGGGGCCCCAGGAGGCCCGCCATGGCCAGCGGCGACCAGAGAGATAAAAAACGGAATCAGCGTTTGAATTTGAAAATTTAGAGAGAGGAGAGAGCTTCTCTCTCTACAAAATTTTGGAAAGGATTGGTTGTTGTTGAAATTAAACATGCCCCTTTTACAAGCAGAAATCTCAATCGGGCGAAAAATGCAGGGGGAATGGTCCGTAAGCATAGCAGGCAGAAAGATGGCTCTGCCTCTCTGGTACATTCCTAGCCAATTTCCATTAGCAACCACATGGTTTAACTTTCTGATTGATGCGAGATAGGGGTCCCTACCATCATTCCAAGTATAATACATCCCTTCATGACTAACATTTTCAAGGTCGCAGTCTCTAAGGCACTTGTCTAGGGCCACTGCACTTCTGACATACCGGATTCCCCCCAGCCCCTCCGATTGGGATCGGATTGCATTGAAGTCACCCAGAGCAGCCCATGGGAGGTCCAGGGCAAGGGCACTGATTTTGGTGAGGCTATCCCAAAGAACACATCTTTGAGTTTCAAAGTTGGCTTCGTAAACAAAAGACATAATACACTTTTGATTGTCCTCTTTAACCAACACCTCCGTATGAATTACCTGGTTCTCAATGGAGAGGATGCTAACATTCATATAGTTTGGATCCCAACCCACCCAGATTCTACCCATGGAGTAGTCCGGATAGTTCGTAGACCAAGACCAATGAGGTCTTATGTTAGCTGCAATAGATACCGAGTTTCAGACATCAACTTTAGTCTCCCCCAGTCCCATAAGGTGACAATTGTAGGAACTAATGAGGTTTCGCACTTCATGGGCTTTTACTTTACCATTTAGCCCCCTAACATTCCAGCAAGCAATATTAATCATGGGAAGGGGAGGTCTGGGGAGTTATACTTTTAGGCCCCATAGAACTATCGTGGGTGGAGCCGGTCTAGAGAGAGTAGCTCTCCCCTCTCTCTAGGTTTCAAATTTTCAAATTTGAACTTTGCGTTGGGATTTGATTTTTCTGGTCGTCACCAGCCATGGCCGGCATCCTGGGGGCACCCCTAGGTCCTCCTCCGATCTCTGTTTCTCCTGTATTGCCCTTTGCTTCTCCTTCGATGGATTTCGATGCTAAATCCTTAGGCCAATCCTCTCTTCTGTTTCTGTCACTGAAGAGGGATGTTGCTTCCCTACCCCCTGCCCCAGATGCATCTTTCTTGGAGCGTTTGAAACCAAAGGACCTGTCAAACTTGGCCCCGTCGGTTGTGAATGGTTCTGAGGAGGGCGTCGAAAATCCTCCAGATATAGACCAATGCCTTTCTCTATCTCGACCCCCAGTAAGTTGGGATGGAGCCCCCCCTTCTTGGGCTGGTGTTGCCCAGAAGGAAAGCGATGGGATTTGTAAAGATTTGACATTCTACCCCCCCAGGCAATTGGGGGAGACACTGCCAACATTTCTCCTCCGCCCGAAGTTATCAATCAAGGTAATCTTTTTTGGGGATTTACCTTAGTTGGACATTTCCTCGATTCCCCTCCTCACTTCCTGGCTGTTAAAGCCTAAGCTAGAAAAATTTTGGCACGCTTTGGACTTGTACACATCGCTGGTAATGAAGCCGATTTTTTCTTCTTCCGTTTCTCTTCCTTGGAGCTCATGGAGAAATACTTACTGGCTGGACCGTGGCTCTTTTTTGGGAAAGCCATTTTCCTCAAAAGGTGGTCTCCCGGTTTGCTATTGTCTAAGGAGGAACACAAACGATTCCCTATCTGGATTAAACTATCCAACTTGCCGATTGAATACTAGACTCACGCTGGACTCAGCTAGGTTGCTAGCGCCGTAGGGAAACCTCTGCAGCTTGGATTCCGGACAACCCATATGGAAAATGTATCTTTTGGTAAGATTTGTGTAGAAGTGAGGGTGGTGACCCTTTTCCCACACGCATTGCTCTACAGTCATGCCCAGATTCTGCATCCCTATCTATGGTAAATTAGTTGGAAGCCAACTCGTTGTGGTTGTTGCCATTTATTAGGTCATGATGAATCTAAATGCCATTCTAAGAAAATCTCCCGACATACTGGTAAATTTCGTCCCAACTCCTCCAATTCTGGTTCGGCAGCAAATGACCAAGGGGCCTAATCATTGCAACTTGATTTAGTTGGCCAACCGAGTGGTGCAAATGAATCTAGATGCTCTCCAATTCTTTTGCTCCCCTTCAAGAGGATGATGGGTCCTTGAATCCTATAGATTTTGACCAAATTGGGTATGATGACCCAATGTCTGGCAGTGCCACATGTGAGGCAATCTCCGTGCACCAGACGGATGGTCTTGTGAGGGCTGCTAATGTAAGTTGTGTCCAGCAAGTGCCAACATCTCGCAGAGGCAACTACACTCCGGGCACAGCGCCAAAACCAGTCCGTCCAAATTAGAGCGTAGAGGAAGCCCGTCAATCCGAAAAGGCAAGCACTTTTTCGCTCCAAGCATTGCAACAACTCCCTTCGACTAATAGTGAGCAGAAAGCAGATCGAGTCACCGCATTCATTGGGTAGAGAAAGCCACTGCAGAAGCACTCCGGCTTTTTTAGAAGACAAAAGCAGGCCATTCCGGCCTAGGTGCGAATATAATGCACTCCGTCCTCAGCGAAAACAATCCAATCTTCAGACGTAACCACTCCAGGGTGAAGGCACTCCGGACTAAAACGGCACACTCTAGAGTCCGGAGCTCTTGCACTCCGGAATCCGGAGCTCTCAGCCTCCGAACTCCGGATTGCCTTCACTCCGTTCACCAAAAAACACTCCAACAAAAGAGGTACTTCGTATGTAAGAAAGCATTCCGGCCATAAGAGCTCCGAAAAAGAGAGCTCAGACGCAAGGCACTTCAAATTTTTTTTTCTCTTCCAAAAAGAGCTCCGGAAACAGAAGCACCTAGAGGGCACTCCGTCAAAGAGCACTCCGGCCTCCTCTTTTTTTTTTTCCGCCAAAAAGAGCTCCGGAACCAAAAGCACCAAGAGGGCATTCCGTCAAAAAGACAAAGAGCACTCTGGCCTTTTTTTTGGGGGGGGAAGAAGAAACCACCTGCTAGTAAAAAGACAAACCAGCTAAAAAAAAGAAATGAACTCCGGCCAAGAGAGCTCCGGAATCAAAAAAACTAAGAGGGCACTCCGTCCTTAAAGACAAAGAGCACTCCGACCTCCCGCCCTTTTTTTTTTTTGGAAGAAACATACACCGGATGAAAAAGAAAAACGAACAAGGGCCTTATAGAGCACCGGACACAGAGATACCAAAAGGCACTCTGTCATTAAAGACAAAGAGCATACCGGGTAAAAAAAAGATACGAACGCCGGCCAAGAGAGCACCGGATTCAAAAACACCAAGAGGGCACTCCGTCCATAAAGACAAAGAGCACTCAGTTCCTCTTTTTTTTAATATGAAAGACACACTCCAGCCCCCTAGAGGCCACACTCACTCCGGGCGACAGCAAATGAATGACGCTTGGGCACTGCGTCCCCCAAGAAGCCACATTTACTCCGGACGACATCAAACGTATGACGCTTGGGCACTCCGGACGACAGCAAACGTAAGACGCTTGGGCACTCCGGAATCAACCATCAATGAGTGACTTCCCCCATGATCAAAAGAGTAATTCACTCTGGCTGTCAATCAGGAATAACAACATCTGAAAGCAGCCTTGTATTAGGGATGCTCCATCTGTTCAAGACCTACCTGTCCAGCTTTGAGACTGCATTATGAGATACCTCTAGCTTCCCCCGAATTGCCGCAGAAATCTGGGCAACCATTTGGGATTCGTTATGAGCCCTCGTTTTCTTAAACATGCGATGATTCCTTTCTTTCCAGATAAAGTAGATAGAAGCAACAAGAGTAAGACGAAACAAGAAAGCTTTGAGGTTTTTGCCTTTCCAACGTTTAGCAGCCCACAAGATGTTTGAATTCCAATTAGAAAGTGGCCAGCAACAACCCGCCCTATGACGCATATGACGCCAAATAACGGAGGAGAAAAGGCAATCAAAGAAGAGGTGGTCGTGACATTCCATTCCATTGGGACAGAGGATGCATGCCGTAGGGATGTGAAGGTAGTTGCCAATCCTATCAAGGGTGCTAAGCCTATTTCAGATAGCTAGCCAAAGGATAAAGGAGTGAGACGGGATGGACCAGGGACCCCAGACAAGGCTAAACCACTCAACTGCAGCATGAGGCTCACGGAAAATCCCATATGCAGATTTTGATGAGAACACCCCACTACGATCAGCAATCCAAAGGACCACATCTTTGCGGGTCGGATCCAGGAGGTAAGGAGGCATATTATTCAAGATCTCAGCAACCTCCATATCAAAAGGGTTAGGCCAACTCCAGGAACCGTTTCTGATAATATCCTTAACCTTAGCGTCAATTGGCAGCCCCGTTATACTCTGATTCTTTCGTTAGATCTATCACAAAGAGGACCGAGCAGATGCCAACTGTCGAGCCAAAGGAAAGTGTTGCCACCGTCACCGATTTGATGCCGAATTTTAGTGCGCAGGGTATTGTGGAGTTTCATTAGCTTTTTCCAGCACCAAGGGGCAGAGTCCGAAACTTTGATGGTCCAGATGCATCGGTCTTTGATACGATGTTCATGACACCAAGCAACCCAGATGGAACATGGATCCTTAGCAATAATCCTCCAGAAATGCCAGGCCAACAATGCTTTGTTGGAGGCAGTCATGTTTTTGATTCCAAGCCCACCTTCCTCTTTAGGAGAACACACGTCAGACCAGGCAACCTTTGCAGAGGACCGATCAACAGAGGAACCGTGCCATAGGAAGGTGCGAATAGACTTTTCAAAGCATTTCAAGATGGATTTAGGAAGGATGAACAAGGAAGCCCAATAGTTATGAATTGTGGATAAGATGGAGGAAATCAATTGGAGCCTACCCGCGAAGGAGAGCCAGCGGTTCTTCCAGGAAGAAATTCGAAGCTGGACTCTATCAAGAAGCGGTTTGCACTCGGAGACAGAAAGTTTAGTGGTTATGAGTGGGACGTCGAGGTATTTGACAGGGAGGGGCCCCCCTTATTCAGGTGGTATTTATGCAGTAATTCCTGAGCAAGCAAAATGTTATCTCCAATGCTCCTGCCCGGAACAAAAGCAGTTTGACATTTTGCAACAAGGTGAGGAAGTGAAGGTTTAATGCGGGAGACAATGACCTTAGAAATGATCTTATATAAGACATTGCAGCACGCAATGGGCCGAAAATCAGAGACCTTGGATGACGATTTGATTTTTGGGATTAAGCACAGTAAGGTCGGGTTAATTTGTTTTAACAGTTTCCCATGGTGAAAGAAGTCCTAAATAGCTTCAGTTATGGAAGGGCCTATTTCGTTCCAGGTAGCTTTGAAGAATTTAGCAGAAAACCCATCCGGCCCCGGAGCTTTATTATCATCAACGGAGTAAAGGGCCAAACGGATCTCCTCATCATTGATAGGCCTGCACATCTCCATCCGGAGCTCATTAGGGACGGAGTGAAGAATAAACGACCGAAGACTCTCTTTAGGGAACGGCCCACTCCTTCAGCCTGTACCCAGGATCTGAGTAAAGTGCTGAATGAAAAGATGCTCGACTTCCTCCAAGCTACGCGAAACAGATCTGTCTCCTTTGGTTAAAGAAAGGATACGATTCTTATTTCTATTGCCAGCAATTGATTGAAAGAAAAATTTTGTACATTTATCGTCGTTCCTGAGCCATCGGATTTTTGCTTTTTGCTGAAGAAAATCAAGTTCAGTTCTTAGAGCTCTACAGTACGCAGCTAAAAGGTTTTCTTCCTCATTAACTCCGGATTGAGGGACAGTGGACGGGGCATTTTTCTGGAAATCCTCAAGAGCCGCTCTCGACCGAGCGACACCTTCAAAGATGTCCCCCATGCTACGATTAAGATCCTTTAATTTCTCTTTTATGATCCTCAGCTTTGAAACAACCCGGAACATGGGGACACCCTGGATAAAATTGTTCCAATATTGTTGGATAATAGGGTGAACCTAGGGTGCTGGGTGAGGAAATTATTGAACCGAAAGCAACCAGATTTATGAGGCCTAGATGAGGAGGGGGATAACACACAAGGAGAGTGATCCAAGAGGCGAGGAGGGTGGAAAAAGGCCCTGTAGTTGAAAGCCGCAAGCCAGGGACCATTAACCACCACTCGGTCAAGTTACGGTAGACGCGGGAGCCCAGATCTCTGCCATCATTCCAGGTAAAAAAGGCGCCTTCATAGCTCAGATCATGGAGATCGCAATCAGTGAGGCATAAGTCAAGGTCCTTTGCACTGTTGCTGTGCCAGCATCCCGCAGATTTTCAGAGGGCGCTCGAATAGCATTGAAATCACCCAAAACAACCTAAGGATTACCTGAAGAGAGGGAGTGGATGGTACGCAGGTTATCCCAAAGAGTTCTAAAAAACTCAGAGTTGGAGCTGTAAATGAAGGTAATAAAGAAGGATGACACATTGATTCTATTAACAGCTCTACAATACATGAATTGGTCTGATTTGGATAAAATGCTTAAATCAACAAAGGAATCATCCCAACCAATCCAAATACGGCCAGAAGGGTTTTCCGAATAGTTCATCTCCCACTTCCAGGAAGGCATCACCATGTTAGAGATATAAGGAGCCTTATTTTCTTTGACCCGAGTCTCCACTAGACCAAAAATAGAACAGCGGGATGATCGAATGACGTTCCTGACTTCATGGGATTTGATTGTCCCATTAAGTCTATGGACATTCCAGCAAGCGATGCTAACCAAGAGGTAAGGGAGAAGGGGTTTTTTTCTTTTTAGGCCCCTTTGTTTTTTTCGCTTGCGACATCACCAAAGGAGTCTCGTCGTCCTTTTCAACAAGGACAGGAGGAAGGCTATCAATGTGGTTGGAACAACCAGCAACATTTGGAGAGGTTGGGACACGCTGGGCCATCCGACGAGAGCTCCTAGAAATAGGAGGGTTGCCCAAGTTGGTGGAACTTGGAGGCTCCCCGCCCATCTGGTCACCTTCCGGAAGAGGAGTGACACAAATAATGCCTCTCATGTCCCTACTACTGCATTCATGGCTAGATTCATCATTTTTTAGGAGTGACTCACCCCGATTCTCCCACTCCAGCACAGAAGGGGTCAATATCCTTATATCCTTCACCACACCGTTCAGGGTGGGGCCAAGATCAGGTTCAGTAAAATCAATGGCAACATTTTTCTCAACCCCATCAGAGGGGCCTGAAGGGGTGTCATTCTTTGGGCATTGTAATGCCACAAAAGAGTTGGATTCCGGCACAGGTCTAGCAGATACAACCGCAGGTTGAGAATTGCTTTTAACTCTCCAGGGACCATTTCCCCCCTGAGCACCTCCTACAGGCGCCAAGGGGATCTGACGCCCATTTGGTTTGTTTTTTAGGGGTATCTTGTTCTGATTCTTATGGTGCTTCCCATTCAGACCAGAGTCACATTGTCCAGGTTTCCAAGGATATTCAACCGTCACATCGACCCCCAAGGAATCACCCAGGCGATTCCTAAGATTTACTCTGATTTTCTCAGGCAATACGGATGTTGCTGAGACTTCAACACGAATTCGAGCAACCCATAACTGGCCCCGTTTAGCAGTAGCGGGATCCATCTGGAGGGGGATCCCTATGGCACTGGCTATCCAGCTAAGCCCCATAGGGGTCCAAAATTGGACCGGGACTTCCTTTAGATGAACCCAAATCGGGAATGCCTTGTGGTCCTCCTTAGAGAGGATCATATCCGGCATCCATTTCTTTAAGAAGAAAGGACGGCCAGCAAAATTCCAAGGGCCATGATTCAGGCACTCTTGCATCTGAGCTTCATTTGCGAATCGGAAAAGAAAGAAATCATTTTCCATTTCAGCGACATGAGAAATTCCAAATTTAGCCTATATCTTACGGGAAATGTGATTAACCACAAAGAAATTTATGGGGGATTCGAAGAAATATCCCACAAGGGAGTCCCTCCACATAACTTCTCCCTGCTGAATAACCTCAGCAGGGGGAAAAGTTCCATGACTGGGCCATTAGGGGGAGGGGGAAAATATTTAAGCTGGGTACCTGCAACCAAGGGGTCATTGGAGACAATATCAACCCACGACTTCGGAAGCAGGGGAACCAACTTCTCGGGCACAGACGACGGAGCTTGAACCAAGATCGTCGGAGGGCCAGAGCAACGATTTGAGACATCATCGGGGGCGACGTCATCATCTGGGAGAGACACAACAACAGAAGTGAGGGGGAGAAAGCGCCCACTAGCCCAATCTCAACAGAATGACCAGGCCCCTGAGAATGAATACCAGGAACCCTAATGGGAGAGGTGGAAGGAGAAGATGAAAGATTAGAAGGAGGTTCACTAAAGGGGGGAGGAAGGGCGAGAAGAAGGCGCGCTAGGTTCAGCAGAAGGATTCGCGAGGGAGGGAGAGATGGAAACAGAACAAGGGGAGCAGGAATTTGGGCGGAGAGCCGGTGCCATGGACGCCGGAGTGAAGAAAACGGGAGGCGCGACCAGGGCACAGTAACAGATTTTTGACTAATGTCCTTAGTCACAGTTTATTTTGGGCTACCCCTTTTCTATGTTTCTCTTACCTAGTTGGCAAAACACTGGGTATTAAACATAGCTATTTGTACATTCTTTTAAATTTAATACACCTAATTACTTACCAAAAAAAAAAAAAAGATGTAAGTTGTGTTACCCCAGTTGTATGCTCGCCTAACAGGTCTGGGCTGGATTCCCTGCCTCCTCCTTTTGATGCCGTGATGTCAGAACCAATTCTGGATGATGACTGCATCAGTTCTGACACTGAGGATAGGGAATATGAGCAGGGGTTCTGTCGCCAGGAAACCAGGGCCCCTATGGCCCATATCACTTTCGCAGATATGGTGCTTAGGGGACTTACCTCTATTGATGCTGAACTGCCTAGCAATCCTATCCTCCCCTTGCCAATCTCTGATGAGGACCATTCAGCAGCTCTTGGCACACCATCCAGTATTATTGATGGCTACTCTGCAATTGGCTCTGCCCCTAGCCCTCATGTTGTCCCTGCCGACCAGCATTGTCAAGAACAAAGGCCTTGCACTAGTATTGGCATGTTGAGAAGGAACATTGCTGCGATGTGTTCACAGTTCGATGCTGGTTCTTGCGTAGCCCCAATCTCTTTTTTTTGTTAAGTAATTAATTACATTAAATTTAAATGATATGTACAAACAGCTATGTTCTTTATCAAGTGTTTTGCCGACTTGGAAAAAGAAACATAGAAATAGGGAGTCCCCTGAACCATGACAAAAGTCATTAAAAACAAGAATACATTATCTAAATCAATTTTGAAAAAACCCAAGGGGCCTAAAAGAAGACATTCCCCTACCCTCAAGCCCCAATCTCTACTCTCCCTGCTAATGACTCGACCCCTACTCCAGAAGGAGAGGGATCCAAATCAAGCCACCAACGTTCCAAAAGGCAAAAAAAGAAGCGTTCGCCAAATCCCCCTAGATAGTTTGAACTGTCTAGGGGCTTGCCCATTATTAGCCGGGCTGCTCCTTGTCCGGATTGGCATGTGGTTCAATTGTTCAACTGGATTTTGTGGTAGAGTTTTGGTTGGTCCCCCCAAGCGCCGTTGTTCTAAATCGAAGTCGGAATAACACTTGGAGATAGAACATTTATTGTGTATGTTTTCTTTTCATTTATAAAAATTTACTTACTTACCAAAAAAAAAAGTTCTGGTTGGTCCCAAGCAACTGGAATCGCTGGTTCTTGGTTTCAAACTTCCTGATCACTGGTTTGACCGATGTTGAAGGCAAGTGGCTTACAAGATCGCATGATTTGGATGGAATTCTGGTCATTGGGTGAACGGTCTTGGAAGGTTTGGATTTTGATTCTCTTTCTCTGGTTATGGCTTGACCGAAATGGTAGCTTGAGTCTTTTTTTTTTTTTTGGTAAGTAAGTATTTTGGATTAAAGGGAGAAAAAATTAGAAAATTGATGTTTTATCTCCAAGTATTTTGACTTGAGGATAAAACATAACCTGCTAGGGCATACCCCGAGCAGCTAGTACATCAGAAAAATCAGAAAAAAACCTCTAGGAGGCCAAAGTTCAAAGAACCAACAGAATATGAAAAATATTACAACATCGGACAAAGGGAAAATGCAATCCCCTGCTGCCCAAACAAGCCAAAAGCTATAATACAAAAGCAACATGATCAATTGCATCACTTGAATTAGCCAGCAGTTCAGCAATCCAGCAGCAAAAGAATAACCACCAGTCCATACTCAGAATCAACACAGCATTAGGAGAGACAAGCAGGAGTTGAGATCCGAATGCCAGTGCCCACCAGTTGCCATGCTTCAGTAGATCGCCACATCAGCAGTTCCACGTCAAGAACCAAGCCCAGCCATGAAAGCAAATCAGCAGCAGTAAGAAACTTGTGAGCCGCATGTCAAGCCCGGCACCAGAAACACTCCGTCCAACAGATAGGCAAGAGGCACTCCGGACATTGCACTCCAGCCATAAAAGCTCCGGAGAAGATCATTCCTGTCAAAGAGCTCCGGCTAAACAGCAGCAAATTTTATTTTATTTTTTTATTTTTTATTTTTATTTTTTTTTGAACTTCGGAAAAGATAGAATCAGTCACTCCAGCCAAGAAAAAGACCTGACAAAATTTGAGTCACTCCGGAAGCCGGAGCTCACACACTCCGGATTTCGGAGTTCTTACACTCCGGAAACCTGAGCTCTCCCACTCCGAATTCCGGAGTTCTCACTCACTCCGAAAATCGGAGTACACACACGCAAGACGCAGCTCTTTTTTTTTTTTAAACGTGGAAACAACAGAGATGGCAAAGCAGGCCATTCCAGACAATTGCAGACCCACTCTGGAAACCGGAGCTCACACCACACACTCCGGATTCCAGAGCTCTCACACTCCAGAATTCGGAGTTCACACAAAATTTTTTCTTTTTATCGTGGAAACAAACGGAGATGGCAACACAGGCCATTCCAGACAATTGCAGACCCACTCCGGAATCCGGAGTTCACACCACACACTCCGGATTTCGGAGTTCTCACACTCCGGACTCCGAAGTTCACACAATTTTTTTTTTTGAGTGGAGTTCACACAAGCATGGCCCAAATCGTTCAACCTCCACGAAAGCAATCCAAGCTTCATACGCAATTCACACCAGGCGAAGGACACCAAAAAAGCCCAAATCCAGCAGCTGCTTTCCAGCACCATTCGACAGCATGGACATGGCAAAGAAAAGAGATCCTTCCAATCCACTCTTGGGCATTCCACCTTCAGCACCAAACAGTTTCACAGCAGACGCTGCAACATCATCATCAAGAATTCCGGACCAACAAAAGCTTGTTCCAACAATTCCTAGTTACTGTACCAGAATAAAGCACTGCCAGCAGCTCTCCAGCAAATTCAGCAAAACACACATTGCAGCAGAAAAGCCCAATCATTCCAGCACAAAAAATGGATTCAACAAATAGTATTCATCATTCCACGAAAATCAGTATAATATTCACATGCACATAGCCAACACTAGATGACAATTCATCACAGCAAAATGAAATCCGCACAAATCCACCATCAGCTGCTACCCGCAAATTTCACATAAGATCAGTAGCAAGATAAGATGATGCTTCTTTACAGCAGCTAGCACCAACTTTACAGCATCGGCACTCAGCATCAATCCAACACCGACAGATGGAGCATCAACAACAGAGCAACAACCCCAGTCAATAAATCGGAACACCACCTCGGCGAAAGATCGGGTTTCAGAACCCCCACTCGAGTTCGAAAATAAAAGCATCCACTTCAAACTCAAAGCACCAGCACCCCAACCCCGAGGATCAGAGCAACAACAATTAGAACAGCCAGGCAAAACAAAACCTAAACCCCAGCAACACTCAACACATACTACCCAACAACCAAACATACCCATCACAGGAAAAACCACTATCAATCCACAACTGAAGACATAAGCAAAGCACGACAGCTTTTTTTTTTTGGGGGGGGGAGGGGGAGGATCTCCCCCGGAGAAAACCAAGGGACAATCACTACACCACTATTTTTTTTTTTATATGGTCCAACGGACAAGAAACGAGTGGTTTGTACATCCCTCGGCAGGCAAGGAAGTCTTCAATTTGTCATGAATGACGTTTAAAATCTGAGAACAAATCTAGAAGATATTCTGTGGGGAGGATTTCTGGAAGATTCAATTGTTGCGTTCTCTCCAAATAAAGTAGACTGTGGCCGCAAGAGAAAGGCGCTTGGATAAAGCAATAGAATTCTTCCCTTTCCATTGGTGGGCAGCCCAAATGATATTATGGAACCATACGGGGGTAGGGCCCTTTGGATGCCGGCTTTTCTTTGAATTGTGCCCTGGCGATCTAGAGAAAGGGCAGGAGAAAAAAAAGGTGTTCATGATTTTCAGCATCCAAGTCACAAAGAATGCATGTATTAGTGAGGTTTGGAATTCCTTTGATGCGGTCAGTGGTGTTTAGCCTGCCTTTGATAGCCAGCCAAAGGGTAAAACCGTGGGCAGGAATATGGGAGGGACCTCAAACTAAATTGGTCTAGCTAAGTTTCAGCTTGGGTGGGTGGATAAGGAGGTAGGCAGAACGAGATGAAAAGATTCCGTTCGGGCTCCCGTTCCAACGCAGGGAATCTTTATGCTCTCTGTTAGCGAGATAAAGAGGAATGTTTTCTGCAAAACTAGACACGTCCTGATCATTAGGGTTGGGCCAAGCCCACAAGCCATCTCTGATTATTTTAGAGAACTTGGCATCCCAAGGTAAACCCGTGACCTGACGAGTACGATCAGTACTAATATTTTGTAGCGGGCCCAAAGGATGCCAGTTATCATGCCAGAGAAAGGTATCAAGGCCGTCACCAATGATCTTAATAGAATGAGTTTGCATGAAAGTACGGAGCTTCATGATCTTTCTCCAGCCCCAGGGGGCTGAGTCAGGAACCTTGAGAGTCCAAATACACCTATCTTTGATTCTATTTTTGTGGATCCATGAAGACCAAGCCGACTCAGGATCCTTCGATAAAATACGCCAAAGCAGCTTGCAAATGAAAGCTTTGTTCTGGGCCTACAAATTTTTGAGGCCCAGACCGCCTTCACTCTTCGGGTAACAGATGTCAGCCCCAGCTACTTTTGCATTTGCCTTTTCATCAGTAGATCCGTTCCATAGAAACCGTTTCATCATGCAGTCGATTTGATTAAGAATAGATTTGGGCAGGATGAAGAGTGAGGCCCAATATAAGTGGACGGACGAGAGGATAGAGGCGACGAGTTGTAATCTCCCTCCAAAAGAGAGCCATCTGTTCCTCTAGGATTTGACACGCTGGGTGATTTTTCCCATGAGAGCATTGCAATCCCGAATTGACAGCCTGGTGGTGATAAGAGGAACTCCAAGGTACTGATGGGGGAGTTTGCCCACTCTAAAACCCATGATGTTAGCAATGCTCTGATGAAGAGATGAGTCTTTAGAGCATATGAAAACTTCGCTCTTATTGACATTTGCCAAAAGGCCAGAGAGCCAATGGAATTCCTCAAGGCAATCCTTAAGGATCTGAATCGATCTGACATCAGCATGAGAGAAAAGGAGAAGGTCATCGACAAACGCAAGCATGACAGTATGAGCTGCGCCACATTTCCAATGAAATTTAAATTTATCATTCCTGCGCACCTTGAAATCGATAATACCGTTCAACACCTCCATCACAAGAACAAAAAGGTAAGGAGAAATGGGATCACCTTGACGGAGACCCTTAGCGCCCTTGAAGAAACCAACCGCTTCCCCATTAATATTTACAGAGTAGGAAGGAGTGGTAATGCATTGACTTATCCAATTGATCATTATAGGGGGAACTTCATTAAGGTCAGGATAGAGATAATGAAATCCCAATGAACAGAATCATATGCTTTCATTAAGTCAATTTTCATAGTACACCTTGGCGGATCGTGATCCAGGTGATATTATGGAGGAGCTCTTGGACCAGAAGGATGTTATCACTGATTTGACGCCCAGCCATAAAAGTCGTTTGGCATTTGTCTACAAGATAGGATAATGCCATCTTTAACCGGTTCGCAATGATCTTTGAGATCGCTTTGTAGATGACATTACAGTATGATATGGGACGGTAGTCAGATACCAAACGAGGAGATTGGACCTTTGGGATTAGGCTAATGATCGTAGAGTTCATTTGTTTTAGAAGCTTTCCATTGTTAAAAAAATCACGGATAGCTTCGCAAACAGAAGAACTCACAATGTCCCAAGTTTCCTTAAAAAAATGGGAACTGAATCCATCAGGGCCCAGGGCACGGTAGTCACCAATAGAAAAAATCACCTTTCGTATCTCAGCATCGCTAACCGGACCAATAAGAGTGTCAATCAGCAAGTCTGGCACAGTGTGATGGATAAAGGGACGGAGCCGATCAGCATCTATCGAGCCATACGAACGACCAGCACCAAGAGCCTTTCTAAAATGATCCACAATCAAATTTTGGACATTTTCAGCACCAACAACAGGATTCCCAGAGTCATCCATGAGGGAGGTAATCCTGTTCTTATTGTTGTTACCAGTGACAGTCTTAAAGAAGAATTTATTGCATTGATCGCCCTCGTTAAGCCACCTTATTTTAGCTTTTTGCTTAATAAGGTCAGCTTCCTTTGCCACTACAACGTAGTAAGCTTCCCTACGGGCCTGTTCCTCATCGAAACTCCTAAAAGTGAGAGGAGAGATTCCTTGGATCTCCTCTAATTCTTTCCGCGTATGAAAAACCTCCTCATGGACATCACCTTCGAGGATGTTGAGATTTTTGAGAGCAAATTTCACCTGTTTAAGTTTGAAAACAAGGCGAAACATTGGTGTGCCAGATTTTTCATCCTTCCAAGCCTTCAGAACTAAGTGGGTAAAGTTTGGGGACTTAGTGAGGAAATTATTGAAGCGGAACATCCCATGCTTTCTAGTCGATTGATCAGTAGGGATAAGAATGCAGGGGGAGTGATCAGATAATCTGACCAGAGGAAAAATAGCTTTGGCCCCCCTGAATTGATCAAGCCATTGACCATTAACCACAACACGGTCAAGCTTTCAGGAAATGCGAATAGATGAATCGCGGCCATCATTCCATCTGTAGTGCACCCCCTCATAGCAAACGTCATCAAGATCACAGTCTCTAAGACAAGTATCAAGGTCACGCGAGCTATTAGGGTGCCACGTACCCCTGAAAGCCTCGGACACAGCTCTGACGGCATTGAAATCACCAAGGGCAGCCCAAGGGAGGTCTCCCGGATGATTAGACATTTTCCTAAGGCTATCCCACAGATTCCTGCGAAGACTTTCTGAATTAGCACCGTAGATAAAGGACAGGAGGCAGCGATAGTTTTCATCAAGGAAAGTAACCTCGGTGTGAATGGCTTGGTCATCCGAGGAGAGGATATTCGCTGAAACCTTTTGGGGGTCCCAGCCAACCCAGATACGCCCAATGGAAGAAGCAGAGTAATTCATGAACCAATTCCACTGGGATCTGATTCTAGCGGAGATAGCATGAGAGTTCCTCTCCGCAACCTTGGTTTCGACCAGGCCAACAATAGAGCAGCCATAGGATCTGATGAGGGTACTAACTTCATGGGCTTTGACAAACCTATTAAGTCCCCTCACGTTCCAGCAAGCAATGCTAGACATGGGTTGGGGAGGGGAGGGGGGATTTCCTTTTAGGCCCCCGGGATTTTTTCTGTTTGCTAGGAGCTACACGACCCCCACGTTTGTTAAAAGATCCTTTGCATGATTCTGATCCTAAGGAGCCAGATGAGTGAGGAGAAATAATTTCAGGACACTGGGAGGTGTCCAACGACGGGCCTAGGATGGAATCAGTACTTTCAATAGGGGCACAGGTTGAGCCAGGGGCGAGGGTGGCACGATTTTGATCCAATCCCAAAGAAACAGGGGGGTCAGAGCATGGGAAGTGACCATCCGACACAGTGGAAATTGGAGGGGGAGACTCTGTCAAGAAAGTCATCCTTACCAGTGCATCTAAGCTCAACAGGGTCTACCGGAGCTGCAGATGGCAAAGGATCCTTGGAAGCATCCTCATGACAAGAAGGAGGATCCTGGGAACCTCCATCCTGCGAACATATCACGGCCTGAACAGGACTCTCGAGGTGATCAGTCATAGAAGAGTCCTGTAAAATGTTAAAGGTGTTGGATGTCAATATCTTCCTATGGACGATATCTCCAGTGGTGGGGGCACCAACAGCAGGGACACTCGGTCGGGGCGAAATTTTTGGAGGTGAGGGTAAAGGGTTTGATCGAGGTTTGACCACATTCTTTGGGACCCAAGATGCCTTGGTTAAGGGAGCCTTAATCCCAAGCTTACCAGGGCCTATACTCCGCGAATTCTTGTGGTGGTACTCAAATTTGATTTCAAGCAGTTGATCTTCTGAATTTTCGGTATGAACGCTTGATCGAATCTTTATAGATTCGGGCCGGGGGGCATCAGCACCAACCTTAACACATACCCTAGCAAAACCCAAACGTTCAAATCTTTCGGTGACCGGGTCCAAATGTATGGGTTTCCCCACAGCACCCACGATCCAACTCAAACCTAGAGGGGTCCTGTGTTCAACGGGGATCCCAATCATAGTGATCCAGATAGGGTAGGATTTGTGTTCCTCTTTAGATAATTCCATTCCCGGTTTCCATCTCTTCAGATAGAAAGGATGCCCTGTAATAGTCCATGGACCACTAGCTAGACATTTGTCAAGCATTGTGAAAGAGGAGAAACGAAAGAAGAAAAAACCCATATCATTTCCAGCCACATGTTGCAGCTCGAATCGATTCCAAATTTTTCGGGTAATAGTGTTAACAGCATTGAAATGAACGGGGTTTCCATCAAAATATCCTACAAGGGTAGCACCCCAAAGATCCTCATCCTGTTGGATGACCTCGGGAGGGGGGGACAAAATAATATTCTTTACATCAGAAATAACTGGATGAAAGAAATTTAGGGAGGACTTACCCCCGATAGTTCTCTTCTCCACCATTGAAGACCATGTGATGCCCGAATGGCCAGCACCATTGACAACGGACAAGCTTGATGCAGAGCCAGCTCTGTGCACATTAGCCGAATCAGATGGATGAGGAACAGGGTGCAACTCAGATTGGCTTGGGGATAAATATGATTCTGGGAATCATCCATGGAAGTAATGGGCCTAAACTGACAATGGATGCCATCGCAGACCAAAGTTCCAATTCCACCCATGGGTTCCTCAGCGACCATATTGAACACATAACCGGAAGGTGAGGCTAAAGAAAGAGGAGGGGGCTCGGCAGGACCAGAGCAATCCGCATCCCCATTGGAAGCCGATATGGAAGGCGTCCCATCCACAGAATCGGCTGGATCGAGGACAGGGATGTCCAAGCCTTGAAGGTTAGAGCACCCAGGCGCCACCGACGGGACGGCCAAAACAGGGGCTAGAGTAGGGGAAGAAATGATCGACGAAGAAGAAAAATCCCTGTGCCCCAGAATAGACTCGAGAGAGTCCGATTGAAAAGAAGACAGAGGAGGGGAAGCAGAGGGGCCACCCAAGACAAAGGGGGACCTGGCAGCAAAGAAAAGATGGGGGCGAGCCTTGGAAGGATCATGACGAAGTACGTGAATGGGGGAAAGTCACCGTCAATAAACGGGGAGGGTGACGGGGATGGAGATGAAGGGGCCGAAACAGAGGAGCGCAAGGGGTAGCCGGATGGGGATGGAAGGGGGCGAATGATTTAAGGGAGAAATGGGTTTGAGAAGAATGAAAGTTGGAGAGGGAGGGGACTGCAATTAGAGACTGGGGAATCGGGATTTCAGAAGAGGTGTAAGGAGGAGGAGAGCAGACCGGCGCCATGGGCGCCGATAACGAAGAGAGCAAGTTGGAGACAGAGCAGGAAATTTGAAATCGGGAAGGTAGCTTGAGTCTCCAGTGCTGTTTTTAGCTTTCTTTGTTTCTTGCTGAAATGGAATACGGATTTTCCATCCGGTCAATATAGCGAGCTGGATGGATTAATGGTGGGCCTCTAGTTTTTTGATAACTCTTTTTTTGTTAAGTAATTAATTGCATTAAAATTAAAAAGAATGTACAAATCAGCTATATTCTTTACCAAGTGTTCTACCGACTTGGGAGAGGAAACATAGAACCAGATAGACCTCTAAACTATGACATTGATAAGAATATTAAATAATCAAAATCGGCGTTTGAAAACCAATTCACACTTGAAAAGCATGCCGAAGGTGGGAAATGAAGTGCTTGACGTGATATTTTTGATAACTCAAACCGTCCTTAATGGATGATTGACCGTTGCGTTGGGGAGGAGTTTCACAATCTTGATAGTATGGTGCAAGATGGAACCTAGATTCAAGCTAAGCCAAGGAGAAAGCCAAAAGCTGCCTCCAAGAACTCTAAGACTTCCTCAGGCTCGAAAGCCGATCTTTATCCGTCTGTAGGCCAGCTTGGCCTGTGAGGTGGTTGACAGGGTGCTGCCGCAATTAGAAGGCTAAATTAGTGTCTTCTATTTGGTAGAATATGATCTTCGTTGATCTGATGTATTCTTGGATGTATTTTTTAATTTGTCATGTCAAGGGTCCTGGTCTCTGATCTGGACTTATTCATGTATGCTGGGGTACTCCCCTTGATTTTTGCTCTAATTTTAAGTTGGTAAAACACTTGGAGTTAGTACAAAATTTTGTAATTTCTTTTTAATTTAATGCAATTTACTTACAAAAAAAAAAGTCTCCAGTGCTGATTGAATTTGGGGATTTGGCCAGTCAAGTTTGTTGACTGGAAACCTCGGGTCTTTTGGCTGGTTGGGTAGTTGGATGTGTGGATACACTTTTACCGGTCTAAATGTGAACCGGCAAATGTGTCTGTTTTGCGGTATGTGAAAGTGGCTTCCCTGTTTGGCTGATGTGGCTCTCTGCTGGACACATTGGTGGCTACTCTCACATTTCTCATTTCCTAGAAGGTCGGATTTCCTTTCGTTTTGAGTGATGTTGGGTGGTGCATCTGTTGCTATAATTGCCGATAAGGAATATTGATGTCTCTTTAGGAGATATCTCTCTTGTGTCTGTGATCTATGATAATCCGATGTATTTTCTGTTATATTTTTCTTTATGAATTGTGTCATGGTCTCAGGGGATACCCTTGCTACTATGTTTCCTACTTCGAGTTGACAAAACACTAGGAGTAGAACATAGATGTTATAATTTTTTCCTTTAATACACTCAACTTACTTACCAAAAAAAAAAAAAAAGAACTATCGTAGGTGGATTTCATATTTTTGGAAGCTCTATGACGTTTCCCACTTTTTGATTTAGCCCTTCTAGGGTCAAACCCCCTTGAAGTGGAGGAATCCTTGCAAGGAAGCGGTTGGATTGGGGAGTGTGCGGGGTCCCAAGCAACCTGGGTAAGGTCCGGGTCCTCAGAGCATTGCGAACTCATCAAAGTCTCTTCCTCAAGGGGAACAAATGAAGCTCCATTCTGCCCATTGATAACTACATTGGCGCCTGCACTATCTTGAATGGAAGGGTTATTCCTCAGAGCATCTCGACAGGGAGGAGAAACGGGGTTTCCTTTAACCCCAGAAGAAGCATCACACACTGAAACTGGACTGCCATTAATATTGACACTATCCACCATGGTGGTGTGAGCAACAGTCCCATGCTCTGGGAGGGGGGATCGATCTTTCTTCTCAGAAACCAGAGCTAACACGTCCCTACTTCTATCTTGCCTCATCTTTTTTTTTTGGTAAGTAGTTAAATGCATTAAAGTTTAAAGAAAATGTACAAAAAACTATGTTCTTAACCAAGTGTTTTACCGACTTGGGAAAAGAGACATAGAAACAAGGGAGCCCCCTAAACCTATGACAACAGTCATTAAAAGGTAAGGTTACAATAATATTCAATCATTGTAATAAAAAATCCAAACGGCCAAAGTGATTGGAGAATCACCATGCCTCTACAGATCATCATCACATCAGCATCATCAGCCCCTTCGGATCAACACCACTTCCAATCCAAAAATCCGCATCGCACATCACTCCGGCTTTAAGAGTATAAAAGGCACTCCGGCTACAAAATACCACTCCGGCCTCAAAAGATACTCCAGCTTCAAAATGACACTCCGGCCTCAAAAGGCACTCCGGGTTCGGAATGCCACTCTGGCCTCAACTTACGGAATCCACTCTGGCCATAGTGTGCAAAAGGCACTCCGGCTTCAACATGCCACTCCGGCCTCAAAAGGCACTCCGGCTTCAAAATGGCACTCCGGCCATAAAAGGCACTCCGGCCATAAAAGGCACTCCGGCTGTTTAGCTAGCATAAATCATACTGGCCTCCAAAGCCACAAGGCACTCCGGAATCATCATACGCATAGCCACTCCGGCTCTGCATCTCCAAGCCACTTCAAATCAACGCCACCTCAGCATTAATCAAATGGTTTGGGCAATCAAAACCTCTGGAGGCCCACCACTAGACCATCCAGGTCAATATATTGACCTGACGGAAAATCCTTATTCCATTTCAGCAGGACAATAAGGAGATTAAATATAATCGACTTCCTCTCAGGAGATAAGATGTCAATGTGAGGCTTAGAGGAAGGGGCAGTCACCAGTAGACGAAGGGTTTCAAAATAAGCACCCGAGGGGTTAATCAGGAGATCCTCCATCAACGGAAAGAGTGATCGGAACTTATCCTTTGTGGACTTAGTCACATCATTCCAACATAATTCAAAGAAATCAAGCAAAAAACCACGCTGGTCTTTGACGATGGATTTAAAGTAGGCCCGAGAATCATCCCCTCCAAGTAAGCACCGGAGGGCATAGTACATTGGATCATTGGCAATATCTTCAGCATTCCATTCCTCAGTGGACTGAGAAGAAACTTCATCATTAAGGTCACTATCAATGGCTTGATTTTCACTGTCAGGAAAAGCCTTGGCATCCATTGGCCTCTCTACTGAATCTAACCCAGCATGGTTAGCGCCATCCAGGGAGTATTTTTGAGCGATCCGAGAGATAGATTCGGGGGTAAAATCAAGATCTACCACCGTAAATGGACTCGATGCAAGAGGCTCAGGCGGGACATCAAGAGGCCCAGGAAGAGATCCAACATCCAGAGCACCCACAAGCGAGGCAGACTCACCCAACTCTAGGTAATCAGAGAAACTCTCCTCACCAGATTGATCATCAGAGGAACTCTCCTCGCCAGATTGGTCATCAGAGCTGGTCTCCTTAGAAGAAACCTTCTCACACAGATCGGGAGGATCGCCAACAGGCAGCAACCTGGGGGGCTGATTATCCACGTCATCCTCATGGGCACCCCCATCAACAGAAGTTTCATAGCCAGAGGAGTCAACCTCAGCTCTAATATCACAAGGGAGAACCTGGCCTTCTTGGGACAATTGATCCATGCTACCCTCCATTCCAGAGGAGGTGCCGTCAACTTCGTCAGGGCAGTGGGAGGCACCACCATCTACAACTAGAGTATCTTTAAAGCCCACTTCAGCCACTGCCATCTTAGATTCAGAATCTGCTGCAGTAGAGCAATGCACATGCCCCATTCTACTGGAAGAGTGAATTACATGGGCAGATCTGGCATCCTCCAGAACCTTGCATCCAGCAATCGATCAGATGGATGGACCACTAAGCCTACAGGACTCCCAGGTTCATAAGCGGGGGTCTGAGGGCAATTTGGTTGCTGATTTGGACTTTTGGCAACCCATTTCTTGCTGTTAAGAGGTTGAGAACTACGATGAGCTGGCTTAGAATGGTAAACAATCTCAACTTCCACAATCTTGTCAGAATCAACAGCACCAGTCAAGAGCCGAATTTTTTTAGGAAGAGGGTCGTCTTTACCCACCTCAATACAAATTCTGGCATGGTGCAGACGGTTCATCCTAGCAGTGCTAGGATCACATAGAATTGGTTTACCATTCCTACTTGCAATCCAGCTTAATCCTAAAGGGGTCCAAAATTCAATTGGTACATTGACCAGAGAAATCCACATACAGTAGGACTTGAAGGATGATGAATCCAGAGACATACCCGGTGACCACCTCTTGAGGAAAATGGAATTCCTCTTGATTTCCCAAGGGCCTTCAGCCAAGTAGGCCTCCATATGAGGGTCGGAGTCAAAAGTAAAGAAAAAGATGCCTTTTTCAGTCACAGCAACATGTCGCAGCCCAAATCTAGCCCATAATTTCCTGGCTATGGAATCCACCGCCAGGAAATGGGGTGGTTTGTTATGGAACATACCCACCAAAGTGGAACCCCACATGACGGCGCCCTGCTGCACGACTCCAGCCGGGGGAGCCAAAGGAGTGTCAAGCCCAGCCTCCGATGGAGGAGGAAAAAATTTGAGGGGAGAAAAGGAAAAATTACCGTTGCCCTTCACAACTTGTGACCAAGATTTAGCAGAAGACTGGACATAATCAGCAGTTACAGTCGTACCAGCAGAATGAATTGGCCAAAACAGACGATCACATGAGGCGATG
Organism: Nepenthes gracilis; assembly: GCA_033239525.1. Taxonomy (NCBI): domain Eukaryota; kingdom Viridiplantae; phylum Streptophyta; class Magnoliopsida; order Caryophyllales; family Nepenthaceae; genus Nepenthes; species Nepenthes gracilis. Next base: position 1,153,345 of record BSYO01000023.1, read on the forward strand.
GGACCAACTTGCGGAGAGCAAGAGGGAGCAGCCGATAATGGCGAGATGCAATTGACGCCACCTTTGTCTTGAGCAACTCGAGCCCATGATTTGGCAGAAGGCTGGACAAAGTCAGAGATTTTGGGTGCACTAGTAGTAGGGGCACTGTCAGAATCGCGAGCAACCCTAGAGCCCGGGCGAAGCGAACTACAACCAAAGACTCCGGAGCCTTCAGATTGAGAGCAGGTGTGAGCAGCCGGCACTGGCGAGATGCTCCTGATGACTCCCACAGCCTTTGTTTTCGCTAAGAAAATGGCATCGGGACCGGAAGCCTGGAGCAGGGGACCTTCGCGCAAAGGAGGGAAGGAGGAATTAGGGATGACATCCTTTTGGGAGGGAGCAGAGGGAGGACCAGGGGATATGGGCTCCTAGGGAGGACCGAGGGGGGTCCCCAGGATTCCGGCCATGGCTGGCGACGACCAGAGAGGGCAGTCAAATCGAATTTGAAATTGAAGCCCTAGAGAGAAGAGAGAGAATCTCTCTCTAGTCGAATTTTTTGAATGATCTCCAACTATCTCGCCTCATCTCCTTGTCAACCAACGGGCCATCATTCCCAAAGTCCTGAAGGGCTCCAAAAGAATTAGAGATAGGGGGAGGGGTGGGTTTTGGAACAGACGAAGAGAGGTCACCTGTACCAGGTCCCTTCTTTTCGAACTTTGAACTAGAAGGATTGGGCTTTGGGTTATCCCGAAGCTTACCCTTGGGTATGTATATCCCAGAAGGATTTTTCCTGAGAACATCAGGGCCTTTCTTTGGAGGCAGTTTATTCTGATTAAGTTTCCATTGGTAGTGAAAGGGGATGTCAGTGAATTCACAATCAGACTGCTCGGTACCCTTAGTATGCTGTCTAATAAACAAAGACCATCCTCCATGACTCTTTTTTTTTGGTAAGTAATTAATTGCATTAAATTAAAGTAAGATGTACAGGGAACTATGTTTTTTACCAAGTGTTTTGCCGACTTGGAAAAGAAACATAGAAAAAGACATTAATAAAATTATAGAAATATTCGATTACATTAAATGTAAAAAAATCCAACTGGACCTTGCAGACAAACCACTCCGTCCAGAAGACAATAAAGCACTCCAGAAGATTGCACTCCGGAAGCACGAGCAAAATCACTCCGTCCAGAGATAGCAAATTCACTCCGTCCAAGGTGAGACAAAACACTCCTTTTTTTTGGTAAGTATTTTGGATTAAAGGGAGAAAAAAATTACACAAACTATGCTTTATTTCTAAGTATTATGACTTAGAAATAAAGCATAAAATGTTAGGGCATACCCCGAGCAGCTGGTACATTATAAAATAACACACCAAAAAAAAAGTCCTCTAGGAGGACAACGATCAACAAAAACGACAAAATATGAAATCTGTCTAATGTTACACACGATCAGACAACTGATCAGCTATTCCAAAATCGGCTGAAGCAACTCAGCAACACAGATGCCAAACGTATCATCCAACGCAGCACAGACCTGCAGGAAGAGGCCAGCAAATTCACCTCACATGACCACTCCGGCCGCATCACACACATGGCCACTCCGGCTTTTAGCGTACAAAGGGCACTCCGGAAATGGCCACTCTGGCCTCAACACATGCAGGCAACTCCGGACTATAGAGTACAAAGGCACTCCGGATACATCAAACTCAAGGTCACTTCGGCCTTTTAGTGAAAAAGCACTCCGGTATCATCATTTGCATGGCCACACCGGAATCATCATACGCATGGCCACTCCGGCCTCATCACACGCGAGCCACTCCGGCCTTTTAGTGTGCAGAAGCCACTCCGTCCTGACCACACTATGGCCACTCCGTCCATAATGAATACAAAAAGTAGTCCGGCATCTTTGAGGCCACTCCGTCCAGTTTATACTAAAGGCACTCCGGCCTCAAAATATACAAGGCACTCCGCCAAAGCCAGCTCCGGCCTCATAGCCATACACTCCGGCCTTTAAGTGCATAAAAGGAACTCTGGATTCATCTTGCCAAGGCCACTCTGGCCTTTTAGAGAAAAGGCACTCCGGCCAATTAGCGAAAACAAGGAGAATTCCTTTGAAAAGGAACAACTCAACCAACCCACACCCAATCCAAAGAGTTGCGAGTTTTCATGTCCGAGAAATCCGATTTTTCTTGGAAGCGACTTTACGCCGTCTCTAGACTTGTCTTCAGAGCCGGGTTCTTGATCGGGATCTTAAAAGCCTTACCATGTAGACCAGCCAAAAATTCAAACGATTCTGATTTTGGATAACCGAAAACTCATTGCCGTTTTCAGCAAGGAAGCCAGGAATCCAAAAAACTACCTTCTCTTCCTCGGGAGAGAATGAGGCACTATGGGCCTGAGAGGTGTCAGCCGTCACTACTAATTGGAAAACAATCAAATAAGCATCAGGGGGAAACCCTTTATCTGCCGCAGCCAACGGAAAGGCAGAGAGAAACTTACAATTGTTCTCAACATTTACATCCTGCCAGCACCTGTTCAGGAAATCCATCACAAGGTTCCTATGCTCAGGAAGGGTGGCTTTAAATAGTTGACGAGAGCCATCTGAGTCCAGGAGCTGCTGGAGAGCCATAAGCAACGGATCCTTCTCAATTGACAATGGATCCTCATCCAAATAGCTAGCATCCCGAAACAGAATAGGATCCGATCGACGGCCCGGATCCGTGTCCGATGAGACTACCATCCAGAGCATCCTTCTTGTTCACAGTGCTAGGCACTGCTTGAACTTCTGAACAGCCATCCAGGGAGTATTTTTGAATGATCCGAGAGATAGATTCGGGGGTAAAATCAGGATCTACCACCGCAATTGGACCCGAAGCATGAGGAGCAGGCGAGTCGGCAAGGGGCCCAGGAAAAGAGCCAACAGCCGAAGCACCCTCAAGCGGGCCAGACCCACCCAACTCAGGGCAATCAGAGGAACTCTCCTCACCAGATTGGTCAGCACTGCTAGTCTCCTCAGAAGAATCTGTCTCACACAGAACAAGAGGAACAGCATCAGCAGGCAACAACTTGGGGGGCGAAAATGAGGTCATCAATCCAGCCACCTCACTCCATAAAAGAAAAAACACTCACTCCGTCCAAGGGCGAAAAACAGCACTCCGAAAAAAACTCCGAAAAAATGCACTCTAGAGGCGCGAGCAAAATCACTCCGTCCAAAGAGAGCAAATTTCACTCCGTCCAAGGTGAGACAAACACTCCGTCCAAGGCGACAAAAAAAACACTCCAGAAAAAGTACAAATTCACACCGGAATCACTAATAAAGACGCTCCATCCAAAATGAGGTAAAACTCCAGCCACCTCACCCCAGCTAATCCACTTCGTCCAAGGAGTCTAAAAAAACTCCTGCACAAATCCACTCGGGAAGCTTTAACAATGATGCTCCGTTCAAAATGGGATGAACAAACCAGCCTTTTTTTTTTTTCTTTTGAGGAGAAAGCACTCTAAGATGAGAAAAAAAACACTCCGGATTTCGGAATCCTCAACAGTTCCGGAGTCAATCCAACAGCTCCGGATACAAAATACTTTGCCATGTAGCGGAAAACAGCACCAGCAAAAGGAACTCCGAAAATCAGAGTTTTCAAAGGCAAAGTCAAAATGTTTTTTTTTTTTTTTAGGAGAAAACACTCAATCCTTCATGACTCCCCTTCTCTCTTCTGGTATTGTAAAAAATAGGGGTCGAAAATGTTCGAGAAACAAAAGAAAATCTTTTTTTTTTGTTAAGTAATTAATTGCATTAAAATTTAAATAAAATATACAATTAGTTATGTTCTTTACCAAGTGTTTTGCCGACTTGGAAAAAGAAACATAGAAACAGGGAGACCCCTAAACCATGATGAAAATCATTAATAACAAGATTACACTATCGAAATTGGCATTGGAAACGCAAAACCAACTCAACATTTGAGTCGCACTCCGAAAACCGCAAATGAATTACAAGACGAGAGAGGCAATCTCAATTCAACTAAGTCCACACCACACACAAGGCCGCTCCAGCCTTAAAGTGAAACAAGGCCAATCCACCCTTTAAGAGGACAAAGGAACTCCGTCCAAAGAGGGCACAAACACTCCGGCCTCCCAGAATCACAAGGCCACTCCGCCCTTTAAGAGGACAAAGGAACTCTGTCCAAAGTCACCCATCCAAAGTCACTTCGTCCAAAGAGGGCACAAACACTCCGGCCTCCCAGAATCACAAGGCCACTTTGGGAAGAAGGGAGCAACGAGCCACCTTGGTTTTTTTTTTTTTATAACAACGGCCAAGCCAACTCCGAATTCAAAACCTTAAGCACTGGGCCCTCATCGCAAAAGGCCACTCTGGTCAGAAAGTGAACAAAATACACTCCGGACCTTACAACAAAGCCACTTCGTCCAAAAGAGAGGCAGACCGGCCTGATAACACTCAAGGCCTCTCCAGTCATTGAGCGTTAAAGGCCACTCTTACTTGCTTACCAAAAAAAAAAAGTTAAAGGCCACTTCGGCCTTTAAGAGAACAAAAAGACAATCCGGATATAAGAACGCACTCCGGATAATAGAACAAAGCCACTCCGTCCAAGGTGAGCCAAAAACACTCCGGCTACTTTGCCCTTTAAGAGGACAAAGGTACTCCGGATATATCAATAATGCCACTCCGTCCAAAGTGAGCAAAAACAACCCCACTGCAAATCACTTAGATTTACAGGGCTTAATCCTACTTTGAGTTTTTTTCTTAGCCCATTCAAAGCTACCAATGGAGCTTGAAGAAACCGGCTCCCCAAAGTTTGAACCAACCAGGGAGTATTTTTTTAAAATACGAGAGATAGGGCTAGGCGTGAGATCCGGATTGATAACAGACGTAGGCTCCATCTTCGAAGTCATTCCATCAGATGGAGGAATCGACAGGTCGTGGTTCTCAATATCTGCACCAGGATTGGGCAGGATATCAATCGAAGACAAAGGATCGTCAAGAGGAACCACTCCAAGAGCTTCTCTAGGAGGGGCAAAAGGGGAAGAAGCCAATTTGGGGCCATCATCCACAGGGCCGCCCTCAGGAGCCAAGTTTACTAGATTGGATCTACGAAACTTAATCAGATGACAAATATCACTGCAAGGGGCCAACATCCTGCAGCGAGGAGCACTACTGAGAGCCTCAGCTGACAAGATCTCAGGAGCAAACCGCTCCATCTTAAAGAACGGAGCCTGATCCAGAGCCTTGAAGGGGGTCGCATCTGAAGACTGATCAATAGAGTCAACTATAGGAAACTCATCTACATCTGGAGGAGGGATACCCAGCCCACAATTTGGCGAATCAGCATTAGAGACAGGGGGCACATTTGACTCCAACTGATCCAAATCATATGACGGATAATCCAGATTTTGATGTGCCCCTCCAGGATCCACAAGAGCACAATAAGAGTTGTCACCATCATTGACAGGGCAGTGAGAAGCACCACCATCTTCAACTTGGGAACCTTTAAGGCCCACTTCAGCCTCTGTCGGCTCAGAATCAGAATCAGCTGCATCAGAGCAAAGCACACGCCCCATTCCACTGAAAGAGGGAATTACATGAGCAGAGCTGGATTCCTTCAAAGCCTCAGCATCAAACATTAGATCAGGTGGATGGACCACCAAGCCAACATGACTCCCAGGTTCATGAGCGGGGGCCTGAGGGAAATTTGGTTGCTGTTGCAGACTTCTGGAAACCCGATTCTGGCTATTAAGATGTTGAGAAATACGATGAGCAGGCTTAGAGTGGTAAACAATCTCAACATCCACAATCTTGGCAGATTCCGCAGCACCAGTCAAGAGTCAAATTTTTTCAGGAAGAGGATTGTCCCTACCCACCTCAATACAAATTCTAGCATGATGCAGGCGGGTCATCCTAGCAGTGCTAGGATCACATTGAATTTGTTTACCAATCCTACTTGTGATCCAGCTTAAACCTAATGGGGTCCAATATTCAATAGGTACATTGACCAGAGAAATCCACATAGGGAAGGACGTGAGGGATGATGAATCCAGAGACATACCCAGTGACCATTGCTTGAGGAAAATGGGATTCCTCTTGATTTCCCATGGGCCTTTTGCCAAGCAAGCCTCCATGTGAGAGTCAGAGTCAAAGCTAAAGAAAAAGATGCCCTTCTCGGTCACAGCAACATGTCACAGCCCAAATTTTTTGGGTTATGGAATCCACCGCCTGAAAATGGGGCAGTTTGTCATGGAACAAACCCACCAGAGTGGAGCCCCACATAACGGCACCCTGCTGCAAACTTCAGCCGAGGGAGCCAAAGGGGTGTCGAGGCCAACCTCAGAAGGAGGAGGAAAAATTTTGAGGGGAGCGAAGGAAATATTACCCTTGTCCATCACAACTCGAGATCAGGATTTGGCAAGGGGCTGGACAAAATCAGAACTTGCGGGCAAACCAGAAGAATGGGAAGAGTTTGGGAAGACCTTCACCGACCCAGGAAGCGGCTCCGAATATGCAGTCATAATAGCGGAGGCCAATTGGCAGTCCACTGACGCTGAATCCTGAGAGCGAGAATCCAAAGAACCTAATCAAATCGGGCGGTCGCAAGAGGCGACGGAACCAACATGTGGAGAGCAAGAGGGGGCATCCGTTAATGGCGAGATGAAAAAGACGCCACCTTCAGCCCTAGCTTTGGCCAAGAAATCAGCATCGGGCCCCGAGGAAGGAAGCTGAGAGTCTTCGCGTAGAGGAGGGAAGGTGGTGGGAGAAGGATCCAAACAGAGAGCACGACTCTGGAAAGAGGAGTGTTCGTGAGAAAGCTCCTTCGACGAGGACAAAACTATCAGCTTATCGGAAGGAAAGGGGGGCGAGAGAGGATCCGAGGCCAGGAGAGGGCTCGAAGGAACATCCAAGAGGCCGGCAATGGCCGGCGCAGCCGCCGCCAGAGCCGGGAGAGTGGCAGATTTGAATTTGAATATCTAGAGAGAAGAGAGAAAATCTCTCTCTAACACTGTCTACAGTGTCATCACTAAGAAACAAAAGAAAATCCCCGGGGTCTAAAAGTTCTTCCCCTCTTTCGCCTTCAACCCATGATTAATATAGCATGTTGGAATGTGAGGGGACTAAATGGGTTGGTTAAAGCCCATGAAGTCCGTAACCTCATCAGCCTTCCACAGTGTAATATTGTGGGTTTGGTTGAAACTAAGGTAGCTAAGAGGAACTCTGCTTCCATCTCAGCTAGGATTAGACCTCATTGGATGTAGAACATGAACTACTTTGAATCTTCTCTTGGGCAAATTTGGGTTGGCTGGGACCCCATCAAGGTGGCGGTGAAAATTCTCTCTTCAAAAGATCAGGTTATCCACACCAATATCCTGTTTCTTAAGGAAAACTTCCACTGCATCCTGTCTTTTATTTACGGTGCTAACTCGGAAAGCCTCCGTAGGCTCCTTTGGGAGAGCCTTAGAAATATGTCTACCCTCCCGGGTGACCTCCCTTGGGCTGCTCTCGGTGATTTCAATGCTATCAATTCTCCGTCTAAGACCCTTGGAGGTATTTGGCACCAAAAAAGCTTTGTAGACCATGATAAATGCCTCACAGACTGTGATCTTGAGGATGTGTGCCACGAAGGTATGCATTACACCTGAAATGAAGGTCAGGACCCACCTAATCGCATTTTCAGGAAGTTAGATAGCGTCGTTGCAAATGGACAATGGCTGGATCATTTTAGAAGGGCCAAAGCACTTTTCCCCCCTCCCAGATTGTCAGACCACTCCCCTTGCATTCTTCTCCCCTCTGATAGGTCAATAAGAAAACATGGGATGTTTCGATTTAATAATTTCCTTAACAAATCCCCAAAATTTCACCATGTGGTTAAGGTTGCTTGGGAGGACGAGATCAATGGCACACCAATGTTTCGGCTGGTGTCCAAATTCAAAAAGGCAAAGTATGCTCTCAAAACTCTAAATGTCCTCGAAGGTGATGTTCATGATGAAGTTTTACGAACTAGGAAAAACTTAGAGGATATCCAAGGTAAGACACCTTCTCCTCTTGGATATTGTCATGAGGAACATTCCAGTAGGGCTACTTATCACTCTGCTATGACAAAGGAGGCTGACCTTATTCAACAAAAAGCTAAGACAAAATGGCTTAAAGAGGGAAACCAATGCACGAAATTCTTTTTCAAGACTGTAAATGGAAACAACAATAGAAATAGAATTATCTCCCTCCTCGATGAGTCTGGGAACCCAACTGTTGGGATTGAGGCTATTAAAAATTTGGTACTTGATCACTTCAAGAAGGCTGTCGGATCTGGCCGTATCCATGGTTCGGTGGACGCCTCCCGGATTTGGCCTTTCATCCTCCACACTATTCTGGACTTTCTAACTGGCACACTCACTGGTCCGGTTAGTGAGGAGGAGATTCGCAAGGCGATTTTCTCTATTGGTGATGATAGAGCCCCTGGTCCTGATGGATTCACCTCCAAATTTTTTAAGGATTCCTGGGAGGTCATTGGTCAGTCTGTTTGTGAAGCTATTTGTGATTTCTTCAATCATAGAAAACTCCTCAAACAACTGAACACTACTATTATCAGCCTTATCCCAAAGGTGCAATCCCCGCGTGTAGTTTCCAACTACCGGCCCATATTCTGCTGCAATGTCATTTATAAAGCAATCTCAAAGATCATTACAAACCAGATAAAGATGACTTTACCTTATCTTGTCAACAAGTGCCAAACGGCCTTTGTTGTTGGGCGTCAAATAAGTGACAACATCCTTCTGGCCCAGGAGTTTCTTCATTAGGGCTGGTTTGGAAGGCTGGTTTTGTTTCTTGCTCTCATGCTTCAGAAATGGACTGTTGTCTCGCCCATGGCCGATCTTGCCTCTTGCTTTAGGGTTGGCCGTTTTCATGCTTTGGCCATTGGAAAAAAAATGGCTGGGGTCTGTTTTTTTAGGCCGATTTCAAATTCAACATGCAAAAAAGGCTGGTTTCGAGTCTTTCCATACATCAGGGCCGATTTCATTTTTTATGCAAAGGTGGCAGGTTTCGCTGTGCATTGGGCCGACTTCGATTCATTCCATACATAAGTGCCGGTTTCGTTTTGTCCAAAGGGGGCCAATTTCGTTGTTCTTCACGCATTGGGGCCGGTTTCGTTTTTGATGCATGAGGCTGGCTTGGAAGGCCGTTTCTGATTCTTGCTTTCATGCTTCAAAAAAGGACCGTTGTCTCGCTTATGGCCAATCTTGCCTCTTGCTTCAAGGTTGGCCGCTTTCATGCTTTTTGGCTGGTTCAACTTCATTGTGCAATGGAGGCCGGTTTTGATATTCATCTTGCATTGGGACCGGCTTTGATATCTTGCATGCTGAGTATCTTGTTGTACTAACTGCTCAAGATATGCCCTAGCACTTTATGCATTATCTCCAGGTCAAAATACTTGGAATTAATGCATAGTCTGTGTAATTTTTTCTCCCATTAATCCAAAATACTTACCAAAAAAAAAGATATCTTGCATGCGGGCTGGTTTCAGGATAGGCCGATTTAGATCTTTGCTCTTGGCTAATTTAGATCCTTGCTTCATGGAAGGCCATTTTCATGCTTAAGGCGTTTTACATATCATATTTTTTAGCTGATTCTAAAATCAGAGGCCTTTATCAAAATCAAGGTCGGTTTAGATCTTCACCTCACAAGGCTGAATGGGATCCATCCTCACAATGGGCAGTTTGAATTTCAACGGTCATGGCCGGTTGGGATTTATCTTCACAGTGGCCAGTTTGAACTTCATCCTTCATTGACGGATTGGTTTGGGCTTCTGGGTGATTGGGATCTGATGCTGTTGCCCCTTGCTTCTGCTGTGATCAACATTGTGGCGCTGGGTCCATGTGGATTCGGACTCGATGCCAGTGCTATAATCCTGAGGCGAGGGGTGGAGTCACAGAGTTATGTTAAGTAGGTTGGAAACGCCTTGTTGGATTAAACTGCTGTCATTTTGGATGCTATTGCTGTTTTCATACCTCTAGATTGTGTATGTTGGGTATTTGGGTTTGATGATCCTCCCGACTGAGTTTCATATGCAGTCCTGGTTGGAGTGAATTGTCTCTTGCTCTAGTGGTGCTTTTGCCTCAAGGTGCTGATGTGTATCTGGTTCAGGTTCTGGGGGCTGCTGTGTGTTTGGCCTTTTACTTTGCCTCTATTGATTGCCCATGTGGGCTTTTACCCTGAAAGTTTTTGCTACTGAGGGTTGCCCGTTAGAGGTGTGGGTGAGTGTTTTTAGTATGATGTCGAGGAAGTTTCTTGGCCCGGTGGTTGTATGTCCTGGTGTAGTGCTGAATGAAAATTGTTGCTGTCGGCATCCCTCTGCACTGCTCTCTAAGGTGTTGCTTGCAATGTGGCCTTGCGTGCTGCATTTTTCTGAGGCTAGAGGCTAGAGTTTGGTGTTGCTTTGCTAAGGATTGCATCAGTTGAAATGCATCTGCCCGAGGTCCAGTTTGGATGTGGGTGCTTTGTATGTTGCATTTGACTGAGTAGGTGTTGCTGGATATTCTAGTAGGTCACCTGTGATCATGCCCCCGGCTGTTAATATGCAATGCTCAAAGCTGCCAATTGAGTTATGGGTGCTACTTCTGGCTTTGCATTGAGGAATTGTATGTTGCATTGGGAAAATCATTTCCGGGTTGCACTGGGCGCGGAACTTGTGTATTGATCTGATGAAGTGCGTTGCTTTCTGGTGAGGTGGTGCAAATGTTGCGGTACAACTTGATGGTTGCTGCACTGGTGTGGGATATTATGATGTACCGATGGTTGCCTGTAAAGAGGATGTGTTAACTGCAATAGCCTGAGGTTGGCATTGAGCTTGTGGTCTGTTATATCTGTAGACCATGGTTATTTACTGGTGCATGCTGGTCCTGCTGGGCGTGTGTTGCCGCAACATTGCTGGTGGCCAGTGCCTAGTATGTTGCAGATTACTTCGGGATAAGCTGGGGTTGAGGCGCAAAGGAATGATTCAATCAGATGGACTGCTGATCCCAAAGGAATCTTTTCCACCCGATCAGCTTACCGCATTTTCCAAGGAACCGCGGCCAAATGTAAGTGGTCATTTATCGTATGGGGTCCATCTCATATTCCCTCTCATGCATTCATATTATGGCTTTCCATCTTAGGCAAGCTGTCCACGCTCTATAGAATGGGGAGATTTGTGAATCTAGCCAACTTTTGCATCCTATGCAAGAATTCTGGAGAAACTCATGACCATCTGTTTTTTGTGTGTCCCTTCTCCAGTGAGGTCTGGAGCACTCTATGTCATCAGGTTGGGATAACCTGGCCATTCTAGGAATGGAAGAGAAATATTGAGTGGGTTTCCTGTAGTTGGAAAGGCAAGAATGCCATGTCACTCTCTTTTAGGCTCACTCTTGCTGCTGCAGTTTACTTCATATGGCAAGAACGAAACCGAAGAACTTTTGACGATGCCAATGGAAGGACCCCTACCCATATTGCTAACCTCATAATTGAAGCCGTTCGGAGGAAATTAGAAATAAGTATCAAGGGTGATGATTGCTGCACCAGGAACGTTATTATGCGATGGAGCTTATCGTTTGATGCTGCAGAGTAAAAAGATGGGTTTGATCTGGCTCTGTTGTGGAAAGTGCTGAAGTGTTTTTTAAAAAACAAAAGACGGAGTGCTCTTTACAGACAGAGTGCCTGTAAAGACGGAGTGCTTTAGCCGGAGTAAACTCCAAGTCAAAATACTTGGAGATAAAACATAGATTTTGTAACTTTTTTTTCTCCCTTTAATCCAAAATACTTATTTACCAAAAAAAAAACAAAGCTTTAGCCGGAGTCATTTGGATGGAGCGCCTCTTGTTTGAAAAGGCGAAGTGATTCTTAAATGCCGGAGTGCCTTCTTTTTTGTCTCATTGGAAGGAACGTTTTTTTTTCTCACTTTGGACGGAGTGATTTTGCGTGGCTTTCCGGAGTACATGTGGTTCCTTTATCAGGAGTGCTTTCTTGTCTCATTGGACGGAGTGGCTTAGCCGAAGTGACTTTCCTGTATTTGGACAGAGTGCCTTGTTTTCATACTTCCGGAGTGTATCTATCCGGAATGCCTTCTTGTCTCCTAGGACGGAGTGGCTTGGTAGCAAGTTCCGGTGTTTTTTCTCTCTCAAAAATATATATTAGTGAGGTGGCTGGACTGTTTTTTCTCATTTTGGACGGTGCCTCTTTGTTAGTGTTCCGGAGTGCATTTGTCCTTTTCCGAAATGCTCTCTTTGTCTCCTTGGACGGAGTTTTTTCTCACTCTAGACAGAGTGAGTTATCACTTTGGACGGAGTGTTTTTGCTCATGCTTCCGTAGTGCATGTGTTTCCTTTATCCGGAGTGTTTTTTTGTCTCCTTGGACGGAGTGGCTTAGCCGGAGTGTTATTCCTCTCTTTGGACGGAGTACTTTTCTTCGTTTTTCCGGAGTGCATTTGTCTTTTAGCCGGAGTACCTTCTTGGCTACTAGGACGGAGTGGATTGGCTGCAAGGTCCGGATGGGTTTTTCCTTTACAGTAATCAAATATTATTGTAATCTTTTTTATTATTAACTTTTGTCATGGGTTTAGGGGTCACCCCTATTTCTATGTTTCGTTTTTCAAGTCGGCAAAACACTTGGTAAAAAACATAGTTCTTTGTACATTTTACTTTAATTTAATACAATTAATTACTTACCAAAAAAAAGGGGGGGTCGAAGCGCAGGTGGGATGTGGATTGTGTGTTGCAAATTTTTGGGATGGGATTAAAGTGCCCTCTGACTGGTATCTGGAGCCCCTGCCTTCGGCTGAAATTAGAATGATTAGATCATTCAAGTTGAACTGGGGGTTTCTGCTATATTGCCAATGTCTGCATAACTTTTGGCAGCTCCCTTGTTTCAAAAATCTGTTCGTGGATTACATTTTCGTGGTGGGGTTTTCAGCTTGTCATGTTACTTGAGTAATGTATGCGGTAGCACTAACTTTGATGCTCTGGCCGTTTTTTTTTTTTTGTTCATTTAAATCTTTATATGTTCCCTTGTTGTGGACGCTGTCATTCTCTTGTGTCGATTGATGGCGTTGAAGGATATACTTCAATTTTTCGCCATCTTTTTTTACCTTATTTTGGTTTTGTATTTAGGATCACGCTACTCGGGGTAAGCCCTAGCGTCCTTGTTCTAAACCCAAGTCGGAATAACACTTGGTGATAGAACATTGTATCTATATATTTTCTTTTTATATATAAAATTTACTTACTTACCAAAAAAAATAGATTGTTCTAGTTCCTTAGGGGTTTTTCTATAGTGTGTCGATTTTTTTGGCCGGATTTCATATGGCAGTTGTAGTCGATTCTCACCTAGAAGTTGGAGTAGCATTTTTTTCTCTCGGTTCATGATTAGGTTCATGGTGGTGCTCGGGGAATTCCCTAACTCATTGTTCTACCTTTAAGTCGGCAAAACACTTGGAGCTAGAACAGCGCTTTGTAAATATGTTTACTTTAAATTCTAATTTACTTACTTATGAAGTATCATCTTGGTCATGATCCTCCCAGATGTACTATGAAGATTGATCTTATGAAAGTTTATGACTCCGTCTACTGGGACTTCATTATCATTATTCTGTCCTTAATGAAATTTTCTCCTCAAATGGTTAAATGGATAAGGCAATGTATAACCACTCCTTCGTACTCTGTGAATATTAATGGAGTAACTAACCAAAAAAAACAAATATTAATGGAGAAGCGGTCGGGTTCTTCAAGGGGGCAAAGGCCTTTGTCAAGGCGATCCTACCTCTCTATACTTATTTGTTCTTGTTATGGAGGTGCTAATCTACTTTTCAAATTTCTTTTGAACTTTGAACTGTGTCTCTTGGTTGGCTCTCGCCGCCATCAGCGCCGGGCATGACCAGCCCCCTGTTGTCTCCGATGACTCCCCCCAAGGCGTCCTTTCCTTCTCCGTCCCCCAAGGCTTCTTCGTCGGTGACCGTTCCATCTTCAGCCTCATCACCCGCTCCCTCCTTCCCTCCTTTGCAGTGGGGCCCCCTGCTGCCGTCCCATGGGCCTGATGCTTCTTTCCCTGAGGGTCCGAAGCCGTCTCCCTCCCCCATCGTTGCGGACGGTCTGGAGCTTCTGTCTTCAAATTCTGAAGCTGATACTATTGCTGCAAATCTGACCCACCTGCATTCGTCTTCTAGTGAAGCCTTGACTGAAACTGATGCTGATAGTGGGCTTGTGCCCATCTCTTCGCAAACCAATTCAGGTGCGGCTCCTTCTCTGCCCCAGTCGTCACGGGTGGATATTGTCCAGAACAATGCAATTAGTCTCTGTTCTTCTCTAAAATTTTATCCCCCTTAATCTATTGAAGGGGATGTTGTCTCCATATCCCCTCCTGCTGAGTCATTTAGCAAAGCTGGGATCTCTGGGGCGCTACACTAGTGGGCTATTTTCTTGATACTCCACTACACTTCATGGGGGTGAACAATATTGCCCGCAAAATTTGAGCCAGATTTGGGATTAGCCATGTTGCTGGAAACGACAATGGCTTCTTCTTCTTTCGTTTTGCATCAGAAAAACAATTAAACCTATGTTTGTCTAAAGGCCCCTAGGCTTTTGGGAAAAAATCCATTTACCTTAAACGGTGGCTGCCGGGGATGGAGCTGTCAAAGGACTCCCACCAAACGTTTCCAGTTTGGATTACCCTGTTCAACGTCCCGATTGAATACTGGACCAGCTTGGGTCTAAACTGGATTGCTAGTGGAGTGGGTAAACCCCTTCATCATGACCTGAGCACTGCTCGTATGGATCGAGTGCATTTCGCAAGGATATGTGTTGAGGTGAGTAAAAATGCTCCTCTCCCAACAAAAATCAAGGTTAAAGCTAATGATAATGATTTGGCCATGGTTGTCGATGTTGTGGTTGATTACCAGTGGAGGCCGGGGCATAAGGTAAATGGTCGATCAACTACCCAAAAAAGCTCCAACAAGGTTACACTTGCTCATCAGGATGTTGCCCCTCTGAACCTGACCCCTGACTACTCCTCGGAAGGTAAAGGGCCGTTTTCCTATATGGAAGGTCTCAATGCTGTCGACAACCCTCAGTGTGTGAATCTTGGGAATGTTGAAAGTTTTTCCCTTGAACTAGAGGCTTCTGATGCCAAGCATAAGGTGCCTATGGAGAGGGCGCTGCCTCCTGAGTTAGCTAAGGAGGGTCCTGTGGATAAGAGTTCTAAGAACTCAGCTGTGCAGCAAGCAGGTGCAATTGATTGCAAGGCCGTAATAAGGCCTGGAGTTGCTGGCGAACTAAAGGATATTGTCCAGAGGCCGGAGCTGCTTGTGAGGGCTGATGAGGAAATTGGTTTTATTTCAGAACATCTGCTAGACAAGATGGGGCCGAATTCCCAGTTTCTTCCTTCTGATGTTATGCTGTCTCCGCCTGATCTGGATGGCAGCTGTTCAAACTCGACTACTGAAAGCAGGAATGGTGAGCAAGGGTCTTGGGAATCCATGGCCTCTGTGGCAACAATCCCCAGTCATGATTCCCAAACTTGTTCGATAGCTTTTGTTGATGTGGTGCACCGGGGGCTTATGCCTTCTGATGCTGATCTGCCTAGTAGATGCGCTGCCCCATTGCCAATCTCAGAGGTAGACCGGTTAGCAGCCCTTGGCTCATCACCCAGGGCGGCTAAGTACTCTGGCCCTTCCCCATACGCCATTCAGCCAAGGGTGTGTTCTAGTATTGGCGAATTGAGGAGGAATATTGTCGTGATGCGTTCACAATTCAAGGCTGTCAGATCTCGCTCCGCTTCACCCCCCCTTCCAGTGACTCGACCCCTGATTCTGGGAGTGGGGTTTTAAAAAACTTTCAGCGATCTAAAAGGCGAAAAAAGAAGTGTCCGTCTAATCCATAGTATTTAGGGGACTTGGATATGAAGGCTACTGCTGCTGTAGGGATGTAGTTGGCCTGTTGGTGTTTTTGATCTGTTTTCTTTCTGGGCGTGGTGCCTGTAGTTGTTCATGGAGTTTCCTTGGTTGTGGGCTCTGCTGTTTCCTTGGGATCTGCTGGTTAAATTGCTGATAGGTGCTAAGTGAGGTATAGCCTTGCTAGTTGCTGCACAGTTGCTGAAAGGTTCTAGACTGTGCCCTGCTGATGGTTGCTGTTGCTGGAAATGCCGAAGCTGGTTCCTTGGACCTTGCTGATGCTGGTGTGCAGCTGCTCCTGAAGTTGGTGGCTATGCTGCTTGTCTAGTATGTGGTGCTGGACTGAAATGCAGTTGGTGCTGGTGTCAGCTCTGTGTTATTGCGCATTGGCACTGTTGCATAGCTGTTGGCCCGGGGGTTGAAGATGCACCTGGTGTTTTGGCTGGTTGCGGCAGTGTAGTAGTTTTTTCTTTGCAGGAGTGTGATGCTGCTGTCGGAAGTTACTGCTGGGAGATGGGGCTCTGTTTGTGATTACCTTTTGCTGTGATTAGCTTTTGCGAAACTGGGTCCCTGAATGAACTGCCAGAATGAGCTGATGAGGATTCCCGTGCTGTTCCAGTTGATCACGCACTGTTTATCCCTCCCCTGATGCTTTGTTCTTCCGGGAGAGATCCTTGACGTGGTTTTCCCACTCTTTGATGTTGCGGAGCCATTGAAGACAGTTTGTGAGGCCGGTTTGCTGATATGGAGGATCGTCTGTTCTCCCAACTTGATTGAACCTTAATCCTGCAGAGGAGCCTTGCTATTCAAAACCTCCTGCTAATGCCAAGGTGGTTTGATAGAGATAACAGTTCCGCATTGGACCGTCCAGGATGACGTTCAAATCAGCCTGCTGTTGCTGATACTACTGATCCCTACCTTTGCTGTGTGGTGGTGGTATGGTGCATGCTTGAATTTAATCTGACAGCCTTATGTTACTGGTCATATGATGCATGCATGCTTCAATGTGCCGTTGAAGATTTGTCTGATATCCAAATGTCAAATAATTTTGAAAGCTCAAAATCCAACATTAGACAATTTTGTTAGTTGTGTTAAAATCTACTTTTTTTGGTAAGTTGTTGTGCTGAGCGCAACCATACCAGCGCTAATGCACCGGATCCTAAGAGTTGTGTTAAAATCTAAAAATCTGAATAGTCAAAATTTTTTAAATATCAAATATGATGAAGATAGAAAAATTATAAAACTAAAATATACAAAACTGTGAATTAAAGACCAATAGGCCAATCTTGAGAAAGGATTACATATACTTCCATAACCTCAAATCAATTTCTTTTGACACCCATATGAATAGTTGTAATCCTTAAATATATCTAATATATTAAAATATTTGAATATATTATTTTTGTTTAATTTCTTATAATGATTAAATATATATATCAAAGATGGATTCTATAACAAATTATTAAACTTATTCTCTCTATTTAAAAAAGTACAGATTAAAAATTTTCAACCTATAGAAAAGTACAAACTCATATAGTAAGAAAATAAAATCTAGTTTGAAATACTAACATGGAATACTATATGTGAAGCCAAATGCACAATTTTTATAAATTTTTGTTCACGGATATTTTTCACATATTATTTTAAAATATTCACTTAATTATGTAAAAAAAAAAAAGACAAATCATTTAAATCTTCAATAAAGTCAAACAAAATATCAAAATAATCATTTAAAATTATATGTATACAATAATATTTAAAATAGGAATGTCAAAGATAGTATGCATATACAGTAAAACAAAATATATATAAAAAAAATCTACGGATTCTAGAATAGATAAAAGAATAGGTTTAAAAATAGCTACGTTTGATTTTTAATCTAATAGATCTGACACAATATTATAATTATGAGTAATTAAATTAATATAATCAAGATTAGGTTTAAGGATATGTGAAAACCTAGCATTGCAAGCCAAAAGAGGAATTGGGAGGCCGACGCCCGAGTGGCGCCCAAGGAAGAATCGTCGTGCCTGGGGGTGCAGGTTAGCAGAATCGAATGCCTGAAGAGCGCTCAATGGGTGCTCAATCGTGGCCCTTTGGGTGTGCTAGCGCTCGACCAGCGCTCGAACGCTAGAGAGAGAGGGGTGTGCTAGCGCTCGACCAGTCCAATTATAAAAGCGCATTTGAGATTTTACGCATTATTTTCAACGGTCCAGAGAGCGAGTAGAGAGAGAGATCTCAAAGGAGAAAAGAAAGGAAGAGAGGAAGAGGAGATCAAGGCTACCGAATTCGAATCTGGCCTCGAGCTAGTTAGAAAGGTTGTATATCGGGTCAAGGTAAGTGCACTCATACCCTCATCTTTCGTTTTTTTGCACTTTTATTTCGTTTTCTTTTGGTATCCTCATTTCGATACCCGGTTAAATTTATATTTTATGGAACCCATGACTTAAGTATGTATATATGTTGATTTGATGTCTGTTTTTTTTAGTTTTGATTGGTTTTTAAACTTGAAACTTTAACCCTGTGCCCCAAACAAATTTACCCATTATTTTCTAGAATTTTTGTATAAATTAGCTCTAGAAAATCATTACCCATCCTTTCAACATGCTAATTTATCAATTGGGAGTTTGATTTATGAGATTTGTGCGGTTTTCGCACTTGGAAAACCCTAACCCGTGCCCCCTTCGATTTTGTCCGATTCCCTTGTAAATTATACATGATTTGGCTTTAAAAATTCAAAACCCTAACTTTATTGACGCGAGTACTCCGAATATTTGATATTTGTTTATATATATTTTGTATATATTATTTTATGGATTTTAAAAATATTATCGGATATAAATTGACATATTTGTCAATATATACGGTATATATGTTATCTTGTATATACTTCAGAAATTATGTTTTTTTTTTTTGGTAAGTGATGAAATTACATTAAAATAAAAAATTACAAGCCTATGTTCTATTCCAAGTGTTTTGCCAACTTGGAATAAAAACATAGAAGTAAGGGAAACCCTAGAACTGGCCCAAGTGCCATGATACATATCATGAAAACAAAAACAAAATACAACGGAATTTTTCCATCTGAAGCATGAAAACAGGAAAAATAGACACCGACTTCAGGAGCTACTGCCCATCAACATCAGCAAGCCTCCAAGAACCAGATTCAACTTTTCCAGCATCAGCATCCATCAGCAGGGCAGTTCCATCAACTACTACCCGCAACTCAAAGCATTAGCAAATTTTCAAGGCAAAAAACCATCTTTGGACTGCTGCAGCTGCAGTATATATCCAAATAGCACATAGCTACCCCCGGCAGCAAACAAAACCAGCATATTCCATGTAAATCAGCATATCCACCCAAGAAACAACATGGCCAAACTGCATCACCATTCCAAACTCCAGCTCTAAACCCGGAGAGATGCCAACTGGAGCCATCTGAAGAGGGATTACACCCCCTTGGAACAGCGCCCAGGGAAAGTATATCAGGAACACCAATAAGTCCCAATACCACCTCAGTTTTGATCCAGTACATCGACTTTATCAATGGCCAACCCCACAGCATCACCACTGGCCAAATATTCCCAGCAAGAGCAAGGAGACAGCACATACACTGCATCACCACACCCATAAAAAAGAAATTGTTCAAAGACAGCAGACCACCAAGCCTCCCAGCTGCTTCAACGTTCAGCAGGGCAGCGCCTGTTCCACCACCAGTGAAAAAAACCAGCAACATAATTGCCAACTCAGCACAGACCAGCAGGAGAAATCAGACACATGGGAGCTTGCATCCTTCCCAGCAATAGCTCCCAAAACTTCAGAAATTATGTTGTATGTGTTTATGAATGGATTTATCGTTCGGAAGTTCTAGAGTTATGTTTACCTCACGGTGGTAAGAATTTCTTACATGTTTTAAGCTTTATATTGATTTATACATATAATTAAAAGCATGTAGAGGTATAAATTTATAAGGAATTAATTATTTGTATCTTTATCAATGAATTATGAAAGTTATTCAAAATATTTGAAGAAAATTTTATAATTTGTTATATTTAATAAACCGTCCCCTAAAGAGGGAAGACTAAGTGATAAAAACTAAGTATGGAAGTCCCCTTAAAATAAGATAAGAAATTAGAACTCTGAAATCTATTATCCGATGTCTGTTACTTGTCATCTGTATCCATGATTTGTTCCATCAGTATCGGTACAAGAATTACAAGCAATATCAATTTATAGACAAATTAATTTAATAACTAAAAAGGAAAAACTCTTTGATATGCAGGAAGTTCCTTTATTAATATATGAAAAATAATTAGATGAACGGAATGGTAATGCCTTGTTTACAGGCAACTTAATATTATACATGTATGGTAATCAAGTTTTCATCAATCAAAATCCAGCAGTTTAATTCAGCCTTATTTGGTATAATTCTATCCTTCTCTAGTTTATGTATTTTGTATTAATGATTTTTGAAATACGATTCTCTATGTAGAAAAAATGAACGTGGCTCTAATTTCAAAATCTGTATGCAGGATCGTATTTCAAAAATTATTAATACAAAATATATAAATTAGAGAAGGACGGAATTATACCAGATAAGGCTGAATTAAACTGCTGAACTTTGATTGATGAAAACTGGATTACATTCGTAGGAGGAGAGTTGATACAAGAAATGGGGAATGAAAATTTATAGAGGATAATTTACAAAGGTGGAAATAAAAAGAGCTTTCTAAATTTTGGCTAACTCTGCGTTGGAACGCCTATCCAACTCTTTTGAACCTCTTTTCCACTTCTGCCTTGAACTGAAGAGTATGTCATCTTAAATAGAAGAGCTTGATAAATCTGCATCGGCTGTAATTTCCATCCCTGTTGGCGGCCGTTACGTTCTCCCCTGCTGCCATTGTTGTGGAATCTTGTCCCTTTCGTCCAACCTCTCCATTTCCTTCCTTCTTTTTCTCATTTTCCCTCTTCTTGTGTCATTGACGCTGGTCTCGTTCTTCCTCCTCATCCACCTCTCCTTCCACGGCTTGGTATCATCCCGTTTACATATCTGGTTCTTTCTCTGTTACCAGCGCCGATTTGGCCAAATCTTTTATTTCGTTGTCTCCCTCTTTTTCAAAACTTTCGCGTTCACTCTCCCCTCACATCGATTCATTTGTTGTGAAAATTTTCTTTTTCCAATTCTGAGTTTGTCGTCTTTGTGGTCTGTGGAATGGTGTCCTTCTGGTAGGAGCCCATGTCGATGAAAGTTTGAAGGTCTTCTACACCATATCTGAATACAAAGAAATGTCATTCTTGTCTTCCATCATCTCCAGACAATGATTCTTCCCCCCAAAGTTCTTGAATCTGTTTATTGCAGATGGATTCATCTGCAAAAATTGGTTCAATAGCGATGGATTCTATGGATTCACTTCTTCCAGAGCGTGAATTTTCGAGTTTGCAAGCCGCCAGAAAGGTGTCTTTCAAGGTAAAATCTGAAGATCGATTTCCTCGTGTATCTGATGGTATCTCTGTTTCCCCTGCTACCCCAGTTTTTCAATCCGATTACTGCAAAGAAGACGTGGGATCGCACCATTCTGTACAACATGCGATGCCCTGTTCAGCGATTATGTCCTCTGTTCCTATTACAATTCCAAAACTGGACTCAAAGCTGAATGATGTTAAGTCGGATGAAGGGGTTTTGGCATCCTCTAATATTTGCTGTGAGGGTTTGGATTCTGACGCCATTGGTTGCCACCTTGTTTCGGATGGTTTCATCCCAGCCGAATTGCATAATGTTCAATTTGGCAATGCGAGCGCAAAGGAGTCGGAGGCTGACTTGCTGCCAGGAGCTAGCCTCTGTGTTCCCAGACAAGGAAGTCAAATGGACGCTAATGCTCAGCATGAGGTGCACGATGAATGTGCAGTGGCTCTGATGGTTTCTACAGAGGAATGCCATCCGAGGGTGAGTCATATAGGGTTGACCCAACAATTTCCTCAAAGGAGTGTGGTTGCCGTTCCCAATTCTAATGCTCGTTCAGGATTATCCATGGAGCACGTTGACGATCCTAAGGGCATTACATGGTCCTTGGTGGTGACAAAGAATACTCTTGGAGGTAAGTCTCAACTAAAATACTACCCTCCAAATTCTTCTCTTGTGGAGAATACAATATTGTCTCCCCCTAATGATGTTAGACAACAAGGTGAGGAGATTTGGGGAACCACTTTAGTTGGATATTGTGTTAGCAACCCCATTCATTACAATGCCGTTAACAACATCACTAGGAAAATTTGGGCTCGATTTGAACTCCAACATGTGGCCGGAAATGATTTAGGATTTTTCTTTTTCCGATTCTCATCTACCCAAATGTGGAGAAATGCCTTAATAGTGGTCCTTGGTCTATCGCTGACCATCCTTTCTTTCTAAAGAAATGGAAATCGGGAATGCTGTTGTCCAAAGAGGAGCATAAATCATTTCCCAATTGGGTGACAATGACTGGAGTCCCTGTTGAATTGTGGACTCCACTTGGACTGAGCTGGATTGCTAGTGCAGTAGGGAAGCCAATCCATTAGATCCCAGTCATTGAGAGGCTTGAAAGAATAGGGTTTGCTAGGGTCCGTGTTGAAGTGGGGGCTGATGCCCATTTACCAGACTCTGTGAAAGTTCGTTCGGGATGCCATGATGAGCACTCGGACAATCCATACATTGAGATTAAGTTAGCTTACCAATGGAGACAGCTCAAGCAAACCAAGTCTCGTGATGTTGAGGCAAAGCTTCATCTCCCAAACGAAAGTGGGTCCCCAAGGAGGTGGGCAATAGCCATCACCGTGTTCCGTCGGCCCGATCTTTTGACACTTTGATGACTCGCCAGGATGTGGCTCCTTTTTCATCTGCCGAGTCGGGCCAAAAGGTATTGGTTTCCTCCAATCCCTTTAGTGTCCTTCAGGGGTTAGCTAAGGCTGAATCACTTCATGATTGCACATGCCCCCTAGATTCTCTGGTGGTGGTTCCCATTTCTACTCCACTGAATTTGATCGATATTAGATTAGAATCTTCCATGAAGTCCGCTGAGATGAATAATGGCCTGCAATCGCAATGTAGACTTCAAGAGAATCGGTCGATTCATAGTTGCCATCCGGACTCCACTTCTCCACTT
This sequence comes from Nepenthes gracilis, assembly GCA_033239525.1. Classification (NCBI taxonomy): domain Eukaryota; kingdom Viridiplantae; phylum Streptophyta; class Magnoliopsida; order Caryophyllales; family Nepenthaceae; genus Nepenthes; species Nepenthes gracilis. The sequence continues at coordinate 1,176,373 of BSYO01000023.1, forward strand.
CCAACATCTGATCCAGGCGGTCATGTGGATGTGGAGTCATCTCAAGAGTCTTCTAATACTGACTTAGCTGGTCCTCCAGGGTTGCTAGGGAATAAGCAAAGCCCAGCGTCCTTGAGTCCTCCCCCAGGCAGTGTCAATAAGCGAGGGAGAAAAGCGTCAAGGAAGAAAAATCCCCGGGGTCTAAGAGGTCTCCCCCGATCTCGCCTTCATCTCATGATTAATATAGCCTGTTGGAATATGAGGGGGCTAAATGGGTTGGTTAAAGCCCATGAAGTCCGTAACCTCATTAGCTCCCACGGCTGTCATATTGTGGGATTGGTTGAAACCAAAGTAGCTGAGAAGAACTCTGCGTCTATCTCAGCTAGAATTAGATCTCATTGGCATTGGCACATGAACTACTCTGAAGCCTCTCTTGGGCGTATTTGGGTTGGTTGGGACCCTATCAAGGTAGGGGTGAAAATTATTTCTTCAGAAGAACAGGTTATTCACACTGAAGTCATGGCTCTGGAGGAAAATTTCCGTTGTATTATATCGTTTATTTACGGTGCGAACTCAGAAAACCTTCGTAGACATCTTTGGGAGAGCCTTAGACAGGTGGCTTCCTTCCCTAGTGATCTTCCCTGGGCTGCGCTTGGAGATTTCAATGCTATTCGGTCCCTGTCCGAGGCCCTTAGCGGTATTTGGCACCAAAAAAGTTCATTAGAACTTGACAAATGCCTCCGAGATTGTGATCTTGAGGATGTGTGTCACGATGGTATGCATTATACATGGAATGATGGGCGGGACCCTCCAAATCGGATTTTCAGGAAGCTAGATAGAGTTGTGGCAAATGGGCATTGGATGGATCACTTCAGAAGGGCCAAAGCAACTTTCCCACCCTCCAGACAGTCTGATCATTCTTCGTGCATTCTTTTCCCATCAGATGATCGAAATCGAAATCACAGGATGTTCCGTTTTAACAATTTTCTCACCAAATCTCCAAGATTTCACCGAGTGGTAAAAGATGCCTAGGTTGATGTTGTGAGAGGTACCCCTATGTTTCGTCTGGTGTCAAAACTCAAAAGCACGAAGTATGCACTGAAGACTCTAAATTTTCAGGAAGGTGATGTCCATGATGAAGTATTGCGGACCAGGAAAAAATTGTAGGAAATTCAAGGTCAACTCCCTTCACCACTTGGTTGTTCCCATGTGGAATCTTCATGTAGGATGGCTTATCACGATGCCTTGGCAAAGGAAGCTGAATTCTTTTAACAAAAAGCTAAGACCAGATGGCTTAAAGAGGGAGACCGGTGCACAAAATTCTTCTTCAAGACCATAAATAGTAACAATAACCGGAAAAGAATTATCTCCATGCTTGATGAGACTGGGAACCCGACTGTTGGGACTAAGGCTGTCCATAAATTGGTTGTGGATCATTTCAGGAAGGCACTTGGGTCCGAACGTACGGGTGGCCCGATTGATGTATCACGAATTCAGCCTTACATCCATCACACTATTCCGGACTGTCTAACTAGCACACTCATTGGTCCAATTACTGACGAGGAGATTTGAAAAGCGATATTCACGATTGGTGATGACAGAGCCCCTGGGCCGGATGGTTTCTCTTCAAAATTCTTTAAGGCTTCATGGGAGGTTGTAGGTCAATCTGTTTGCGAAGCCATCTGTGATTTTTTCAACCACGGAAAACTTCTCAAACAATTGAATACAACTATTATCAGTCTTATCCCGAAGGTGCCGTCTTCGAGAACAGTTTCTGACTACCGACCAATATCATGTTGTAATGTCATCTACAAAGCCATCTCAAAGATCATTGCAAACCGACTAAAGATGACATTACCCTATCTTGTTGGAAAGTGCAAAACGGCTTTTGTTGCTGGTCGTCAAATTAGTGACAATATTCTTCTGGCTCAGGAACTTCTACATATGTATCACCTTGGCCATGATCCTCTCAAGTGTACTTTGAAAATCGATCTGATGAAAGCATATGACTCCGTTCACTGAGACTTCATTATCACTATGCAGACTCTTATGCTCGTGCCCACTCTGTCTCCCTGCTGAAGCCGTTTTTGAACCCCTGCTTGCCCGCCTTCAATCTTCCTTGCCGGCGCCCATGGCGCCGAACGCCACTTCTCCCTCTCGTCTCCCAGTTTCCTTGGATCCTCATTACCCCGTCCACCTTCCACTCGTCTCCCCGTCCCTTTCGTCTCCTTTCCTCTCCCGTCCTGCCACCCCGTGGCCACATTTCGCTTTGAATCCGGCCTCTTCTTCCCATTCCATCTCTTCGTCGTCCGACCCCGACTACCCCCCTGTTTGCCGCCTCTTGCCGGCGTCGTCCGAATCGTTGCACCAGATCCTCTACACCTGTTGCGTCTTTTGTGGTCTCTGAGGAATCATCTCCTTCCCCCACTTCTCCTCCCTCTCCCCCCGATTTCCATAAATCGGTTGTCGAGTTGCTCGCTTTCCCTCCGTAATCCCCCCCGTTCGTCTCTTGCGTCCCAAAAGTGGCCCCTTTCGTACCGAAGGGGCCGATTTCGCATTCTGCCCCATCGTGCTCGGCCGATTCCGTCCTCAATGTTAAGCCCTCTAGTGTAGTGTTGTTGCCTGATTCTGAGTGCGGTGGGATTGCGAGTTACTCAGATCACCATCTCTGTCCCGACGGACCTTCAACCAGCTCTACGGGTCCCCTTTCTGGTTTGTTGAACAGGCCAGGAGCCCTGGAGTCTGTGAATGGTCCGTGTTTTCCTCAGGTGCCCTCTTCGGGCAAGCATGAATCTGTTGGCTTGCTTGCGGTCCCTCCACAGCGACTCGGTGAGAATGTATCCCCCAGAGCCGATGCCTCCTGCCAAACTGATGTTCATGCCTCCTACCCGACAGGCGTCTCATGGGCTTCAGTTGTCGAAAAAAGGGCTATTGGAGGTAAGTTTCCCCTTAAATTCTACCCTCCGAATATTTCCGATTTGGAGAATATCATTTTGTCCCTATGTTATCCAACAGGGAGCAGACCTGTGGCGAACTACCCTTGTTGGATATTTCGTCGGTAATCCCGTTCATTTTAATGCAGTAAACTATATCACTAAGAAAATATGGAAGCGATTCGAGCTACAACTTGAAAACAAATCGGGTTTCTTTTTCTTTCGTTTTTCATCAAGCTCAATGCTCGACAAATGTCTGGCTAATGGCCCGTGGATGATTGCTGGACATCCTTTTTTTCTTAAAAAAATGGAGGCCCGGAATGATTTTATCCCGTGAGGAACACAAATTTTTCCCTACTTGGATCACCATGTCTGGGATCCCGGTTGAATACTGGACCCCTCTAGGGTTAAGCAGGATTGCGAGTGCGGTTGGGAAACCCCTCTTTTTAGACCCTGTCACTGAAAAACTTGAGCGAATGGGTTTCGCTAGGGTTTGTGTCGAAATGGGGGTCAATGCCCCTCGGCCGGAATCTGTGAAGATTTGAACAAGCGGCTGCGCCGAACAACTGAATGATCAACTCTGTGAAATCAAATTTGAGTACCATCATAGGTCGGCGCGCAGGGCCGCTGCTGAAAAGAGTAGGAATAAGAGTCACCCAATCAAATCTTCTTGGGTCCCTAAGCAGGCGGTCCTTCCACGAGATGACTCCTCCCCCGCTCCTCCTAGGATGTCTCCCCGCTTAAAAACTCCTGCCGCGGTTGTCCCCTTGACCATAGATATAGACCATAAGGCCATAACGACTTTTAATTCGTTTACGGCCTTACAGGAGGAGAATATGAATGACCTGTCAGAAAGACATGTTCAAATCTCAACTGCGTTGCCCATTGGATGTGAACAAGAACCTCCTCCCAGTCACAATGGCTCTGTCCCTGATGCAGCGCCGGTCGTGGCCCTGGCCGATCCGGCTTTGCTAAATTGCCCCGACATAGTCGGCTCTTCCTGTCGTCTATTTGATTCGTCTACCCCCCCGGGCCTGGGAGTCCAAACCGTTGTTTGGAGCCTCCCGGTCTGTTAAATATGAGGCTTGAAAGTTCCTCCTCTGATCCAGGTTTGATTGGTGTTCTTAATCAACGTCCACCTTTCATACCAGATTCACCGATTGTCACCAACCATCGTGCTACATTATCTGGCTCTTCTGGTAGTTTGATAAGCAGTGGTATGTCTACCAAAAATGGGGAGCGAAGTTCTTCTAGGAAAAATAAAAAATCTCGAGGGATTAAAAATCCTCCCCCCTCACCCTTAACCCATGATTAGCATTGTCTGTTGGAACGTGAGGGGACTTAATGGGATTGTAAAAGCCCATGAAGTCGGCAACCTCATTAGCTCCCATAGGTGCAGTATCGCTGGTTTGGTGGAAACCAAGGTCGCGGAGAGGAACTCTCTGATTGTCTCTACTAGAATCAGACCAAACTGGTCTTGGTTTATGAATTACTCTGCGTCTTCGGGTGGTCGGATTTGGGTTGGCTGGGACCCCAAATTGGTTTCGTGCAACATCCTCTCCTCGGAGGATCAGGTCGTTCATCTTGAGGTCCTGTTCCTCGAGGAGAATATTCATTGCCTACTGTCCTTTATATACGGCGTAAATTCAGAAATTTCCCGTAGGCTCCTATGGGATAGCCTTAGGACGATATCTAACCATCCGGGCGATCTCCCCTGGGCTGCCCTTGGGAATTTCAACGCTATCAGGTCCCCATCCGAGGCCCTGGGAGATATCTGGCACAACAAAAGCTCGCTTGAACTTGAAAATTGTCTTAGAGATTGCGATCTTGACGACGTGTGCCACGAAGGTATAAACTATACCTAGAATGATGGCCGCGACTCATCCCTTCGCATTTACAGAAAGCTTGATCGAGTTGTCACTAATGGGTATTGGTTTGACAAATTTCATAAGGCTAAAGCCCATTTTTCCCCTGCCAGACTTTCTGACCATTCGCCCTGTATTCTTCTCCCTTCTGGCGATTTTCCCAGAAAACACGGGATGTTTCGGTTCAATAATTTCCTCACCAAATCCCCTAAATTTCACCATTTGGTTGCAGATACTTGGTCGGACGACACCAATGGTACACCAATGTTCAGGCTAGTGTCACGACTTAAGAAGGTGAAATTGTCTCTGAAAAAGCTTAATGTCCAAGAGGGTGATGTCCACGAGGAAGTTATCCGCTCGAGGAAAAAGCTTGAGGTTATCCAAGGTCAAACTCCTTCAAACCTCATGTGTCAACACGAGGAACACAGCTGTAAGGAAGCTTACCATGCTGCTCTGGCCAAGGAAGTCGACCTTACTAAGCAAAAAGCTAAGATAAGATGGCTCGGGGAGGGTGATCAGTGCAATAAATTCTTTTTTTAAGACTGTGAATGGAAACAACAATAAGAATTGGATTTTTTTCCTCCTTGATCATGATGGGAATCCTACCAATGGAGTCAAAAATGTCCAAAATCTGATTGTGGATCACTTTAGTAAGGCTCTTGGGACTGGGCGTACGTATGGATCGGCTGATGCGGATCGGCTTCGCCCTTACATCCTTCATACTGTGCCTGAATTGCCAATGGACCCTCTGGTGGGTCCGGTTAGCGATGACGAGATTCACAAGGTGATCTTTTCTATAGGTGACTATCGGGGCCCGGGTCCTGATGGATTCAGTTCCCATTTTTTTAAGGAATCGTGGGACATTGTAGGTTCATCTGTTTGTGAAGCCATTCGTGACTTTTTTAATCATGGAAAACTACTCAAACAAATGAACACTACGATCATTAGCCTGATCCCCAAGGTCCAGTCTCCTCGTTTGGTATCTGACTACCGTCCCATTTCATGCTGTAATGTCATCTACAAAGTTATCTCGAAGATTATGGCAAATCTGTTAAAGATGACATTACCTTATCTGGTCGATAAGTGCCAAACGGCTTTTGTGGCGGGCCGCCAAATCAGTGACAACATTCTCCTGGCCCAAGAGCTCCTCCATAAATATCATCTGGGTCATGAACCACCTAGATGTACTATGAAAATTGACCTCATGAAAGCCTACGATTCTGTACATTGGGATTTCATTATCTCTGTACTGACCATCATGAAATTCCTACCCATAATGGTCAACTGGATTAGGCAATGTATTACCACCCCCTCGTACTCTGTTAATATTAATGGGGAAGTGGTTGGTTTTTTCAAAGGGGGTAAGGGTCTTCGCCAAGGCGATCCCATATCCCCTTACCTCTTTGTACTGGCGATTGAGGTGTTGAATGGGATTATTGAATCCAAGGCTCGTAGGAACAATAATTTCACATTTCATTGGAATTGTGAAGCGACTCATACTGTCATGCTTGCTTTTGCCGATGACCTTCTCCTGTTCTCTCATGCTGATGTGTGCTCAATCCGGATTCTCAAGGATTGCCTTAAGGAATTTCATTGGCTCTCTGGCCTTTTGGCGAACATAAATAAGAGCGAGGTTTTCATATGCTCTAAAGACCCATCCATTATTCAGAATATTGCTGATGTCTTGGGGTTCAAAGTGGGCTCTCTCCCCATTAGGTACCTAGGCGTCCCTCTAATTTCTACCAGGCTGTCGACTCGGGATTGCAAGGCCCTCACTGAGAAAATTACTTGCCTCATCAAATCATGGAAGAACAGGTGGCTCTCCTTCGGGGATTGCCTGCAACTGGTTGCCTCTATCCTCTCATCTGTCCACCTCTATTGGACATCAATCTTCATCTTACCCAAATCTATTCTTAATCAGATCGACTGCATTTTGAGGCGTTTCTTTTGGAACGATTCTACGGATGGGAAGGCTAATGCAAAAGTGGCCTGGGCTGATATTTGTTACCCGAAGAGTGAAGGTGGGTTGGGCCTCAAGAATTTGCAGGCTCAAAATAAAGCCCTCATCTGTAAACTCTTATGGCGTATCATGTCTAAAGATCCTGAATCGGCATGGTCTTCATGGATCCATAAGACTAGAATCAAGGACCGTTGTATCTGGACTCTCAAAGTCCCTGATTCTGCCCCTGGAGCTGGAGGAAGATCATGAAACTCCGTTCCTTCATGTGCTCTCACACTACTAAGATCATTGGTGATGGCGTTGATACCTTTGTCTAGCATGACCGTTGGCACCCAATGGGCTCGCTCAGCAGGGTCTACACTGATCGTATTCGTACGGTCACTGGATTATCTTGGGACGGCAAGGTTTCTCAGATAATCAGAGATGACCAATGGGCTTGGCCTAACCCTTATAATCAGGAGGTTTCTTGTCTCGCCAAAAACATGCCCCATTATCTCCCCAACAATCGAGCAAAAGACTCCTTAAGATGGGACGGAAGCCCAAATGGCGTCTTTTCGACTAAGACTGCCTACCTCCTTTTCCACCCCCCAAGCCGAAACTGAGCTGGACCAACTTAGTCTGGGGCTCGTTCCATATTCCTGCCCACGCCTTTACTCTTTGGTTGGCTATCAAAGGCCGGCTAAATACCTCCGACCATGTTCACGATGTTCCAAACCTATCCCTCACTTGCTCTCTTTGTGACTCGGACATTGAAAATCATGACCATCTTTTTTTCTCTTGTCCGTTCTCCACTTCCGTGTGGACCCCTATCCAACGGAAAGCTGGCTTTCATTGGCCCTACCCCAATTAGTCCCATAACGTTAATTGGGCTGCTCACATTTGGAAAGGCAAGAATCTCACTGCCCTTTCCAAACGTCTCTCTCTTGCGGCCACCGTCTATTATATTTGGAGAGAACGTAATAACCGGATTTTCGAGAAATCCTCCCCTCAGGATATTTCCCAGATATGCTCTCAGATATCAAACGTTGTTCGGGACAAATTGAAGGCCTCCTTGCCTTTTGATGGTCGCCCTAACCGTTCGCTGGTTAGGCGATGGAACTTATAATAAAATAATAATAATAATAATAATGTATATAATAAAAATAATCATCAAAAAAAAAAAATCTTCTTCATATACATTTATATTCATATTCGTTTATATTGTTATATTTATATCCTTTTTTTTCCTTTTCTTTCCCAAATAAGATTTAGATCTTTCTTTTATATATATATATATTTTTCTTTTTTCTCTGCTGTTTGGGGTTGCTAGAACTCTTTTTGCTCATGAGGTTTGTGACGCTGGGGCTTGTGCACCGTGGTGGTTTACTGTAAGTGCTTAGCCGGTTCTGGCTCCTCGTTGCATTTCTTGTTGTTTGACCCCACTGGTTGCCCCCTTCTTCGGGTTGTCCTTTCCCTCCTCTGGAGGTTTGGTTTTAAAAATAAAAAAATAAAAATAAAAATAAAAAAAATAAATTTGCTATCTGGTGCCTTTCGTTCGGCACCTTTCCTTTCCTTGGACTCTATTTTTCTCTCTTTCGGAGCCCAAAAAAAAAAACTGATGCTTGGTTAAAGCAAACTGCTGATGATGGAAGTGGTTTGTAAGGTCCGCTCTGCCCTGGATGGGTGGTGGAATTGATAGTGGTTTGCTGAGCATTGGGGATTGAATCTGATTGCCTGTTTTTGAGTTGTAAGCATCCTGTTATACTAGTTCGGGTTGGCATAGCTGGTGTGGTTGGCTGCGATGCTAAAGTAATTGGATTTGGAATGATTGTTAGATCTCCTCTTGCTGTACTATGCTACAACCCCCATGAATTTCTGGTTGACTGTCGGCGCTTCCACTAGGGTTTCATACACTCACGGAGTTGGATCTACCGTCTTTCCCTGCCGTTTCGCTTGTCTCGGAATATCATTGTGATATGGATGGCATGGCTGGGATTGGTGTGGTAGGAATTGCCTTGGTGCTGCTGAAGTATGGGCTATAGCCATTCGAAACCGTCTTTGGTGAAGGCCTTTTGGTCCCAAGCTTGTTTTTTTCACCTTGATTTAGATGCAAGATATGCGGGACTGATTTGGGTTTGGCCGCTATCTTGAAATTTGTTCCTCTCGATCCAGTTGCCTCATTAAGATGAAGCCTCTGTTATCTTTGAAAGGGGGCAATATTCATTGGGCTGATGAGGCCTTTATTGTGATGCACTAATTCACGGTAGAAGTAGCGAGAATGCCTATTCACGTGTATTTACGCTCATGTGCTTGATTTTTTGTTCTTTGGCAGAATTGGATTTTGTTCCTCTTGTTTTTAAGTTGGAGCTGCCCGGGTGTTGCGGTGATATCATACATGCCCTTTGGCTGTCCTATGCTGTATTGGTGCTGGAGGTTGTTGCTGAAATTGAAGAAGTAGGGAGCAGCTGTCGAAAGCAAGCTCTATGTTGGAGTCTGGAAGCCACTAGCCATTAGTTTTTGTTCACTGTAATCTTTGCCAAATGTGTTTAATTGAGCTGCAGCCCCTACTTTTGCTTTCTGCTGCCGTTTCTGTCGCATTTAATATTTTGCTTACGATGCTTTGCTAATCTGGTTCTCTGTGGTGAGAACACTGCCGTTGGCATTTTGGCGTGGATTGCTGGTTGCCGTGATTCAATCAGGATGATTGTGGCACTGAGACTGGAGCTGTTGATTTTGCACTAGCTTGCTATTCCTTGGTTGATCTAGTATTTGTCTTGAACTGATCGATCATTGGAAACTGTTGGACCGAAGCTGGATGTTGTTGCTGAAATTGTAGTAGCAGGTTTTCCATGATGGATCTATGGGTCTCGGGTGCAGTTGGACTATAACTTGCTCTTTGTTTTTGCTTACTGATTACTTGCCAAATGTAAAGTTTTTGATGATTTCCGTTTGACGATTGTTGTCCTCTAGCGGGACTCTTTTTTTTGTCATATCCTTGGGCGGTCGTCGTTTTCCTTCGCGTCTATGATTTAATTCCAAGTCGGAAAAACACTTGGAATTTAATCATAGGTTGTATATTTTCTTTCTTTTTAATACAATTGACTTACTTACCAAAAAAAATGCTGACTCTTATGAAGTTTCTTCCTCAAAGGTTGAATGGATTAGGCAATGCATTACCACTCCTTCGTACACTATGAACATCAATGGAGAAGCAATCGAATTTTTCAAGGGGGGAAAAGGCCTGAGCTAAGGTGATCCTATCTCTCCATATTTATTTGTGCTTGTAATGGAGGTGCTAAATGGAATCATTGAAGTGAAGGCAAGGAGGAACGATCAATTCAAATTTCATTGGAAATGCAAAGAGACTCAAACAATCATACTTGCCTTTGCAAATGACCTTTTTCTTTTTTCTCATGCCGATATTACCTCAATTCGGATTCTTAAGGAATGTCTTGAGGAGTTCTAATTGTACTCGGGTCTCTCTACAAATAGGAATAAAAGCGAGGTATTTATCTGTGCAAAGGACAATTCTACCCACCAAGACATAGTTAGTCTTTTGGGTTTTAGAATGGGCAATCTCCCAATTCGATATTTGGGGGTTCCATTGATTACCACTAGGCTCTCTTCCAAGGATTGTACTTCTCTCATTGATCACATTACCCGTCGTATTCAGTCTTGGAAGAATAGGTGGATATCATTTGGGGGCCGTTTGCAACTTGTCGCATCCATTCTAGCCTCCATTCATCTCTACTGGGCCTCAATTTTTATCTTGCCCAAATCCATTCTCAAATCGATTGATTGTATCATTCGTCGGTTCCTCTGGTCTGGATCTTCTGAAAGAAAGTTTACTGCAAAGGTAGCATGGGATGAAGTATGCTACCCCAAGAGTGAGGGTGGGTTGGGCCTAAGAAACCTGCAGGATCTGAACAAAGCTCTCATATGTAAGCTCCTGTGGAGGATCACCTCTAAGGATCCTGAATGGGTCTGGTCCTCTTGGATTCATAAAAACAGGATAAGAGACTGCTGTATTTGGACTCTTAAAGTTCCGGAGTCAACCCCATGGACTTGGAGGAAGATTATGAAGCTTCGCCCATTCATGCATTCTCATTGCATCCATACCATTGGTGACGGGTCTGATACCTTTCTGTGGCATGACAATTGGCACCCGATGGGACCACTGAGTATGGTAAGTTCTGATCGTACTCGTTTGGTTTCGGGGCTGCCATGGGATGCTAAAGTTCATACGATTATCAGAAACAACCAATGGGTATGGCCTAATCCATAGGATCACGAAATCTCTCGTCTCGTAGAGAAAATGCCAACTTATTTTCCAAACACCAATAGATCCGACTCAGTGAGATGGGATGACAATGCTTATGGTAAATTTTCATCTAAATCTGCTTACTTTCTTATCCATCCTCACAAGCCGACTTTGAGATGGACTAATCTAGTTTGGGGTCCATTCCATATTCCTACTCATGCCTTCCCCCTCTAGTTGGCCATTAAAGGTAGGCTAAGTACCACTGATCGCATCCATGGGGTTCCCAGTCTCTCTTCTAAACGCATCCTTTGTGACTCAGCTGACGAAAATCACGAATATCTTTTCTTTTCATGTTCATTCTCTAAAGATCTTTGGGCCCAGATACAATGGAAAGCGAGCATTCAGTGGCCCTACCCTGATTGGAAACAAAATATTGATTGGGCAGCCCAGAAATGGAAAGGGAAGAATTTTATGGCTCGGTCTAAAAGGATTACTCTTGCATCTACAATTTACTTTATCTGGAAGGAACGTAACAAGTGGATCTTTCAAAAATCCGCCCCACAAGATATTCCCCAGATTTTTTCGACGATTATCAATGCAGCTCGAGACAAGTTGAAGACAACCTTGGAAAATGAGAAAAGCACCTCGAGAATGTATTTGATGTGTTGGAATCTCTAAAAAAATAAAAAATAAATAAAAAAAGAAAAAAAAATTCCTATTTTCAGGATCGTCTGTTCCCAATTTGCTAGTTTCACGTGTTCCAATCCCTTAGATTTGGTATGTGCGTGCTGGGCTGAATCCTGGCTGAGTTTGTCCCGTTGCCCGAGGTTCGCATCGTGTACTTGAGAAGCCGGAGTGGCACTATGAAGCCGGAGTGCCTTTTGCACACTTAATGGACGGAGTGGATTACGTGTGTTGAGGCCGGAATGGTTTTCTTTGAAGCCGGAGTGCCTCTGCACTCAAACAGGCGGGAGTGATTGCGTGTTTTCGAGGCCGGAGTGGCATTTTGAAGCCGGAGGATGGAGTGGCATTTTGAAGCTGGAGTGCTTTTGCGCACTAACAGGCCGGAGTGGATTGCGTTCGCTGAGGCCGGAGTGGTATTTTGATGCCGGAGTGAATTTTGAGGCCGGAGTGGATTTTCGGAGCCAGAGTGCCTTGTTGAGTCGGAGTGGCACTTTGAAGACGGAGTGCCTTTTGTACTTTTTCTTTAAATCTTTAATGCATTTAATTGCAAAAAAAATTTAAAAATTAAAAAAAATGTAGCTTTCGGGATTGGCTATTCTCACTTTGTTATTTCCCCTTGTTCAAATCCTTTATGGTCTCGACCTCAAGCTGTATTATTCTGATCTTAAGACCTTATTGTTTTTTCATGGTTTTCTTCCCAAAAAAAAAAAAAATTCTTTTTCTTTCTTGCAGGACACGATTCCATGGGAGTGGACCAATCCAGCCGATGGCTAATGATGCTACCTTGAGCGGGCGTTCCCATGGGTTCTAAGAGACGACAAATGAAGACATTGTGTATTTATGAAGCTGATTGATGCATCAATGAAGCTTGCCTATCCAATATACACACTGATGGATGATGAACACGTGATTTGCTAAATGTCTCCAGTTCCCTTTTCTTCGTGGATGCGTATTTCTGATTGACAAGATGAGTTCCTTCAGTTAAAGAGATCTGCGATAGTTTAGATTTTCGTAACCTAGATGAGAATTGCTATTCTGTTTTTTTGTACGTTTTCATGAATTGGTCTATGGTAGTGCTCGGAGTATGCCCTAGCGTGTTGTTCCACCTCTAAGTTGGCAAAACACTTAGAGGTAGAACATCGTTCTGTAAATTTTATTTAATTTAATCTCATCTTACTTACCAAAAAAAATTGATAAATCTGCATCGTTGATTATCGAAATAATTGAGTAGTTTCTGCACCGTTGATGATTCTTCATGATTAAGAAGAATCAATTCTGTTTTACATCACATCATCCATAATCTGCTGAATTTGTTAGTAATTGTGAATTGTTAGGCCAGACTGTCGGTTTTTCTAATCTGTCAGTCGGATCATCCTTGTGTTATCTTTTTGTCAAACCGTCCAATTGGATGAATAGTACCAAATAATGCTTGCATAGTGCTATATAATGTTTGTATAGTATTTGCATAGTATTTGTATAATACGTCATAAATATTTTACAAAAATTTCTTCTGACGACGTTGAATTTCTTTTACATCATGTCTTCCATCAGTCTTCATAATGTCGTCTGTAAAGATATTTAATAATTTTTATCTATAACTGACACATTTGCATATTTTTCTTTTTTTAAGAATAATATTTTTTTGTGTGTCGGGAAAAGCTGTCCATTGATTTTGTCCAAATTTGCATAGTTGTTCAGCAATTGATTCTGTTGAAATAATTTTTTGTTGATTTGGCTTTGGCTGTTGATATATTTAAAACGGTGTATTTCTGAGATACCGTTTGAGTATCTTCGCTCATTTTTCTTGTCACATATACTGCCAAGTTGCTGATGATATTGACAGATGAGAATTAATACCTACAATTTAACACAAATGTTAGGGTTTTTTTTTTAAACTAATCCATTCAGAGACTGACTGGATCCTGACCATAATCGGATGCATAGGGAGGTTATGAACTGGCTGTATGTGAAGGTGGTTGGGTAGATAGTCTGATGCTGGATCATTATCCGAAATGTCAGCCCATTGAATTTTAAAGTCTTGGACTTGCTTTAAGAGTTGTTACTGTATTTGGGCCATCTGGACCATCATTGTATCTAATTGAGCCTTCTGAGCTTCCATTTGCTTGGTAACTTTAGTAGACCGTTTGGAGGAGACAGATAATGTTGGGGATCAAATGACTTGGGGACTTCGTGGTTTTGCTTTTGAAGAACTTGGTACAGATGTGTATTTTGGAATATAGTGAGTTAGTATAGTTGGCAGAATTTTTGAGGCAAGCTTAATAGTCTGGGCAAAAGACTTGTTCTTCTTATAATCAGTATCAATTTGAGTGTAACTAATTATAACATAGTCAAACTTATCCCACAATTTGATTCTAAATTCTCAAACAATTGATAGATGAATATCTTAAATAGTGAACGGTAGATCTTCATAATACTGATGACAAGTAAAGTGCCATGACATAATCCATGGGACTTCATAATCAATATGGAAACCGATTATTTGTATGGTAAGAAAATATCTTTATATAATTCTTCATAATGCATTCGTGCATTGTTGATAATACTTGGATAGAGAACTGGTAATAATCCGAAGTAAATCCACCATTCCGTAAACCACTTTGGTAATTATTTTGGACAATTTTTATCAAATTGGATAAACCAAGAATGAGTATATGACCGAAGGTAAAAAAATTAAACCCTACATCTTTATAATTTGATAATTGTATCCCTTTGGTTGATAATGAATAGAAAATGGTTTAGTATCCCAAGTGTTAAGACCAACATCTTGGGGGAGTTTAACTTGTTTAATTTTGATGGTTTAAAAAGTAATGGTATTATCTCAGGAATTGCGGTGATATTTGATCTCAATAGAACCGGAATCAATTAAAATTAATTCATAGTACTATTGGGTTTTAGAAACATCCGCAGTTTGGTATAAGCAATTAGGATAAAATATTTTATTTGTCAAGGTAATGAGCTAATTAAGTAACGGTTTTTGATAAAAGAGGTAAGAGCAATATGAAGTTTGAGTGGTTTGGTGATATAATGGTTATCATTGGAAGTAGTGACTGGTTGAGCAGAAGAAGACGTGGGAGTAACAGCTTCCTTGAAACTTAGAGGTAGAAATTCACGTAAAGTTGTGTATTTGTTGGAGGTTAGTATAATCTATGGTTTAGACATTACATAATCATAGACGGATTATTTTGGTGGTTGTTTTGCTTGAGTATAAGGGATTGAAATATACAGAATAAACCATTCAAAAAATTGTAAATTTCGTTTGAGTAAGTTTACTGTATTTTTTCATAAACTTTGATATTCTTTTGTTTGTTCTTTGGTAAAAGTAGTAAAATACCAATTTCTAAGAGTATTATTTTTTTCTAACATAAATTTGTTTCTCAGTGCATCTTTATCAGGAATAAAATTTTTTTTTGGTAAGTAATTAAATTATATTAAAATAAAGGAAAAGAATGCAATTCTAATATTTTATCTCCAAATATTTTACCGACTTGGAAATAGAACAAAGACGAGGGGGTATGCCCTAAGCATAGTGATACATGTCTCCAGATAAGAAGAAACACGGAGGAAAATATAAATACAAGAGCCAATAACCACCAGGCATACCAATAAAAAAACAAATGCGTCATAGCAGGAGAAGTAGCATCCATGCAGCCCCAGGATATCCAAACTGGCCGAGGCAGTGGAAAGGCACTCTCAGGCAAGAGGGCAAGTAGCCGGAGAAGAAACACCAATCCGGTTAAGAACAGAGCCAACTCGCGCAATCCTCCATTTTTCTTTTTTGATGAACATCGACCCGGCCAAACAGCAATCCAAGTAGAAGGCACACGATTAGCTTAACGCTCCTATTTCGACAAAGGCCCATTGCCAGCCAGAATAATTAGTTCCATCGATCTCAAGACCAACACTGATCTCCAGCCGAAGACCAGCAAAGATAGTGAATTTTTTTTTTGTGGGAGTGCCTGTCAGAGTGTTGACCGGCGCCCAAAATAGCCAGCGCCAAAAGGCCAAGCTAGCCGGTCAGCGGGTGGGTTGACCGGCCAGATGCCCCTTCTTTTTAAAGATGCCGGTCAGAGGGTTGATCGGCACCAAAAGCAAAACAGGCCGGTCAACGAGTTGACTGGCCTCACTGACCGGCCAAATACCCTTTTTTTTTTAGAATAGTCAAAGTGATGACCGGCAAAATGCATCCAACAGCCAATTTGGCCGGTCAGCGGATTGACTGCCCAGAAGCTTCCTTTTTTTTGGAGATGCCAGTCAAAGGGTTGACCGGTATGAAAACATGAAAGGAGATCGTCAAGCATCTCGGCATTTGCAACACGGTCGTTTACATCTCGTCAGGAATAAAATCATTTTCAAGATCAATGACATTGATGGTAGAAAATGTTTCCATTTTTTTAGACAAAGTCCAGTCAGAATAATTATGCCCATTATTAGGTATAATTAGTGATTCTCTAGTGTTCATCGTTGTATTATGATTTGAATTACTATCCCTGAATATTCGTTTTAGTCCCGAAGCCATTTTTAAAATTTCTACAAATGATGCATAAAACTAAATTTTCTACAGATGATGTATAACTATACTTGCAAACTTAATGAAACAGGAACACCCCTGACAAACAACGCCATTTAATCACTTCGATGGGAAAACACATCGGTTGATAGGTTTAAATGCTCCCTATCATTTTTAAAACTATCATGTAAGTGATTATGCCTTACTGAAATGCAGAAAAAGTAGTGCATATGCCTTATACCATACAGAAAAAATAAACGTGACTCTGATACCAAAATCTATATGTAGGATCATATTTCAAAAATAATTAATACAAAATACGTAAACAAAAAAAAGATAAAATTATACCAGATAAGACTGAATTAAACTGCTGGACTTTGATTGATAAAAACTGGATTACATTTGTTGGAGGAGAGTTGATACAAGGAAAGGGGAACGAAAATTTACAGAGGATAATTTACAAAGGTGGAAATAAAAAGAGCTTTCTAAATTTTGGCTAACTCTATGTTGGAATGCCTATCCAACTCTTCTGAACCTTTTTTCCACTTCTTTTTTTTATTCCTGCTTTGAACTAAAAGTATGTCATCTCCACTAGAAGAGCTTGAATAATCTACACCGTTGATGATCCAAATAATTGGGAGTTTCTACACCGTTGATTTGCATCATAATTGATAGGAATCAATTCTGTTTTTCATTACATCATCCGTAGCCTTTAGAGTGTCCTTTGCTCAAGTTTTTTCAAAAAGATGTCAGTCCAGACGGTCGGTCTGATCAGATCATCCTTGTATTATCTTTTGTCAAATCGTCAAATTGGATGAATAGTATCAAATAGTGCTATATAGTATTTGTATAGTATTTGCATAGCATGTCATAATTACTTTCTGATTTCCGTCAGGAGGAAGTTGTAGGAATTGTTTCTTTATTTATCATTTCTCTTTCCTTGTATCAACTCTCCTCCTACGAATATAATTAAGTTTTCATCAATCAAAGTCCAACAGTTAGATCGTCATTGTCTCATCTTTTTGTCAAACCGTCCAATTGGATAAATAGTACCAAATAGTGCTTGCATGGTGCTGCATAGTGTGTGCATAGTACTTACATAGTATTTGCATAGCCTTTAAATAAAGATATTTAAAGATCTATTGTGTAGTAAGTTAATCAAATCCATGTTCATATATTTGGTGTATCCAGATACATATGGAGGTTGGGGATTGGCCGTACATGAAGGTGGTTGGGTAGATGAGTCTGATACTAAATCATCATCCGAAATGTCAACCCACTGGACTTTAAAGTCTTAGACTTGCTTTGAGAGTTGTTGTTGCATTTGGGCCATCTGGACTATCATTGTATCTAATTGGGCCTTCTTGGCTTCCATTTGCTTAGTAACTTTAGTAGATCGTTTAGAAGAGACAGATAATGTTGGGGATCCAATGACTTGGGAACTTCGTGGTTTTGCTTTTAAAGTACTTGGTACAGGTGGGTGTTTTGGAGTATAGTGAGTTGGTATGGTTGGCAGGATTTTTGAGGCAAGCTTAATAATCTGGGCTAAAGACTGGTTCATCTTATAATCAGCATCAATTTGAGTGTAGCTAATCATGACATAGTCGAACTTATCCCACCATTTGATTCTAAATTCTCAAACAATTGATAGATGAATATCTTAAATGGTTAACGGTAGATGTTCATAATACTGATGACAAGTAAATTGCCATGACATAATCCGTGGGACTTCATAATCAATATGAAAACTGATTATTATGTGCGGTAATAAAATATCTTTGCATAATTCTTCATAATGCATTCGTGCATTGTTGACAATACTTGGATAGAGAACTGATAATGATCCGAAGTAAAGCCACCATTTCGTAAACCATATTGGTAATTATTTTGGACAATTTTTATCAAATCGGATAAATCAATAATGAGTATATGACCGAAAGTAAAAGGCATTAAGCCATACTTCTTTATAATCTTGATAATTGTAACTCTTTAATTGGTAATGAACAGAGAATAGTTTAGTATCCCAAACATTAAAACTAACATCTTGAGGGAGTTTTACTTGTTTAATTTTAATGGTAGAAAAGGTAATGGTATTATATCTGGGATTGCGGTGATGTTTGGTCTCAACAGATCTGGAATCAATTAAAATTAATTCATAGTACTGTTGGGTTTTAGAAACATCCGCAATTTGGTGTAAACAATTAGGATAAAATATTTTATTTGTCAAGGTAATGAGCTCATTAAGTAACAGTTTTTGATAATAAGAGGTAAGAGTAATATAAAATTTGAGTGGTTTGGTGATATAATGGTTATCATTGGAAGTAATGACTGGTTGAGTAAAAGATAAAGTGGGAGTAATAGCCTCCTTAAAACTTAGTGGTGGAAATTCATGTAAAGTTGTGTATTTGATGGAGGTTAGTATAATCTGTGGTTTAGACATTGCATAATCATATATGGATTATTTTGGTGGTTACTTTGCTGGAGTATAATGGGATAGAATGTTCTTCGCTTTTTCTTTAGAAGGCATAACTTCCTCTAAAAATTCTTTTATTAAAATATCTAAAATATTTATTTCAATAAATTATTCAATGTCAAAATATGTGTGTCATCGTATAGAAGTAAAATTTTTTATATTTTTACGTAAAATAGTATGAATATTTTGATAAACAAGATGATAGATAGAATCATTTTGACTCTTTGATATGCAGAAAGTTCCTTTATTAATATATGAAAAATAATTAGATGAATGGTATGGTATTGCTTTGTTTACGGGAAACTTAATATTATACATGTATGGTTTAATATTTTGTATATGTGTTTCTAAATTGGGTTCTAA
Source organism: Nepenthes gracilis (assembly GCA_033239525.1). Lineage (NCBI taxonomy): Eukaryota > Viridiplantae > Streptophyta > Magnoliopsida > Caryophyllales > Nepenthaceae > Nepenthes > Nepenthes gracilis. Next base: position 1,195,398 of record BSYO01000023.1, read on the forward strand.
ATAAGTGATAAGTGCATTTGATTGTGTAATTGGTTATAAGTTTTTTCTAAAACTAGTACCAGATACTGGATTAATATATTTATTATTTTTACTAATTAATTTTGTTGGCTTAAGTTTAGTATTTTTGTGATTTGTAATAATTGATATTAGTGGCTTACGTTTTAAAATAAAAGGTTTTATAATATCTTTATAACTTAGCAAATATTGTTGTGAGTGAGATCTATTATATTTTCTATAGATGATGCATAATAATACTTGCAAACTTAATGAAATAAGAACACCCCCGACAAACATTGCCCTTTTAATTGCTTTGACAAGCAGACACATCGGTTCACAGACTTAAAGATTTCCTATCATTTCCAAAGCTATTACATTCGTATGTAGGAACGTATTTCCAAAGCTATTACATTCCCTATCTTTAATTGAGATTTTCTAAAACTGTACAAAATTTGTATACAGGATCATATTTCAAAAATCACTAATACAAAATACGTAAATCAGAGAAGGATAGAATTATACCATATAAGGCTGAATTAAACTTCTGGACTTTAATTGATGAAAACTGTATTACATACGTAGGAGGAGAGTTGATACAAGAAAAGGGGAATAAAAATTTACAGATGATAATTTACAAAGGTGGAAATAAAAAGAGCTTTCTAAATTTTGGCTAACTCTGCGTTGGAACGCCTAGCCAACTCTTCTGAACCTCTTTTCCACTTCTTCCTTGAACTGGAGAAGGCAAGCCTTTAAATAGAAATCTTCGAGCCTTCTCTACCATTGATCTTCTGAATAATTGAGTATGATATCTACCATTGATTTGTGTCATAATTGATAGAAATCAATTCTGTTTTGAGTCATATCAATATGTCATGTTGAATTATCATCTCTGCAGAGTAATCAGGAATCTTGATAATTGCATCGTCTATGAGTGGCTTCTTCAGTCAAAAGTTGTCTAATTTTTTTAGTACTATTCATGAATAGTACTTGAATAGTATTTGCATAGTATCTGCATAGTACTTGCATAGTACGTATCATAATTGCTTATTGACATCCTTTTTGAATTTGTTTCAAACTTCAGATGGGAATTGCAGGAATAGTCTTTTCTTCTGATCATAATTTCTCTGATAATAATGGAGAGTTGTCCTCTGCGATTTTCCTTGTCTTTTGCAAAATACTCCATTAATGTTGTCTGATGGAGTATCGTCGGTAGCAATTTAAATTCTTTTGAGTGATGTGGAATATTCTGAATAGTAGTTGTACCGAAATAAGTTTGTCCGAATAATTTAATAATTTGGTTTTGACTGTTGATATTTTTGAAGTCTTGCAAATTGTGTATATCTGAGATATCTGTTGAGAATTTTGGCACGTTTTTTTGTGACACATGAACTGCCAAATTGCTGATGATATTTGAGGATGAGTACTTGCAATTTAACACAAATATTAGGGTTTATTTTTAGAATAATCCATTCAGAGGCTGAATGGATCTTGAGCATATCTGGACACATATGGAGGCTGTGGACTGGCCGCACGTGAAGGTGGTTGGGTAGATGAGTATGATGCTGGATCGTCAGTCAAAATGTCAGCCCACTGGAATTTAAAGTCTTGGACTTGTTTTGAGAGTTGTTGTTGTATTTGGACAATCTGGACCATCATTGTATCTAATTGAGCCTTCTAGGTTTCCATTTGCTTGGAGCTTTAATAGATTGTTTGGAGGGGACAAATAATGTTGGGGATCTAATAACTTGGGAACTTCGTGGTTTTGCTTTTGAAGTACCTGGTACAGCTGGGTGTTTTGGAGTATAGTGAGTTGGTACGGTTGGCAGGATTTTTGAGGCAAGCTTGATAGTCTCGGGTAAAGACTGGTTCTTCTTTATCAGTATCAATTTGAGTGTAGCTAATCATAACATAGTCAAACTTATCCCACCATTTGATTCTAAATTCTCGAACAATTGATAGAAGAATATCTTGAATGATTAACGGTGGATCTTCATAATACTGATGACAAGTAAAGTGTCATGACATAATTTATGGGACTTCATAATCATTATGGAAACCAATTATTCTATGCGATAAGAAATATCTTTGTATAATTCTTCATAATGCAATCGTGCATTGTTGACAATACTTAGATAGAGAACTGGTAATGATCCGAAGTAAATCCACCATTGCGTAAACCATATTGGTAATTATTTTGGAAAATTTTTATCAAATTGAATAAACCAAGAATGAGTATATGATAGAAGGTAAAAAGCATTAAACCATACTTCTTTATAATCTTGATAATTATATCCCTTTGGTTGATAATGAATAGAGAATGGTTTAGTATCCCAAGTGTTAAGACCAACATTTTGGGGGAGTTTAAATTGTTTAATTTTGATGGTAGAAAAAATAATGGTATTATGTCGAAAATTGCGGTGATATTTTATCTCAACAAAACCAAAATTAATTAAGATTAATTCATAGTACTATTGGATTTTAAAAATATCCGCAGTTTGGTATATGCAATTACGATAAAACATTTTATTTGTCAAGTTAATGGGCTCATTAAGTAACGGTTTTTTATAATAAGAGGTAAGAGCAATATGAAGTTTGAGCGGTTTGATGATATAATGGTTATCATTCGAAGTAGTGATTGGTTTAGTAGAAGAGGAAGTGGGAGTAATCGCTTCTTTGAAACTTAGTGGTGAAAATTTACGTAAAGTTGTGTATTTGTTGGAAGTTAGTATAATTTGTGGTAAAGACATTGCATAATCATCAACGAATTGGTTTGATGGTTGCTTTGCTGATTATAAAAGATTGGAATATCCTTCTTTTTTCTTTTAAGAGGCATAGCTTCATATAAAAATTTTTTTATTAAAATATCTAAAATATGTGATTCAATAAATTGTTCAATGTCAAAATATGTTTGCCATCGTACTGAAATAAAATCTTTTATATTTTTGCGTAAAATAGTATGAATATTTTGATAAACAAGATGATAGATAAAATCATTTTGATTCTTTGATATGCAGAAAGTTTCTTTGTTAATAATTAGATGAATGGAATGGTAATACTTTGTTTACAGGAAACTTAGTATTATACATGTATGGTTTAATATTTTTTTAAATGTGTTTCTAAATTCGGTTCTAAATAAGTACTAAGTGTATTTGATTGTATAATTGGTTCTAAGTTTTTTCTTAAACTAGTACCAAATACTAAATTAATATATTTATTATTTTTAGTAATTAACTTCATTGGCTTAAGTTTAGGAATAAAAAGGTTTTCTAATATCTTTATTCATTAAATATTTTTGTGAGTAAGATCTATTATTACTAATAATTGCGTTTTGAATATATTTTAAAAATCTAATTAAGTTTGGCGATAAATTGGGTGTAGAGATATTTAGTCTGTGATTTTTAATTAGTTGGTTATTCATTTGGTTTATTATATGTTTGGCGAAAGTCTGCCTTTCATAATGTTATTTTTTATTATTTTTTCAATATCTTATTTTTTTATTATATTTTGAAAAAATATTCATATATTATTTGATTTTTATTTTGAATCTTTTTCGTGTGATTTGTTTGATTAATTAGTTTTATTTTATTTTTTGTGTCACCGAGTAGTTGTATTTGATTTTTATTTTGATCATACAATTGTTGTGTTTTCTTAATATGGTTTAATATATTATTTTGTGATGATTTTTCTATTTGATTTTCTGTGTCACAAAATAGTGGTATTAATTTTTATTAATTAATTTATTGTGAATTTATTTTTGCACTAATAGACTGTCTTTATTATTGAATTTTAAAAAATTGTTATTATTTATTTGTAATTTAAATAGGATATTTGATTGGTTTTTAAGTGTTAAAATATTAGTTTTATATTTTTGTGGTGCTAAATCTTTTAGAGAAATAAAATAATATCTTCGTATAAATGAAGTGTATAATTTATTATTAGATAATATGTCATCAAATATTATTTTATAATATTTTTAAAAATTATATTGAATATTTATTTCTATGATATTTCTAAGAAATAGTTTTTTTTTTTTTTTGTAAGTAAGAATTTTAGATTAATGGGAGAAAAAATTTACAAAATCAATGCTTTATCTCCAACTATTTTAACAGGGAGATAAAGAAAAAAAGTTAGGGCATTCCCCGAGCCACTGAGTACAGCATAAGACATCAAAATGATGACACAAGAGCAAAGTCCCCTAGGGGGGAAACACTCTACAAAAAACTGTCAAACATGAAGTTTGTCCATTTTAGAATAATAGGTCTACTACTTAGGATGTATCGACGCTCCACCGTAAACAGGAATCCATCACTGGAACGGCAGCTCCAGCCATAGCAACATCCAAATCAGCATCCAATTATCACAGGAGAACCAAATCAGATCAGCCAATCCCTCATGGCGATAGCAGTGAAACACCCTGAACCAGCATTGGCAAGAAAATCGACAGGCATGCTTCATCATCAGCAGAACACCTTCGCAAGTGTTCGACCTCTACAACTTCAGCATCACTACAGGAGCCATAGTACAATCAGCAAAGCCGTTTGCTGGAGGCATCTACACCGCTGCAGAATAGATCTGCACCCGGGCAGCAGAGCCTTTCAGAACCGCAACAGAACATTGGGCACCTACATGGAAGATGCAGCCCACAACACCAACACAATATGCCAGTAGTTTCATCACTTCAAGCATCAGCAAGCAGGAGGATCTCCTCCTCCTCAGAAGGATCATTTGCAACCAACAAGTCCACGCCAGCTTAACAAAAATCAGCCAAAAGTCTTAACCCATTGCACGGGCTCCCCCAACCCAACCAACAGGAAGAAACAGAATGCCTGAGCCTCATCAAAGCCAGCAACACCAAACAATAGACACCAACAGCCTTCAACACCTCCATTGACAGGCAGATGAAGGCACCTTCTTACTGCAACCTAGTGACACCTTAACGCAGGGGATGGCCAATGCTAGCACCAGCAAAAACAGCAAACAAAAGTTGCAGAATCAATCACCAAGACATCAGATTGACACCCTAACCCCTCAATCCGCTCCTGGTCTCAAACGTAGAAACCAAGAAAAATCCATTGGAGGCAGCTTCAGAGCATTGCAACAACCTTAGTTCAGTACAATCAGTAGCCATCAACCCCTTCAGCGACCGCATTCTAGCTGCAGCAGCAAAAGCAGATGACAACAGATCTCAATCAACCAAACAAGTCCTGGGCATCTCGTTAGCACCACACCCAAATATCCCCAAGCCAGATGCACTGGTACCCCCACACCTTCCAACTGGAAGGAGACACAGGCTGAGCAACATCAGAGCCAGCAAACAAGGACCCTTCTGATTGAAGGAGCAGTTAATACCATATAGGCCAAAGAGGCACCAACAGCAGCAAACATCGCCACCACTGACCGCACAAAAAGGGACGTATTTAGTCCACGATGCGACGAGAGGCAGTGAGGCACCTCAACCAAGAGCTCGAGGGACAGCGAAATGAAGAGTTCCACTGCATAAACTAGAGGAGCAATATGGCAAAAATAGTCCAACCACCATATCATTCACAGCATCAGAAGGATTTCCAGCGTCCAAACCAGGCCACTCCCAACTCTTTGGCACTCCAGCCTATAATTCCCAGTCCAGAGCAGCAACGGGCTCTCCCCAACCCATCCAACATGAAGGGACTCACGGCAGTAGAGGCTTGGGGCCCGGGCCACGGGACGGTTCGTCGGCGGCGAGATCCAAAAGCGGCCACAATAGCTTTAGGTTCGGACAGCTGCTCCCGAAAAGGAACGCAGCATAAACCAGAAGCACCGACCCGTAGCTTCCATAAAGAAAACCAAAGACAAGGCTCTCGGCCTCAGCAGCCAGAGCATAGAAGCCCAGACAATCCGGAGGCGAGCAACCCTAATAAATTGAGATTCGAAGATGAGTAGAGAAAAAAAACCCGAAAAGAGACCTAGAGAGTAGTAGATCTCCAATCGAGATGCGATTTTGGTACCAGCAGGGACCTCAGTCAGCTCTTGCCCGAAAAGCTTCACCAAAGCAACCGGCAAGCGCCTTCATCCCAACTTGATTCAGCAAAAACGATCTCACAGCTACAGCGGAAGATTCAGAGGACGCCGACGAAGCCAGATCTGAGGTCCGGAAAAGCGGAGCTGGAGTCGGGAAACGAGAGGCTACCGGGCTGAGCAACCAGGAGGCCAGCTGTGGCCGGCTCCGGCGCCGCCCGGCCAGAGGAGGAGCGCCGCAGAAAACGCGTTCAAATTTCAAAATGAAATTTGAACGAAGAGAGAAGCGAGAGCTTCTCATTTCTAAGAAATAGTTGATAATATGCTGTCCAAGTTGGAATCGATTGAGAATATTTATTATTTACTAGAGTAAGTTTATTATTATTATTATTGTATTTAATTTTTAAATTTGTATTTCTTTTATTTTTGGTGGAACAAAATGAATTAATTTTTTGATATATTTGTTTTGATATATTTTGACCCAAACTCAAAATTAACCTAAAAAAATCATTAATTAAATTAAAATTAGGATCATGAATCTTATTTTTAGGATTCATATCTTACATAGAGGATTTCTAGCTACAAATTGGTTTGGGAGATTTGTAAGCTACAGTATCATACCTTTAGCTTTAACAAATGTTTATTGACCAGATCATGGAGACTCAACAAGAGGATTCATTCCTAGTAAAGATCCCAGATGACCTATCGAGTGAGTCTCAGGCAGACATCCACCAAAGAGACAATGACATTCTCAGATTCTATGATCGACTATGTTTTCCAGATTTCAAAGACCTACATGAAGAGATCTTAGTGGAAGCCTATCATTCTATCACATGATTCATCCAAGCCAAACAAAAATATATCAGGATTTGAAGTATAGCGTCATGAATATTTTCGATAACATGTTTCTTATATAAATAAAATCATAAATAATTTTATTTCGATAATTAAACTAATTATGTAGGTTCCAACCCTACATAACTAATAAATTATGGTCTTAAGTATACAATCACAGAGGGAGCTAATCTATTACATGTTAGATTAGGATAGATATACTTCTTTGGAGAGTAGCTTGTGAGTTTGACTCTAATTTTTTGAATCTATATCCAGTAAAGTTTAAAGTCAATGCTAAATGTGAAACTTATTTGTACCAGTATTAAAAAATTTTGATGAAATGTATTAATACACACTATTGAACTCTCTAAATGTTTGATATGAGGCAGATCGAGACATTTATCTTTTTGTATTACATGCTTGAATTAGATAATTCATCTGATTAATGATTCAAGGCTTTGAAATTTAATAAATATTTATAAGGAACCTAAGATATTTGGAATATCATCGTTAGAAATCCTCCATTTTTTTTTATTTTTATTCATATTTGATCCATTAAATCACTCTATTACAAGAAGGATTTATATATAGTCAGAAATTTTTGTATGAATCTTCTATATAGAAACCAGCATGACCTAGGAGTGAAATAACATTTTTGAAAATCTTGGAGGTGCATAGATTAAAAATCAACTTAATTTTAGATTGACTGGCATCTATACCCCTAGGGCTATGTTTGGTTGCAAGAATAGGGGGAGAAAAGAATTGCAATTCTCGCGGGAATTGCAATTCCTCCATTTGGTTGCAAGAATTGTGGGAATTGCTATTCTCTGGGAATTGTTATTCCCACATATATATTTTTTATTTTATTATTATTATTATTATTATTATTTATTAGGTATTATTATTATTATTATTATTATTATTTTGTATTATTATTATTATTAGGTATTTTATTATTATTATTATTTTATATTATTATTATTATGTATTATTGTTATTATTATTATTATTTGGTATTATTATTATTAGGTATTATTGTTATTATTAGTATTATTAGGTATTATTATTATTATTATTTTGTATTATCATTATTATTATTAGGTATTATTATTATTATTATTTTGTATTATTATTATTATTATTATTATTATTATTATTATTATTAGGTATTATTATTATTATTATTATTATTTTATATTATTATTATTATTAGGTATTATTATTATTATTATTAGGTATTATTATTATTATTATTATTATTTTATATTATTATTATTATTAGGTATTATTATTATTATTATTATTTTGTATTATTATTATTATTATTATTAGGTATTATTATTATTATTATTTTGTATTATTATTATTATTAGGTATTATTATTATTATTATTTTATATTATTATTATTATTATTATTATTATTATTTTATATTATTATTATTATTAGGTATTATTATTATTTTGTATTATTATTATTAGGTATTATTATTATTACTTATTATTATGTTTATTATTATTATTATTATTATTATTATTACTATTCCCACCTTATTTCCACCTTATTCCTCATACTATTCTCCAAACCAAACAATGGAATACTAATTCCCACCTTATTCTATTCCAACAACCAAACATAAGAATAACAATTCCAACTTTATTCCCATCCATTTTTATTCCTTGGAATAACTATTTTATTCCCACCTTATTCTATTCCAGCAACCAAACGTACCGTAGAAGAAACAACATGACCCAACACAATGATGTAACATACCATGAAACGGCATTTCTTTCAATTTAGCACAAGGCTCTTCTCCTGACGACATGCCAACACATTCTCAAATTTATTAGATAATCATCAAAAGAGTCCCCAAAAATAAACAAGTCATCTATAAATACTTCCTTGCAATTTTCACCGATGTTTCTAAAAATTCTCATCATGCACCTATTAAATTTGCAATCTGGATGGACCGGTCATTTTATGGGAAAGTGTGTATTTGAGCATCGGGTTGTTGAGATAAAGGATATTAAAGACAGTCGAATGCTTAAGGCAAACAGCCAATGACTCAAACTAATCCTTCAGAGTGAGGAACCTATGGAGGATGACATTTGTCTCTAAACCACATCCATGAGGAGTAACCCTGGGGTTCATTTAATTTTTAATCCTTATTTTGTTGATCATTTTATTTTTGAATTATTTATGTTTATTTTTATATCTGGCTTAGTTTTTGTTTATAAATATATTATTTATATTTTTAGTTTCTTATTATTTATATTTATTGTTTTGTAGGATGGAATATTCAAGTCTGTACTTATTTCCTTTGATGTGTAACATAATTTGACATAGGCCGGGACAAAATAGTCTACATGTACTAACCTACATTTTGTTTCTTATATTTCGTTGTGTATATCCGTGTTTGTGTTGCAGTCAGAGCCATTTTGTCCCTTTATAGTTACTTTACTTGATGTATTTACATCGAGAACAATACTTATATACATTGGGGTGAGAATGTATTCATCGTAGATTTACTACAGAATTTGTTAAAAAAAAACTCAAAAAAAAAATTGTAAAAAATTATCTTTCTTCCAAAACTTTCAAAATTTTGATCTATAGTTATTATGAAATAGGACTTAAATGCTAGTCTTGAAATGAAAATTTTCATGAGCAATTGGATTCAAGTATCAATTTTATCTAATTTTAGTGCCTTGTGATGCCTTCTAATAACTTTGAGAGGGATAATCTTACCATGCGCACCCGTCTTTTCTTTATTTATCCATTGCAAGATACATAAATCACCACATTGTTATATTACAGACTTGATACCCAAATGATGGTTGAGACTATTATAAATTTGTGATGGTATTTATGTGTACTTTGAAGACTTCTTTTTTTTTTTTTTTTTTTGACATTAATATTTGAATAGTTTCATTATATTTACTTTGAACTTATAATTCTTATTTAATTAATCAATGTAAAATAATTAATTTTGACACATGGACTATTGTGGCCACCATGTGGATGACGAAAATGCATAGTTTGGCACACTAAGCTATTTCCTTTATCATGCAATCATCACTTGGGACCACATTAAGCATGTTGAATATAAACATAAAGTTGGTAATTTTTTCATTAGTTAATCGACAATAATAAATTGACCTAGATTTATTATACTCTTATTCTATCTATATATTGATCTGTTGAGGGGAAGGAGGAAAAACAGAGTGATAAATGATTGAAGGAAAAGGTAGACAAGAAAAAAATTCTCTTTTTTTCCTATTTTGGTGCTCGAGAAAAAAAGCACATTAAAATTTATTTATATAGATATTTTGGTGCTCTGAACTAATCTTGTCCCATTTCTAACAATAATAATAAAACCTACTTAACCCAAATCACCATATAATAGAAAGTGTTAAATAAATATCCAATTTATACAAACCTAAAATAAATAAGCCAAACAATAACTCATAATGTAAATCCGGAGATTAAATAAATTACAATAAGTAAAATATACATCTATTTCTAAATATTAAACCCATGTATAAAACTAAAAACAAATCACAATACAAAATATACAAAAATCAAATATTTAAGCATCCTTCGTCCAAATTGTATAAGGATATAATACCTTCTAATCTGAAAGAATTAGAAAACAAAACAGATCATGAGTATAATACTCAATAATTATTAATATATAATAACAAGTAGCAATACACAAAAACAGAATAAAGAGACAAAAAATAATAAAATATATGTAAAATTCAATGTATATCAAATGTCTAAATATGTCAAATGTCTAATTATAATTTTGTATGTAAAATTTCTAATCCATATGTGAATATCAACTAATATTAAACTATATGAAATCATACATATACAAATTTCAAATAATAATAAAACTAATTAATCCAAATCATCGTGAAAGAAAATGAGTCAAATAAATATCCAATTTGTACAGATCAAGAATAAATAAATTGAACAATAACTGCCAACATGAATCCCGAGATTATACAAACTACAACAAATGAAATATGCATATTTTTCCAAATACTAAACCCACATACAAATTCCAAAACAAATCAAATATAAATTATAATACAAAATATAGAAAAAATAAATCTTCAAGTATCATCTATCCAAATCCTATAATTATCCAATACCCTTTAATATGAAAAGTAAAAAATGGAATAAATCATGTGTCTAAATCTCAATAAATATCAAAATATAATAACAAATATATGTCCATAAAAATTGAATGAAGGGATGAAAAAAATAAAATACATGTGAAATTAAATATATATCTATTTTAGTAAAGTGTCAATTGTCTAACTATGATTTCACATGCAAACTTTGTAATACATAAATGAATATCTAATAAAATCAAACTATATAAAATTGTCTGATATCCAAATGTCAAATAATTTTGAAAGCTCAAAATCCAACATTAGACAATTTTGTTAGTTGTGTTAAAATTTACAAATCTGAATAGTCAAAATTTGTCAAATATCAAATATGATGAAGCTAGAAAAATTACAAATCTAAAACATACAAAACTGGGAATTAAAGACCAATAGGCCAATCATGAGAAAGGATTACATATACTCCCATAACCTTAGATCAATTTCTTTTGACACCCATATGAATAGTTGTAATCCTTAAATATATCAAATATATTAAAATATTTGAATATATTATTTTTGTTTAATTTCTTATAATGATTAAATATATATATCAAACGATGGATTCTATAACAAATTATTAAACTTATTCTCTCCATTAAAAAAAGTACAAATTAAAAATTTTCAACCTATAAAAAGTACAGTACAAACTCATATAGTAAGAAAATAAAATCTAGTCTGAAATACTAACATGGAATACTATATGTGAAGCCAAATGCACAATTTTTATAAATTTTTGTTCACGGATATTTTTCACATATTATTTTAAAATATTCACTTAATTTGTAAAAAAATAGACAAATCATTTAAATCTTCAATAAGGTCAAACAAAATATCAAAATAATCATTTAAAATTATATATATACAATAATATTTAAAGTACGGATGTCAAAGATAGTATGCATATACAGTAAAACAAATATATATAAAACAAATCTAAGGATTCTAGAATAGATAAAAGAATAGGTCTAAAAATAGCTACATTTGATTTTTAATCTAATGGATCTGGCACAAAATGTAATGTATCGAATTTCAAATATCATAATTATGAGTAATTAAATTAATATAATCAAGATTATGTTTAAGAATATGTGAAAAATTAGCATTGGAATCCAAAAGAGGAACTGGAAGGCCGGCGCCTAAGTGGCGCCCAAGGCGTGCCCAGGGTGCGCCAGGAAGAATCGCCGTGCTTGGGGGTGCGGGTTGGCAGAATTGAATGCCTGAAGAGCGCTAAATGGGTGCTCGAGCGCAGCCCTTTGGGTGTGCTAGCGCTCGACCAGCGCTTGAACGCCAGAGAGAGAGGGGTGTGCTAGCACTCGACCAGTCCAATTATAAAAGCGCATTTGAGATTTTACGCATTATTTTCAACAGTCCAGAGAGAGAGTAGAGAGAGAGAGCTCAAAGGAGAAAAGAGAGGAAGAGGAGATCAAGGCTACTGAATTTGAATCTAGCCTAAAGCTAGTTAGAAAGGTTGTAGATCGGGTCGAGGTAAGTGTACCCATACCCTCATTTTTCATTTCTTTGCATTTTTATTTCGTTTTCTTCTGGTATCCTCATTTCGATACCTGATTGAGTTTATATTTTGTGGAACCCATGACTTCAGTATACATATATATTGATTTCATGTCCCTTTTTTTTAGTTTTGATTGGTTTTCGAACGTAAAACTTTAACCCTGTGCCCCGAACAATTTTACCCATTATTTTCTAGAATTTTTGTATAAATTGACTCTAGAAAATTATTACCCATCCCTTCAACATGCTAATTTATCAATTGGGAGTTTGATTTATGAGATTTGTGCGGCTTTCGCACTTGGAAAACCCTAACCCGCGCCCCCTTCGATTTTGTCCGATTCCCTTGTAAATTATACGTGATTTGGCTTTAAAAATTCGAAACCTTAACTTTATAGACACGGGTACTCCGAATATTTGATATTTGTTTACATATATTTTGTATATATTATTTTACGGATTTTAAAAATATTATCGGATATAAATTGAGATATTTGTCAATATATACGGTAAATATGTTATCTTGTATATACTTCAGAAATTATATTGTATGTGTTTATGAATGGATTTCTCGTTCGGAAGCTCTAAAGATATGTTTACCTCACGGTGGTAAGAATTTCTTACATGTTTTAAGCTTTATATTGATTTATACATATAATTAAAAGCATGTAGAGGTATAAATTTATAAGGAATTAATTATTTGTATCTTTATCAATGAATTATGAAAGTTATTCAAAATATTTGAAGAAACTTTTACAATTTGTTATGTTTAACAAACCGTCCTCTAAAGAGGGAAGACTAAGTGATAAAAACTAAATATGGAAGTCCCCTTAAAATAAGACAAGAAATTAGAACTCTAAAATCTATTATCCGATGTCTGTTACTTGTCATCTGTATCAATGATCTGTTCCATCAGTATCGGTACAAGAACTACAAGCAATATTAATTTATAGACAAATTAATTTAATAACTAAAAAGGAAAAACTCTTTAATATGCAGAAAGTTTCTTTATTAATATATGAAAAATAATTGGATGAATGGAATGGTAATGCCTTGTTTACGGGAAACTTAATATTATACATGTATGGTAATCAAGTTTTCATTAATCAAAATCCACCAGTTTAATTCAGCCTTATCTGCTATAATTTTGTCCTTCTCTGGTTTATGTATTTTGTATTAATAATTTTTGAAATACGATTCTCCATGCAGAAAAAATGAACGTGGCTCTGGTTCCAAAATCTGAATGTAGGATCGTATTTCAAAAACCATTAATACAAAATATATAAATTAGAGAAAGATAGAATTATACCATATAAGGCTGAATTAAACTGCTGAACTTTGATTGATGAAAACTTGATTACATTCGTAGGAAGAGAGTTGATACAAGAAATGGGAAATGAAAATTTACAGAGGATAATTTACAAAGGTGGATATAAAAAGAGCTTTCTAAATTTTGGCTAACTCTGCGTTGAAACGCCTATCCAACTCTTCTAAACCTTTTTTCCACTTCTGCCTTGAACTGAAGAGTATGTCATCTTGAATAGAAGAGCTTGATAAATCTGCATCGTTGATTATTGAAATAATTGAGTAATTTCTGCACCGTTGATGATTCTTCATGATTAAGAAGAATCAATTCTGTTTTACATCACATCATCCGTAATCTGCTGAATTTGTTAGTAATTGTGAATTGTTAGGCCATTCTGTTGGTTTATCTGATTTGTCAGTCGGATCATCCTTGTGTTATCTTTTTGTCAAAACGTCCAATTGGATAAATAGTATCAAATAGTGCTTGCATAGTGCTATGTAATGTCGGTATAGTACTTGCATAGTATTTTTATAATATGTCGTAAATATTTTACAAAAATTTCTTCTGACGACGTTGAATTTGTTTTGCATCATGTCTTCCATCAGTCTTCATAATATCGTCTATAAAGGTATTTAATAATTTTCATCTGTAACTGACACATTTGCATATTTTTCTTTTTCAAGAATAATTTGTTTTTGTGTGTCGGGAAAAGCTATCCATTGATTTTGTCCAAATTTGCATAGTTGTTCAGCAATTGATTCTGTTGAAATAATTTTTTGTTGATTTGGCTTTGGCTATTGATATATTTAAAACGGTGTATTTATGAGATACCGTTTGAGTATCTTCGCTCGTTTTTCTTAACACATATACTGTCAAATTGCTGACGACATTGACGGATGAGAATTAATACCTGTAATTTAACACAAATGTTAGGATTTTTTTTTGAAACCAATCCATTCAGAGACAGAATGGATCCTGAGCATATCCGGATACATAGGGAGGTTATGTACTGGCTATACTTGAAGGTGGTTGGGTAGATGAGTCTGATACTAGATCATCATTCGAAATGTCAGCCCACTGGACTTTAAAGTTTTGGACTTGCTTTGAGAGTTGTTGCTGTATTTGGGCCATCTGGACCATCATTGTATCTAATTGGGCTTTTTGAGCTTCCATTTGCTTGGTATCTTTAGTAGGTCGTTTGGAGGAGACAGATATTGTTGGGGATCCAATGACTTGGGGACTTTGTGGTTTTGCTTTTGAAGTACTTGGTACAGCTGGGTGTTTTGGAGTATAGCGAGTTGGTATGGTTGGCAGGATTTTTGAGGCAAGCTTAATAGTCTGGGCTAAAGACTGGTTCTTCTTATAATCAGTATCAATTTGAGTGTAGGTAATTATAACATAGTCGAACTTATCCCACCATTTGATTCTAAATACTCGAACAATTGATAGATGAATATCTTAAATAGTTAACGGTAGATCTTCATAATACTGATGACAAGTAAAGTGCCATGACATAATCCATGGGACTTCATAATCAATATGGAAACCGATTATTCTATGCGGTAATAAAATATCTTTGTATAATTCTTCATAATGCATTCGTGCATTGTTGACAATACTTGGATAGAGAACTGGTAATAATCCGACGTAAATCCACCATTCCGTAAACCACATTGGTAATTATTTTGGACAATTTTTATCAAATAGGATAAACTAAGAATGAGTATATGACCGAAGGTAAAAAGAATTAAACTATGCTTCTTTATAATCTTGATAATTGTATTTCTTTGGTTGATAATGAATAGAGAATGGTTTAGTATCACAAGTGTTAAGACCAACATCTTGGGAGAGTTTAACTTGTTTAAATTTGATGGTTAAAAAAGTAATGGTATTATCTCGGGGATTGTGGTGATGTTTGATCTCAATAGAACCGGAATCAATTAAGATTAATTGATTGTACTGTTAGGTTTTAGAAACATCCGCAGTTTGGTATAAGCAATTAGGATAAAATAATTTGTTTGTCAAGGTAATGAGCTCATTACGTAATGGTTTTTGATAATTTGAGTGGTTTGGTGATATAATGATTATCATTTAAAGTAGTGGCTGGTTGAGTAGAAGAGGACGTGGGAGTAACTGCTTCCTTGAAACTTAGTGGTAGAAATTCACGTAAAGTTGTGTATTTGTTGGAGGTTGGTATAATCTATGGTTTAGACATTGCATAATCATAGACGGATTGTTTTGGTGGTTGTTTTGCTGGAGTAGAAGGGATTAAAATATTTGGAATAAACCATTCGAAAAATGGTAAATTTCATTTGAGTAAGTTCATTGTATTTTTCCATGAACTTTGATATTCTTTCGTTTGTTCTTTGGTAAAAGTAGTAAAATACCAATTTCTAAGACTATTATTTTTTTCTAACATAAATTTGTTTCTCAGTGCATCTATATCAGGAATAAAATCATTTTTTTTATAAGTAATTAAATTATATTGAAATAAAGGAAAAGAATGCAATTCCAATATTTTATCTCCAAATGTTTTACCGACTTGGAAATAGAACAAAGAGGCAAGGGCATGCCTTGAGCATAGTGATACATGTCTCCAGATAAGAAGAAACACGAAGGAAAATATAAATACAAGAGCCAATAACCACCAAGCACACCAATAAAAAAAACAAATGCATCATAGCAGGAGGAAGTAGCATCCGTGCAGTGCCAGGATATCAAAACTGGCCAAGGCAGTGGAAAGGCGCTCTCAGGCAAGAGGGCAAGCAGCCGAGGATGAAACACCAATCCGGTTAAGAACAGAGCCAACTCGCGTAATCCTCCATTTTTCTTTTTTGATGAACATTGACCTGGGCAGACAGCAATCCAAGTAGAAGGTACATGATCAGCTTAACGCTCCTATTTTGACAAAGACCCATTGCCAGCCAGAATAATCTGTTCCTTCGATCTCAAGGCCAACACTGATCTCCAGCCGAAGACCAGCAAAGATAGTGAATTTTATTTATTGTGGGAGTGCCGATCAGAGTGTTGACCGGCACCCAAAATACCCAGCGCCAAAAGGCCAAGCTGGCCGGTCAATGGGTTGACCAGCCAGATGCCCCCTCTTTTTTTCTGGAGATGCCGGTCAGAGGGTTGACCTGCACCAAAAGCCAAACAGGCCGGTCAGCGAGTTGACAGGCCAAATACCCTTTTTTTTGGAGACTAGTCAAAGTGATGACCGACAAAATGCATCCAGCAGCCAATTTGGCCGGTCAGCGGATTAACTGCCCAGAAGCTTCCTTTTTTTTTGGAGATGCCAGTCAGAGGGTTGACCGACACTAAAACACCCGGCACCAAAAGCCAAATAGGCCGATGAGCAAGTTGACCAGCAAGATACCCCTTTCTTTGGAGATGCCAGTCAAAGGGTTGACCGGTATGAAAGCACGAAAGGAGATCGTCAAGCATCTCGGCATTTGCAACACGGTCGTTTACATCTCGTCAGGAATAAAATCATTTTCAAGATCAATGACATTGATGGTAGAAAATGTTTCCATTTTTTTAGGCAAAGTCCAGTCAGAATAATTATACCCATTATTAGGTATAATTAGTGATTCTCTAGAGTTCGTCGTTGTATTATGATTCAAATTACTACCCCTGAATATTCGTCTTAGTCTCGAAGCCATTTTTAAAATTTCTATAAATGATGCATAAAATTAAATTTTCTACAGATGATGTATAATTATACTTGCAAACTTAATGATACAGGAATACCCCTGACAAACAACGCCATTTAATCACTTCGATCGGCAAACACATCGGTTCATAGGTTTAAATGCTCTCTATCATTTACAAAGCTATCATGTAAATGATTATGCCTTACTCAAATGCAGAAAAAGTAGTGCATATGCCTTATACCATGCAGAAAAAACAAACGTGGCTCTAATATCAAAATCTGTATGCAGGATCATATTTCAAATATCATTAATACAAAATACGTAAACAAAAGAATGACAGAATTATACCAGGTAAGATTGAATTAAACTGCTGGACTTTGATTGATAAAGACTGGATTACATTCGTTGGAGGAGAGTTGATACAAGAAAAGGGAATGAAAATTTACCAGAGGATAATTTACAAAGGGGGAAATAAAAAGAGCTTTCTAAATTTTGGCTAACTCAGTGTTGGAACGCCTATCTAACTCTTCTGAACCTTTTTCCACTTCTTTTTTTTTTATTCCTACTTTGAATTGAATGTATGTCATCTCCAATAGAAGAGCTTGAATAATCTGCACCGTTGACGATCCAAATAATTGGGAGTTTCTGCACCATTGATTTGCATCATAATTGATAGGAATCAATTCTGTTTTTCATTACATCATCCATAGCCTTTAGAGTGTCCTTTGCTCAAGTTTTTTCAAAAAGATGTCAGTCCAGACGGTCGGTCTAATCAGATCGTCCTTGTGTTATCTTTTGTCAAACCGTCAAATTGGATGAATAGTATCAAATAGTGCTGCATAGTATTTGCATAGTATGTCATAATTACTTTTTGATTTCCGACAGAAGGAAGTTGTAGGAATTGTTTCTTTATTTATCATTTCCCTTTCCTTATATCAACTCTCCTCCTACGAATGTAATTCAGTTTTTATCAATCAAAGTCCAACAGTTAGATCGTCATTGTCATATCTTTTTGTCAAACCGTCCAATTAGATGAATAGTATCAAATAGTGCTTGCACAGTGTTGCATAGTGTATGCATAGTACTTACATAGTATTTGCATAGCCTTTAAATAGATATATTTAAAGATCTATTGCATAGTGAGTTAATCAAAGCCATGTTCATATATTATCTGGTGTATCCAGATACATATGGAGGTTGTTGATTGACCGTATGTGAAGGTGGTTAGGTAGATAAGTTTGATACTAGATCATCATCCAAAATGTTAGCCCACTGGACTTTAAAGACTTGGACTTGATTTAAGAGTTGTTGCTGCATTTGGGCCATTTGGACCATCATTGTATCTAATTGGGCCTTCTGGGCTTCCATTTCCTTGGTAACTTTAGTAGATCGTTTGGAGGAGACAGATAATGTTGGGGATCCAATGACTTGGGAACTTCGTGGTTTTTCTTTTGAAGTACTTGGTATAGGTGGGTGTTTTCGAGTATAGTGAGTTGGTATGGTTGGCAGGATTTTTGAGGCAAGTTTAATAGTCTGGGCTGAAGACTGGTTCTTCTTATAATCAGTATCAATTTTAGTATAGCTAATCATAACATAGTCGAACTTATCCCACCATTTGATTTTAAATTCTCAAACAATTGATAGATGAATATCTTGAATAGTTAACTATAGATCTTCATAATACTGATGACAAGTAAAGTGCCATGACATAATCCATAGGACTTCATAATCAATATGGAAACCAATTATTCTGTGCGGTAATAAAATATCTTTGTATAATTCTTCATAATGTATTCGTGTATTGTTGACTATACTTGGATAGAGAACTGGCAATGATCCGAAGTAAATCCACCATTTCGTAAACCACATTGGTAATTATTTTGGACAATTTTTATGAAATCGGATAAACCAATAATGAGTATATGACTGAAAGTAAAAAGCATTAAGCCATGCTTCTTTATAATCTTGATCATTGTAACCCTTTAATTGATAATGAACAGAGAATAGTTTAGTATTCCAAACATTAAGACTAACATCTTGAGGGAGTTTTAATTGTTTAATTTTGATGGTAGGAAAGGTAATGGTATTATATTGGGGATTGTGGTGATGTTTGGTCTCAACAGAATTGGAATCAATTAAGATTAATTCATAGTACTGTTGGGTTTTAGAAATATCCGCAGTTTGGTATAAGTAATTAGGATAAAATATTTTATTTGTCAAGATAATGAACTCATTAAGTAACAGTTTTTGATAATAAGAAGAGCAATATTGTGGTTTAGACATTATATAATCTTGGACGGATTATTTTGATGGTTGCTTTGTTGGAGTATAATGGGATGGAATGTTCTTCGCTTTTCCTTTAGGAGGCATAACTTCTTGTAAAAATTCTTTTATAAAAATATCTAAAATATTTGTTTCAATAAATTATTCAATGTCAAAATATGTTTGCCTTCGTATAGAAGTAAAATCTTTTATATTTTTGCATAAAATTGTATGAATTATTTTGATAAACAAGATGATAGATAGAATCATTTTGACTCTTTGATATGCAGAAAGTTCCTTTGTTAATATATGACAAATAATTGGATGAATGGTATGGTATCGCTTTGTTTACGGGAAACTTAATATTATACATGTAGGGTTTAAAATTTTGTATATGTGTTTCTAAATTGGGTTCTAAATAAGTGCGAAGTGCATTTGATTGTGTAATTGGTTATAAGTTTCTTCTAAAACTAGTACCAGATACTTGATTAATATATTTATTATTTTTACTAATTAGTTTTGTTGGCTTAAGTTTAGTATATTTGTAATTTGTAATAATTGATTTTAGTGGCTTACGTTTTAAAATAAAAGGTTTTATAATATCTTTATAACTTAGCAAATATTGTTGTGAGTGAGATCTATTATATTTTCTACAGATGATGCATAACAATACTTGCAAACTTAATGAAATAAGAACACCCCCGACAAACACTGCCCTTTTAATCACTTCGACGAGCAAACACATCGGTTCATAGACTTAAACATTTCATATCGTTTCCAAAGCTATTACATTCGTATGCAGGAACGTATTTCCAAAGCTATTACATTCCCTATCTTTAATTGAGATTTTCTAAAAATGTACAAAATTTGTATACAGGATCGTATTTAAAAAATTATTAATGCAAAATACGTAAACTAGAGAAGGATAGAATTATACCAGATAAGGCTGAATTAAACTTCTGGACTTTAATTGATGAAAACTGTATTACATACGTAGGAGGAGAGTTGATACAAGGAAAGAGGAATGAAAATTTACGGATGATAATTTATAAAGGTGGAAATAAAAAGAGCTTTCTAAATTTTGGCTAACTCTTTGTTGGAACACCTAGCCAACTCTTCTGAACCTCTTTTCCACTTCTTCCTTGAACCGGAGAAGGAAAGCCTTTAAATAGAAATCTTCAAGCATTCTCTGCCATTGATCTTCTGAATAATTGAGTATGATATCTACCATTGATTTGCGCCATAATTGATAGGAATTAATTCTGTTTTGAGTCATATCAGTGTGTCGTGTTGAATTATCATCTCTGCAGAGTAATCAGGAATCTTGATAATTGCATCGTCTATGAGTGGCTTCTTCAGTCAAAAGTTGTCTAATTTTTCCTCGAGTACTATTCATGAATAGTACTTGAATAGTATTTACATAGTATCTGTATAGTACTTGCATAGTATACTATTTATTACAGCATAGCGTGTAATATCCCGGAATTTTGTTCGAATTAATTTAATATTAATTATAATTTTGGGCAAATTGGACGTGATAAAATTTATTAAATATTGAGAAATTTTGGGAGGATATTTGGATTGATTGGGCTGGCGCTCGGGGTGCGCCGGTGTTGCCCAAATATCGTTTTGGATTTTGGATTAAAAGAAAATTAAAATGGAATATATATATATATAATATATATAAATATTATATATATATATATATATATATATATATATATATATATATATATATAATAATGTTATTATATATATATAATTGGAAAAAAAAAAGAAAAAAAAAAAGAGAAGATAAGATTGGAAGAGGGGATCGGGGAGAGAGAATGGAGGTGAGAGAGGGAGCTAGGGTTTTTGGTTTGCAGCGGCGGAGGGAGGCTGCCGGCGACGGCGGCGTTCGGCGCGGATGGCACGGTGCCGGTGGTGACCGGCAACGGTCGTGGTGATGACGGCTTGCAGCAGAAGCTGCGAGAGAGAGAGAGATCAGTGGCGAAGCTGCGGGAGGAGAAGGGAGAAGAGGAAGACGGCGACGGCGTTTTGCACGGCGGCGGAGGTGATGTTGCGGTGGTCGACGGGCGGCTGGTGTTGGCTCGCGGTGACCGTGACATCGTGGGTGAGCGGCGGTGCGTGGTGGCCGAAGCTGCGAGAGAGAGAGCGGCTGCGCGAGGAGAGAGGAGACGACGGCCGCAAATCGACGCCGGTGCTGGCTGGGTGATGCCGGTGAGGCCGGTGGTGGCCAGACGAGCGGCCGGGCAGCGGAGCGGCGGCAGCGGAGCTGCTGACATCGGCCGGCAGAGGGCCGTGCGTGGAGGAGAACGGAGGAGAGAGAGAGGACGCACGGCAGCGGAGAGAGAAAGGCTCGATTGGAGCACTTCGGGACATCCTTTCTTCAGATCTGCAAAATATGAGGTCCAGGCAAGTATCTGTAAACCCCCTCTTTGGTCTAATTTTAATTCCGATATATTTTGGATACTGTTTGGAATTTTTACGAACATGCATGCATTTTTGGTACATACATTTATTTATTCTGGACATGCATGTGTAATTCATTGGATGTTTTGGCGATTGTTGGACTGGGTTTTATGATTTTGGAGAATTTGATATTTTTCTGAAAGTCCGAATGATTTATTGGACTCGATGTATATTTATATCAGTATCTGTAACGAAAATATACAAGAAATTTGCATTGACCGTGTATTTTCATATGCACGTGCCGGGTTGTGGTCACTACATTTGGATTTGGATTATTTGATTCTGGCCAGCTCCCGACGGGGAGATTATTTGTTATTTGGAAATCCCTTTCTACCGGCAGGAAAGGCTTTGAGTAGTGACCCTTCCCATTTGGATAATTTGACTTGACCTTAGAATATATTCGGACGTCCTAATATATCTGACAAACTTGAGGAATGCACCCAAAGCCGCGGGTGGCAAAACATAGTGAGCAACCTTATCTATGGGTATACAATACATGGATTTTGGCCTAAGGTTACCGGGATTATGTGTAACCCTTCCTCAAGTTAGTCTTTAAATAATGAGAACCCAGATTTGGTGCATAATTTGTATTTTTGTATTGATTGGAATTGGACTTTGATTTGGATATGGATTTTTGGACTTGGATTTAAGATTCGCCGATTTTTTTGCCTATAATTGGGCTTGGTATGTCTCGTACAACGATTTTGAATATATGTTTTGATCCGAACCTTTGGAACATCCGTCATGGCAATCTTGTTTCGGCGCACGCTGCGCCATCCTATGATTCATCGCCTATCACGGATTACGGCATTGGACTCGAATCACAAGGCGACTCGGGCATTGGACTTGGACTTGGACTTGGACTTGGACTCGGAATGGATTTGGACTCGGCATCGGCTATCGGATTACGCCTCGGATCCTGAAGGCTGATCGGGCATTGGACTTGGACTTGGACTCGGGTGGATTTGGACTCGCCCATCGCTCACAAGCCTCGAATCCTGGTGATTCGGCATTGGATTTGGATTTGGATTTGGAATTCGACTCGGATTTGGACTCCGATCGACATCGGTTTTGGAATTGGTTCGGATCACCTATGTTTTTGTTATATATATATTTATATATATATATACGTCCCGACGAGGACTATTTTGAAAATTTGGATATTTGATTTGAGTACGAGACTACCATTGAATTTTGAAATTTGGATCTTGGATTTCGGTTGGATTCGTTTTATCGGCGATTTGGATTTATCTTGGAATTGGATTGGATTTTTTTTCACCCATTTGACATTCTCTCTGATTTATTGGATTTCTTTTGACTAAATATGATACTTGCTGGGCATTAGGCTCATTTTTTTGTTTTGTCCCTTCAGAGTAGAAGGTTCAGATGCAGTACAGGAGTACAGACATGATCGGTCAGATATTCGTCCGATTTGGTGAGTTTCTGTTTATTATGGTTTGCATTGATATTTGATGCATTTGGATTATGGAATTGGCCGGATATAGGCTTATTGTTATATGTTGGGAATAATTGAATATCTGTTTATGTTTGATTTTGATTTTTGGGTCGGATTATTACCTCCCATACGATGATCGTAAAGCAGGTCGTATTTATTTTGCTCGGACGGTTGTTCGATGAGGTCCTGTGAGGATTTTAATTTTGTTGAGTGTATATTTGGTTTGTCACACCCGAATTTTGGGACTTGGTATGATTGGCTTTAAAAATTAATTGCGATTTTAGATTTTAGAAATTATAATTAATTATTTAAATTGACCTGCTTGGTTCGGGTTCGTGACATAGCGTATGCATAGTACGTGTCATAATTGCTTGTTGACATCCTTTTTGAATTTGTTTCAAACTTCAGACAGGAATTGCGGGAATAGTCTTTTCTTCTGATCATAATTTCTCTGATAATAATGGAGAGTTGTCCTCTGCAATTTTCCTTGTCTTTTGCAGAATACTCCATTAATGTTGTCTGATGGTGTATCATCGGTAGCAATTTAAATTCTTTTGAGTGATGTGGAATATTCCGAATAGTAGTTGTACTGAAATAAGTTTGTCCGAATAATTTAATAATTTGGTTTTGACTGTTGATATTTTTGAAGTCTTGCAAATGGTGTACACTGAGATATCTGTTGAGAATTTTGGCACGTTTTTCTTGACACATGAACTGCCAAATTGCTGATGTTATTTGAGGATGAGTACTTACAATTTAACACAAATGTTAGGTTTTTTTTAGAATAATCCATTCAGATGCTGAATGGATCTTGAGCATATCCAGATACATATGGAGGCTGTGGACTGACCGTACGTGAAGGTGGTTGGGTAGATGAGTATGATGCTGGATCGTCAGTCGAAATGTCAGCCCACTGACTTTAAAGTCTTGAACTTGCTTTGAGAGTTGTTGCTGCATTTGGGCAATTTCGACCGTCATTGTATCTAATTCGGCCTTCTGGGCTTCCATTTGCTTGGAGTTTTAGTAGATCGTTTGGAGAAGATAGATAATGTTGGGGATTTAATGACTTGGGAACTTCATGGTTTTACTTTTGAAGTACTTGGTACCGTTGGGTGTTTTGGAGTATAGTGAGTTGGTATGGTTGACAGGATTTTTGAGGCAAGCTTGATGGTCTGGGGCAAAGATTGGTTCTTCTTATAATCAGTATCAATTTGAGTGTAGCTAATCATAACATAGTCGAACTTATCCCATCATTTGATTCTAAATTCTCGAACAATTGTTAGAGGAATATCTTGAATGGTTAACGGTAGATATTCGTAATACTGATGACAAGTAAAGTGCTATGACATAATCCATGGGACTTTATAATCAATATGGAAACCAATTATTCTGTGCAGTAAGAAATATCTTTGTATAATTCTTCATAATGCAATCGTGCATTGTTGACAATACTTAGATATACAACTGGTAATGATCCGAAGTAAATCCACCATTCCGTAAACCACATTGGTAATTATTTTGGATAATTTTTATCAAATCGAATAAATCAAGAATGAGTATATGACCGAAGGTAAAAAGCATTAAACCATGCTTCTTTATAATCTTGATAATCTTCATATGGTTTAATATTTTTTTATATGTGTTTCTAAATTTGGTTCTAAATATGTGCTAAGTGTATTAAATTGTATAATTAGTTCTAAGTTTTTTCTGAAACTAGTGCCATATACTAAATTAATATATTTATTATTTTTAGTAATTAACTTCATTGGCTTGAGTTTAGAAATAAAAAGGTTTTCTAATATCTTTATTCATTAAATATTTTTGTGAGTAAGATCTATTATTAATAATAATTGCTTTCTGAATATATTTTAAAAATCTAATTAGGTTTGGCAATAAATTGGGTTTAGAGATAATTTTTGGCAAAAGTTTGCCTTTCATAATGTTGTTTTTTATTATTTTACCAATATCTTAATTTTTAATTATATTTTAAAAAAATATTTATATTTTATTTGATTTTTATTTTGAATCTTTTTCGTGTGATTTGTTTGATTAATTAGTTTTATTTTATTTTTTGTGTCACCGAGTAGGTGTTTTTGATTTTTATTTTGATCATAGAGTTGTTGTGTTTTCTTAATATGGTTTAATAAATTATTTTGTGATGATTTTTCTATTTGATTTTCTTTGTCACAAAATAGTGGTATTAATTTTTATTAATTAATTTATTGTGAATTTTTTTTTGCAATAATAGACTCTCTTTATTATTGAATTTTAAAAAATTATTATTATTTATTTGTAATTTATATGGGATATTTGATAGGTTTTTAAGTGTTAAAATATTAGTTTTATATTTTTGTGGAACTAAATCTTTTTGAGAAATAAAATAATATTTTCGTATAAATAAAGTGTATGATTTATTATTAGATAATATGTCATTAAATATTATTTTATAATATTTTTAAAAATTCTATTGAATATTTATTTCTATGATATTTCTAAGAAATAGTTGATAATATGCTGTCCAAGTTATAATCGATTGAGAATATTTATTATTTACTAGAGTAAGTTGATTATTATTATTATTGTATTTAATTTTTAAACTTGTATTTCTCTTATCTTTGGTGGAACAAAATGAATTAGTTTTTTGATATAATTGTTTTGGTAATTCTTTTTGTGAAAATTTATGACTGAAGTGTATAATTTTATATTAGAAAATATATTGTTAAATCTTATTTTATATGGGTTCTGAACATTATCATCATATAAATTTTTAATAAATATTTGATAATAATTTTGATCTATACATAGGAAAAATGTCAATTGATTAAAATTAGGTTGATTAGTACATTTAACAATTTCTTTATTTGAAGGGTTTTGTTTAAGTTTTAATTCTATCGCTAAATTTGACTTATTTTCTATTTTTCATTTTCTTGTATATTGTTTAGACTTATATCCAGATTCTTTACATTTTTAGCATATGGTTTTTAGTAATTTATTTTCTTGTGGATTTTTGTTAATTTTAGATGGGTTAAGTGTTTTATGATTTCTATTTTTTATTTCTTTTGTTGATGAATAGGGTGTTAAAGAATTTTCTTTAATATTTATGGAATGTGATTTAGGGAGTAAATAAGGTGATGCGGTTATGGTATTTTCTAAGAAAGTTGATGAGGCTTTAATATTTTTAGAGTGTATTTGATTAATTTCTTGTTTGAAACTTTTTATAGGGGTTTGTACTTGCTGATTTCTAATTTGATTAGTTTGACCGATTTTTGTTGGAAAAATGTATAAATTATTTAATTTTATAGTTAATTTATTTAAAAAAGTTTTTTCTTTGTTGTGTTGAAGAAGTTAGTGTAACTTGGTCTAAGATTGGTTCGGAGAATGATTCAAATTGGTCTATAATTGATAAAGTTTTTGTAGGTCTTGGCTTAAAATTAATTATAGTTTCAATACTAATTTCTTCTTCTTCTTATTCGATTTTAGTATCTTCTGCTTCAATTGAGTTAAGAAGGTGTTGTAACCAAAGTTCTTCTTCATCAATTTGTTCTTCATCTTCTTCATCAATTTTTTTTTTATTTTCTATTGCTAGGGTACAAATTATGTTTGATTGATTTATATTTTATTTAATTAAATCATTATTTTTATGATCTTTTGTAATAGTAGATATATTATTTTGAGAATTGTTCTAAATATTTTTATTTTTGTCTATTTCATTAACATTTCTTATATACGGAATAAACCATTCAAAAAATGGTAAATTCTATTTGAGTAAGTTTATCGGCTGTTTTCACAGAATTTCATGTTCTCCTATTTGTTTCTTTGTGAAAGTATTGAAATACAAATTTCTAAGATTATTATTTTTTTCTAACATAAATTCTTTTCTAAGTGTATCTATTTTAGGAATAAATTCCTTTCAATATTTATTACATTAATAGTTTGCATTTTTGATAGAGTTGGTGATTGTGGGGTTTGTTGTGTAATAATTTTAGAAATAGGATTTCTACTTTCTATATTTCTTATTTCATGTGAGTATGTAGATTGGTATCTTGTATTAGTTGATGGTCTAAAATTTTCATAATCAGGTTGAGAATTTTTATATTCTGAAATAATTGATGGAGATCTTGTATTATTATAATTTAATGATCTAGGTAGATAATTTTGTGCTTGACTAAAATTAAAAATAATATTACCTTCAGGTATTTCAGCATTATTTGTGAATTCTCTTTTCATTATATATCAATGTGGTTGGAAAAGATTCACTTGCTATTCTTGTGGTACAGTTATCTCATCCCATTTTAATAATTTTAGAGTAAAAGTAGCAGCATGTTCAGCTTCTACTTGTAATACTGTTGTCTCACCGGGTGGAGTCTGAATAAAATATCTTGGATTAAATTGACTAGTAAGTAATTTAAAATAAATTTGATAAAAAAAATAAAAATCCTCTTCTTTCTTCCTGTTGAATTAGTCCAGGGGATGGATATTAAGTACTAATGTGCTACGCATACTTGGATCATTGAGATCAACTGTTGGGTGCACAATTAAAATAAATTGGTCTATTATATAAATTAGATTGAACAATTGCTAATATAGAATCTTTATATTTTAATAATATTTGATCTCTTAAATATAATAAAATTGGTGTATCAATTCCTAATTTAATTAATAATTTAATTGCTATTTGAATTAATCCATAATGAATGTAATTATAACCTTATTGTTTAGATCTTTCAATGAATAAGGATGACAATAATTTAAAATTTTCAAATTTATTTTTATTTTAGATAGTTTGTTCATGATCTTTTATTGATAGAGCAATTTTAAAATCAAAAGTTTCTATTTGATAAATTTTTTTGATGTGTTGACTGCGTATAGTCCAGCCAGAATAATTATGACCATTATTAGGAATAATTAGTGATTCTCTAGTATTTGTTGTTGTATTATATTTGAGTATCTACAAATATAATCTATTAGCACAAACACCGGCCCAATGTCTCGGCCCACATCATATCTTTGGCCCTTAGGATTCTCCTATGTTTAGTTTATCCTGTATAAATATTTTTTCTTTTACGAGTACATTACGTTGTTAAACAAATGTATACTACGCAAATAATAAATAAAGAAACAATTCCCGCAACTTCCTCCTGATGAAAATGAGAAAGTAATTATGACATACTATATAAATACTATGCAAGTACTATGTGAACACTATACAGTACTATTTGATACTATTTATCCAATTGGATGATTTGACAAAAGATAACACAAGGATGACCTGAACAGACCGACTGACTGGACTGACGTCTTTTTGAAAAAACACTAGCAAAGGACACTCAAAAGATTACAGATGATGTGATGTAAAACAAATTTGATTCTTCTTAATCATGAAGAATCACCAACGGTACAGAAACTATCAATTAAGACGTAAATTAACGGTTCAGATGCTACTCAATTATTCAACAATCAACGGTGCAGAAGACTCGAAGATTTCTATTTAAAGGCTTTCCTTCTTCAGTTTAAGGCAGGAGTAAAAAAAAAAAAGAAGTGGAAAAGTGGTTCAGAAGAGTTGGATAGGCGTTCCAATGTAGAGTTAGGAAAACTTTAGAAAGCTCTTTTTATTTCCACCTTTGTAAATTATCCTCTTTAAATTTTCATTTTTCTTTCCTTTTATCAAAAGATTTAGCACCACAAAAATATGAAACTAATATTTTAACACTTAAAAACCAATCAAATATTTCATATAAATTACAAATAAATAACAAAAATTTGTATGCAGGAGTATTTCAAAAATCATTAATACAAAATA
The DNA here is from genome assembly GCA_033239525.1 of Nepenthes gracilis. Lineage (NCBI taxonomy): Eukaryota > Viridiplantae > Streptophyta > Magnoliopsida > Caryophyllales > Nepenthaceae > Nepenthes > Nepenthes gracilis. The sequence goes on from BSYO01000023.1 coordinate 1,224,855, forward strand.
TGAAAATCAGAGAAGAACAGAATTATACCAGATAATATTGAATTAAACTGCTAGACTTTGATTGATGAAAACTAGATTATATTCGTAGGAGAGTTGACATAAGGAAAGGGGAATGAAAATTTACAGAGGATAATTTAGAAATGTGGAAATAAAAGGAGCTTTCTAAATTTTGGCTAACTCTGTGTTGGAACGCCCATCCAACTCTTCTGAACCTCTTTTCCACTTCTTTTTTTTTATTCCTGCCTTGAACTGAAAGTATGCCATCTTAAATAGAAGAGCTTGAATAATTTGCACCGTTGATGATTCAAATAATTAGAAGTTTCTGCACCGTTGATTTGCATCGTAATTGATAGGAATCAATTCTATTTTTCATTACATCATCCGTGGCCTTTAGAGTGTCCTTTGCTCAAGTTTTTTCAAAAAGATGTCAGTCCAGATGGTCGGTCTGATCAAATCGTCAATGTATTATCTTTTGTCAAACCGTCAAATTGGATAAATAGTATCAAATAGTGCTGCATAGTATTTACATAGTATGCCATAATTACTTTCTGATTTCCGTCAGGAGGAAGTTGTAGGAATTGTTTCTTTATTTATCATTTCCCTTTCCTTGTATTAACTCTCCTCCTACGAATGTAATTCAGTTTTCATCAATCAAAGTCCAACAGTTAGATCATCATTGTCTTATCTTTTTGTCAAACCATCCAATTGGATGAATAGTATCAAATAGTGCTTGCACAGTGCTGCATAGTATCTGCATAGTACTTACATAGTATTTGCATAGCCTTTAAATAGAGATATTTAAAGATCTATTGCATAGTGAGTTAATCAAATCCATGTTCACATATTATTGGGTGTATCCAGATACATATAGAGGTTGTGGATTGGCCGTACATGAAGGTGGTTGGGTAGATGAGTTTGATACTGATTCGTCATCCGAAATGTCAGCCTATTGGACTTTAAAGTCTTGGACTTGCTTTGAAAGTTGTTGCTGTATTTGGGCTATTTGGACCATCATTATATCTAATTGGGGCTTCTGGGCTTCCATTTGCTTGGTAACTTTAGTAGATCGTTTGAAGGAGACAGATAATGTTGGGGATCCAATGACATGGGGACTTTGTGGTTTTGCTTTTGAAGTACCTGGTACAGGTGGGTGTTTTGGAGTATAGTGAGTATGTATGGTTGGTAGGATTTTTGAGGCAAGCTTAATAGTCTGGGCTAAAGACTGGTATTTCTTATAATCAGTATCAATTTCGGTGTAGCTAATCATAATATAGTCAAACTTATCCCGCCATTTGATTCTAAATTCTCAAACAATTGATAGATGAATATCTTGAATGGTTAACGGTAGCTATTCATAATACTGATGACAAGTAAAGTGCCATGACATAATTCATAGGACTTCATAATTAATATGGAAATCGATTATTCTGTGCGATAATAAAATATCTTTGCATAATTCTTCATAATACATTCGTGCATTGTTGACAATACTTGGATAGAGAAAAGGTAATGATACGAAGTAAATTCACCATTCTGTAAACCACATTGGTAATTATTTTGGACCATTTTTATCAAATCGGATAAACTAATAATGAGTATATGACCGAAAGTAAAAAGCATTAAACCATGCTTCTTTATAATATTGATAATTGTAACCCTTTAATAGATATTGAACAGAGAATAGTTTAGTATCCCAAACATTAAGACTAACATCTTGAGGGAGTTTTACTTGTTTAATTTTGATGGTAGAAAAGGTAATGGTATTATATCGGGGATTGCTGTGATGTTTGGTCTAAATAGAACTAGAATCAATTAAGATTAATTCATAGTATTGTTGGGTTTTAGAAACATCCGCAGTTTCGTATAAGCAATTAGGATAAAATATTTTATTTGTTAAGGTAATGAGCTCATTAAGTAACAGTTTTTGATAATAAGAGGTATGAGCAACACGAAATTTGAGCGATTTGGTGATATAATGGTTATCATTAGAAGTATTCACTGATTGAGTAAAAGAGGAAGTGGAAGTAACAGCTTCCTTGAAACTTAGTGGTGGAAATTCACGTAAAGTTTTGTATTTGTTAGCGGTTAGTATAATCTGTGGTTTAGATATTACATAATCATGGACGGATTATTTTGGTGGTTGCTTTGATGGAGTATAAGGGGATAGAATGTTCTTCTCTTTTCCTTTAGAAGGCATAACTTTCTGTAAAAATTATTTTATTAAAATATCTAAAATATTTATTTCAATAAATTGTTCAATGTCAAAATATATTTGTCATCATATAGAAGTAAAATCTTTTATATTTTTGTGTAAAATAGTATGAATATTTTGATAAACAGGATGATAGATAAAATCATTTTGACTCTTTGATATGCAGAAAGTTCCTTTGTTAATATATGAAAAATAATTGGATGAATGGAATGGTATTGCTTTGTTTATGGGAAACTTAATATTATACATGTACGGTTTAATATTTTGTATATGTGTTTCTAAATTAGGTTCTAAATAAGTGTTAAGTGCATTTGATTGTGTAATTGGTTATAAGTTTTTTCAAAAACTAGTACTAGATACTAGATTAATATATTTATTATTTTTTCTTATTAATTTTATTGGCTTAAGTGTAGTATATTTGTGATTTGGAATAATTGATTTTAGTGGCTTACGTTTTAAAATAAAAGGTTTTATAATATCTTTATAACTTAGTAAATATTGTTGTGAGTGAGATCTATTATATTTTTTACAGATGATGCATAACAATACTTGCAAACTTAATGAAATAAGAACACCCCCGACAAACACCGCCCTTTTAATCACTTCGACGGACAAATATTTCGGTTCACAGACTTAAACATTTCCTATCATTTTCAAAGCTATTACATTCGTATGCAGGAACGTATTTCCAAAGCTATTACATTCCCTATCTTTAATTGAGATTTTTTGAAAATGTAGAAAATCTGTATACAAGATCGTATTTTAAAAATCATTAATGCAAAATACATAAACCAGAGAAGGATAGAGGTATATCAGATAAAGTTGAATTAAACTTCTGGATTTTAATTGATGAAAACTAGATTACATTCGTAGGAGGAGAGTTGATACAAGGAAAGGGGAATGAAAATTTACAGATGATAATTTACAAAGGTGAAAATAAAAAGAGCTTTCTAAATTTTGGCTAACTCTGCGTTGGAATACCTATCCAACTCTTCTGAACCTCTTTTCCACTTCTTCCTTGAACTGGAGAAGGAAAGCTTTTAATTAGAAATCTTTGAGCCTTCTATGCCATTGATCTTCTGAATAATTGAGTATGATATGCACCATTAATTTGCGTCATAATTGATAGGAATCAATTCTATTTTGAGTCACATCAGTGTGTCGTATTGAATCATCATCTCTGCAGAGTAATCAGAAATCTTGATAATTGCCCCATCTTTGAGTGGGTTGTTCAGTCAAAAGTTGTCTAATTTTTCCTCGAGTACTATTTATAAATAGTACTTGAATAGTATTTGCATAGTACTTGCATAGTATACTATTTATTACAGCATAGTGTATGCATAGTACGTGTCATAATTGCTTGTTAACATCCCTTTTGAATTTGTTTCAAACTTCGGACCGGAATTGCGGGAATAGTCTTTTCTTCTGATCATAATTTCTCTGATAATAATGGAGAGTTATAGTCTGCAATTTTCCTTGTCTTTTGCAGAATACTCCATTAATGTTGTCTGATGGAGTATCATCGGTAGCAATTTAAATTCTTTTGAGTGATGTGGAATATTCTGAATAGTAGTTGTACCAAAATAAGTTTGTCCGAATAATTTAATAATTTGGTTTTAACTGTTGATATTTTTAAATTCTTGCAAATGGTGTATATCTGAGATATCTGTTAAGAATTTTGGCACGTTTTTCTTGACAAATGAACTGCCAAATTGTTGATAATATTTGAGAATGAGTACCTACAATTTAACACAAATGTTTGGATTTTTTTTTTTAGAATAATCCATTCAGAGACTGAATGGATCTTGAGCATATCCATATACATATGAAGGCTGTGGACTGGCCATACGTGAAGGTGGTTGGGTGAAGAGTCCGATGCTGGATCGTCAGCTGAAATGTTACCCCATTGGACTTTAAAGTCTTAGACTTGCTTTGAGAGTCGTTGCTGTATTTGGGCAATCTGGACCTTCATTGTATCTAATTCGGCTTTCTGGGCTTTCATTTGTTTGAAGTTTTAGTAGATCGTTTGGAGGAGACAAATAATGTTAGGGATCTGATGACTTGGGGACTTCGTGATTTTGCTTTTGAAGTACTTGATACAGTTGGGTGTTTTAGAGTATAGTGAGTTGGTATGGTTGGCAGAAGTTTTAAGGCAAGCTTGATAGTTTGGCGTAAAGACTGATTCTTCTCATAATCAGTATCAATTTGAGTGTAGCTAATCATAATATAGTCGAACTTATCCCACCATTTGATTCTAAATTTTCTAACAATTGATAGAGAAATATCTTGAATAGTTAACGGTAGACCTTCATAATACCAATGCTAAGTAAAGTGCCATGAAATAATTCATGGGACTTCATAATCAATATGGAAACCAATTATTCTATGCGGTAAGAAATATCTTTGTATAATTATTTATAATACATTCCTGCATTGTTAACAATACTTGGATAGAGAATTGGTAATGATCCGAAATAAATCCACCATTCCGTAAACCACATTGGTAATTATTTTGGACAATTTTTATCAAATCGAATAAACCAAGAATGAGTATGTGACCGAAGGTAAAAAGCATTAAATCATACTTTTTTATAATCTTGATAATTGTATCCCTTTGATTGATAATGAACAGAGAATAGTTTAGTACCCCAAGTGTTAAGACCAACATCTTGGGGGAGTTTAAATTGTTTAATTTTGATGGTAGAAAAAGTAATGGTATTATGTCAAAAATTGCGGTAATATTTTATCTCAACAGAACCAAAATTAATTAAGATTAATTCATACTACTGTTGGGTTTTAGAAATATTCGTAGTTTGGTATATGCAATTATGATAAAATATTTTATTTGTCAAGTTAATGGGCTCATTAAGTGATGGTTTTTTATAATAAGAGGTAAGAGCAATATGAAGTTTGAGTGGTTTGATGATATAATGGTTATCATTCGAAGTAGTGATTGGTTGAGTAGAAGAGGAAGTGGGAGTAATCGTTTCCTTGAAACTTAGTGGTGAAAATTTACGTAAAGTTGTGTATTTGTTGGAGGTTGGTATAATCTGTGGTATAGACATTGCATAATCATGAACGAATTGGTTTGATGGTTGTTTTGCTGAGTGTAAAGGATTGGAATATCCTTTTTTTTTCCTTTAAGAGGCATAGCTTCATATAAAAATGCTTTTATTAAAATATCTAAAATATATGATTCAATAAATTATTCAATGTTAAAATATATTTGCCATCGTACTGAAGTAAAATCTTTTATATTTTTGCCTAAAACAGTATGAATATTTTGATAAACAAGATGATAGATAAAATCATTTTGACTCTTTGATATGTAGAAAGTTTCTTTGTTAATAATTAGATGAATGGAATGGTAATAATTTGTTTACGGGAAACTTAGTATTATACATGTATGGTTTAATATTTTTTTATATGTGTTTCTAAATTCGGTTCTAAATAAGTGCTAAGTGTATTTGATTGTGTAATTGGTTCTAATTTTTTTCTAAAACTAGTACCAGATACTAAATTAATATATTTATTATTTTTAGTAATTAACTTCATTGGCTTAAGTTTAGAAATAAAAAGGTTTTCTAGTATCTTTATTCATTAAATATTTTTGTGAGTAAGATCTATTATTACTAATAATTGCTTTTTGAATATATTTTAAAAATCTAATTAAGTTTGGCAATAAATTGGGTGTAGAGATATTTAGTCTGTGATTTTTAATTACTTGGTTATTTATTTGGTTTATTATATGTTTGGCGAAATTCTGCCTTTCATAATGTTATTTTTTATTATTTTGCCAATATCTTATTTTTTTATTGTATGTTGAAAAAATATTTATATTTTATTTGATTTTTCTTTTGAATCTTTTTCGTGTGATTTGTTTGATTAATTAGTTTTATTTTATTTTTTGTGTCACTGAGTAGTTGTATTTGATTTTTATTTTGATCATACAATTATTGTGTTTTCTTAATATGGTTTAATATATTATTTTGTGATTATTTTTCTATTTGATTTTCTGTGTCACAAAATAGTGGTATTAATTTTTGTTAATTAATTTATTATGAATTTATTTTTGCACTAATAGACTGTCTTTATTATTGAATTTTAAAAAATTGTTATTATTTATTTGTAATTTATATGGGATATTTGATTGTTTTTTTAGTGTTAAAATATTAATTTTATATTTTTGTGGTGCTAAATCTTTTGATACAAGGAAAGGAAAATGAAAATTTATAGAGGATAATTTACAAATGTGGAAATAAAAAGAGTTTTCTAAAGTTTTCCTAACTCAGCATTGGAACGCCTATCCAACTCTTCTGAACTACTTTTCCACTTCTTTTTTTTTTACTCTTGCCTTAAACTGAAGAAGGAAAGCCTTTAAATAGAAATCTTGAGTCTTCTTGCACCGTTAATTGTTGAAATAATTGAGTAGCATCTGAACTGTTAATTTGCATCATAATTGATAGTTTCTGTACCGTTGATGATTCTTCATGATTAAGAAGAATTAATTCTGTTTTACATCACATCATCCGTAATCTGTGAAATTTGTTAGTAATTGTGAACTGTTAGGCCAGTCTGTCAGTTTATCTGATCTGTCAGTCAGATCGTTCTTGTGTTATCTTTTTGTCAAACCATCCAATTGGATGAATAGTATAAAATAGTGTCTGCATAGTGTCTGCATAGTGTCTGCATAGTGTCTGCATAGTACCTGCATAGTGTCTGCATAGTACGTTATAAATATTTTACAAAAATTTCTTCTGACGACGTTGAATTTCTTTTGCATCATGTCTTCCATCAGTCTTCATAATGTCGTCTATAAGGGTATTTAATAATTTTTATCTGCAACTGACACATTAGCATATTTTTCTTTTTTCAAGAATAATTTGTTTTTGTGTGTCTGGAAAAGCTGTGAGTGGCACGTGAATCTATTGCAGCTGTTTTTTGCTGTGAGTGGTTTTAGGCCAGGTTGCAAGTGGCCGGTTTAGATATGTTCGGCTAGATGCTGTTCTTTATGTTTCTTTCACTCGGTTCCATGTCTTTGTCCAAGGTGGTGCTCGGGGAATGCCCTAACTGGTTGTTCTACCTCTATGTCGGCAAAATACTTGGAGTTAGAACATCGTCTTGTAATTTTATTTATTTTAAGTCAATTTACTTGCTTACCAAAAAAAAAGTGTATCGGGAAAAGCTGTCCATTGATTTTGTTCAAATTTGCATAGTTGTTCAGCAATTGATTCTGTTGAAATAATTTTTTGTTGATTTGGCTTTGGTTATTGATTTATTAAAAACGGTGGATTTCTGAGATGCCGTTTGAGTATCTTGGCTCATTTTTCTTGGCACATGGACTACAAAATTGCTGATGATCTGGGCGGACAAGAATTAGTACCTGTAATTTAACACAACTGTTAGAAATTTTTTTTGAAACTAATCCATTCAGAGACTTAATGGATCCTGAGCATATTCGGATACATATGAAGGTTGTGGACTGGCCAAATGTGAAGGTGGTTGGGTAGATGAGTCTAATGCTGGATCATCATCCAAAATGTTAGCCAACTAGACTTTAAAGTTTTGGACTTGCTTTGAGATTTGTTGTTGCATTTGGGCCATCTGGACCATCATTGTATCTAAATGGGCCTTCTGGACTTCCATTTGCTTAGTAACTTTAGTAAATCGCTTGGAGTGGACAGATAATGTTGGGGATCCAATGACTTGGGGATTTCGTGGTTTTGCTTTTGAAATACTTGGTACAGCTGGGTGTTTTGGAGTATAGTAAGTTGGTATAGTTGGCAGGATTTTTGAAGCAAGCTTGATAGTCTGGGCTAAAGACTGGTTCTTCTTATAATTAGCATCAATTTGAGTGTAGCTAATCATAACATAATCAAACTTATGTTAAGACCAATAATGAGTATATGACCGAAGGTAAAAAGTATTAAACCATGCTTCTTTATAATCTTAATAATTGTAACCCTTTGGTTGATAATGAACAGAAAATAGTTTAGTATCCCTAGCATTAAGACCATCTTGAGAGAGTTTTGCTTGTTTAATTGTGATGGTAGAAAAGGTAATGGTATTATCTCGGGGATTGCGGAAATGTTTGATCTCAATAGAATTGAAATCAATTAAGATTAATTTATAGTATTGTTGGGCTTTAGAAATATCCGCAGTTTGGTATAAGCAATTAGGATAAAATGAAACTTGAGTGGTTTGGTGATATTGTGGTTATCATTGGAAGTAGTGACTGGTTGAATAGAATAAGAAGTGGGAGCAATAGCTTTCTTGAAACTTAGTGGTAAAAATTCACGTAAAGTTGTGTATTTATTGGAGGTTAGTATAATTTGTGGTTTAGACATTGCATAATCAAGGACGGATTGTTTTGGTGGTTTCTTTGCTGGAGTATAACTTTCTGTAAAAATTCTTTTATTAAAATATCTAAAATGTTTGATTCAATAAATTGTTCAATATCAAAATATGTTTGCCATTATACAGAAGTAAAATCTTTTATATTTTTACATAAAATTGTATGAATATTTCAATAAACAAGATGATAGATAAAATCATTTTGACTCTTTGATATGCAAAAAGTTTCTTTGTCAATATATGAAAAATAATTGGATGAATGGAATGATAATTCTTTGTTTACGGAAAACTTAATATTATACATGTATGGTTTAATATTTTGTATATATGCTTCTAAATTGGGTTCTAAATAAGTCTTAAGTGCATTTGATTGTGTAATTGATTCTAAGTTTTTTCTAAAATTAGTACCAGATACAGGTTAATATATTTATTATTTTTACAAATTAATTTTATTAGCTTAAGTTTAGTATGTTGGTGATTTATAATAATTGATTTTAGTGGCTTACGTTTTAAAATAAAAGGTTTTATAATATCTTGATAACTCAGTAAATATTGTTGTGGGTGAGATCTATTATTAATATTGATTGTATTATGAATAGATTTTTAAATAAGGTTTACAAATGCATTAATTTTAGAGATACTTACTCTATTATTTTTAATAATTTTAAACAATTGTCTTAGATAATAACTTTTTATAGTCGTATTAAATGAATTCTTATTTAATTTGTTGTTTATTAGGTTTATTATATATTTGGTTAAAGTTTGGCTTTCATAATGTTGTTTTTTATTCTTTTGCCAATATCTTATTTTTTTATTATATTTTGAAAAAATATTTATTTTTTCTATAAATTTATTTTTGTTAAGGCTATGATTTATTTGATTTTTATTTTGATCATATAGTTATTGTGTTTTCTTATTATGGTTTAATAAATTATTTTGTGATGATTTTTCTATTTCGTTTTCTGTGTCACAAAATGGTGGTATTAAATTTTTATTAATTGATTTATTGTGAATTTGTTTTTGCATTATCGGACTGTCTTTTTGATTGAATTGATTTAAAAAATTGTTATTATTTATTTGTAATTTATATGGGATATTTGATTGGTTTTTCAGTGTTAAAATATTAGTTTTATGTTATTGTGGTGCTAAATCTTTTTGAGAAATAAAATAATATTTTTGTATAAATGAAGTGTATAATTTATTATCAGATAATATGTCATCAAATATTATTTTATAATATTTTTGAAAATTATATTGAATATTTTTTTCTATGATATTTCTAAAAAATAGTTGATAATATGCTGTCCATGTCGGAGTCGATTGAGAATATTCATTATTTACTAGAGTAAGTTGATTATTATTGTTATTGCATTTAATTTTTAAACTTGTATTTCTTTTATCTTTGGTGGAACAAAATGAATTAGTTTTTTGATATTTTTATTTTGGTATTTCTTTTTGTGAAAAGTTAAAATAATTTATAACTGAAGTGTATAATTTTTTCTCAGAAAGTATATTGTGAAATCTTATCTTATACGGGTTCTGAACATTATCATTATATAAATTTTTTATAATTATTTGATAATAATTTTGATCTATACATAGAAAAAATGTCAATTGATTATAATGCTGTTCAGTTATTAAATTAGAATGATTAGTGCTTTTAATAATTTCTTTATTTGAAGAATTTTGTTTAAATTCTAATTCTATAGATAAATTAGACTTATTTTCTAATTTTTGTTTTAATTGACATTGTTTCAATTTATCTCCAAATTGTTTACATTTCTAGCAGATGGTTTTTGGTAATTTATTTTCTTGTGGATTTTTGTTAATTTTAGGTGGGTTAAGTGTTTTATTATTTTTATTTTTTGCTTCTTTTGTTGATGCATAGGGTGTCAAAGAATTTTCGTTAATATTTATGGAATGTGATTTAGAAAGTAAAGAAGGTAATGCAGTTATAGTATTTTCTAAGAAAGTTGGTGAGGTTTTAATATTTTTAAAGTTTATTTGATTAATTTCTTGTTTGATACGTTCTATAGGGGTTTCTACTTGCTGATTTCCAATTTGATTAGTTTGACCTATTTTTGTTGGGAAAATGGATAAATTATTTAATTTCATAATTAATTTATTAAAAGAGTTTTTCTTTGTTATATAGAAGAAGTTAATATAACTTGGTCTTATATTGGTTTGGAGAATGATTCAAATTAGTCTATAATTAATAAGGTTTTAGTAGTTCTTGGCTTAGGATAAATTATAGTTTCAATACTAATTTCTTCTTGTTCTTCGACTTCAGTATCTTCTGCTTCAATTGGGTTAAGAAGATATTCTAACCAAAGTTCTTCTTTAATTTCTTCTTCATCTTCTTCGTTAATTTCTTCTTCTTTATTTTCTATTGTTAGGATACAAATTATATTTAATTGATATATATTTTATTTAGTTAAATCATTATTTTTATTATCTTTTGTAATAGTAGATATATTATTTTGATATTTTTTTAATATTTTTATTTGTATCTAGTTGATTAACATTTCTTATATACAGAATAAATCATTCAAAAAATGATAAATTTTGTTTGAGTAAGTTCATCGTCTGTTTCCACAGAATTCCATATTCTTCTATTTGTTCTTTAGTAAAAGTATTAAAATACCAATTTCTAGGGTTATTATTTTTTTCTAATATAAATTCTTTTCTAAGGACATCAGTATCTTGAATAAATTCATTTTTAATATTTATTACATTAATAGTTTACATTTCTGATAGAATTGGTGATTGTAGGGTTGGTTGTGTAATAATTTCAAGAATAGAATTTGTACTTTCTACATTTTTTATTTCATGTGAATATGTAGATTGGTATCTTGTATTAATTGATGGTCTAGAATTTTTATAATCCGGTCAAGAATTTTCAAATTCTAAAATAATTGATGGAGGCTTATATTATTATAACTTAATGATCTAGGTAGATAATTTTGTGATTGACTAAAATTAAAAATAATATTACCTTTAAGTATTTTGATAATATTTGTAAATTATCGTCTTGTTATATGTCTAGGTGGTTGGGGAAGATCAACTTGTCATTCTTATGGTAAAGTGATCTTATCCCATTTTAATAATTTTAGAATAAAAACAGGAGCATGTTCAGCTTCTACTTGTAATACGATTGTCTCACCAGGTGGAGTTTGAATAAGATATCTTAGATTAAATTCACTAATTAGTAAGTTAAAATAAATTCGATAAAGAAGTAAAAATCCTCTTCTTTTTTCCTGTTGGATTAGTCCAGGGTGATGAACATTAAGTACTAATGTGTTAAGTATAGTTAGATCATTGAGATCATCTGTAAAGTTGGGTGCACAATTAAAATAAATTGGTCTATTACATAAATTAGATTAAACAATTGCTAATATAGAATCTT